>OX637401.1:10568125-11206562 GCA_951799425.1 Ilex aquifolium | reverse complement strand
TTCTAGGGAGATGACTCTGTAAGGTAGGGAGGCGACAGGGGCGAGGAGACAAAGGGGTCCATGTCCAAAGAGGGAGCCTCGGAGGCCGTGGAGGACGCCAAGGTGCCTAGAGAATGTGTCTGGGTGGCCTAGGCGGCAGGATGCCCTATGCGCCTAGGTAGGGCGCTAGTGTGTCCCAGGCGTCTGGGTGGGTAGGGCACCTACCTAGGGCGCCTGGTGTATGTTTGTTGTGGTTGGACATCTACTGAGGCTTCGTGGGTGTCTGATGTCCGCAACATTTCCCATCCGACGGTGCGAGCTTGACAACGAAATCTGCCAAGGCTTGAGCCTTGATGGCTGCCCACGGTTGGTATTGTACATCAAACTCGTCAAGCTTCACTGCCCACTTGAGGAGTCTTCTAAAAACATCTGGTTTTCTTAGATTTCTCTTCAAAGGTTAATCTGTGACAACGACGATAGTATGACTCTAGAAGTAGTGTCAGAGACGCCTTGCTATTGAGATTATGGTGAGCGCAAGCTTTTCCAGCCCTAAATATCTTACCTCTGCTCCCCAGTATGCCCTACTTACATAATAGATGGGCCTCTGTACCCCTTCGTTATCCTTGATAAGGACGGAGCTCACTGCTGACGAGGAGGCAAATAGGTATAAGTATAAGAGTTCTCCTGGCATTGCATGGGAAAGGAGAGGGGGCGTAGCTAGATAAGCATTTAATTTTTGGAAAGCCACCTCTGCGTCAAGTCTCCACTCAAAAGCCTTTCGAAGGATTCTGAAGAAGGGTAAGCACTTGTCTGCAGACTTGGAGACAAATCTATTGAGAGCTTCAATTCTCCCATTAAGGCGCTGAAGGTCTTTGATTGTGGTGGGCGACCTCATATCTAGGATGACTTTGATTTTATCTAGATTTGCCTCAATTCCCCTTTGGTTGATGATTCGTCATTTTTTGTGATCTGAATTATATTAATTATACACCCAAGTATAAGTGGTCAAATTCTAGTTTTCTCGGTTTAAGTCCAAGTATTGATCCCACGAAGAGTTTCAATAACTTAGAATTTAAAATAAAAACAAAATAAAAAGAACATTAGAGTTGTTGTTTAAAGCAGTGTAACATTTAATAGCTTGTGATGTGAGCTTAGATTGATAACTAGTTTACTTTAAATAAATGCAGAGATAAGCTTGTTAATGACATTAATATAAAAGATACCCTTCAGTTTAGAGGATTTCATATGATTTATATCAGTTAAATACTGGAAATGCTACCTTACAACAATTAACTTCCATGTTACTGGCAAGTCAATCGGTAGGTCTGATGTATATAAACCATCACACAACAACTTCTTAGGTTAGCTGGTAGTATTAATCATAACACAGCAACTTCTTAGGTTAGCTGGTTATGATTCATAACAATTGATTAATCCAAGCACACCAAAAGGACAAGCCATTCATGAGGAATACTTGAATTACTCAATTGATCTTTTGATAGTAAGTGCATACATAATAAACCATAACTCAGCAACTTCTTAGGTTAACTGGTGGTATTAGTCATGACACAGCAACTTCTTAGGTAAGCTGGTTATAGATGTGCCAATTGACTAATCCAAGTAAACCAGAAGGCTAAGCCATTCATGAGGAATACTTGAATTACTCAATAGGTCATATGTGATATATATATACCAATTAAACATCCTCAGCGTTCCGGTGGAGGACAAGCCATACCGGTAGGAATACCGTGGTTGTTAGACTGACAATATAGTTATATATAGTAATTAAACAACCCTAATAACCCAGAAGGACAAGCCATTCATAAGGATCATTTAGGTTTTGTACCATGCATCAGTAGAACATCCTCAACGTTCTGGTGGAGGACTAGCAGGTTGATGATGCACCGACGACATAATTCCAGGCACAACACCGAAACTACATACATCGTTGTATCATGCATGAAGCGTATAATACATATATAGATAAAAATATAAATAGAACATCAGCATTTCCATAATTTAACCGATAATATACATATGTTCACCCTTCACCGAAGGGTATAAACGACTACTCAAACCCCATTGCTACTAACAAGCAAGGAGTGCAGGTATTCGTCATTATAACTGAAATGAAAATACAAACTCTAAAACTTCTTTCACAATGAACACTTGAAACACAACCACTCTTATTATTAATTAAAACAACAAAGTGGCAGTAGTTCAACTATCCGAATAGAAAGACTAAACAGAAATGTAGAAATACAGAATGTCGGTGAAGAACTGACTGGCTAAGACTTGCTCTTTCACTTTTCCTTTTTTCTTTCTTTTTTTCTTTCTCTCTTTGGCTCTTGGGTGGCCGGCCTTATAGAAAGGAAGGAGGGAGGCCTATTTATAGGCAAAATGAAGCATGAGGTGGAGATTTAAATGCCTTCCACCTAGCCTTGCCGTCCCCTACCATCCCTTCACCTTCCGGATGGTGAAGCCTTGCAGTAGGGGCACTTGTCAGGTTCTTGGAGTTTTGAGTGTCTTGCAACAGGGGCATGTGTCGCGTTCTGGAGCTTCCATGTGTCGCTTTTACACTTTGGTCCTTCGTTGTTTCCAGTTTTGCAAATTTACCTCATATTCTTCGGTATTTCTGTATTAAACCTTGAAATTCAAACATAAAGTATTTAAAACTTTAATTTACGCACAATCCCTAATTCATAATGTTTAATTATTTTATCTTACAAAGTTAATTACTTAATTATTTTCGATTACACACTAATTAGGGTTAATCACACCCCCAATTTAAACTTTACTAGTCCCTAGTAAACACAAATTATAAAAATTATTTCACAAGATAAAAATAACATAACAGAAGTAAAATCATTTTCGTAGATTTTTTCACGATTGCATTTAGCATATGCAACAAGCCGTTGAACCCCTAGGTGATCCCTAGTGGACTAGTTTTGTCTCGTGAAAGTTTTCAGTGAAACTGCCTATAAACTTCCGTAGTTAGGAGTTTATAACTCATATTTTTCACAACTAAAATTAAATCAATATTCATGTATATTGTTACAATACTTCCTTTTTCTGATCACTACAAGAGTAACACACGTTAGTTGTAACATTATCTATATTTTTTTATAAAAACTTTTGTGTGTGTACTGATTTCTTTTGTTTCAAAAATCACTCAAGAAATATTACCATCTTTCATGGTAGTCTTGATGTCAATCCTTTCCTGAAATACCCTCAGCAAAGAATATACATATGTTATAGTAATTATTCTCTCAATTGTTACATGTGATTTGGAATATTGTTAACAAAGCAAATAATATCACATGTAGTATATCTGAAGAAAGGGTATTTGAATAAAATTGAATTTTGACATAATCTCATGATTGGATATCAACACTATATTAGACATATTATCAACATTCTCTTGTTATGGATAGATAGATAGGATCAATATAGATACATAATTTCTGGAATCAAAAAGAACTTTCTTTGGGTTGTAATGTGGCCATTGGTTTAGGGTTTAAGAAATGACGTCTATGGGATTCAAAAACTACCATTTCTTTGTATTGTGGCACACCTCTTCTTAGTTTTCTAAGACTTTGCATATTCATCCTTTTTATTTTTCCATTTTTCACTTTTTTGGCTATTTTCTTTCTGTTTTTTCTTTTCTTTAAATAGTCAATACTCTTTTCTTTTCATTTCATTGTTTTGTTTTCTTCTCCTTTTATTTTTCTGTATCATACTGATTTAAAAGAGGATGTAAGAAAATTAGATAGCAAAAGGTAGGTTTAATTTATTTTTATGTGGCTCGGGTATTTTTCGGGTTTCATGAAAAGAATATATACTCTTTTAGGCTCAATCATGGTTGACTAAGGGTATAATTTTGTAAAAGAAATGGTCAAGGCTCAAAGATAATGAAAAATGGTCTAAGATCATTTTCCATAAATTATTCATCTGTATTAATCCTACATAAAAGAATTTCAAGATTAATGCTAATAATATAATCTAACAAATGTCAATCAAAACAATAATTAATGAGATTATTCAAAGAAAGTTTACCGTAGAATCGAAGATATTGATTTGAGTAGATGTAGAATATCTCTCCAAGGAAGATTGACTCAAATTCTTCAATTGGTTATACATCTCCACTAAATATGTAAAGAGTGTAATATTTCACAAGGTTTCTGAAATAAATAAATCTATTCGTGCTATAACAGAATAAGTTCAAATAAAAATATTAAAATAATATACAACTAAAATATGAAAATCCCGTGTGATCAGATTAAGGCTATTTTCACAAAGCATAGGAATATTAACCTAATTCAACTGTAAATTATATGAAATAATCCTCCTAACGGAATTAACATGAGTTCCATATTAATTATCAAAAACTAGTTAAACACAAACGAGTTCAAAACAAACAACATGGTTAAAACATAAAGTAACTTAAAATTTAAATGCATAAAGTAAAAGTGCATAATATAAAAGATGAGTGAAATAGAGCAAATTATTTTGTAGAATCTCCAGTCTGTTTAGGAAGTAGAAGATCCTGCTTTGAAGTAATCTCTAAATATCTTTGAAAGCTCTGCTTGATTCTGGTCATATTCATCCATACGTCTGTTCATCTGAGTAATATTGGTCTCCATCTCTAGTAAGATATGTCTATTAGTTCTGTCATCTACCGGTATGTATGACTGATCCTCTTGTGGCTACAGTTGTTCTTGTGGGAAAAATTCATCAGGTATTTGGAATGGTTCATCTTGTGGTGTCGGTGGTGCTTCAAGTTGATCTTCCAGTTGTCCTCCATGACTCTTTTTCAATGAAGTTTTATCCAATGTTCCAAGATGGTCAACTGTCTTCTATATTGGATTAATGATTATACATTCGTTCCTACATAGCTGAGAAACTAACATAGCATATGGGAGTGATGGTTTCTTTTTATCCACAACAAGTATCATTTGGTCCATGATTAAGTTCGGCAGGTCAATTGTGTGTCCCATTCCAAATGCATATAAGAAATAAGCTTGCTCCGTATAAATTTGATTCTTTTGGGCTCGAGGTAGCAAACTGTACACTGTTATCAAATTCAGAATGCGGTATTTGTTTGTTAAATCCCCTTACTTTATATATTTGTTTGGTCTACCCCAAACAAATTATGGATTACCTGTCACTTCTCTTCCTATGATATTCAAATCAGGTAATTCAATATAAGGATATTGTGGGTTCTCTGGTCTTTGCATGGGTCGAAAAAAATCGGCTATAGTTGCCGGTGTAACTTGAAAAACAATACCCCATACGAATACACGCAATTGTCTTTCCCTAATTATATTAGCATTACTATAAAATTCATGAACTAAACAGTCATAGGCAGGAACAGATAAGCTAACATAATGTAACCATCCTCTTGCATCAAGAATTTGTTTTATTCCTATATTCTTAAAATCTTCATAAATAACCGGTTGTTCTGAAATGATAGTTTTGGAGATAAATAGAGCATCATACCAGACCTGTTGTTCAAGATTCTCAAACATCACCTCATTGTAGATATTTCCTGGATGAGGTTGATGTGGAGGTGCCTGAGGTGGTGGAGATTGTTCCCTTCGTGCTCGGCTTGAAGATCCTCTTGTTCTTCGTCTTGAATCCTTATTTTTCCTGATTTCTCTTCAAATACTCTGTTTTAATTGATTCCAATCGGTAGATATTGATCAGGTTTCTGCATGGAGAATGTATATATATGGGCACTACTGTCCGGATGCTACTATCTGACTGATTTTTGGTTTGAAACTGCAGACTGTTTCTCTGATTTTCTGCATTCTTCACTTTTTCCTGTAAATTCTTGCAGTTTACAAAATTAAACACTACTTTATATATTCTACAAAACTTTGCTAACCACTCTTTTTCTTTTCAAAGAATTGGTTTTATTATTATTTTTATTTGTTATTTATTATTTACTGATTTCTTTATTTATTCTATAGTTATTTACATTTATTTACAATTACGTACAGTTATTTCCAAAACTATATATCTTATTGATCATATTTAGTCAGTATCAGAACTATCTGGATCAATAACATCAGTGACATGGTTAACTTCACTTCTCACGTATCTTGTTAACTTTGGGGTAGAATCGGATGACGCCTCGGATAATCCTTACTCTGCCCATACCTAATCCACCATAAACGATCTGACGCTCGACCTGAAATTGGTTCCGCACACTGATTATATTGTCTCAAATATTCTGTACGACCACATCTTACACAAGCACAGAGACGGTTTGCTCGTCGGTGTTTAGCATATGTACTTTTTCCACACAGGTGTCTTGCCTGACTTTCGAATATTTCTAAATTTCTAACATACCTAAGTTTTTGCATGATCAACATATGTATATCTTTTGCAAAGTGACATAATAGCATTAAACTTAACCAAAATAATTTTTTATCCATTTTTCAACTTTTAAGAAAGAAAAGAAAAAATGACTCAAAAATTATTGAAAATTGACTTACTATCCGGTTTTTTAACGCCTGCCAGTTACAAAGACGAACATAATTTTTTTTTAAAATTAAGATTACTATGCTAAAAACAAAAAGTAAATTCACACTCATACTTCCCCCACTTAAATTAAATCTTATCTGTAATGTAAAAACAGTAATAAACAACATTGATAATAAAAACCAGTAATTTGTTGTCTTTCAGCGATTAGGATATCTGGCTTTCACTAAGGAGTTTTAATTTATCAAACAAATTATAAGTAATTAGTTATATTATTTATAATCAAATAACAATTAACACACATAGACTGGATCAAAAAGTTGCACAGAAGTTACATTTTGAGTAAATCCATTATAATAGGGTTTAAGTCTTTGCCCGTTTACTTTGAAAACATTTCCAGTTACTGGATTTTCAATTTCAATTGCTCCATAGTCAAAAACCTGCTTAACTATATAAGGTCCTGTCCATCTAGATCTTAATTTTCCAAGGAATAAACGAAGTTTTGCATTGTACAGTAGGGGCACTTGTCAGGTTCTTGGAGTTTGGAGTGTCTTGCAGCAGGGGCATGTGTCGCGTTCTGGAGCTTCCATGTGTCGCTTTTACACTTTGGTCCTTCGTTGTTTCCAGCTTTACAAATTTACCTCATATTCTTAGGTATTTCTGTATTAAACCCTGAAATTCAAACATAAAGTATTTAAAACTTTAATTTACGCACAATCCCTAATTCATAATGTTTAATTGTTTTATCTTACAAAGTTAATTACTTAATCATTTTCGATTACACACTAATTAGGGTTAATCAGTTGACCATAAAGTCCAAAAACTTTCCTGATCTGACGCCAAAGACGCACTTCTCAGGGTTTAGTTTCATGTGGTACGATCTGAGAACATCAAAGGTCTCATGTAGGTGGTCTACGTGGTCCACTGCGACGAGGCTCTTTACCAGTATGTCGTTCACATACACCTCTATTGTCCTTTCAATCTGTGACTAGAACATCTTGTTCACCAGTCGTTGGTATGTTGCTCTTGGATTTTTTAGTTCAAACGGCATGACCCTGTAGCAGTAGGTTCCCTTTGGAGTGATGAAAGATGTTTTCTCCTGGTCTGGGGGATACATGCTGATCTGGTTATATCCAGAATATGTATCCAGGAAGGTGAGCAGCTCATGACCAGCAGTAGCATTGATGAGGATGTCGATTCACGGAAACGGGTAGTTGTCCTTAGGACATGCCTTATTGAGCTCAGTGAAGTCGACACTTTGGCGCCACTTTCCACCAGCCTTGGTCACCATTACCACATTTGATAGCCAAACCGAATAGGCTACTTCTCTAATTGCCCTATTTTCTATTAGTTTTCCCACCTCCTTGTCTATTGTTTGCGCCCTTTCAGTGGAGACACTCCTCAACTTTTGACGAACAAGCTTATAACGGGGATCGACATTGAGGTGGTGAGTGGCGACCTCAGGGTCGATGCCCTCGAGGTCCTCATGTGATCATACGAAGACGTCCATATTTCGCCTTAAGATATCCACAAGCTGGCGGGCTAGATCCTCAAGAAGAGAGGAGTCAATGTACACCCTCCCCTCTGGAAGCTCCTCGTCCAAGACCACTGGTGTGAGCTCCTCCACTGGCTCTCCTATCTCCAGTGTGTCATTATCTTTGGCGGCAAACACCTCCACCTGTAGGGCCTCTTGTGGCTTTCTGGCCTTCATGGAGGAGACTTAACATTCTGTTGCCACAACCTGGTCTCCTCGAACCTCTCCACTTTCAGCTGGGGTTGGAAAACAGAGGATGAGATTATAAGTGGAGGGTACCGCTCTTAGGGTATTAAGTGCGGGTTTCCCTAAGATAACATTGTAAGCCGACGGACAATCAATCACCAAGAAATTCACCATCACCGTGGAGCTTCAAGGTACTATGCCGGCAGTGACTGGCAGGGTGATGGACCCTAAGGGGTACACCTTCTCCCCTGAGAATCCATTGAAGGAGACCTGATGGGTTGCAACCTCTCCCTTCCAAGGCAGAGCTTGTTATAAGCTTTTGCGAATAGGATGTCAGTAGAGCTGCCGCTGTCCACGAGAATCCTCTGTACTTGAAAATTGGCAATGGTCATAGTTAGTACCAGTGGGTCATCATAGGGGTGTTGAATTCCTTCCAGGTTCTTGTTTGAAAAGGAGATTGATTAGACCTAGTTAGTGCATAATTTAATTAAGTGAATAAGACAATTGTGTTAGTTAAATAAAGTTAAACTAGTCAAAATAAGCCTTATTAGGGTTAGTGTGTGATTATGGATAATGCATTAATTGTTATTCTTTTCAGGGTTTTATGCGTCAAAACTACAAACTACCGAGGAGCCAATTGTGACAAAGCTACAAATTCTAGGATGACAATTATTAAAGCTCTAAACAAAGAGAGATTAAAGTAATCCAAATGCCATCTTTTGGAAGTTTGTGAATGACAACTTTTGGAAGCTTGTGAATGACAACTTTTGGAAGCTTGTGAATGACAACTTTTGGAAGCTTGTGAAGTGGGTTAGTCCAACCCAAGTTGTGCCCAAAAAGTCTGGGGTCACAGTGGTCAAAAATTATGCAAATGAACTAGTACCAACTCGAGTCGTCACAGGATGGCGAATGTGTATTGACTATCAAAAACTCAATTTGGTCACTAGAAAAGATCATTTTCCTCTTCCATTTCTTGACCAAGTCCTAGAGAGAATTGCAGGCCACACATTCTACTGTTTCCTAGATGGCTATTCTGAATACAATCAAATTGAGATAACATTAGATGATCAGGAGAAAACAACCTTCACATGCCCCTTTGGCACTTTTGCATTCAAAAAGATGTCATTTGGACTTTGTAACGCTCCTGCAACATTCCAAAGATGTATGCTAAGCTTGTTCAGTGACATGGTTGAAATTTTTTTGGAAGTATTCATGGATGACTTCTCTGTTTATGGTGACTCATTTGATTTGTGTCTGACCAACCTAGAAAAGGTGCTAATCAGATGTAAGGAAGCTAATCTAGTGCTAAATTGGGAAAAATGTCATTTCATGGTAACGCAAGACATTGTCCTTGGTCACATTGTGTCGTCTGAGGGCATGAAAGTTGACAAGGTAAAAATAGATCTGATTGGAAATTTGTCTGCCCCTAAGACTGTAAAGGATGCCCGATCATTCCTAGGACATGCAGGTTTTTACAGGAGATTCATAAAAGATTTTAGTACTATAGCCAAACTCATGTGTCATCTTCTGAGTCAGGATGTAATTTTTGTGTGGAATGAAGCATGCCAGAAAGCTTTTGACAAGCTTAAAGGCATATTAATTTCTGCTCCAATAATGCAACCCCCTGACTGGACTCTTCCATTTGAATTAATGTGTGATGCAAGTGATTTTGCTATAGGTGCTATGTTGGGACAAAGAAAAGATAAGAAACCTCATGTGATTTACTATGCAAGCAAAACTTTGAATGATGCTCAAATGAATTAGTCAACAACTGAAAAAGAATTGCTTGCTGTAGTTTTTGCTCTGGAAAAATTCCGTTCTTATCTTGTTGGTTCTTCTGTTACTGTATTCACTGACCATGCAGCCCTAAAATTCTTGCTCACAAAGAAGGACGCCAAGCCAAGACTCTTGAGATGGATACTCTTGCTCCAAGAGTTTGATCTTGTCATCAAAGACAAGAAAGGTGTCGAGAATGTGGTGACAGATCATCTGTCTAGATTAACATATGAATTTTGTGAAGATGGACTGCCAATCAATGAGAAATTTCCCGATGAACAACTGTTCATGATTGATAAGACACCATGGTATGCGGATATTGCTAACTTCCTTGCTACTGGTACGTTCCCACCGTCCTTTACCATGATGGACAAAAAGAAATTTCTGAGGGAGGTTCGTAACTTCTTTTGGGAGGATCCTTACGTATTCAAGTACTGTAAGGATCAAATCATAAGACGTTGCATCCCCGTTCATGAAAGCAGCCAGGTAATAACATTTTGTCATTCTGAAGCATGCGGTGGCCATTTTTCATCAAAGAAAACCGCTGCAAAAATCCTGCAGTGTGGATTTTATTGGCCCACACTTTTCAAAGATGTCTATGCTTTTTGTTTAACTTGCGATAGATGTCAAAGGTTGGGAAACATTTCTAAAAGAAACATGATGCCCTTAAACTCCATTCTGGTAATTGAAATTTTTGACTGTTGGGGCATCGATTTTATGGGACCATTTCCCCCTTCCTTTAGCTATCTATACATTTTAGTGGTCGTAGACTATGTATCTAAATAGGTTGAAGCAATTCCATGCCGAAACAATGATCACCGCACAGTGATCAAATTTTTAAAAGAAAATATTTTGGCCCGGTTTGGAATTCCGAGATCAATCATAAGTGATGGGGGTGCTCATTTTTGCAATCGTCCATTCTGGAATTTAATGAGAAAATACTTGATCTTTCACAAAATTGCAACCCCTTATCACCCACAGACTAGTGGACAGGTTGAATTAGCTAATCGGGAGATCAAATTAATTTTAGAAAAAACGGTAAATCCAGACCGCAAAGATTGGTCGTTAAGACTAACTGATGCACTCTGGGCATATCGCACTGCTTTCAAAACAATTTTGGGCATGTCTCCTTATCGATTAGTCTATGGAAAGCCATGTCACATACCTGTAGAATTGGAACATAGGGCATACTGGGCCATTAAAACAATGAATTTTGACCTAGACAAGGCCGGACTAACAAGGAAACTTCAGATAAATGAATTGGAGGAATTAAGAAATGAAGCATATGAGAATGCTAAGATTGCGAAAACCAGAATGAAAATTTTTCATGACAAGAACATTGTACGGAAGTCTTTTGAACCTTCTCAAAAAGTCCAATTGTTCAATTCAAGACTCCGCCTCTTTCCTGGTAAGTTGAAGTCAAGATGGATTGGGCCTTACATTGTCAAAAAGGTGTTTGACCATGGAGCAGTTGAAGTAGAAAACCCATCGAATGAGAATATCTTTACTGTTAATGGTCAGCGGTTGAAACCATTTTTGGAGGACTTTGTTAAAAATGTTGACACCATTCTTTTGATGGAACCAGAATATCCCTCCGAGATTCGCGACTGCCGACACTCAAATGGATCGGGTCAGGAAAAATACATCCTGACCCGACCCGAGAGAACGCCTTTATGAGGCCCTCACCTTTTGTCTCCTTCTCATTCACCTCTGTCGGCCCCCCTTTCCTTCTTCTTTTTCTCTTTTCTTCTTCTTCTTCTTCTTCGTTCTCCGTCTTCTGCAAATACAACCCTTTTTCTTTTTCTTTTTTTTTTTCCAATCCACCGACCCACCCCCTGCAAATCCATGACCATATACCCCAATGACCCACTCCTTTGTTTAATAATTTGTCTTATATGTTTGTATTTGTACATGGGTGCTCTTTTTCTGCTCGCACTTAGGGTGAGGGGTTTCCAGCCTAACCCATATCTCCCTAGAGATGAGTAATTGTTTTGTTTTCTTTGTAGGTTTCGGCAGATGAACAGATCTCCACCATTCAACCTAATCTCCAAGATCCGTGAACTGGTAAATTCGAAATATTGGGGACAATGTTCTGTTTAGGTTGGGGGGTGAGAAGTACAGTTCATATTACCACCATGTGCTCGTAAATTTTTAAAATTTTTGTTGTTGTTTTTGCTGCTGTTGTTGTTGTTCTTCTGATCATATTATGTACCTTGCCTTGTATAAATTGAGGATTATGTCTGTGAGTCAGATTCAATCGTCTTTGTGACTGACAGACGTTAAAGAACCAGATAGTGAGTCTTAAAGTTTAGAAAGCATGGATGTTAAACTTTTTTGGTTTAGTCTAGGAGTTCTACGCACTTTTTCATCTGATGTGCATACTGTGATCATGAGAAAAGCAAGACTGGTAAGGAAGGCCGAAATCCAAGAAAAACAAGCGAAACCCCTCTGTGGCAGAAACACTTTTTCCAAACGCCGTCGTGCCAAAAGGTTGGGTGCCTATAAACAGTGTGGCAGAGTCTTTCACGAGAAAAGATATAACCAGTGTTCTGAACCAATTTCCGGTCGCGCACTCGATCTATTAAACTGGATAGTGAATGGGCTGAGTAAGGATTATCCTGATACGTCATGCTATTCTGGTACTTTGCTTAACCGGTTTGTGAGAGAGGAAATTAGGAGAGTCACTGGTTGTTCGAACTACACAGACACAGAGGGAGACTCGGATTAGATTTTGACTAATAAATGACAAAGCTGTGGAAAAATGTGTTTTGGGGGTGAAGATTAATGGTCCGAACGTTTTTTGTAAAAAGTGTAAATATTTTTTTAGATGTACAAAGTCTTTTTGTTGAAATAAAGATGTGGGCCGAGTAAGGAATGTCCCAAAATGCCAACCTATAGCGTGGGTAGGGGCTTATCCTGAGACGCCATAGTTTTTCAAGTTCAATGGGTCGAGTAAGGAATGTCTTAAAATGCCAACCTATAGCGTGGGTAGGGACTTATCCTGAGACGCCATAGTTTTCCAAGTTCAATGGTATTTTCTCTATGCTTAAATGTCAAATGTACATTGATATTTGTTATTCTTAAGGTACAGAATGACCAGACTCGAAAATGGAATCGGTATATAACCGACATTCCACGAAAAACCTGACATTACTAGCGGAGATGACAAAGAATACCATGGTAAGTTTTGAGTCTTGTTATACTTTTGAGAGACAATTAACATTTACTCAAGTAAGATCTTTCACTCTCTATTTTTGAATAATCTCATTAAATTTGCTTTGATTGACGCAACTAAGGCAATCAGTTGACATATCCCCTAAGAGATCTGTTCATACGACACATACTTGTGCACACATACTTGAGAAATGATATTAGGCCATCTTTGACTGAATTTTGAGCCTTAAGCCATTTCTTTTACAAAATTATATCCCTAATTAACCGTGATTAAGCCTTCAATGAACGATCTTTTTCCAAATAGCCCGTATGATTACCAAACAACAAGAGAATATACTTGACATACCTTTGCTATCTAAATTTCTTGCACCCTCTTATAAATCAATATGATACAGAAATGCAAGAAAAAGGGAAAAAGCTACAAAGGCTACTATTCAATGACAAGAAAAATCGATGGGAACAATTGAAACAGAAAAGAAACAGAAAGGCAGGAAATTGGCAAGAAAGTGAAAAAAAAAAATGAGAAAAATGAAAGAAAGAAATATCATTTCTGGGCAAGATGTCGAAAAGCTAGAAAGAAGTGTGCTACATTACAGAATGAAAGGATAGCTTTTGAATATCATTGACGTCATTTCGTTAGCCACTGACCTCTGGCCACATTACAACCTATAAAAAGCCCTAATTGATCTCAAGTCTGTTGCATGCATGTGTCGTTAACCAAAAGTGGGGTATGGTAAATAGTATTTCTTTAAATTGCATCAATATTCTTTCATGAGATTATGACAAACATGATTAGTTTGTTTCCTTAAACTTCACTCCCTTCCTAATTGTGCATGTGATTTTTCGATTGGCCACCCTATGATCACATGCCCCGTGAGAGACAAGTCACTATAATCGGAGCGAACTTTTGCTGAGAGCATTCTACGAGAGGTTTGTGAAATCGAAGCTAACCATGAAACGTGGTAAATGGAGTGTTTGTTATATAACAATTCTTGTTGCTAGAATGATCATTCTTATTACATAGGGAATTTCAAATACCAATATAACAAGTGTTTATTTTTGCGTATATTACGTACCAATGACAGAGAATTGTTCTATTTTTCTATTGTAAAAAAAAAAAAAATTAACTAAAGGATGGGGTGTCTCAACGAACATGTTGCTAACTCATATACACATCTTTTTAACTGGAGTTTGTAGGTAGCTTCACTGGAAACTTTCACGAGACAAAACTCGTCCACTAGGGATCACCTACGGGTTTAACGGCTTGTTGCATATGCTAAATGCAATCGTGTTATCTACGAAAGTGATTTTATGTTGTTTTGTTGTTATTTATTACTAGGGACTAGTAATATTTAGGTTAGGGGGTGTGATTAGACCTAGTTAGTGCATAATTTAATTAAGTGAATAAGACAATTGTGTTAGTTAAATAAAGTTGAACTAGTCAAAATAAGCCTTATTAGGGTTAGTGTGTAAATTAGGGATAATGCATTAATTGTTATTTTTTTCAGGGTTTTATGCGTCAAAACTACAAACTACCGGGGAGCCAATTGTGACAAAGCTACAAATTCTAGGATGGCAATTATTAAAGCTCTAAACAAAGAGAGATTAAAGTAATCCAAATGCCATCTTTTGGAAGTTTGTGAATGACAACTTTTGGAAGCTTGTGAATGACAACTTTTGGAAGCTTGTGAATGACAACGTTTGGAAGCTTGTGAATGTCATCCATTGGGCTTGTGAATGGCATCTTTGGGGTTTGTAAATGTTATCCCATGAAGTTTGTAAAGGCTATTTTTTTGGTTGCCTATAAATACCCACCCCTTGGGTCTTGTAAAGATCATCACTCTTTCATTTGTATCATTTTCTTGGAGAGAACTTTTGGTTGTGGAAAACTCTCCAAAAGTAATTTCTTTCTTTGTTGATTTATTATATTGTTGCTCTCTTTTAATTGAAGTATTGTCTTCTTTTATTGTAGTTTGTCTCTTTTAATTTCATGTCTAGAAGAAAGATAGATTACTTTTGGTTGTGGATCACCCTCCAAAAGTGACTACTTTTCTTCTACTTTTAATTTGTGTTTCATATCTTTCACTTCCATTGCTTGAGCTTTCTTCTTTCTTAGAGGAGTGAAACTCTTCCACTTTTCTAGAGCTTTACCAAAGCCGTGACGGGTGGAACGTGATTCACTCATTCTTCGTTGAAGATCGGCTCCTTGTTTAGTGTATTTCATTTTTTAAGTCCTCTACTTGGAGGGATGAGCATCACTCACTTTTCTAGCTTTACCAAAGTCATGAAGAATGAGTAGTTTCTCATTCACCCTTTAGTAAGAGGTGAAGGGCATGTATAAATTATCCGGAAGTTATATTTGTGCATTGTTCTTATGCTTAATATTGAATATTCCCCTTGCTTATTGGATGATTGATTGCATCTAGCAAAGGTAAGGTACTTTGTATAACCATGGGTCCCTTCTATGACACAGATGACTCTTGCATAGAAAGGTTCATGAGTTCAAGGCAAGTACCCCGACTAGATCTTCATGACTACCCTTCAATCTTCCCCATTATTGTGTTTCAATTAAAGAATGGAAATGGGATATTGATGTCATGATTGGATGTCTTGTAGAAACACTTGCTTGTTTGTAGACGAGTTAAGTCTCGGCACAGACAATTCTTGTAAACTTCTAGAAAGACATCGGAATCATGTCCTTAATTCTCCTAACCCACCTTTATCTTCCGATTAACCTGCTGTTGACATGGGGGTTAATTGAGTTATCACGCACAAGTATAACAAACCAGATAATTAACTACATGTCCAGATCCTTGAACTAAAGAGTGACTCTTTTATATTAAAGTCTATCTCACATTTTGTACATCACACAATTTCAAATCTCAAAGAATACAACCAACTGATCTCCACCACTGCTTACTTTGAAACACTAACAACAGCTCCCTGTGGATTCAACTCCGGACTCAAACCGGATTATTACTACAGCTTGACAGCTTGCACTTGGGTGTACACATTTCGGATCAAGTCAGAGATGACATCCCTATCTCCCTACTTATGTGGCTTGGATGAGCGTAGATCATCGGTGTGTCTAGCCTTTTTGGCATGGGCCTTCATGGCTAAGTGGGATTCTCCTTCTCCTGCGAGCCATCTGGAGATGGTCTGAATTTCTCTAAGTGGTTGCTGGTCATCTGGATTACAAGCTGGTGGTGGTGCTTGGCCTCTACCAGCGACATATTGGCGTAGCTAACCGCGCTGTATGAGCTTCTCAATCTGTCTTTTGAGCTCATAGCAATCGTCGGTGTCATGACTGTGGTCATGATGGAAACGACAATACTTGCTTGGATTCCTGCGATTTAGGGGAGACTTCATTCTTCATGGCCATCTCACCGCGGGGGTCATCCTAGATTTGAAGTAGGATGTGCCCAACAATGGCATTGAGCGACGTGAAGATTTGTCGCTCTCTTTGAGGGGCAAGACCAAGTCGGTCTTTGGCAGGCACCTTTTCTGTCCTGTCTCGTTTATTTTCGCTCTCCCTTTTGTCGTCCCTGTCTCTTTCTTTCATTTTCTTCCATGCTCATGAGGACTCACCTCGCCTAGCTCTGGTGGTGTCCTCATCATTCATATACTTTTGAGTTTTTGCCAATAATTCTAGCATGCTCTTAGGCGCTTCATTACTGAGAAGAGGAAACTTGATGAGGGGAGGCCTCCCAGGAAGGCGGTCATGGTGACCTTATCATCAGACTCCTCGATCTGGAGGACCTCCTCCTTAAAACGAGTGAGTTAACTCCTTAGGCTCTCGTCTCGATCTTGTTTTATGTTGAGCAGGTGGGTGGCAGACTTCTGGTGCCGGCGTCCTCTGATGAAATATGCCACAAAATATCTGCTTAATTCGGCGAAGAAGCCTATGGAGGCTGAGATGAACATAGCGAACCACTGTCAGGCAGATCCCTTTGAGATAGTTGGGAAGGCCCTGCACATGATTTCATTAGGAACATTGTGCAGCTGCACCAAGGATTTGTAGGTGTCGAGGTGATCCAGCGGGTCTTTTGTGCCATCAAAGGCTTCCATCGATGGCATTTTGAATTTTTGGGGAAGAGGGTAATTTGCCACATCCGCCACAAAGGGTGTGTTAGTACGTCTCACTAGGTATTCAACCGTTTCAGGTCCTTGGGCCTTTATAGTATTGAAGACATCACTCAGTTGGTTCTACACTTCTTTTATCTTTTCATCCCACTGATTGGGGACTCCCTTGGAAGCGTCATGGAAGTGGCTCCAATAGTCCACACTTTGATTTTCCTCCTCATCCTCTTGGAAAAGAGGGTCTCTAGCTTGGAAAGAGGGAGTTGGAGGAGGAGCTACCTCGTGGTGTTGATGAGGGGCTCCCCTCAAGGGGGCGCCCAAAGGGGCTCCTAAGGGGGCGTCTAATGGGACTTGGTGGCCACCCAACTGGGGACCTCCTTGGCACCCTGGGAGGGGGCTCCCCTGGCTTGATGCTCTCCCGGCTACGCACCACCTTGTCCAGTGAGCATCAACTGCAGGATCTGCTAGTTCTGGTTCACTAGTAGCTGCATTGTTTTCCAGCATCTATTATGGGTTTGGAATAGGATTGGCTGGTGGAGGGGCAACCTCTTTCTCACGTGGTGGATTGTCCTAAGGTTGAGTCATGAATCTAGTGGTAATCGCCATAGATACAGAAAGATGATTGGATGAAAACTTTGTCGTTTCTCACAGACGACGCCAAACTAATGATGCACAAATTGATTTTATGCACCACCTGTTGAATAATTAATGCAGTAAATAAATAAGGAGAGAGTCAACACAAGTAAAACACAATTTAAGTGGTTCGGTCAAGGTGACTTACTCCACTATGAAGGGTTAGGATGACTTGAGTGTTTTATTGCTTCAAGGAGTGTTGGGTGCTCAAGTGTGAGTAATAGGTAGATACAAGATGTGAGAGATGCCCCCCATGTATAGGCGGGGCTTACAATTTATAGATGTCTCCTAACAGATTGAGGTGCCTTATTAGTAACTAAAAGACTGATTCGGCATTAATGAGTCTTTGGTCCAATGATACTCCTTAGCTTGTGAAGACTTTGTCTTCTTGAGGTCAATGGTTCAAGTCCCTTTCCCATTCCCTTTCCAAAAAAAAAAAAAAAAGGCTGATTCGATGGAGTTGGTGCCATCCTCGCAACAGATGAGGTAGTTGCGGAGCTCTTCTCGAGATCAGATCTTAGAATGGCGTGACTGACTTCCTCACTCCTCATTCCAAGGTGGCGTGGATGAGGCTCTTGGGATGACGTCGCTTACTCCTTGATGGTGTGGCTCTCAGGACTTTGGTGAGCCTGGCCAGACTTGAATCTCTTCTGGGCCGGACCCACTAAGTCTTGTCTATTTATCTAGGTAGGGCCCATAACCTGAATCAGGCCTTGGGCCGGACCCATCAAAATCCACACATTTGTTTGTATGTCTCATCTTTTGCTTGACCCGTACTTCTCAAAATCTTTCAAGTAGCCCATCAGGAGTGAATTAATACACTTTGAGGTTCATTGCGGCGATTCTAAATGAAGTTTTTTATTTTCTAATATTAATTTAAAAAATTCCTCGCTTTTTTATGGTAATTGTTAGTCAATTTTTACACGTATCTTTTCAATTGATCATATGACTAATCCAGATAAGCTTTCTAATTTTATGAGTTCTATTCTTGCCTATTTATCTAAATTTAACAAAAAAAAAATTGTTATGTTGTGTTTATTAATAGTGACAAATATGCTTAAGAATATTTTATTTAAAATTCAAATAATTTTAAAATTTTATCTTGTTCAAAATTTTTACTACCCAAATGTTTGTTTTCTAATGATTACTATATTGGAATTAAATTTTTTTTAAATTGTAAAAATGATAATACTGAATTTATTATCGTGGTCCACAAAATTAAGATATGTTACAAGGATTCTTCCCTAACATCGCATATTAGGAAAAAAATATAGAGAGAATTAGTAGATTAATGTTTTATGTATGTAGTTATTTAGAAAAGTACTGCGATTGTAATAGAAAAAAAAAAGAATGAGTGAGATTGAAATAAATAGTTTGATTTGTGTTTTAATTTTAGATAAGGACAAAAATATTGTTAGAGAAAGAACGTGTGAAAGAAAATGACTAGTGATGTCTAATGTAAGTTATTTTTACACTTTTTCAACCTTATTATTTTTTGTCAAATTTAATTTTGTGTGTCATTGGACTGGACTTTTGAGTCCAAATCATTAAACTAATTTTTTTTTTCTAGTTAAAATTTTAATTGGGCTTTTTTTGGCTTAATTTTTGTAGATTTAAATTTTTTATATGAACTATATTATAGACTTATAAATTTAGAACCTCTTTTTTAATTGGTGGTTAAAGCCCGTATTTTAGTGACCTTATTTATGGGCCAGCTTTGTGCATTCCGTCCAGATGGATTGTTGGGTGGGTGGTTGTCTATATCTCTAACATCTTTTTTAATTATCTATTCTTTATGTATAAATATCAATTTTTATAAAAAATTTTGATTGATTATATTACCCTTAAAAAAATATGCATCATTATATTTTTCAATAAAGTATTCAAAAAACCTTAAAAAATTCTATCAATCTAATATTATTCATCTCATATGCAAAAATAACATCATGCTTACATATGCGTATTTTCTTTTTCATCGAAAATTTTAACCCTTTCATTTCTAAGATAAAAAAATAATCGTATATATAATTTTTTAAAATTAATTTATGTTACATCAGTATAATTATTCAGTCACAATAAATTTTTTAAGCTGTATTAAAATTTTATGTGAAAATAGATCTTGTAGTTTTTTTTTAAGTAAAACTTGAATTTTTTAGAATTTTATATTGTAGAATGTGAATTTTTTTTAGAATTTTTAAGTAAAACTTGAAATTTTTAGATTTTTTAGAGTAGTATATTAAATTTTATCTCAATTCACCTAACAAATTCCTAATTATAGTAAGGTTCTAACATAATTAGTATATTGATAATTATTTTTATTTTTTTTAAGGAATTATAAGTGAAATCCTTATAAAATAAATATAAAAAAATTTAATTTCTCAAACATCACTAAAATATCAATCTCAACAACAAAATTCAAAAAAAAAAAAAAAAAATTTTAACTATTTTTTTAATCTTTTTTCTTATAGTTAGAACAAATAATTTTGGGAACATATAAAATTTTTATAATCTTATAATATAATACGAGCAATGAAAAATTAAGTTTAATAAATTTGAGATTATATTTAATTTAAATACATATATATTTAATATATTTTATTAATTTTTGTATATAAAAATTATTCACGTGCAATATACATGATTCATTTTTAGTGTTAATTAAAAAAGAGGATAGTGAAATGTCACAAAAATCAAAGTGATGTCCTCAATGCAACAAAGACCACAAAAAGCAAGGGGCGTATAGAGTGGTTTCCCTAACAAACTAAATGGTAAATTACACTTTAGTCCCCTCAATTATGGATTCAATTGTAATTTTCCTATTAAATTATTAAATTTTTCACATTATTCCCTTAATTATTTGAATTATTTTACATTGGACCAAATGCAAATGTTTGTTATTTTTTGTACAAAAATTACTAACATTTGGGGGCAACTAAAAAAAAATCACTTAGTTTCGAGGCTAGCAAAAGAAAGAATGTGAAAAAAGGTCATGGGGGGGTAAGGGTGTAATTTACCCCCAACTAAACTATGTTTACTAAAGTATTAAAAATGAACCCATTTGACAAAACTTGTTTCGTCTCGTCTTCATCGTTTGCTTACTTTGTTGGACAGTATTCTTTACCTCTTGATGATCTGTTTGCGCAGTCGCCTTTCCCTCCGGCAAAGGACTCTCTCTCTCTCTTTCTCTCTCATACACACACAGTAATAGAACTTCCTCTTTCTTCCACTAACTTGACCATGGCAGGTGCAATGAGAATAGTGTTCGGACTCTTGACATTTGTCACTGTGATTATAGGTAATTTTCTGGCCAATTTTCATTTATACATACATGAATGTACGTATATATATCCTCATATAAACACACGTATTGTATATGACTTTATAGTGTTATCAGACCGGACCCACCGGTTTAATCTTTGAACCGGATATTAAACCGGTTTGATTTTTTAATTGGACCGCCTCTGTAACAAAATTGCATAAAAATCTCAAAACCGTCCGGTTTTCAGGAAAACCGGTGAACCGGAAGGTTTTTGAAAACCGGGCGGTTCAAAAATTTCATGTTATATAAAGAATAAAATCCTTATTTTGGGGCATTTTTGCCCTAAATCAACCGTCTTCTCCACCCTCCAATCTCCTTCTCCACACAGCAGATGCAAATGCAGCAGGCAGGTGGGTCCTCTCAGAGTCCTCAGCCACATTGATCCCTCTCCCTTCTCGTTCTGTAAGTCTTCTCTCCCCCTCTCTTTCTCTCTCTCACACACACACACACATACAGAGCGACGCTGAGAGAGATATTCTTAGTCCTCTCGAATCTCACCCAGTCACAAAGACACCACTCGATCTCTTTTCTTTTCGTGTAAGACTTGTGTACAAGTCCCACTCCTCTCTCTCTCTCTCTCGCGCGCGCGCACACACACACAGAGATGCACTGGCACACAACGCCACATACTCACTGGTATATTATAATATCATGTTATTTTAACCTAATTATTATGTTTTATTATGGTTGAACCAGTGAATTATTGACCCGGGCCCTCTAGCGGTTCGATGTGGTTCTAATAACTACAGTCTATGCATTTAATAATTGAGGTGTTCGAATGCAAACCAAAGAGTTGCATCTGTGCTGTATTCAGATAGAGCGTTATGGCTCAGCAACAATCGTCTCGTCTTCATCGTTTGCTTACTTTGTTGGACAGTATCCTTTTCTCTTAGCCATGGAATTGATTGCTGCAGTAGTCTCTATTTATGTTTCTATATTCGCTTCTATATCTATTATATGTTATAATGCGGCTGCCTGGATGATGATCTTGGTCCGTTGCCAACTCTTTCCACATTGCTTGCCACTTGGCACAATAGTGTTAGATTAATCAGTTTGATATCCAACCGATGGTGCAAACTTTAAGCATTATTTGCAGTAGCTGGCTACTCTCGTATTCAAACTCAGGTTCGAATCCACAACCTCAAAACATTTTTACCCGTGCTCGGAGTAATGTCCCAACACTCAGCACAATAAGATATTATTTCAAAAGCTTTCCCCCTAGTTAGGGTGAAGGTTGGGATTCTCATGTGTTTGATTATAGGACTGTTCGAAAACCTTTCAAATCTATTTCCCAGGGGCTGTCTCTTTTCTCTCATTATATAAATCTGATTGTGGGAATTGATTGGATTTTGGGAAAATGAGTGGAGAGGTGATAGGTCTTTCATATTGTTATTGCCTCAACTGTATCGTATGCCCTGCTATCATAATATCCCAATTTGTTCCTTTTGATGCCATTCTTTTCCCATGATTCTAAGACAACCATTTTTTGAAATGAGAGGTTGGTCTATTCATTCTTTGGTGGAATTTTCTTGTGAGTCCTTCTTTGATGCGTTGATTGAGGATCTAAATTACCACATTTTGATCCTTTTGAGAGGATTTCGAAAGCAAAAGTGCTTGTAAAGTTCATATTTTATTTTGGAGTGTTGCTTGATAAAGATACTAATGATTTGCTTCAAAGCAGAAGACCTCACATCTTTTTACTTCCTACTGGTTTACTATGTGTAAGAGCAGTGAGGAGAGTATCAATAGTTGTTTTCTCAATTGTCCGATTGCCTTAGTCATGTCATATGCAGAAGATAATTTGCATATGCTTAATTGTGTTGGATCCCTCCGTCTTCAACTATTGCAATGCTATGGTTATAAAGGAACACTAGAATTTTTGAAGACAAGTTTGAAGAGTAGGATTGCTAATGAGAAAAAATATGTTTTTTTGAGCCTTTTTTGGCTTCGTTGTCTCCTCATTTTTGTCAAAATTCCATTATTCTTGATTAGGTTATATTGTAGATCGATATGTGAATTGCAGCTTCATCTCTTTTTCTCTCTTTTTTCCTTTCTTTCCCTTTTACATATGATGCAGAATTCGTCCTTCTTGTAATATTTTTTTTGTTATGCATAAAATTTTGTTGCTAATCCACACAAAAAAAGCGAAAAGAAAAGAATAAATATTGTTCCTCCTTAGTTGTCAAGAAACGTTGCTATTTGCTTTGTTTGTTTGGCTATATACGAAAAGGAAGGAAATATCTATGAAGACATGGAGGAGCAACACGATACCTACTCGTAACATCTTCAATCTCCAAGGGCAAGTTACTATCACATCCTAGTTCCATAGTCTTGAGAAGCCTTTTCCAATTGCTAGCAACTCATGTAGAAGAATGGAGGTATAAGAACCCAAAGCACCAATGCCTTGAAAAAGGGGAAGTACTGATATTGAACACCAACAGTTCTTGGTCACTTTTGAACACTTGTCTAATATTCTTTTATGCTCTATTTGGTACGATAGAAAAATAGAAGGATGGAAAGTTAGAATGATGGAAAGTTGGAGGGATAGATAAAACATCATATTTGGTAAGGAAGGAAAATAGGAAGGATGAAAAAGTGAATAGATGAGTTTTGATTCTAACTCACCAAAATCAATCCCTCCAAAATTGGGCAAAAAAGGAAGGAAAATGGTACTCATGTTGGGTAAAAGTATGTTATTTACTTTTTTGACCTTTTAACTAATTATTAATTGACATTAAACACCTAAACCCGAACTCATATACCAATCAGTGGAATTACATTATGTGTTAACATTGTATGTGCTTGTATATTAGTGCGTGCATTTTTAAAATAAAAAATAAAAATAAAAAATAGATGTATTTTTATGTGATTTGTGTTTGTTAAAATATATGACACGTATACCATAGTGACATGGTGTATAAAATATACGCGAAGCTCATATAAGGGTAAACTAGTAAATTATGTATGTATATTATTTCCATCCTTCTATTTTTTCATCAATACTAAATGCAAAAAAACAAATTATTTCTACTTTCCATCCATCCTACCAAACATAAATGAAAGAAAATGTATCATTCCTACTTTCCTTCCTTGAAGGATAGAAAGTGTATCTCTCCTACTTTCCATCCCTCCTATTTTTCATCATTCCTACCAAACGAAGCATTAGTCGTGTCTATAGGTATAAGGTAAAAACTTTTTTGATAAGAACAATAGTTTTGTTGATAATAAATAGCCAATAAAGGTGATATAAAAGCAATAATCAAATCAAAGGTGGACAAGACGTCCATTACAATGGCCGGTTATTAAAATCATAACAAGAAAAAGCAAGCTACACTCCATGATGCTTTCAAGCTTGTAGTAATACCGAAGAGAGGAATATCCTCAATATCCTTAGTCATAGAGACAAAAAATAAAGTCTATCACATAGTCCCTCAAGCTCCTCACATTTATTATAAAAATTTATTGGGTTCCTTCCCATCCAAATAACCCATATAGTAGCAAAGAAAGCACAAAGCTGAAGGGTCTTCATTTTCTACATCCACTAGAATCCTTATCATCCAAACGTATCATAGATGACATAGTCTTTGGTGCCGCGCAACAAATTCCCACAACATCAAATAACTTATTCCATAGTGATCGCGCCAAAGGGCAATGCAAGAATAAGTGATTCACACTCTCATTATCACCCACATCTACATATAACACACCATTGTTGAAGGAGGCAATTATTGGGTCTCTTTCTTTAAAGAACATCATTGGTATTAATCTTATAATCTTAAAAGATAAAATCTTAATTTGGTCGAATGTGACATCTAGATATAAAGTTAAGGGTGGTCAAAGCTAAGAAACTCTATTTGCTTAAACTAGTGGAAAGGCCCTTAAAAAAGTGACAAATACTAAGGATCATCATCTCCAAACTTATTTGATGATGTAACCGACACTTGTTTAGAATGTGTCTACGATTAAAAATAGTTGCATGTCAACATGTAAGTAACAAAACTTTAAAAGGTGATATATGACAATATATGAAATAAAATATATTGGTGAAAGACTAATGGTGCTAAAATTTAGTTCAAAATATAATTTAAAAAAAATATGCACAGTAGTTTTATCAAAGAAAGAGACTTCAGAAGATGAGATCAACCATTTTTAGGTGGATTTGGTATACTTATAATTTCATATGATAGTGAAAGTGGTCCGGATGAGAGTTAAAAAGTGAACCATAACCCAAAATAGCGTACCACATAAGCCTACACCCATCCATTGCGCATTGGGAAAATATTGTACCGTGTACTCTTACCTTTTACTTTGACCAAATAATTGGTCAAAAAAATTATGTTAGAGTACCAGATGAATGATTCATTTTTCCATAGTACTGATTTTTTCTTACAAGTCTATCTTTATATAGTGAAGGATTATACAATTTGATATCAAAGATAATTATTTATAGCGTGTCCTAAATGCATTTTTGTCTTACTTTTTCTAAATTTTCCATGTTGCTGTACCTGTGTCTTTGTGTTTGTTGTTTGTGTTTGTGTCTGTGCTTCATAGCCCCGACCACCCAGCACTCCTCGAGGAGAGCCATCACATTTTTAGGCAAAGAAACCTCAAGGAAGGTGTTGCCACTTACAATGTGTGATAGGTGGCTGGCTACTCCATCTCTCAATGATTCCTTGGTTCCTTAGACTATTATGACCTTTCACATTTGAGAATTTTACTTTGACATAACTTGTTATCTTCTCAACAATTTGCCCTAGAGCAAGGGAAGAGCCTTTATGTATTTTGTTGTTTTGTTCCATACAGGTATGGTACATAAGGGCTTTGAGTGTAGTTTTCAAACACACAAGTCATCACTCTTAATGTGGTATTGTTTTAATCATTATTTATCAGTTTATGTCAGTATGTATGCATGCATGTGTGCACACACTTTAGTTTGCTTCTTTAACCAAATCTAAGCGGGTTCAGCCCAAGCAACAAGGTTTACAGCAGCTCGGCAGATTGGGGACATTGCCAAAACACATCCTCAGGATTTAAACTCTCTGCTAAGTAAGGTATTCATTATTTGACATTTAAGTTTTCTCTAATTGTTTGAAGTCTTTGTCTTTGCTTCTTTATCATGTTTAGTTTTGGGGTTGTTTTGGAAATGAAATGCATTAATTTTCATTTGTATACATGCATGTTTAGTTTCTGACTTCGAATATATAGAGAGACGAAGAGGGATAAAGGTGGAATTGGAGAGAGGAACACAATAGAGTAGAAGTTTGCACCCAAAAGATTAAATAGGAGGGAATTCCACCTCCATTAACCATCACATTTGTGAGTGAAACATTATCTCCAAGTTAAGAACGG
Source organism: Ilex aquifolium (assembly GCA_951799425.1). NCBI lineage: Eukaryota > Viridiplantae > Streptophyta > Magnoliopsida > Aquifoliales > Aquifoliaceae > Ilex > Ilex aquifolium. Next base: position 11,180,046 of record OX637401.1, on the reverse strand, counting down.
AAGCAATTGGAACTTACTTTTATATAGAATTACGATTTAATTAAATTGGAATCTAGAAAAGAAGTTGATGCTGAAGAAGACAATTCAAATCATTTGACAAGAAGTCATTCCATATTGGCATTTTGAAACAACCTTGTTACTTAAATTTTCTTGCTTGAGCAATCTTTTTTGGGGACCAAAGTAATAAAGGTAGAATTAACACTTCTTCCTACAATCCCATTAGCAAAAACTAATTGAATACACACATAAGATCACCTTTGATAGTATCCCAACTATTCCAGTATATAGCCCATGGTAAAACCATCAGGACTTGGATTCCCATTTCTAACCTTTCTTGTATATCTAACATCTATTTTGTCATGGGTTGATCAATCAATGCTTTGAAGGTGATTATGCATTTCTTAATATTTTAGTATGGAGCCAGCCTATGCTGTTAGGATTACCTTGTTTTCTTAATTACATGTATAACAAACTATTTGCCTATTAAAGATGAAACTCTATCTTTTGATTGGGTGATGGGAGTGCAAGAAACAAAGCTTTGTGGTATGTGGGGATTTACCAGAGTGCACAAGCCTTCTGGCATTTTGCATCTTAGCATTGCCGTTGGGTAGCAAAACAGCTGAGTGGCAACTATGACTCTGTGCAACATCATCTGTATTTATGATAATTGGTTAGGTATGGTCTTCTAGATTTTAAACACATGAGACTTTTTCAGTTCAGAAGTTTCTTCTTTCGATGCTTTAGCAGTTTGTGATGTAGTCCATACAGTGCTTGAGGAAATAAATTCAAATATGTGACAAACTTGGAATTTGATTCGCCATCAAGACTGGGACCCACCTGGGACTTTGCATAACTAGTCTTGAGTATTGTCTGAGTCATAATTCATATTTGACCTTTTTTTTATGGTTCAGTTTTATACAGGTTTATACTAATTTTTGGAGTTAGGGGCATTTCAATAATTTCTGAAATTTTCTGGAATAGGTTGTAGTGGTGACCCATAGGACTTATTTTGATTCTTATTATGTTTTTGGGTCAGATTATTTGGTTGAGTTGAGTCAGATTAGTCATCTTTTTTGTTTTTAACTTGGAGTGGTAATCCTTATTAAGCTGGAGATCTCTTGAAGCCTATATGCACCCATGTAATCTTTCACAATGAATGAAGGTCCGTTTTAGAGAAATTGGCAGAGCTTTTGAAGGCTCTTTTGTGTTGGTATGATATAACTTGAATTGGGTCTAAGGGATTCTAGTAGTGATTCCTATTTTTTTTCCTCTTCTTTTTTTCAGTTTTCGGCATCTTGATACCTCCAAACAGACATATTTAAACTCTCATTTGATCCCATGAAACCCTAATAAGCAGATCTAACCCTTTCCTTCAAAAAACTTAAAGCCCAACCCTTTTGAAATCCTGAAACACAATTTTACTGTTCATGGGTTCCCCTGGCTTAATTCTGCCTCCCAAATCCCTTTTCCCTAATCCCGAACCATTTATCAACCAAACCCTAAACAGTTATTGATCATTACCATTCCCATTCTCATTCCCATTCCCATTCCCATTCCCACCTAACGGCCAATATTAAATTGCGCCCGATTGTCAATGCACAAGGCTCCCGCATTTTTTGGAAAAAATAGGGGCTCCCCAACCTTGCGTGGTGCTTCCTCAGTCTTACACCATTTGCTCAATTTTCGGTCTTTATAATTATTCTAGGTACAACACATCAAATATTTTAGCAACTCTTCCATGGTAATATTGCCTCTCTCGAACATATTGTTAACAGGTTTTCCTTCCTTGTACTTTGGGGGATGCTGGATGTTGGTTTCCTTTCATTGTAAATATTGTGCTAATTTTCTTTGTTTCCATCAGCTTTAACAGTCCTCCTCCTTCCTTATTTTTTTCTTTTAAAGGCTATTTGGTAATTAGAATTGCCTCTCACGTGGAAATTTCGGTTGCGATATTGACCCACTGGGTTGCTAACACTTCTGATATGCTCCATATTGAGGTGCTTTACAAAGTGATCCACTCACCCGGAGTGTTTGTGCAGTATTTCTGGGAATAATAAATCCATTAGGGAAGTCTGAACTGGCCCTTATTTTGACGATCAGAAGGGCAACACAATCATTTCTTTTCTTTGTCTTTCCTGGTCCATTACCGGATGTGTGAGGTAAGCAAGATAGTGAGGCATTGAGGGAGTTTGATGTACTGTCCCTATTGGCATAGTATGAGGGAATTCATACAACATTGAGGGGATGCTGGATGTTGGTTTTCTTTCGTTGTGAATCCTTTGCAAGTTTTTCTTTGTTTCCATCAGCTTCAACAATCCTTCTCCTTTTTTTTTTTTTTAATTTTATGTTAAAAGGCTATTTGGTAATTAGAATTGCACTAAGTTGCTAACCCTTTGAAATGCTCCAATTGAGAAGGTTTACAATGAGTTCTGCTCATCCCGATTGTTTGTGGAGTGTTTCTGAGAATAATAAATCCATTAGGAAAGCCGGAACCAGCCCTTCTTTTGATGATCAAAAGGCTAACCCTTGTTACTTACCAGACATATGTGGTTAGCAAGAGAGTGAGGCGTTAAGGGAGTGTGATTTATTGGCATAGGATGAGTGCATTCATGATTTCACGGTGGCCAATGTATTTATTTATTGTTTGGTGACTACAAATCCTAGGTCTACGTCTTTGTCAACCGTAGTAGTAGTTTGGGGGATATTCTTGTTGAGGCAGGTTTTAGCTTGGTGCACTTTCTGACTTTTGGTTTGGGTCACATTTTGAAGGACTTCTTGTCCTCCTTTTCTTTGATGTTTTGTAATTTCTTTTATTTTTGTGACAAAAATTACTATCCGGCATCCACTTTAGAGTTCGTTTTAGGCAAGATATCATACTCTCTCTCTCTTCTCCCCTCTTTAAAAGTTTATTTGTTGTCCTAAAGCTTTCTAGACCCTTTTGCCTTTTATTTGTTTCTTAAGTTTAGGACTCTCACAGGAGCTGTTCAGAGGTTCCTATTCCTGAGCCGAGGGAATCACGTCTATATTTGATACCGTTAAGGCCGACTGTTGCTCCTCTCTCAAGATTGCATTCTCTATGGAGTCAGGAAGGAATGAGGGTTGGGTTGAAGATCGGCATGAGTCCGAATCTATACTATTGACATGAGATGATTTGGAATTGTGTTTCCATCATATATCGCATATTTTGGAAAGAAAAGAAGTAAATTCAGTTTCTATGCAGCATACTAATTAGTATGAGGTCAAAAACAATTGGACCATTATTGGACTCTATAGTCCTTATAGCAGAATTATGCACAATTTCCTAGTATTGACCACTTTATCCATATTCAGTAAAATGACAACCACATCCCTCTCCTAAAAGATCGTCCTTATTAGTTTTGACCTGATTGTACTTCTAATGTGTATGGAACCAAATCACCAGTAACAAATGCATTATAACAAATACATTTTTCTTTTCACTGGTTTTAATCGTGTCGCTGCAAAGCCTGGGGTTGTGTCATGGTTCACGCTGTTTGAAGTCAGTTGTTACCGATTTGGACTCTTCATTTAGCACCTGTTTGACTGATCGAATGCCAATAGCAAGAGAAATGCTGGTTTGGTGGAAACTGCAATTAGGGAAGTATAGCAACTGATCTGAGCAGTTGAACAAATTGCCCTAGTGATTTTATGTGAAAATTTATTTGATACCTTGAGAATCTTGTTGGAATACAGTTTTTTCATTGGTTTGAGTTCTATTTTCTGGTTGGCTTGTCCTGCAATTTGGGTGAGCTAAGGAACTTTTGGTTGTGAGCTGTTATTTGTGTTTACTAGTTATTGCACACGTGCGTTGCACATGGATGAATTCGTGTTGTAATATTGGTTTTTAATTTTTATATTTTTTCTATAGTTTAATTAATTAAGGTTGGAACTTTTGACTCTGTGTATACTCTCAAGTATTACTGAATAAATTTCTCCCACTTCACAATCCAAGTTCGATTCCCAACAAATCAATTCCTTATAGGAATAAAAGTTCCATATGAGAATTCCCAACATTTTAAAATTACCTAGTCTAAAGAGTTTCTCATATGCTTAATTCTTCAAACAGCTAAAGCTAAAAATGAGTTCACTTTAACTTTATTGCAACATTACGATGTATGGTTAGGATTACTGGTTCACCATGGTTAGTGGGTTTGTCTATTTATGATATTCCTTTGATGTTAATTTCATTCTTGTTTTTAGGCTACAATACACATTAGAAATAGCCATTTTACAAATAGGTAAAGTGAACTGACATTCCCAGATTCTTTAGTAAATCAAATTGAAAAATATTCTTGAAAACAAAATCAAGAGAGATCTAAATTGATAAATTTCCGGAATCAGACAAAGCCAAAATCCTATTAGCATACTTTGTCATTGCAACATTTGTGGACATTCATCACAACTAACACAACCCAAATAGATAAAACCGAACAAACTCAGTTAATTGAAAACCAACCAGATATATTAAGCGTATCATAAAAATATTGTCAAAAATTCATAAATTCTGTGTATTCACTAAACATCACAGTAATTATTGAAAATTTTACAGATAAACTTGATGTTCTATTCCCACATAAAATTAAAATCTTTCTTCAAGCAAACTATTAGGGGTACTGACATACTGTAACTCATTACATTATAAATTTTTAATTTTGCCACATAGTAAAGTCTATAGGGTGATGATCCCATAAGCAAAGGCCACCTTGTGCTGTATGACTCTGAAGTTTGAACTCTATGTCCAAAAAGGTTACACCAAAAGCATGTATTTTCTAATTTCAATACTTGCCATATCAATCTATAGCAATTAGCTATGCAAAAATTCCTTGAGAGAACAAAGAAACTGAACTAAATGGTCTGCTACTATAACTAAGCACTTTTCGACGACATAATATTCGTAAAAAGCTAAATTTTTTGCAAGAATTAATTGATTGTACTTGAGCATGGGAAAAACTCACCTTTGTGTCAATGAACACCCGGCGAGTGGTACACTATTTCTCAACCAAAAAAATGAGTAGTATTCCAATGGCTTACAGCAGATCTCATAATATGACATGGTTTGCCAACTCTAGAATCGCCAATTAGTAAAAGTTAGACAAAGTTACTGAAAAAGACAATTCATGTGACTCAAATTCAAGTGAGGAAACAAAGGACTCTTTACAAGAATACCACAAATCAAAACCATTATTTTTAATCAATATCTTTGGGCTACAACGAAAAGTGGACGGAATACTTCTATTGTCAAACCTCAAATCTTCAACGGTAAATTGGAAGGTCGTGCCCACTACAAATATGCAGGTAGTTTCCCTTTCTATAGGATATTATTAGGGGTAGCATATCCACAATGTCTATGACAGTTATGAAGAATTTACCCACTGTAAGTTACTGGAGAAATGGGCTGAAACATGGATGTCTCTGTGAACAAGTTAAAGGAAGAAGAATTTGTATCCTTCAAAGATTGGCATGCCTCCCCGATAGCTGAGACAATAAACTCCATAAATAAAACCCTTTGTATCCTTAACAATCAAATAGTGTAGGCCCTTTGTGTTGCTATAGTCTAATTAGGCAATTGCCTATCCTACTTCTACTAAAACGATAATTGGAACAATACATAAATTAGAGTTAAAAACAAAAAGGCCTTTGGAATCACCTCAAAATCAAGATTTACTTTCTAATGGTAACAAATGAGAGCAGAAAGGTCTCTTTAATTTTGTTGTATGTTACACACGTGGAATACTACTTTATGTCAACTCATGAATAATTTACTACGACAAGAAATCATGTTTGGAATTGGGATTTAATGGTTAAATATGTAATGCTAAATGCTAATAAATACCATTAGTACATGTAGAAATAATCTTGTCTTTAGGTATTTGTTTAAGGGTAAATTAGAGATTCAAAAGTTTTTCATGGATGTTGACATTTTATATTAGTATAGAACCCTTTGTATCCTTAACAATCAAATAGTGTAGGCCCTTTGTGTTGCTATAGTCTAATTAGGCAATTGCCTATCCTACTTCTACTTAAATGATAATTGGAACAATACAGAAATTAGAGTTAAAAACAAAAAGGCCTTTGTCATCACCTCAAAAAATCAAGGTTTTCTTTCTAATGGTAACAAATGAGAGCATAAAGGTCTGTTTAATTTTGTTGTATGTTACACACGTTGTGGAATACTAGAATGCAAGAACTCATGAGTAATTTACTACGACAAGAAATCATGTTTGGAATTGGGATTTAATGATTAAATAAGTAATGCTAATAAATACCATTAGTACAGTTAGAAATAATCTTGTCTTTAGGTATTTGTTTAAGGGTAAATTAGAGATTCAAAAGTTTTTCATGGATGTTGACATTTTATATTAGTATAGATATAGATTGTTGTTCTATGTTTTTTACTATACTTTGGTGAATGGTTGCGTCCTAATTTTCATCTTACATAAATAACTAACCATGAGCTCTGCTGTTTTTAGAGCACCTGTTGTTTTTGTTATTTGTTGTGCTACTAGGTGAAGCTTTGGTTCTCCTCGTATGCTTAATACTGGTTCAGTTAGCTTGTAATTTCGATTTAATCTTTGTCTTTTTAACTGTTTTCTTGACCCTTGTACATATTGAATTTAGGTTTCTCAATATCTCCGTAGTAAGAACTGGGATACAAGAGTGGCTGCGGCTCATGCCGTTGGAGCTATTGCTGAGAATGTTAAGCATACATCTTTGACCGAACTTTGTACTTATGTTAAGACAAAGATGTCTGAAGCTGGGATTTCTAGTGCTATAGAGGATGTGATGGCATGGCCTGACTGTCACCCTAAAGATGTACTAGGCGATTCATTTAAAAGGTTATTTCTTGCTCCTGGAATTGTTTTTGTCTCATTTTTAGGAGACAGTTATTCTTTGTGAGCGCGTATGTATTGTGTACAATTTTTTCAGAAAACAATTTGAGTCTCCTTGTACACAAGCATTTGTGAAACAGAAATATGTTTACATTATTTTATGCAATAACTTCTGTCATTCTTAATTGTAGCAGCTTTGATCTTAACAAAGTGTTGGAGTTTGGGGCTTTATTGGCATCCGGGGGACAGGTATCCTTCTTGCTCTTTGAAAATTGTTTTTATGGCTATTTCGAACTTTTTGTACTTTGGCCAGTGCTTTTGTAAAACAATTGAAGAGGGATTATGTGTGGATTTTTGTGCTTCTTTACTCGTGTTTTCTTCTCACAATTTCTTGGAATTAACTGTTACCATTCCACTGGTTTCTTGGGTTTCGGTTTTGATCAATGGCATAGTTGTCAAATCGCGTATCGGAAGGTGTATCGTTTTTTAAAAATAGTGTATCGTATCGTATCGTGTATCGTAAGATACAGTGTAATTTTAAATAATTAATAATAAAATATATGTTTACAAACTTTAGGGTGTCTAGATGTAATTTATTAACGGATATATTTACAGTAGGGGTCTAAGTGTTACGTGTGTATAAATTTTAGGGGGTCTGTGTATAATATTTCAAATGTTAGGGGGTCTAAGTAATTAAGTAACAAATCTCAAGGGGTCTAAGTGTAATTTTTCCTATTTTAAAGCATAGCAGTGACTGCCTGATCAGGAAAAAAAAAAGACAAGAGAGGGGGAAAGATCGCGAGAGCGATCGAGAGGCAGAGAGAGAGATCGTTAGAGCGATCGAGAGACAGAGACAGAAAGATCGCGAGAGCGATCGTGAGACAGAGCGATCGTGAGACAGAGTGTCTATCTGCTTCAATGGTCTTGGATGATCTACTTCTTCGATGGGTTTCCAGTTTTCTAGGGTTTCTTGCAATGGACCTCTGCGAGGAAGAAGAAGAAGTGTTTTCTAAAATCTGAAGAAAAACAAACCTAGGGTTTTATTCGAAATTTATAGGTTAGTGATGCTATTTTTTTCAATTTCAAAAATTTGTTTGCTTTGTTTTGCTTGGGTATTTTTGCTGATTTGTGAGTTTGGTGGACTGGTAATTCTTCTCTTCATCTATGTTTTTACTGATTTACCGTGCGTTCTTTTTTTTTTTTAAAAAAAGAGACTTCGCGTATCGTTCGTATCGACAGATACGTATCGTATCGTAAAAACGTATCGTGTATCGGACGATACTATGCAAAAACGATACAAAACTCCGATTCGTATTGTTTTACCTCTGTATCGTGACGTATCGCGTATCGTACGATACTAACAACTATGATCAATGGACATCTGACGACTAAAGATCTCGTTACTCTCTTTTTTTTCCACAATTTTTTTTGAGGGTTGGGAACAAAGCCCCATTGGAATAAACTAGCAAATGCCACATTTGAACTAGGGAAATGGCATCAAAATCACCTGCAGTGTCACCTGCCCCACCAGTAAACCTTGGGCCGCAAAATCAGCATTTTCTTAAAGAAGTTTCTTTCCTTCTATTGTCTAAAATCTCATAGTTTTCTTTGCTACATTATGGATAATTTGGAAGGAAAGAAATATGAGGATTTCTTAAGATAAATGTGAAGATTTTGAGGGGCTATCGGAAAAACTTTATTTTTTGGGCTCTTTTTGGACTTCATTGTCCAATGAGTTTCAAGATATTTCTCTTTTTTGTATTTGTATTAGAACATGCTGGAAAGTGGAAAGCATCTTGCGCCTTTTAGGTTTGATTGCATTTTTTACTTTTTTAAGGTTTTCATTGACCTGTCTTGTGTTGGACCTCTTGTCCACACTTGATATGATTTTTTTTGTAATGTTTCCCTTAATTATCAATAAAATGTTGTTTCCCATCGAAAAAAAAGAAAAAAGAAGCAGAGCACCATCACACAATGATGCCCATAGAAGATGGATAAGTTGAGACGACCATTGTGGACCATCTTTGTATTTGCTCTGGCTAAAGTCTAACGAATTTCAACTATCTCCTCTTTGAGGATCATCTATTACAAACATCTCTTAGTAGTGAATGATAAAACTTTAGTCCTTGCCTACAGAAAGTATGGGACCCTGGAGTGGACATAAGGTTTTTGCGGGCACACTCCTATGAGGAAAAAGAACCATGCTTACATGGATGCAAGCTTTTTGGAGTATTAGCGAAGCGAATAAAGGACATTTTGATTTCGAATTAGTAATCTTATGCCTAAATCTGCTCATATTCGTTGCTACAAAATTGGATTAGGGGATCATTTAGTGAATCGAATAGTTCGAGTTTTCCAATCTGATAGGTCCCTTTTGCAAGAGTAAGAGCAGAGGGAGAGATCATGTGAGCCAAAAATATAAGCTAGCCGTCATTCTTATGAGCTGATATTGGAGCAAGGGCAGTTAGGACACGAGGAAGACATCATACTACTCTACAGAGAGTGAGAAGGTTGCAAGCATGCAGCTGATACCAGAGCAAAGGGAGGCAGTGGGCCTCTTAACTGGAGACTGTCCACCCCTAAATATAACCAAAACAGGGCCCTTTCTCTGTTTGCAACTTTCCTCCTCAATCTGTGTTATGTGTTTGTTTTCTAAATAAAATATTTTTTTATCCTCTTTTGTGGCCAGATAAAATTGAATTCTTAACCTTACCACTGTTTTAGATGACATACCTGCACCACTAATTCACAAACGCTTCGATCTCATTTGCAACTTCAGAGTAGGATGAATCAGTATACTCGGGCTTGACTTACATTAATTCTTCCCTGCAACCACATGAAGGCGGCCAGAGATTTGGTTGTTAGCATTCCCGTTGGTTTACTTACTAGACACGATAATAATATAAATTTTTGAAGATCACTACTAAAGTTTTGTTTTGATTTAGCAGAAGAGAACTATATTGTCATCTTCTCATCTTCAAGGACTTCAGTTTGATTTAGAATCTCTTTCAATAGTGTATACAAGATAACAAAATCTGTGGATACTCTCTCTCCCTCTAAATTGGGGGTTGGGTGGGGGCAGGAGATGTCTACCTTGGGAATTCGTCCTAGTATGTCCTTCTTTGTGAATATTTCATGTCATCTTCTTTTCACAACGGGAAGTCTATTATAAGCATGCTATTTGGACATAATATACTTACCTTGCCAATGTTGTACCACTCTATCTAGGTTTTTTTTGTTTGCATCATCTTACAAATTAAATTTGGCATGCTCATTGTTTTGTGTAAGCAAGAAATGGGTAAAACCTGGATAAGTTGGTAATTAAGTGGGTCATCGTATATCCTCTTCTTATTCGATTGCTCAAATATTTGAATTAATCACAACGAAGGGGTTGATAGATAGATGTTGTGAGGGTGATGAATGTTCTGAAATTGCTATTGATTCTGTTGTTTGATTTGGCTTTGATGCTACTCCTTTCTTTAAGTTGATGGCTAAGACCTAGTACAATTGTTAGTGCTTGGTTAGAGGTACAAAGGGCATGTGCAAAGCATTGTTTATTTTCCATAGGGCATTTAGTCTATAGTAAATTATATAACCAGATGAAATTTGAATTTGGTAGTCTTGGTGTGACCGAGGATAGACATTTTATTTCGTTTCAACTGGAACGTCAAAAGCATTTTAGTTTCTATGGAAATTGAAATGATTTAGTGACCAAAAATTAAAATTCTTATGTTTCGGAGAGTTTCTGAATGTCACGGGATGTTTTGACCAATATTTCAGAATCAAAAGTCCAATTTCTTCTCAGTTTCTGTTTTATTTTTGAAATATTTCTGAATGGTTTCTGTTTTCGAGCTTACCAAAACAGTGCCCCCGAAATAAAATTCTGATCTTTAGTTTGTGACAATAATTATCGGTCCATGTAAATGTTGTGTTTCATATGTCTAATATTATGTGCCTTCATGAGTCTTGTACAATGCTATTGAGAGATTTGTTACATATGCATGTTAGTGGAGGTGAAAAATGGACATAAGGTATTTTTGGCTTATTTGGATGACGATATTTGTGGTAGTGCCATTCTAGAGTGATGTTGGTGAGAGAGCTTATCTATTATGGTGGATGTTTGTTGTGCGGGTTGTCATGGGGAATATATGAAGAAAGCTACAAAACTAGACAATAGACCTTTCTACGGAAAGTTTAGAGGAAATTCTTTCATCATATAGATCGAGTAGATTAGAAATCAAAGTGGACATTTTTGGGGATATGCAAAAAAAATTAATCAGTTGGATATGGTGTTTTTGTGAAAATACTCGAGATAATGGTGGTATTAAGGAGTCTTCAAACTTCAACTTAGGGATTAATGTAAGAATGCATTAATTGAGGTGAGTTGTAGTAGTAGGTTATAGATGGGTTGGGCCAAGAGGGTGGTTTGAACTTTGTAAGGGTTATGAGGAAAATGCAAGAGTGATATTAGGCTTGGTTTTTGTTTTAGACTATTGGCTCGGAAAGGTTGTGACGTGAAGTCTCAAGGTTGTCTTAGACAAAGCCCATGACGCAATCCTTTTAAAAGAAGCCCAGATGTTTGATAAAAGAATTCTCCATTTGTTAAATGGGTTTAGGGATATTTCTTTGGGAGAATTAAAAACGACCACCGGGGATGCAAATGTTGGAGAGTGACTCGAGAGGTTCGACATGCGTTTGTGTTAAGGGATTGTTCGACTGCGACCTTTTCTGAGAAAAGTGGGAGACGATTGAGGATGCGATTAGTTGTTGGTAAGAGGTTGAGGAGATCAAAGTAATTATGGATCGAATTGAGGTTTTCGAAGCCTAAATGCATTTATGGATGGGTTTAAGCAATTGCAAAGATTGTGAAAGGTAGATGAGTGTCATTATAACACTACCAATATTAAATTTGGCTCTGATGGGTGTGAAGATTCTGAAAATAGCTTAATGGAAAGTTTTGAAGGTGATGATGATGTTTTAGAGACAAAGTCTAAAGTAGTTCAGAGTGATTACGAAATATGAATTGTCTGAAAAGCTAATGATGAGGATCATATGGGAAATAAAAGGCTTGATGATGAACCTGATGCTATTTCCTCTGAAGCTAATTAAGAGATAGGTCTTGTCAATGAGTCTTTGGCTAATGTACACTTTTGCACCTCCACTTTGCCCCTTAATTTTTTGCATTCATTACCAAGGGAGTCATACTTTGGTATGGTTTTGGGAGGATGAGTAAGAGGGCTATTTTCAATTCGGGAGTAGGCCTCTGTTAATTTGTTTCATAGGGAATCATTAACTATGCCAGTTGAGGTTACTGCGTATACTGAAGATTAAAAGGATGGTGTAACTTCTGAAAATTGGAAAGATAGTGATGAGATTATTGAAGTAGATGAAAGGAACTTTATATCTGATGATGATAAGTAGATAATTATACAAAATTCTTGAAAAATATGGATTTATCCTTAGTTCCTACTAGAAGGAAAGGTAAGAATCACGGGTTGGGAATTGTGAGGAAGAGAGGGAGTTCAAGAACTTCGGAAATTCCAATCTGGGGCAATTATATAGTGATGGAGGGAGCTGTAGGAGGATTAGTGACGAAGATATTGGTTTGGTATGACTTAATTAATTAGCTTGTTATCATTATAAGATTTTCGGCATGGACACTGAGTGAGGTCTTTGATTATACTACAACTAGATATTTGGACACTTTCATGAAGGGTATGCAAACATAGATTCGGCTTTGCTGGCAAATGAAGCAGTAAAGGGGTTATAGATTGAAAGGAAGGAGGAGATTACTTTTAGATTGATTTTGAAACAATGTTTGATCCTATGAATTCGAAATTTGTTTGTTAGGGTTTTGATTGCTTCTCTAGACATCTTAGATTGATCGTGGGCAGTGGGGAAAAATTCGAATTTCTAAAGATATTTGAAACGGGGGGTCTTACGTTTGAGTGTATGTTCCCTCGTCTTTGTCGTTTGACTTGGGATCATAAGGTTTTTGTTTCTAGTGTGGCTTGTTTTTATCCTCCGAGGGGGGGGGGGGGGGTGGAATTTTAATTCTCCACAAAACTTGAATGGCCGGGAATTTGTGGAACTTTCCTCTCTTTTGTCTTTGCTAAAGACCGTGTCTTGTGCGGAAAGACTTTCGATTTCTTATTCCTAGGTAATTTTTCTTGCAAGTCTTTCAGCCACAAGTGATGATCATTTGTTCTCAGTTTTGAACCATTTTCGCTGCTTAGTAGTAAAGTGCATATTGAGGTGCAAGTGTTTGCGTGCAATGTTGTTCATGGAAGTGTAATAGCTCTGATTTGATCCAAAGATAAAGGCAACATGCTTATCTTTCTATAGATTAGTGTGTTGTGCGTGGGAGTTATGATGAGAGCGATGATAATTTATTTCTTTATTTTCCGCTAGCATTAAAATTGTATATTATTTAGTTGGGGAGATAACTTTGGATTGGACGATACCTCGTGATTAAGAAAGATGATGTGCTTAGGGTTGTGTGGTTATGAAGATTTTTTGGGTAATTTTGAAGGAAAGAAATAGGAACATTTTTTATGGCAAGAAATACTCTGGGGGCATGTTTGGATGATCCACATGGGGGGGGGGGGGATTGGATTGGTTTTAGGAAACCCAACCCAAGGGATTTCTACATGGGATTCAATAATAAACTCAATCTAATCCTATGTTTGGTAGGTGACATAAATATATGTGGGGTCCATATATTCATGTCAAATCATATTACTTAATTTACTAAAATGTGCATTATTAGTTGAATGGCAGAATAAATTTTTGGTAAAATAGTTTTTTTATCTTCAAATCCAATCTTTCACTTTTGAAACCCACTCCCATAAGTTTCATCAAAATCCCATACTTGGCTATTAATGCACTATTTATTGCGGGCCAGGATATGAATCTCGGGTCTAAAAGTCCTAACCAAACATGAAATTAAGTTGTCTATTAAACTATTTTTCTTAAACCCCCTTTCTAAACCAGCCCAAACCTAGGAAACAAACAAGCCTTAGTAATTTTGTGCAAGAGGGTTGAGTTCGTGGCTTCATTAGTTTCACTAGCATTAATTTTTTTTTATCATTATGGATCTCGTTGACTAATGACTAATGGGCCTTGCCGCCACACCCCTCTTTCATATTTATTAAGATTGGGTAGCAGTTTGTGGATAGGTCATTTGAGTTTTTGTATTGTATGGCATTTTGGTGTTTTTCTTTTGGGTTTTTGGTTGGATATCTTATGCATAATCTTTGTAACACCTTTTTATTAGTACTAGAAGTTTGGTTCCCATAAAAAAAATCTCATCTTGGAGTATTACTACGCTAGTTGTGAGATTGAGATGTTTTGTGGTTGAAGGGCCTCTAAATTACTTAAGTCTTCCTTTGGGTGGTAATCCAGTTGGTCCTTGGTCTTTTGAGATCTACTACTTGAAAACATGTGAAAAAGGTTGGGTGAGTGGAAAATATTCTTTGTTTTGAAAGGAGCAAAGCTAACATCTGTTCAGTTTGTATTGGCTATCCCCATTTGCTATATTTCTCTTTTTGATATGCCATGTAAGGTTGCTAAAAAGATTGAAAAGATAAAGAGAGATTTTTTGTAGAAAGGTGTGGTGAGAGAAAGAGTGATCAGTTGATTAATTAGGAGTTGGTTTTTTAAATCTAGAGTTGAAAGTGGTCTTTCTTTGGGAAACTTGACTGCAAGAAATTTGACATTTGTAGGGACATTTCAAGTTTTGATTTGGGCGCCTCCTCGGCCTTCTCCTTCTATGTTTGTCATGGATTTCATGGGTTTTGGGAGATATATAAAACAATCGATCCTATGGAGATGAGCAATTCTAGCTATTGTATGGATCATGTGGTTGTAAATGAAGTCTAGAGTATTTTATAGATTTGAGGTGGTGGAAAGATTATGGGACAAGATTTTGTATTTTTGGAATCATTTTGGGTTATGTAACCAAGGAATTAGAAGATATTCCTCTTTTTTTGCATCATGGCGTGTTGGAGATGTTGGCGGTGGAGAGCTTTATATTACTTCTAGTTTTGGTTCACGGATCAAAATATCATTTTGTTTCCATCGAAATGCTTCAGTTTCGGTAGAAACCGAAATGAATCAATGAATCAATGCTTGAATATTGAAATTCCTATATTTTGGAGTGCATTGGAATGTTTAGTGGAATTTTGAGATGTTTCGAAATAATTGGGCTAATGCTTCAAAATATTTTGGGAATAAAGGTTCCAAACTTTTTCTTCCTTTTCATTTTGTTTCCTAATGTTTTTGAAACATGTCCAAAAACGTTCCATTTTCGACCTAACTGAAATTATGCTTTGAAATAAAATTTGATCCTTGTTTTTGTTTATATCAATTTATGTATTGTTCTTTTGTATTTTTAGGATGGTGCGGGTTGGACTACTTGTCTGTCCTTCTACTTACCTATTGTAGTCTTCTCTTTACCAATAATATCTCTTTTCTTATAAAAACATTGGAAAATGGGCCAAATAGGACATGGAAGGGGTTTTAAGTTTACATAGTGTTCGGGAGGGTTGGAGCTAGAATTTATTCGCAAAGGAGGTTAGACTAAAGCTCATTGTGAATTAAAACTATAATGTGAACATTATTTAAAAAATGTTAATCTTAATGTGGTTTGATTAAAAGAATGCCATTGGATGTGTAAGATGTATATGCGAGCGAAGTACAAAAAAGCCAACAAAGGAAAGGCTCACATAAAAAATCTAATATCTATATAATAAGGAAAATTTTGTCGATTTTTTAAAAATGATAATGGATAGAAATTAATTTTAAATTATGTAAAAATTAAATGTAGTGGGATGGGATCGATTTTTAAAAAAAAATAATAGATAGTAGGAAAGAAACATTGTGATTTCATATAGTGAGATCAATTTTTTAGACGTTCGAATTTTATATTGTATCGTGACTTCAGCTAGGGGTTATGGCCAGTGGTCTTATAAATACAATAGAGTTATCCACAAATCCTAATTTTTTTTTTGTACCAATTAAAGAGGATGCTCAATAATTGAATTTGAGTGTCGTACATAGGGAGCTACGGACCCTGGAACATTGTATAATCCCTTCCAGTGTATGTGGTCTCCCATCCTCTGAGTTTTCGGTTTGTTCAGATCCTAGTTTGTATGCTTACATCAAATTTCAATTTCAATCTTAGAGTTTGGAAGTTCAAAAACCCAACTTTCAAAGTTAAGGTTTCAGACTTCAATCCCCAATTTCAGTTTACATTTACAAACAGGCCTGAGAAGAGGAGATGAGAGGGATGGTGGATCAAGAGAATCACCAAACGATAATCATCACAACGTGTTGCAACTCGAGAACAGATGATGAGTAATGACCGATGATCTTTAAGCCTTGGATTATCATCGTCGACGGAGGAAGAAGAGGGGGATAGGAGGGCACATAAGATCAAACGTAAAGCAGTGCTTTTTTGGCGGAGTTTTAGGTGGCAAGAGATTTTAGGGCTTGTTGGAGCTGCTGAGCATAACGAATCGAAGTAGAAGACAGATCAAGGTATCGCTTGCCTGCCAAGTCGATAGGCGAAGGGCTGAAGGATGTAACCTACAAAGTTATGTCTTTGTAGATGGAAAAGAGGGAACATTATATTGACGAGAGATTGAAGAGAGTTGTGAGATTGAGTTGGATGAGGAAAGTTTAAGAATAATCTTTTAACTTATGAAAAAACCCACATATTTTCTAAAATAAGGGAACTATCCCTAAATCTTTTGTGTACTTTTCAGGGGGGTAGTTTGGAAAAATTTAAATTTCTCAGAATATGAAATAAACTCCAATATTTTGTAAAATTGCAGTGAGGGCAAGTGCCTCCACTGACCTATTGCAAATTTGCCTCTACTGTTCAAAGTGGCTTTAGGTGATAGATTCTTGCATGATGCAGTGCAAACTGCATTGTCTTCTTTATATTTATTGTTATTATATTTGTTTTGATTATTTGAATTTTCACATCAGTTTCATTTCAGGAGTATGATATTGCAAATGACAACCCGAGGAATCCAAGGGAGCGATTGGCTCGGCAGAAACAAAATCTTCGACATCGATTGGGTAAGTTAGTTTCACATTTCTTTTCTTCATTGTGTATTGTTTATTAGCTCTGTGTGTGTGTGTATATATATATATATATATATATTATACAATAGATGTGCACTTATATATGTGGGTGTGTTTGTACAAGAGTATATTCTTTTAGGACTTAAGAAATTTTTTCAAGCTATTCGTCAGAAGAGCCTAACTTTGAGTTATGTATTTGCATTTCATCAGCTTGCTCCTTATTCATTGATTACGTGGTTTCCTTATTGTATACAATACAATATTCTTAATGGAATATATGTGATGAAAATAACATATAATGTGGTCATAGGTTTGGGGTTTTTTTGTGTTTACATATACATGCATTTATATATTTTTTTTTGGATAAAAGAAGAATTTTATTATAGAATGGAAGAAGGAGAAACCAAATTATAATATGGAGGACAAGATATCTTCTAAAATAAAAAGAAAACGCAAAAAATATATCAATGAAACATTCACAGTGAAAGCTAAGATAACGTCGCCTTCCAATTCTGTTGGAGATCGGACAAAGGCAAGCCTCCAAAGCTCCTGGAAGCTTTGGACCAAAGTGAAGCTATGTAAACAATTCTTTCCCATTCTACTTCCGCTGGAAGATGACGATTATTAGAAATTCTGTCATTTCTTTCCATCCAAATACACAAAAGAGTTGCTATGAATCCATGATCGCACAATTCCATAATATCTTTGCTTCCTTCTTATTCCCCAAACCCCAAAACTTGATTTGCAACATCTTTTCTACAGTAGGAGGACAAACCCAAGCCTCACCAACTACCTGGAATATAGTATTCCACAAACCCCATGCAAATGAATACAATGAAAAGATGAGCATTAGATTCTCCACTTCTGAAAAAAGTAAGACAAATAGCCGGGCTCAAACCTTTGTAAGGTCTCCGCACCACCAATAAATCACAGAGCAAACAAAAGCCTTTATTTTCGAGGGGACCTTTGCTTTCCAAATGAAGTTAGCTAAGGAGAATGACTCTTCGTTCTGAGGGCTAACAAGATATGAATAAAATGATCTACAAGAAAAAAACACTAGAATTTTCAACAATCTAAATTCTTCGATCATAAGAAAGATTAGGGTGTAAATCATGGAGAAGATGAAGCAAAGAAGTCAAATAAACTACTTCCCTATCATTAAGATGTCTGAAGAAATGGAAGTCCCAGGAGTGATAATCTGTCCCCACAACAATAAAAGAAGATATAGGAGCCTCATGTAGGGAGGACAAACGATATAGACGTGGAAAAATGTTAATAAAAGATGAATCCCCAACCCATATATCTTCCCAAAATAGAACTTTAGAACCCTCTCCAACTTTATACCGATACATGCATTTATATCACTATTAGAAAAGAACACTCATGGATTAAGCTTTAGAAAAATTTTAGGTTTTCATTGCAGCTTTTTAGTAATGACAAGTAACTTTCTCTTTTTTTGGCAAAGAGAAACAAAAATTTGCCCTTGCCCCCACATAAAAAAACATCCACATAAAAAGAAGAAAGTCCTCCACGATCACCATACCGTGATTCATAATATTAGAATGAGAAATAGTTAAAGCATTTGAATATAAATTGCATATTTGACTAGAAAGGGAAAATATTAAGAACCGCCCCTTGTAAATGAATATAATTATAGGCACCCCTTTAGTGTTCTGAAAATGCAATGTTTGCAACCCCTTGTAATTTCAGAAAATACATGGACGTCCTTGTTCGTGCTCGTGCATGCATGGATAACAAAAATGTTCCTTTTACATATGGGCATGTGCATATAATAACCTGCTGCCACAACAGAGCCCCCCAGCCTTGCCATTCATGACTCCCGGTCCACCACCCAGATTACCTCTTACTCCCACTCAGTGCTGATAATCAAGTTGAGTTTTGTGAGCTTGACCCAAGCTTGTCGAGCTTTTTTTTTATACGAGCCTAAAAAATTGTTCAAGTTCGGCTCGTTTAGAACACGAGCCGAGTTTGAATCGAGTTCTATTCGAGCTGAGCTCGAGTTGCTTGTCTCAATAATCAGCTCTACTCCAAGTACTCTCACCTCAAGAACAACACCGAGATACAACTTCTATCTCTCAAAACTTCTACCATCCACGAACGGAAATCAGCACCAAAACATTTCAACATTGTCCGTCAATGGCCTTTACTCCTTCCTCTTTGGACATTGATTTCCACAAATTCTCTTTGTAGTTTCAACACACAACTCCCATTGTTGATTTACTGTGCGGATTTAGGTGGTGACTAGGTTTGCTGTGTGGTGATGGATTTGGATGGTACTTGTTTTGTGTTGTAGTCTTGCGGACTTGGTTGCTGGGTGGGTTTTGACCGGTTGTGGCCTGGGGTAATGGGTGGGGTTTTGGTTGCGGTGGCCTAGGGTGCCACTATTCTACATTGGTGGTGGGTTCAGCTCTGATTCTTCATGTAGTCCTATTGAATTTGATCAAAATTAGGAGGTCTAAGGATATAAATGGAGAGGGGTTGTGGGGTTAGCAACAATATGATGCGGGACTTGCTTTGGTCAAGAATGGGAGATGGAAAAGAGAGACTATTTAGGAGCTGGGAGATAGTGTGCAAGACATGATGGGGGTTTGGGACTTTACATTTTGGTGTCTAAACGATTTCCCTCGTAGTAAATGGTTGCAACAATTGCAATTGGAACCTAATTACCATTGGCCCCAGATAATTAGGAATAAGTGTACTCTTCAGGGGGATCGTTGGGATTCCAAAGAAGATACAACATAACTCAAATGAATCCTTGGAAATTCATTTAACAAATATATAATTCCTTGAACCATGAAGCTCCTATTTCAAGTTGTGTTTTTATGGGAGAGGATTTTTATTCCGACCAGCATCCTCTTCTAAAGTAATGCCTATTTGTTCACGTTCTTAAACTTGACGCTTTCAAAAATTTTAACACAATGAATACTGATGGGCCAGGCCCAAGGGCCCAACTCATGTTATAGGCTCGGTCCGAGTTTATAGCCCAATTCTAAGAGATCCAGTAAGTCCAACTTAATGTGGTCAATCCGGACGAGCTCATCAGGCTCAAGGAGCTACATCAACAGGGAGCATACAAGGTCAGGTCATCCAAGAGTCTCATCCTTGCCGCCTTGGAAAGAGCCAACCCCCACCTCATTCTTTGACCAAGTCCTACAGAGAGCACCATAACTACCTCGCCCGTTAAGAAGAGATCGCCAAGCTATTTAATCACTATTAAGTCGCTCCAATCTGTTATGACTATTAAACTGTCTCAATCCGTTATGACCGCTTGATTAGCTATTTAATTACTATCCATTATGTGGCGACTATAAATTGTAAGCCCCGCCAACACTTGGGGGACTGAGCACAACTCTCTCCTAGCTCTCTAAGCTTGTAACTCTCTGCTCTCCCTACTCACTTGAAGTAATAAAGCACCCCGACGACTCTAGCCATTCAAAGTGGACGTAGGTCACATTGACCGAACCATTATAAATCTCTGTGTTATTCTCTCTCTCGACTTATTACTGTATTTATTACTGTTACTTGACAGGTGGTGTGCAAACCAATTTGTGCATCATCAAATACAATCTGAAAAGCTTGTAACGAGGGACATGATCTTGCTTGTGAGGGTAATGTAATTATCCGTGAGGTTAGCACATGGAGTTGTGAACTAGCGGCTGCTTGTGAGGTATGGTAAGGAGATCACATTTGAATTTCCTCCAATTTTCGTGAGCAAACTGCAAATGCGACATATTTACACCCCACTGTCGACTCTCAACTCATCTACTAAACACTCCGACTCTCAACCCTTCTACTAAACACAACTTTTATGCTCTACTAGTCATTCTAGTCAACAGATTATCTACCAAAGTTAAGAGAAAAGGAAATAAAGGGTTCCCTTGCCATAAACCTCTCGAACTATTGAACCACTCCATAGTTTTCACCAACACTACAAAAGTGGTATAACAGTAACTCGTAATCCACTTGATCCATTTCTCCCTAAAAACCTTTGAGCAAACAATCGTATCACCTACAACCTTCCTGAGTTTTTTGCTGTCTATCTGTCTTAGACAACTTTAGTGATAACTTGTACACAAGCTAGTCACCAAACTAATTGGCTTAATTGTTTAGTAATGGGAAGAAAACTCTACCTCCAAGCAATAAATGTGCCAAAACCCACACCTAGATCCCTTCTTCTTGCTCAAATTTTCTCTGCTTTTTTCTAAGCTTTGAAATACTTGCAAAATAGGCTGAAAACTGATGGGTATTTATATTTATACATCGAAAACGACTGAAGCGGCGCACTAAAACAGGTTCGTTACATGTTTGCTGATTAATCGACTTGAGGAGTCGGTCGGCTCGTTGTTTCATACAGCTGGCTGACCGCCGGCCAAACAGTCTCCTCAAACTGTTCTTGGTATTCTTCTTGTTGATGGGTGTGTTATCCAATTGACCTTTCTGGCCTATCAATGTTTTTCAACGCTTCAAGTTAAATTTGAATGTTATTTTCACCCCAAAACTTTCAGATTATACTTAATCACCCATTTTAAGTTTAAACACTCAAAACTACCAAAATCATCATCTTCTACAACTCACACCCTCGATCAAAAATCATCACCCCCAAATCCAAACGATGTGGCACCAGAAGTTAGGATAGCAGATCACATCATCTGAGGTCATATGGTGTGTACGATTATATTTGATATACATATATGGTGTCTATTTGTAAGTTTTGTTTAGTTTTTGGATTTTTTTGTTTTTAGGATTTGTATTCAGATTTGATTTTTGTGTAACGTTTATGGAAAATTTATGAATTACAAAGAAGGATTTGTGATTTGGAACTTGTAGATTTGAGATTTTAGATTTATGGTGTGGATTCAAGATTTAGTCTTGGAGCTCGAGCTTAGCTTGACCTTGTGCCGAGTTGAACTTGAACAAAAATTTAGGCTCGGTATCTGTGCTCGAGCCAACCTTGAGTAGCCTCTTAAAAAGTTGAGCCGAGCTTGAGCATACTGAAGCTAGGCTCAATTAACACCCCTAGCAGGGCCCGTGCAATGCACGAAATGTAAATCTTGTCTCCATTTTAAATTTTTTTCTTCATCTTTTTTCTCTCTCTTGATAAGAAACAATACTATTTTATTGATTTGAAAATAATATATCTATGAGGTAATAGGATGGACAAGATGTCCAACCATTAAATGGAGAAAATAAAATTTGATAACAAAAAATTTAAGGGGCATATGAGGCCTTTCAATTTGCGAATATACAAAAGAGTGAAACTCCACCAAAGTCCTTAGAAACAGAAGCCCATAATGATGCCAAAACATATATCTGATCCCATAAACCATCATTCCATTCAACTCCATACTCAAATATCCTTGAATTTCTCTTCATCCAAATAACCCATATTATTGCGAAAATTGCACAATGCCAAAGGATCCTCCCTTTCCCATGCTTTCCAAATCCCGCAAATTCTTCCACTAGCATTGAAGAAAAAATCCTTCTTTGTAAGCAATGATTTCTTGAGAAAATCCTGAGAGTCCCTAAGCAATGAACTTCCGTGGGGAGCGATAAGTTCCCTTGTCTACCTCATTAGCATTTCATCCATTAGCTTGTAATCCATACTTGCTCTTAATAATTGAATACCATAGTGTTTTTTGTTTTATTGGAAATCTTTAGAGCCATTTACCAACTAAAGCTACATTTCTTACTTTCAAATTCCCCACCGAAACACCCTCTTTTCTTTTTGTTTCTTGACACCACTTCCCAATTTACCAAATGATCCTTTTCCTTTCACCACTTCCTTCCCATAATAAAGTCTCTCGTCATCTTCTCAAGTCTCATTGCGATCTTTCCGGGCATTTTACAGGGAGATAGAAAAGAAGTTGATATACTAGCCAAAACTGATTGGACCAAGGTTAATTTACCACCTCTAGAAATGTAAGCTCTCTTCCACCCATCTAATCGTTTTTTCCACCTTTTCCATAACTAGATCCCAAGAAGCTAAGGATAAAGAATTCCCCCCCCCCCCCCCTAAAGGAAGACATAAATACTTTAATGACCACTTTCCCACACCACATCCCTACTAGTCTAGAAATTTTATTATAAGAGGAATTTATACTCACAATCAAACTTTTCTTCATATTGACTCTTAATCCCAATATACTTCTAAACACCGCCACTATCTTTTTTAAATTTTGAAAAATTTCCTCATCTCCCTTTAAAAGAAAGATAGTATCACAACAAATTACAAGTGTGTGACATAATTTCTATCCCCCTAATAACAAAACCCTCCACAAGATCAAACCTCTCTTCTCTTCTCCCCTACCCACTCAAGACATCAGCTACTAAAATAAAGAGAGAAGGGTACAAAGGATCACCTTGTCTCAATCCTCTAGTTGCTTTAAACTTTCCTCTAGGCTTTCCATTAAACATAATTGAGAAATTAATTGATTGTAGCATCTATTAATCCACCCTCTTCACATACTACCAAAACCTTTCACTTCCAACACATGATTCAAAACACCCCAATCAACATAGTCATAAGCTTTTTTGACATCAATTTTAGACACAATACTTTCTTTACCCCTTGATCTATAACCCTCTACCATCTCATTAGCCACCAAAGCTACATCTAAAATTTGTCTTCCTCAGATGAAAACACTTTCACACACTGCTCTTGTCCCACTAAGTACTTCCCTCAATCCCAATAATAGTACCTTTGCAATGGTTTTATAAAGGCTAGACACAAAATTAAGTGGTCTAAAGTCCTTAATTCTTAATGATTTATCCTTTTTTTGGAATGAGACATATAAGGGTTGTATTGGTTACCGCATTAATCACACCATTATGGAAGAATTCACAAAAACCTCTCAACAAATCCTCCTTTACTACCTCCCAACAATCTTGAAACACTATGGAATTGATGAAGTTAAGGGCTACTTATAAAGGATACATAATAGATTTTGATTGGAGGAGGTGTTTCATTTTTTTCATAAATCAAAGTATTAAGAAATAGAGATTGACCTAGACTGGGTATCTAAATAGATTGAGGACATGGTTCAAGGTCGCGGTATCGGCCCTTGACTCGGAGGCCACTGAGACACATCGGTCGCGGCGTCGCGGCTCAGTATCGGCCGATACGAACAAAACACCATAGAGAAGGCTTAAAAAAATTAGAAAAAATTAGAAAAAATTGTAATAAATTTAAACATCATCATCTATGCATCATATCTCTAAAAGACATTATTTAACACATTAATCATTGCAAAAAAAAATAATAAGGATGCTACCGGAATATATTTATTATCATCTACATTCAAGGTTGGTATAATTTAATTTGTAATTTTTAAAAATTATAAAAAAAATATAAGTGTATATATATGGTTAACTTAATAGCTTTAAAAATGAAAATTTATTTATAAATAAATTCTTCATGTAATTGTTTAATATGTATCTAATTAAAAATTATATGTATTTTCTCCGTTATGTACATTTAATTATTAAATCATCAATACATATACAAAAGCAAACTTAAGAAGTTAAGTTCTAATTAAATTATATGATAAAAAATTATATAATTAAAAAAATTGGACCAAAACAGAAAAAACAAAAACAAAGGGGGGGAAGAATAAATTTTTTGGCCTGTTAAGGCCAAAGTCACGTTATTTGACCTCAAAAAAGAAAATCTCTCTCTCCAACTCTCAGACGAACAGAACGCGAGAGAGAGAGAGAAACAGAGAGAAACAGATTGAGAGAGAGACGATGGGTCTGGGATGGGAGTCGACGCTGGTCGCTGAAGGCTCGCTGTGAGGATGATGCTGGGTCGATGATACTCGAGTAATATGATCGACGATGCTGGGTCGATGATACCCTAGGGTTTCTGCGATGTTGATCTGCGATGATGCTGGGTTCCTACGATGATGCTGGGTCCTCTGCGATGATGGTCTCTTATTAGGGAGATTTACCAGGTTTGTGTTCAATTTTGTTCTAAATTTTTTTTTTTTGGTTTTTATTATGGTAAAAAAGGGTCTGATTTTGGGTTAAATTTCTCATCTTTTTGCTTTTTTTTTTGGCATTTTCTTTGTTGCTTGAAAGTTGGTGGACGATTCTGTGAATCGGCCGAGTTAGACCGAGTAGAATCCGAGTTTGTCCTAGTTGGAACGAGTTGGATTTGAGTTTATCCGAGTTAGACCGAGTTGGAACTGATTCATGGTAGACTCGTGATAGTCTTGTATCGTGCATCGTTATCCGATCGATGCCTGCCGAAGCGGATACGACTCGGCCGAGTTGTATCCGACTCGGCCGATACCTTGAACCCTGATTGAGGAGACCCGAAATAATTGAAATGTGATGGTTATCTTGTAGTTGGAGAGTATACATGGGTATTAGTGGGAGTATCTTGAAATATTTAAGTGGTTTTGAAATGTGTAGGTGGTGAGTTTTGATTTTGTATTGATTAATTAAATAAATCCAAACTCTATAAATTTAGAAAAGAGAGACAAGCTTTCTCAAGCCACCTCTCTAATAATTTGTTATTTATATATATACATATATAGATTTCTAATTATATTGGGAGATTTAGGATTAATTACACTGGAGGTCCCAAAAGTATGAAGTTTGTCTCATTTTAGTCCCCAATATTTCAATTGCATCATTTTGGTCTTGAAGTATTAAATATGTTTCTATATGATCCTTTAAGCCGACAGTGTCCACATTGCTAACGATTTTTCATCATAAACTTGTCACATGATACTTAAATAAGGACACACAAATAATTTGGATAACTCTTGACTAAATTTCTACTCAAATTTTGGTTAAATACTTTCTTAAATTACACCGTTTTGATCATGAGCTATCCAAATTTTGCTCAAAAGTTACTCATACTACACATTTTTTTGTCAAGAGCTACACAAATTTTGTTTAAGAGCTATTCAAATTATTTTTTTGTCCATATTTAAGTATCATACGGCAAGTTTATGATAAAAAATCATTAGCAATGTGGACACTGTCTGCTTGGAGGACCATATAGAAACATATTCAATATTTCAGGGACCAAAATGATGCAATTAAAATATTGGGGACCAAAATGAGATAAACCTCATACTTTGGGGACCTCTAGTCCAATTAACCCGGAGATTTATTTGTGTTTTGAACCTCTGTAGATCCCCTAGTGGCGGGGGACTTGTGTACTGTGCCACCTTTTTTTTAAGTATTAGAGCTCTGGTAAATATGTTTGAGATGTGAATTGTTGTAACTTTTTTAAGTTGTTACATGATCGATATTATCCTGAAGTTTGGTTATGGCTCTCTCCACTGTTAGTTTGAACTTCTGGATTACCCAGGTCACTTCTGTGATCCACAATGCTTCCTCCTCCACTTGGTAAAGGAGACACACTATATTGACATTCAGCTGGGCTAGTCTGATTGGGGGGTGGTCTGGCCAGTTCGCCTACGGGGATTTATCCAGTAAATTTATCCTTTCTTGATGGAATATCCGGGGGTTTTGGTGGCTTCAGACCTGGGTATTGATCTGGTAAAGAGGGTGGAGGTGGCTTCAGCCCTGAGTGTTGATCTGATGAATGAGGGATGGAAAAGAATGATGGTTATTGTATACGGTATTAGGACTTAGGGTTAGGATTTTTGATTTAGGGTTTATGCCTAGATTGATGGTTTCTTCTGTTGATGAGGGGTGCTTCGGTAGATGGGTTTTGGTTAAGTCAAGGGACTCACCTCTGGGAACGGATGAAGTCTCTATGTCCATTGGATTTGCTATTTCTGTCGAGGAGGAAGGCTGACCCTTGGATATCTGTATTGAGTCAGAGATTTTTTGACTGGTTGCCTTCTGAGTTTGGATCCACTTTCGGGTCGGATTTCTTTGGCTTTCCCCAGGCCAATGTCTTTTTAGGTTCTGATTTGGTCCAGTTTGTTCTGTTTGGTTTGGCTGGCGCACTGGGCGATGGGCCTCATTGTAGAATCTTGGTTTGGGCTTTGGTTGTCTAAGGGTTGAAACCTGTTGGACTGTTTTGAGCCTTTGGTAGGGGTGGGCTTGTTGATTTGGCTAGGCTTTCTTCTCCTTGATTGGGCTATCATCCATGGGCCATAGTTGTTTTCTTCCTCTGATATGCTTTCTGGATTTGGGCCTGTCTGTGGTCCTATGGTTCCTGTCAGATCCGATCGTTGGATCTGGTAGCCGTTTCCGGTGTGGCGATTTGCTTTCCTTTGTCTTCTCCGTTGCTGGCGTGAGGGTATTGGGACAGTACATTGCAGAGTGACCTACAATTCCTCATGCAAAGCAAATATTATGTAGACATTCATATTCAACTTTAAACAACTTACCAGCCAATCTATTTTGAGAGATTAGGGGTTTTGTCAAGTCTCTCTCCACACAGACACTGGCAAATTTTCCACGCTCCGCTGTTGCCGTTCATATGTCCACCTTAATGGGTTTACCCAATGCCTTTGCAATTTTGAATATTGTTTTCTCATAATATTCTACTGGCAGTTCAGGGAGGCAACCCACAGAGCAGTTGGTATATTCTGGGCTTTGGATGGGACAAAGTCTGGCTCCCAGCTTCTTATTGTAAGATAATGGTTCGTAATAACCCATGGTCCGCCTGTAACCAGCTTATGCCTGTCCTCAGGAAGCTGGAATTTGATGAGATAGAAACCTGTCTAGATCCACTGCTTCAAAATCACCTTGGAATCCCCATATATTTCTGCTTTGAGTGCAGAGCATCTTATAGCCGATTGATTTTCCCATTAGCTTAACAATTAATCCACTTTTCCATCTGTTCCTAATCCTGTGGATTGTTTTCTGGGATAGACTGATATTGGGGCACATCTCATCTGTGGTATCTACTGTGTTATCTTCCATATTCTTGTCAGTGATCTGATCCTCTATTCCTTCATCTTCCGAATCATTTTCATATTGATCTGGGTCAAAGTAAATGGAGTTATTATCCTCCATTAATGCAGATACCTTGTTAACGCCCTCTTTTGGATCTGTCAGAGGCCTATTTTTGGATGGGTCTCTGATCTTCGTTGGGTTTCTAATCTGATCAGTGGTCAGATCCAGAATCATGCCTTTTTCAGAGTGGGTTATATGGGATTCCTTAACCTTCTTTTTACTTCGTTGGAGGTAGTCATCCTCCTCTCTTGATTTTCTTGGTCATTGATGGGGTCCTCGTCCATAAGTGCGGTAGTTGAAGCCATTGAATGTTTGATACTTGCTCTCCCCCTTCTCCAGTCACCTTAGAGAGAGAGAAGTATGGGGTGTTTGCGTTTTTTTTTATTTATTTAAAATTGGGTTAGAAGATCCACCGAAGTGGGTAGCCTTAACCGGATGTGTTTGGTAACAGGTAAGCCCGAAGGCTGTTCCCATCCCTGTCGGGTGAGATGCCAACCATCTCTCCTTTCTACGAACACTTATGTCCTTTCAGTAACACTAGGTGAGCTATCCTTGGTTTTCTTATTGTTTCCAAGAAATACTTTAACCATATACCTGCTCAATGATAGTTATATGGCCACCTTCTTATACAATTGTTGGCAGAGTAAAATACTTGTGATTATGGAGCTTCTCTCGGGTGATTAGAGGAACTTCTAGGATTTTGAATAATTTGCCCCGAGTAAAGGGTTG
This sequence comes from Ilex aquifolium, assembly GCA_951799425.1. NCBI lineage: Eukaryota > Viridiplantae > Streptophyta > Magnoliopsida > Aquifoliales > Aquifoliaceae > Ilex > Ilex aquifolium. The sequence continues at coordinate 11,151,469 of OX637401.1, read as the reverse complement.
TTCTGTCTCGTTGAAAGTAGTTATGTTTCTAGATCTTTGATATTAATTTTCTCTTATTTTTTTGTGATTACCTTTCTCTGTGACAAGTTATTCATATGGGTGAGTTTTGCTGTATATGTCTTATCTGTTATTCCAGCATGGCTATTTTTTGTTATGTGCTAAAAATGTATATATTGCCCTAAGATGTCAAGTTATTGCATATACACCTCTCACTGACATGTAGTTGTACCCATACACAGGTTTGGATGTGTGTGAGCAGTTCATGGATGTTAATGATATGATAAGAGATGAAGATCTTATTGTGCACAAAATTAATTCCCCTGGGAATGGGGTAGCCCCTCAATATTTTACTTCAAGGTCTGTACATAATGTCCAGCAACTGGTTACAAACATGGTACCCAGCTTCAAATCTAGGAGGCCAAGTGCTCGAGAATTGAATCTCTTAAAACGAAAAGCAAAGATAAATTTGAAAGACCAAACAAAAGGTTGTTCCAAGGATGAAGATACAGATGTACTATATTCACAGGACATGACTTCACCAAAGGGCGTTTGTCCAGATTTACCGAGCTCTAATAAGGTATTAAAGTAATTCTGCCACTTCTATTGTAAATTCGAGGTACTTCTGCAGGGAATCTTGAATATTTACGTAGATACATAATCATCTATATATTATTGTTTATGCTGTATTGTTTTTGTTTTTGTTCATGCTAGTTATTTGTGTTCCCTTCTCGCTTTAAGAAGAAAATACTTTTCTATTGGGCTCAAAGACTTGCAGTTCATTTTTTAAGAATGAGTTCATTTATTCTACGGTTTTCTTCATCTTAATTATATGGATTAGCACAAATGTTAGAGCTTTGGATATGTGTTCTCCTTGTTTATGTTTTTTCCGTCCTGTCATTTTTATCAAAATGTATTACATAAATTTTGCAAAGGAGATGGAACTCGTGTTCTTGTCCTGAATCTATGGATCAGAACAAACTTTCGAGCTTGTAATATAGGATATTGTATCATTTTGTTTTTGTTCTTTCACAATCAAATTAAATTTGTAGCGATTGATGGAAATTTCAGATTTTGTTGGATTCTTTGGGATGGCTTATGTAGTTGTACCAGAGCAAGATGAACAGGAAGTATACGAATACGAGAGCTTAATTAATATTGGTTCAGTCTTATGTACTAAGTTCCACCACAATTTGGTGTAATGTCTGCCGCCTTTTTTGTGTGTTGCTTTGTTTTCATAACCTTCTGGATGGGGCTGCAATTTTCTTGTTTGGGGGGGGGGGGGGGGGGGAGTTTGGATCCAGTTTGGAGGTGAATCCACGCATAACCGAGAACGACACTCTGCTGGTCAGTATACAACATGGTACATAGTAATGATACACATTATATTGAAGCAATATGTATTACTAATGCAATGGTCCAAATAAAAGCACAATAAATAATATAATGGATATGGGATACAGATAATATGACTATACCAACAATAGATAAGCTAATTTGGGACACAATCAACGGCTAAGTTTGGAATAGCTCTCTGTCAAAATGCAAAAGAGCCCAACCTGACCTGACTTTTAACTCAGGCTGCTTGGCATAAACTTAAAACGATTTTGGGCCACAAACGATTGGGTGGGTTGAAGTTGGGCTGGGATGGTTGGAGAATCTGGTGCAAATGTCATACGACCATGCTGCAGAGGGTTGACAAGTAAAACTGTCTTATCATAAAAAACTAGGACTTACTAGATTGATTCGGTTGAACAAGAGCGATGATAAGAGGAGCTCTTTAAAGCTACTACTCTTCATGATGTAGATTCGCAGCTAACCCATCCATGTAATGCATAACTTTGTGTGATGTTGTCCATAATTATTAAGGCTGGCTGAGTTAGGCTAGTTTTTTATTTCCTGCACGCACTACCAATCTTGAGCTAATCATACAAATATTATGGGCTACAAGATGGGGGGCTCAGGTTGGACTTGTTTGACTTGCTGACCTCCAATTAAAGTGCGGCATGGTTTTTGAATTTTCTCTCCTAAGCAAGGATCCAAATATCGTTTCGAAACGGTCGAAACATCCGAAACGTTTTCGTCTCCAAAGAGACCGAAACGAATCAGTGATGAAATTGAAATTCTAATACTTTGAGGTGTTCCATAATGTTTCGAAATATTTTGTTATATTTCAATGCATTTGCATAATTATTTTGGAATGTTTCAAGGTATTTCAAGATATTTTGGTATATTCCGACCAATGTTATGAAAAAATAATTTTTAAATTTTTTATTTTTTTTTCATTCTGTTTTCAAAACGGATCGAAACGTTTCCGAATCACATTGAAACGTTTCCGTTTTCTAGGTGACCGAAACAATGCACCGAAATAAAATTTTGATCCTTACTCCTAAGAAACATGAATACAGACATGAGAACACGACACGACATGACACAGACACATGAACACAGAATTTTTCAAAGAGTTGGGACACTCCCTAAAATTATCATTTTTTTAAAATTTTAATATATATACACGTACATACATGTCTATATATATATTTCTATATGTGATCATATAATCAAATACTAACATTTTCAAACAAAGTAAGAATCAAGAAATTCACAATTCATAAGATCAACTATCAAGTCCTTAATTTATGAATTCTGACTGGCAATATCAATTTATCAATATGTATATCTTACAAATAGTTATTCGATTCAACCTCTCTAGAATTCCAACAATTCATATCACGAAATGGTAATATTAAAAACTAAAGTATCAAAGGTACCAACATTAATTCGTCATGAAAATTCATAATCTAACCTTCAATAATTTGTATAATTTCAATTTCAAGATACCACAATTCATAAGATCAACTATCAAGTCCTTAATTTATGAATTCTGACTGGCAATATCAATTTATCAATATGTATATCTTACAAATAGTTATTCGATTCAACCTCTCTAGAATTCCAACAATTCATATCACGAAATGGTAATATTAAAAACTAAAGTATCAAATGTACCAACATTAATTCGTCATGAAAATCCATAATCTAACCTTCAATAATTTGTATAATTTCAATTTCAAGATACCACTTTTTTGTAATCCTTATTTTGATTCAATTTCGGGGAACCCTAATTTGGTAGTACTAATTTTCATAAAGCTAGTTGCATATAAATAGTGTATTCTATTTGTGTTTAATTTTATATCCCAAGTAGTCATGAAGAATTAGGATGGAAGTTTTTTTCTCTTCCTATGTTGTCTTTTCTCTTGGTTGACTTTTCGTGTTTCTCAAGAACTGAAGATTTAGACCCTGGATACACTAATAATATCGCGCGTAGAACTTTTATATTAAACTCATATCTCTTGAAAATTAACTAAATATCATTTCTTTTTAAAGTTACATTGTTTTTGTTTAAAAACTTGAAAACACAAAAACGTGCCCTCTACATGTCGCATGCATGTTGATTGGGTGTACACACGGTGTGCCTTATAAGTGTTGATTGCGTGTCTCGGGAAAAATTAATAATAGAATTTAAAAATTTATTTTAGCGTGTCCGACATGTATCTGAGGCTATTCGAAGTGTGTCTGTGTTCCTGACGTGTTTGACGCCAACAAAACAACTCAACTCAACACAACAAAGACTTGTCATAGTATTTTTGGGGTTGGCTACATGAATTCTCTCTCGCCATTGTGCTCTATTAAGGGGCCATTCTTTTTTTTTTTAACCATAAATTATTATATTTATCTTTATTATTTCATTTATGGTTAATTTTGATCTTTCTCAACCCTTACGCTTAAATCTCACTTCTGTTGTAGTAGGCCGTCTATATATATATTATTTCTTAATTTATCTTCTATATGTGCTATTTCTATCTTTTCACAGATATAATAGTTCCTAATTCCATTTTTCTTAGTTTTACCGTATGTCTATCTTAACATTCTCATTTTCATCACATTTAATTTTTCAACATGTAGTTTCTTAGTTACCTCAGTACCATAAAGTATGGTGGGTCTTGTGGTCATTCTATAGAACTTGCCTTGTAGCTTAAAGGGTATGCATCTATCACACAAGACGCTCGATGCATTCTTCCATTTAGTCTATCGTGCATTAATTTTATGATTACCATCATCACCAATCTCATACTAAACCAAACCAAACCAAACTAAGCTTTATGTCCCAATCATTTGGGATTGACTATATAAGTCCGTCTTCGCCATTCATTTCGGTCATGCGCTATACACTCATTTAAATTAAGTATTTTCATATATTTTCTTATTATTTCGTTTCATGTTAATTTAGGTCTACCTCTTAGTACCATTAAAAGAAATTCTATCACTTTTTCTAACCGGTGCCTCTATCGACCTTTGTTGAACATGACAAAACCATCTTAATCTATTCTCTCTCAACTTGTCCTCAATTTCAGATACTCTTCCCATTTCTTTAATACGGTCATTTCGTATTCCATTATTTCTAGTTTTTTCATATATCCACCTTAATATTCTTATTTTCACAACACTCATTTTGTCACTATTTTGTTTCTTAGTTGCCTAACATTCCGTCCCATGCAACATTGTTGTCTTTATAGCTATTCGGTAAAACTTGTCTTTCAATTTTATTAGTATCCTTCTATCATATAATATGGGAGAGACTTTCCTCCACTTAAGCCAACCAACATTGATTCTATGAGTTACATCGTCTCTAATCTCTCCATCATTTTTAATGATCGATCCTAAATATTTAAATCGTTTACTCGTTTGTATTTCTTGATTTTCAATCTTAACTTTTTCACTATGTCTACTTCTATTACTGAAATTGTATTGCATGTTTTCAATCTTACTCTTACTTATTTTAAACCCTTTTGACTCGAGTGTCTCTCTCCAAATTTTTAGCTTATTGTTAATTCTCCTTTGAGTTTCATTTACTAAGACAATATCATTCGCAAATGGCATACACCGTGGGACATCATCTTGAATGTGCCTAATGAGTTCATCTATAGTTAGGGCGAATAAGTATGAGCTTAGGGTTGATCCTTGGTGTAATCCAACCGTGATTGAAAATTCTTTACTTTTTCTTACAGAAAACCTAATTGTAGTCATGACCCCATCATAAATGTTATTTATCACCTCAATATACCTATTTGTCACTTCTTTTCTCTCAAACACCCTTCATATTATATTTTTAGGCATTTTATCATACGCTTTTTCAAGATCTATAAACACAATATAGAGATATTGTTTTTTCTCTTTATACTTTTCTATGAGTGTCCTTAATAAATATATGACCTCCATAGTTAATCTACTCGGCCTAAACCCAAACCAATTTTCTAAAACTGTAGTCTCAAATCTTTGGTGATGTTCAATGACCCTTTCCCATAGTTTCATTGTATGACTCATCAATTTTATCTCTATGTAATTATTACAATTTTGAATATCTCCTTTATTTTTATAAATAGCTATTAAAATACTCTTTCTCTATTCATCGGACATTTTCCTAGTAGCAATCACCAATCTCACAATCTATATGAATAATAAACCCTAAATACTAAAAATGTTTGCTCTTCGGTATCTCTTGATCTTCAATTTTTACTACGTTTTTGTTTGGATTCCTCCTTTTACTAAAGTTACATTTCATTTATTCAGTTTTATTCATACTTATCTTAGATCCTTTTGATTCTAGAGCTTCTCACCCGGTGCGGATTTACCTTGGGGAAGTGGGGGCAACTACCCCCAGTTCAATCCTAATTTTTTTTGGGTTCAATTAAATTTTTAAAATTTGACCCCACTAAAAAGTTTGTAATAATTATGGTTACATTTATAATTGAATAATATTTTTAGAATCTAAAGATTTGTCTTAATTTGCTGACCTAATTATATGTCAAGTGATGCAGTTTCAATGGCGGAGTCCACGAATTGCAATTAGCATAATGTTATTGGACCATATTAACCCTCACATTATTATGTCATCAAATTAAATCAATTTTTAAGGGCCAAATAACATTATTTAGTAAATTAGTGGATTTTTTCATGACTTTAAAAATCAAAATAAACTTTTTCCATGCGATTTAACGTCATGAGGCATGACTCTCTCTTCAGTCCCTATAGTGTGCGTATGTGTCTCAAATATGATTTAAAATCGGAGTTGAAACTTGAAATTCTACTTTTAAGAATATAGTTTATTTCTTCAAATGCCAACATGTTGGCGATAAAATTAAATAGTTTTAATTAGCGATGAGTAAGAAGTTGCTCCCACTACACAAAAATCCTGGCTCCTCCTATACTTCTTACCATATTTCTAGTTTGTTATTAAATATTTCTTTACTTTTATTAATTAATATAACATCCTCAACGAACATACACCATGAAAGCTTTTTCTGAATATGTCTAGTTAGTTCATCCATAATCAACGCAAAAAGATATGGCCAACATTCTGGCCTAAATAAGGTGTCTGTCCTTCCTAACTTCACTTAAGCAAGCGAATGTTTCTTTAGGCTTTTAATATTAAAGCAGAAACATGACTATGTCCATGTTTGCTTCTAATGTGGTTCCAGATATGATGTTTTACGATGCCTATTGGTTGTCTTTTGTTTAATCTTCTAGCATTAAAGGAGGCATTCCTATTATCATATTTGTTTGTGTTGTCCTTGGCTTGTTCAACCCTTTATAGTCTATTAGTTGCTAAATGCCAGTGCTTGTGTGCAATTAATTGTTGGGTCACTGTTGGATGCCTTATTTCCATGTTGGCTATCAAGGCACATATTTATTTCTTTCTATGTAGCTTGTAACATTGCAAGCCCCTCCCCCCCAACTTCTTTCCTTGTGACCTGATATGAGCGAATTTCTCGGTAGTATGTTACTAAGTATGAATAAAGCATTTTGAATGGGAATAAAGCAGGTTTTTGAATATTGTTTTTACACTGTTATAAGGTGACACCCCCTTAGCCTGTCCATGTTTATAAATTTTCTCTTCCTTACAAAAAAAGCTTGAGTTGAAAGGGACTTCCATTTCATCGATGATGATATGGGCATCCTGTTCCATTCTATTCATGGTTGAATCCGATTTAGGTAGATATATTCTTTGCTTAAATTTATTCTTTAATTCAAATTGGATTTGTAAGCTTCATACTGCCTTATTTTACCTTTCTTACCTGAAGGTTTAATGCAAAGCTTTAAAATTATCTCTCTATGCAGCTATTGGCAGATAGTAGTCTTGATGAAGACAACTTTGAGCATGATGGAGATGGGGGTTGGCCTTTCCATAGTTTTGTTGAACAACTTATCCTTGATATGTTTGATCCGAGTAAGCCACTTTGTGTGTTTCAGTATTTGAAGTATGTGATTTCCTTACAAATAATACCTTCCTGACAATTGTTTTGTCAGTTTGGGAGGTTCGTCATGGCTGTGTCATGGCTTTGAGAGAAATTTTAACCCATCATGGTGCTTGTGCGGGAGTATTTATGCCTGATCTGAGCTGTGATGGAGCATTTTTTCCTGAACCAAATGATAAAGTTATTGCAAAGAAAATGAAGAGGGAAAGAGAAATTGATTTGAATATGCAAGTTTCACAAGATGAGACTGAACCAATTCTGAAGAGGCCAAAGTGCCAAGATGCTTCATCTCAGTTGACGGATACAATGGTCTCTGCCAGCAGCGATGGTAACATTGATATTACTGTAAAGGTTGAAGATAGTGGATGGAATTTTTCTGCTGGGCAGCCAAATGGTGAAAGTTCTGTTAAGGTGGAGCCTCAATCTTACCTTGATAGTACACTATGCTCGAGTAGTGAACTGATTGATATGGGAAAGGGAAAAAGTCATTATGAAGACAGGGGTTCCTTGGAAAATATTCCTGAAAATTGTGAACAGATGAGCTTGATTAAAGTGACTAGGCATTCTTGGCTCAAAAATTATGAATTTCTTCAAGATTGTGCTATTCGTTTCTTGTGCGTATTGTCACTAGACCGGTATGGTTTTGTCTTTTCATTGAGTTCTAGTCATAAATTTAGCTTCGGATCAAAATTCTTTTGGTGAGAATAGAGAACATCTATTTTCTTTGATAATATTTAATACTTTTAACTGAAGTTCTTTGGTTGATTGCATAATTCTTCTTTGATTTACCGTTCATGCTCCTGTAAAAGTGAAGATGATATCTTAGAGCTATCTTCTTGAAAGTCCTTATTTTCATATTTCTCATTTTTAACTATTTTGCAGTTTCGGAGATTATGTCTCTGATCAGGTTGTTGCTCCAGTACGGGAAACTTGTGCACAAGCTTTAGGTGCTGTGCTCAAGTACATGCATCCGTCTCTTGTTCATGAGACATTGAATATTTTGTTACTAATGCAGGTAAGTAGTATGTAAAAATGTGCTTTTTTTTTGGGTCCTTTTTATGCTATATAAGGTAGAATTTTACTGTCTATATAGTGATGTGATATTTTTCTGTTATTGTAGCATCTATGTTAATTAGTTCTCCCGCTTCTTTCAGCATAGACCAGAGTGGGAAATTCGTCATGGGAGTCTTTTAGGTATCAAATATTTGGTTGCTGTGCGACAGGTATAATTTGTTGTGTGCAATAGGAGACAGTACCAAACTTATTCTGCTGTAATTCCTGTCTTGTTTAGGTTCATATTTTCATTTGATTCCTTGCCCCACAGCAGTGTTAATATTTGGGTATATCATCAGCTGCCTTAAATTGTTCAATCTGAGATGCTGAGCGAAAATTGGGACCGTTTGCTCAAAGTCATTTTTGCACTACATTGCATGGCAGCATGAATATGCAGTGCTTTATACAGATTTTTGTTATTATACTTGTGAGTCTGTGAAGTATCCATTTAGATGCCCCTCTATAAATAGGTTGGGGATGGTATGAATAAAACGGGAAACTTTTCAGTCTTAATGGATTGTCAAGATGGTAAAAGAAGCTAAATGTTGAAACAGCTGTTGATAAGTGGGAATTGGGACCTGATCATTCTACAGTGTCATATTATATACAGCTATTTCTAGTGTTAAATGTGTATTTCTCTTGAGTTTCTCCAGAGAATGGTTATTACACTAATTTTTCAATAAAAATACCTTCTTTTTCCTAAATCTAGCCTTCCAACTGAGATTATCTTCACCCTTCTTTGCTGTAGATTAGGTCAGAGTGAATTCTGGGAATTGAGTCCTACTAGTTTATGTTAAATCTCTTATTTCCTATGCGGTGTTGCCTTGCTGATTACTTTGTAGTTGTATTTTCTGTTGCGAAAGGACAACACTAGAAAAGTGATCCGTGATAGTGACATCACCCCTTTTTCTGTTATAGATGTAACATAAGAAGAATGGACACAAACATGGGACATGAATATGGAACGACACAAATGTGGCTATTACGAAGTTTTTCAAAAATGTAGAACATGGGCGCGTACATTTGTTTACATGTATGTGTTCATATAGTTATATGTTAACATTTTCATTCAAATTAAGACTTAAAATAATCTGCAAATCTTACTAGAAAAACTATCATGTCATGGATGCAGCAGTTCCATCATCTTAGATCAGTCTATCAATACATATATTTTACTGAGCCGAATAGCTTTACTGTAATGGAGATGATTATTGTCTTTGGCAAAGGAGTGTTAGGTTTCTCTATTTTCTCGAGAGGCGATGTTTTTGTGATTGAATTTTGATGGTTTGGTATAAGCAAGAAGGCATGTACTCTATAGAGATGTTCAATGATGACAACTCTTTAAGTTTCATGGTTAGAAAGTAATGTTGGAACCTTTGCAGATAAGTTTGAGGATAAGAGTACTTCTAGGAAAGGAGTTTCCCATTTTTGCTTCTTTTGGGGTGTCGGATTCTGCCATTTTTGTGCATAATTCATTATTTTTTTGTTCATGTAGATTGGAAATCTGCATGTGATATCTAATTTGTAATTTACTTGGTCTTTTTTTTTTGTTCGTTTTCTTTCTTGGTGAACTCCTTGTCCCTGAAAGAAATATATTTCATTCTTGTATCAATTAAGTTTCTTTGTTGCTCTCCAAACAATAATAATTACACAATTCCAACACTCGACGGTAGGAAATCCTAAAATCAAAAGTAAAGTATCAAACATATCAAAGTATGAGTTTATCATAAAAATCCATGATCCACTACTACGCTTCAATTTTAAAAAGCCACCACTTCTTAATCCTTATTTTCATTCTATTTCCAACAGCTCTGAATGACGGTAATTTTCATCAAATAACATACACATAGATAAGGTACTAATTGTATTTGACTTCGTGGCCCCCATTTTGTAGTTGTGTTGGTAATTATGCTTGTATCTATGTCCCATTTTTATTAGTGAATAGAATTCTTGCCATAGTATGTCTTTGAAACTAGAAAAATAACTTCCTTGTTTACTATGGTACCTTCCAACTTCTGAAAATATTGAGAAAAAGCCCAAAACCTGGCCTCTGCATCTCTCAGGTGTCCGTTACACGTACCAAACGTGCCCAAAAAATGTTTTGGAAAAAATATTACACAAAATCAGACACTCGTTTTAGTGTTTTCGACACGTTTCTGAAGACGTGTTCGACACTGACACTTCGGCCTGAACAAGGTGTCCGTGCTTCCTTGGATGTAACTGCTGTTCTATAAGAGTGTGAACATCACCTCTGGTGCTAGATCTAACCTATGGAGGTTGTTAACCTGAGTTTGGTTAGACTTGGATGTCTAAAATGTGAACTTTGTACAGAATGTTTTGCAGGTTTGTGATACTCATATTATTGTTAATCCACCAGCTTTACCTTAGCACCATGTGTTACAATATAAGCTGATTGGTGGTTTCTTATGATGAAAAAGGAGAGTGGAGAATAGTACCAATGATCGATTGTGTGATGGAAATATTAAACTTCATATGGGGTCGAAATTTAATCAGCTAGATGTTAAGCTTCTTATCTTGTGAATGGTTGTTTCAAATGCTGATAGTAACACTCTTTGCTCCAATTTCTTATGCTTTTTCACCTTGATTGACAGCTGTAAAACATGTAAGGCATCTATTGGTTATGTAAACAGACTTTTGGTGGGTTCTGGTTTTGCTTGGTTGTCCTAGGATTTCAACCCAAACTCAATTTCATCTTGGAGTGGGATTTGTTTGTTTATCCCTTTTGGTGGGTTCTGGTTTTGCTTGGTTGTCCTGGATTATAACCCAATGGCGGTAGAGTTTTGGAGAAGAAAAGAGTAAGAAAGAGAATTACAAAAAAAGATTATTGTATATTAGGTTACACAACTAAACCCAACATATATGTAGTCACTATCCTTAATCTAGAAATAATACCTAACATAATACTTCCCCTCAAGTTGGTGCGTAGATATCTCTTATGCCCAACTTGCAAACACAAAGGTGAAAAACCTTACTACTAAGCTCCTTTCTAAAGCTATCAGCCAACTGATTTTTTGATTTCATAAAAGGCATGCAAAACAAACCCTTCTTCAATTTCTCCTTACTAAAGTGTTGGTCAATTTCAACATTTTAGTTCTATCATGTTGAACTAGATTGTGAGTGATGTCGATAGCAACCTTGTTGTCACAGTATAGTCTCATAAGTCCGTCATCATAATTTTCCAGTCCTCCTAGTAATGTTTGGAGCCACATAAGCTCATAAACTCCAGCGGCCATTGGTATGTATTCAACCTCTGCACTAGACCTAGCAACCATTGCCAATGTTACCTAGATCGTCGGTCGCTTTGGTACGTGGTACGGGTACATAGTACGACACTTTAGTGATACGATAGGGATAGATTTAGCTAGTACGGTGTGTCGCAATTCGTTTTAGAACTTTTATGTAGATCGTTTTCATTATTATACAACATTAAATATTACAGAACATTCATAAACACTAAGTTGATTATCATTTATCTTATAGTTGTGCTTGATTTTCTATTATCTAAAATAATATATAATTATAAATTTATATACATGTAGTCAATTAATATGTATTTTATATTTGTTCTACATGTTCTAAAGCGAATTGATTTAGAGTTAGTATTATAATTTGGGGTCGTCTATTTTGGTGATTTGGATCGCGAACCCATCTTGTTTGGGATCAGCGTACCCAGATCGTGGGTCGCTAAGGGTTTTGTGAAATGTGGTAACCATGACCACTGCTTGCTCCTTGTTTTGCCATGTGACTAAATTACCTCCAATCAAGGTATAATTGCCTGAAATTGATCTTCAATCATCCACCGAGTCTGTCTAATCGGCATCACTAAAGCTTCAAGTGACCATTATTGGAGCGTAAACAATATTTGGGTTGGGTATGTGAGAGATATATTAATCTTTCCACTAGTCTCTAGTATGTCTCCTTTTCTACTACAGTACTACCTCACCAATACCACCACACAGTCGATTGTTGACTTCAATTGGAGAATCTATAGGTCTACATCTCAACATCCCTATCTCTTCAAGAAGTCAAGAACATACTTTCTCTGGGAGCTAAAAATGCCTTTATTCGATCTGACAACCTCAATCCTAAAAAAATATCTCAATGGACTCAAGTATTTGATTTCAAACTTTTTAGCCAACTGAGCCTTCAATTTTATGACTTCATTCTTATCATTCCCAATTATGACCATGTAATCCTCATACAATGAGGTCTTGTCATCAATACGTCGAATGAACATAATATGGTCAGGATGATTCAGTTTATATCCAAATTTCAGCATAGCCTTAAGAAACCTATCAAACCAAGCTTTGGAGGATTGCTTCAATCCATAGAGAGACTTCTTCAATTTACACACCTTCCCTTCAATTATTTGAAATGAAAAACCTGGAGTAATCTCCATGTATACATCCTCCTCCAAATCTCCGTGAAGGAAGACATTCTTTATGGTCCAACTAATGTGACTTCCACCCCAAATTAGCTTTATAAGAGATAAACACACGCATGTAGTTCATCTTTGCCACATAAGCAAAAGTCTCATGATAATCAATATCATATGTCTGTGCAAATTTCTTTATCAATCAGCCTAGCTTTGTACCTTTCGACAGTCCCATTACTCTCGGAGGAATATAAACAAGCTTCCACGTGTCATTCTTTTTCAAGGCTTTTATTTCCTCTCCCATAGCTTTTCGCCACTTGCGATCAGTGAGAGCTTCTTTCCAACCCGGAGGAATAGATACAAAAGACAAGAAAGCTTCACCTTTAGTGTGTAGTAGGTAAACCTAAGGTGAGAATAACAATCAATAAAGGTAACAAACCTATGATAACCAGAAATAGATATAATATGGGAAGAGCCCCACACATCAGTGCGTAGTGGGTAAAATCAAGTAAGACGAGAATAACAATCAATAAATGTACAAACCAATGATAGTCAGAAATAGATATAACACAGGAACGACTCCACACATCAGAATGAATAACAACAAAAGTAGCCGTGCTTCTATTATTAGTACTTGGATAAGATGAACGTTTATGCTTGACAAATTCACAAGTATCACAACCAAAAAATTATCTACGCTGTTTCACTAGACTTGGAAAAAGATGTTCTAAAACACCAAATGAGGGATGCTCCCAAACGTCTATGCCACTGATGTAAGAATTGAAGGGCCGAAACACCATCTGCTTGGATAGCCTGACTTAAAGGCTGAGGAAAGACTTTATTATCTAGGAGATACAGACCACCATGTGCTCTACCATTGTCAATTGTTTTTCCCGACTCTAGTTCCTGAAAGATACATATACAATGAGTAGGGAAGAAAGTTATTGACCAATTTAAAGATTTTGTAATACTACAGACGAACAATAAATTAGTGGAGAAGTTGGGAACGTAAAGAATAGAGGAAAGGGATAAAGGGGTGAGCAATTAACTGAACCTTTCACAAAAATAGAGGATAAAAATCCATCTGTCACCTTAACTTTATCCTTATCAGAACATGTAGAATATGAAGAAAAAATGCTAGAAGAACTTGTCATGTGATCTGTGGCTTTAGAATCTATTATCCAAGGAGTGTATGAGGATGATGTAATAAAAACACTAACAAATATACCTGTATGAGCAAAGTTGGAAGATGTATAAGCAAAGTTAGAAGAAGAGGCAAGAGTGTGATACATCAAGCCGAGCCATTAGACGTCTAAGAATGCATCTCATATTGGAAGAAATTAGAGGGAGTAGACTGAGATGGAGTCTTTGAAGATTCAATCATGTGTATGCTTGAGAACGCACATTACCCCCTTGGCCATCACCTCGGCCATGAGGAGGAATTTGAGTCAGCTTCCCACAAAACTCTCTAGTATGCACGGTCTTCTCTTAACCATATTTTAAGGTACTTTCAGCCTCCCAGAAAATGGGAAAGGGAGTACGACACCCAAAATTTGAACACGAATCTGATCATATTCAATATTGAAGCCAACCAGAAAGTCATACATTTGGAAACTCTGAAAATAGTCAAGCTCCTACCAAAAAGTAGTCAACTTTGTATAGTACACTGCAAGGGTCTTATCCTTTTGATTAATCTCTCGGGTTTTCTTTCATAAATCATATGCCTTAGCATCATTTCCCTTTTGAGAATATGTATGGGCAAGAGAGTCCAAATCTTATGTGCTGTATCAAGTAACAAAAAATCTAGACTGAGAGTTGCATTGAATTAGGCAACCAAGATATAATTAAACCATTTTCAGATGTCCACTACTTCATAGAGGGTCCAGACTCACTAGGCTTATTAGTCTCCCAAGTTAAATACCCATCCAAGGAGATTGCTTGGACAGATAATAAACAAGCTCGTGACCATGCCGAATAATTTCCCTTGTCCAGCTTCTTTGGACTAATTTGGAGAGAGAGATTATTTGCTAGGCATAGTTATCAAATCGTGTATCGGAAGGTGTATAGTTTTTTAAAAATAGTGTATCATATCGTATCGTGTATCGTAAGATACGGTACAATTTTAAATAATTAATAATAAAATATATCTTTACAAACTTTAGGTTGTTTAGATGTAATTTATTAAAGGATATATAAATTTTAGGGGGTCTGTGTATAATATTTTAAATGTTAGGGGGTCTAAGTGATTAAGTAACAAACTTTAAGGAATCTAAATGTAATTTTTCCTACTTTAAAACATAGTAACGAGACTGATCAGGCAAAAAGAAAAAGAAAAAGAAGAAGACGAGAGAGAGGGACAGATAGCCAAAGCGATCGACTGGCAGAGGTAGAGGGCGATTGTGAGAACGATCGAGAGACAGAGAGGAAGATCGCGAGACAGAGGGATCTTGAGGCAGAGCGGTCGTGAGATAGAGTGTCTCTTTGTTTCGATCGATTTTTCTAGGGTTTCTTGCAATGACATCTACGAGGAAGAAGACGAAGTGTTTTCTAAAATCTGAAGAAAAAACAGTCTAATTTCATCCGAAATTTACAGGTTAGTGTTACTATTTTTTCTAATTTCAAAAATTTGTTTGCTTTGTTTTTGCTTGGGTATTTTTGCTGAGTTGTGGGTTTGGTGGACCGATTTCTCTTCATCTTTTTTTGCTGATTTACAGTGCGTTCTAATAAAAAAAAAAACAAAGACTTTGTTTTTAAGTTGTTTCTTCGAAGCCTTTCTGCCCAATGACCTATCGAGGTTGGGAGTGGACGAGGGTTCAGTGTCATCCCCTAAATATGGAGTTGAATAGCAATATTCAACATGAGTTGATTCAGCAGGACTACCAGTTGAATGAGTTTTTCCTCTCTTATTACTGGTGAGATTATCAATCCATTTCCGCTCCATTTTCAATATATTCCAACAATGCTCGTATTGAAATGGTTTTCCAATAATCTTAGCAAACATTTCTTTTGCGTCATCAACCTGAAAAACATATGAAATTATTCAGTCAATAGTTCAAATATCAAATCATAGTAGTGTCTAAATTAAAAGCTTAATTATTACATTATTTTACTCGGTGTGTCCACTTTGTCGCAGTCTTTCAATTTGACTATAAAAATCGACAAATTTGCTGCATTTTGCATTTATATCAGTCCAACGACTTTTAATAGAAGATTGAGAACGCTCTTCATGATTGCCTCCATGAAGTTCTAAGTATTGCAATATTCTTTGCCAGAAAGTACCACCTTGTTGTTCATTCCCAGTAATTGCATCTTTACTTGTTTTAAGCCACGCAGACACAATTAATTTATCTTCTTCTAGAGAGAAGTTCTTTGTCCTTTGCGATTTTCTCACAATTGGAACGACTTCATTTTGTACTGGCGCCAATACTGTGGGATTGATCTGCATAACATCATCATATAAATCGGTGTCGTTCATAAGCATATCAGTGAAAGAACTGTTAAATTGCGAATCCATCTACAAAAAAAAATAAAATTATAATCAATTTAAAGAATGAGCAATTTATAAAGTATACAAATAAATCTATCAATTAAAAAATTTATAATCAATTTAAAGAATGAGCAATTTATAAAGTATACAAATAAATCTATGAATTAAAAAATTTATAATCAATTTAAAAAATGAGCAATTTATCAATTAAAAAATTATCAATTTATCAATTTAAAGAATGAGCAATTTATCAATTAAAAAATAAATAAAATTACCCAACTTTAAAACAAATAAATCTGCCATAAAGTATAAACAATTTATAAATTATAAATTATAGTACAAATTATAAATTAAAACAAGAATAGGGGGGTAGATGTAATTATAAATTACAATGCCTTCCCCTTACCCTTAATAAAACCAGATCGTCTTCCCTTCCCCTTACCTTACCAGGTCTTCTTCCCCTTCCCCTGCGCCTCTCTGCAACTTACAACGGCAATAGGGCTATGCGAGCAGTACACCAACGGCAAGGATTCAGGGAAGGAGCAGTATCAAATCGATTTAGGCAAGGAGCAGTACACAAATCGATTTAGGCAAGTTTCCTTTCCCTTTCCTCTCTCTGTATTTTTATAGAAATTTGGGTGGAATATAGCTGTTGAGAGGAACAGTAGCCACCAACGGCTATTTTGCAACCTCTTGATTCTCTCTCCAAAGTTGCCAAATATGCCACCCCAAAACCCTAGATGCCATTTTGCCACCTCTGATGCCACCTCCGTTAGAGTCTGAATTTTTGCCGTTGAGGTGCCATTTTAGCGGTTATGGAGATGGCACCCCAGATGGCAACTCCCGTTGGAGTTGCTCTAAGGGCCAAAAATCCAAAAAACATTCAAGAAATCAAAAGACCACTCAAATTAATTCAAAAAATTCCACAAAAATAACTATAATTCTCAGTAGTAGGAGTCGAATCTGAGACCATATTCGTTGAAAAAATTTGACATTTTCGATGCTGATGTCAGCATGTCAGACAATCACTGTTTATGACTAAGGTTAGTTCCGATGAGTTCTGATGACTTTGGGATGTTTGATTCGGATCACGGCTCTTATACCAAGTTAGATTAATACGGCAGCATTAGAGTTTTGGAGAAGAAAAGAGAATAAGAAATAGAATTACCCAAAACAACAATGACGACAATTGTATATTAGGTTACGCAACTAAACTCAACATATATATAGTCACACAGTACAAAATACTAAACTACCCTTAATCTTGAAATAATGCCTAACATAACAGTTTATCCTGGCTGACCACTTTTTGACAATGTTTGATAATGCTATAACACTAAGTAGTGAAAAATTTTAGTACTTAATTGTTTGTGCTGAATATTTTAAGTTGCAAAATAGAATTTAAGGATAAATCTGTCGGTACAAGTTTAATTGAAAACCGTCCTTCCAATTTGTATATTCTGCAGTGATGAGTCAAGGCCTCCTGACTAAATTTTTTTTGAGAGGTAAAGAAACAATTTTATTGATACAAGGTGTTAAACTATTATTGATACAAGGTGTTAAACTATTACTTTAGAGAAAGGAGAATTAGACAAGTCACCGACCCAATAGCAGCTTACAAAAACAAAAAAGAGAGTAGAAAACAATGTACAAAATCCAGCTACAAATCAGAAGGATCTCTTCCCCCTGCCATAACGTAAAATAGGGGTATCGCCTCAAAATCCTTGGTAACTGAAGCCCCCAAATGATGCAAAAAATATATTTGCTCCCATAAGTCTATCACTTCACACTTATCTTCGAACATGCACGCATTCCTTTCCAACCAAATAAACCAAATTGTGGTACGAAATGCACAAAGAGTAGCCCCATTATTTTTTGTCCAATAACACTTGTAAAAGTTCACAATGAACTTAGAATAGGATGAACAAGGAGTAACCCAGCTCAAGCCTACCAAATTAGACAATTTGTCCAACAAAGACAACGCAATAGGAAGTGCAAAAAATAAATGATCCTCACTTTCATTTTCTACTTGACACATAGCACAACACTACGGAGAAGGACAAGAATGAGCTCTTCTCCTTTGAATCATGCCATTGTTATTAATCCTACTATAAGCAATAGTCCAAGCACACACTTGCAATTTAATTGACACTTTAGCCTTCCATATCAGCAAGGATGGGAAAAAAAGTCGACATGAAGGAACTCCAATAAATAATGCGATGAAGACTTGCTAGAGAAACTATCCGAAGAAACAATTGCCCATTTTCTTTTATCAAGGGACCCATGATCCAAGTGTAAATCATTAACCAAAGATTGGAGTGAGACTCATTCACAATAACTCCATTATCATGATTTCTAACCTTAAAATCCCAAGAGAATGAAAGGGAGGTAATCAAATAATAGAAGCAATTGAAGTATCATGAACACAAGAAATATGATCGAGACGAGGGAACAAAAAAGCAAACAAATGATGAGTCTCCCAACCACATATCCTCCCCAAACCAAATCATCATACCATTACCCACAGCCAGTTTGGTATTCAGAGAAAACAAAGGTAATCATTGAGAGAGAAATTTCCACGGGCTTTGAAAACTCTCCTTCTTAGCTCCATTAGCGTGGTTTGTAGCTCATTTTTCTTTTTGATATCCCAATGCCACATATTTTATTCGAATGAAATCTTCATAATCATTTTCCATCAAGGCCATATTCCTTTCTTTTGAGTTTCCCACCTGAAAAAATCACTTTTAGCTTTAGATTTAAAAACTAATTTGCAATTAATCAAATGATTTTTTTTTTCTCCTCCACTTCTTTCGTTTAGAAAATTGCTCATCATTCTCTGAATCCTCCTTGGTACCATACATGACATCTCGAGACAAAGATAAATGGGACCAATAGGTAAGACTGATTGAACAGTTAACGTTAAACTTCTCAAAATAGGTGCCTTCTTCTACCCATCCAACCTTTTCCACACCTTTCTAGTGATTGGCTCCACAAAAGCAAAAAATAATAGATTACCATCTAGTTGAAGACACAAATATTTGAAAGGCCACTCACCCACAACATGCCCCAAAATTTAGCAACCTTCTCATGATGAGAGTTTTTTTTCGTGCAATTGAACTTTTATCCATGCTAATTTTTAGCCCCTGAAATTATACCAGCACATCAACAACTTTCTTAAACTTCAATAAGTTTTCATCATCCCCCTAAGCAAAGAATATGGTATCTTCAACAAACTACAAATACGAAACATAAATCCTCTCCTTTCCTATCTCAAATCGCTCCTCAAGATTATAGCTTTCAATCCTCTTAATTAACATATTCGATCCATCCACCACTAAAGTGGAAAGAAAGCGTAAGGATCCCCCAGTCTAAGTCTTTTAGATGCCTTAGATCTACCCATGGGGTTACCATTTAGCATTACCGAAACATTCATTGGTTTCAAGCAACCTCTTATCCACTTGCTCCATCTATCCCTAAATTCTTTTGCTTCTGATTTAATATCGAAGAAATTCCAATCCTTATGATCATTAGCATTTTAAAAATCTATTTTGGAAACAAATGCTCCTTCCCCTTGGATATGTACTCCCCCACTACCCCATTAGCCACAAGAACTAGATCTAATATTTTTCTACTCTTAATAAAAGCTCCTTAAGACTTCGATATAGTATCACTAAGCACCTCCCTCACTCTCATGCATAACACTTTTGCAATGACCTTGTATAGGCTAAAGAATAAAACAAATGAGAATAGCATTTGCAATTGCATTCACCACATGATTATGAAAAAATTCCGCACCCTCATTAGATCTTCTTTTACCACATCCCTCTTGAAAAATATCCACTATGAATGCTTCGAGGTCAGGAGCCTTATATGCCTTCAAACTCAATAATAGCATTTTTAAGTTCCTCTTCCCAAAAGGGCCTCTCCAACGAATCTGCTCCCCAATTCTTAGTTGGGCTCCAATCTAAACCTTCAATTGTGGATCTCTTGCTCTACCGAGAAGTATAAATTAGCAAAAGTCAATGATCTAACTCTCAATGTTTTCCTCCTTTTCTTCCACCCTACCATTTTTAAATTCCAACTTATTGATGAAGTTTTTCTTCCTCTTCCCATTCTCCACTCTGAAACAATTTTGAATCATTATCTGATCCTTTTATTCATTTTACTTTTTCCTTTTGCCTCCACTTGATTTCTTCTTTAAAGACTACCTCCTAAAATATATTCCTACAGTCCATAGTTATGCTTAAATCACCAAACACTTCCTTATTCCGCATTTTTATCTTACGTGTAACAAATTCTGTTTTTCATAATATAAAGTTCAAATCTTCTGAATTAAAATTTTACTCAGCATAAACAAGAAAATATGGAGTAAGGACGGAATGCAAGGAATATAGCAACAATATTGGTTAGCCTAAAAATAAACAATTCAAGGTCTGCCACTGCTCTTAGTAAAAGTTGGCTCTCTTAGTTAGCTAGTCAAGAGCAGCATCACTATACGTGGTGGGTGGACCGTATATCAATTCCCTCTTCTTGTATATCTCCTTTGCTAATAAGCTGTATTTTCTAGGGTTATTATTATTCTAGGAAACATAGATATGCACATGGGACAGGTCATTGCAAGGCACACATGACATTACACCAAATCTTAAAAAAGCAGGACATGGGAACAAGGAGGGCACACTACTGATAAGTGTGCTATGTTTACTAGTTTTTGTGTTATACTACATAATTGGGCAATATGCAATATTTGCGGTCATGCTTTATGATAAGGAAATCTTAAATCATTTTGGAACTCTTTGAAGTACAACAATCAATAGTCACACATATCGAACGTAAAAAGCATGGCCGTCGTACGCAGTTTTAACAATTCTTTCATCTTTCCATGCCCCCATCTTTTACCAAAGTTTCGCGTGCCTTACTTTTGCCGTGACTAACATATTTTACCAAAACTTTAATGTCACTACACCTTATAGATGTATGATAGACATTGCCCAAAGGAGTAGTGTACATGTGACCAAAACAATGTTGGACATGTTTGTGGAATTCATATTTCCAATTTTTTTCATAAAAAGGCGAAGAGAGTGTCAGACACGTGTTCCTAAGTTTTTGTGAAGTATTCGTCTGCCACTTTTAGAGTAGCCATCTACATGTAACTCTATGACTTCTTTTCTTTTTGTTATGTCATGTTAAGAATATTAGGGTAGTATGTGTAAATTGTTAATAGTAAAAGGGTGTATGTGTAATTCTTGTTATTGTGAGGTAACTATAAATACAAGTGATGTATGAGAGCTAGGTTAAGTTTTAACCTCTCTCTGCTTCTATCTAATATCATGTTAATCCTCTACATTTGACATGGTATCAGAGCAATTTCGATCATAAATATATTTTGAATAAATTAACCCTGTTTGTGGTGGTGGTACTACTGTCGTGGTTGTCTCTGTGTTGTGGGGGTTGCTGTCGTGGTGGTGACTGTCGACTTTGTGGCACTGTGTTGTGGAGGCGTTGCTGTTGTGGTGGTGGCAGTCGACGTTGGTGCAGTCGACTTGGTGGTGCCTTACTTCGTGGTGGTGTAGTCGACGTTGGTGTAGTCGACTGTGGCTGGGCCTGGTTGTTTGCTTCGTGGTTGTGCAGTCGGCACTGGTGTAATCGACTGTGTTGCAAAAATTAGGGTTTGGTTGATACCCTACTCAGTGAAGAAGACGAAGATTCAAGTGGGTCAGTTTTCGGGTAACAGATCCAAGTCCACGGGCATAACTATTCTTAAGCCCAGATCTAGATCCAGACCAGGATCCAGATCCAGACCCGAATCTAGATCTAGATTAGACCCGGATCCAAGACCCAAGAGACTTAGTCCGGATCAAGTCGCCTTCAGACCAGACTCGATTCAACCCTGGTTTGATCCAGACTAAGTCGGTTTAGGTAGTTCCTCACCGGTTCAGACCGGTTCCTTCAGTCTTTTGCTCCGGTTCAGTGGTCCAGTTCAGTTGTTGCTCCGGTTCATTGGTCCAGTGACCTCTGGCTATCCGGTTCAGCAGTCCATTAAGCTTCTACAGTCGGGTTCATCGGTCCTGTAAGCTTCTGTAGTCCGGTTCAGCGGTTCAGTAAGCTTCTGCAGTCCGGTTTACCTTGTTTTTACACCGGTTCAACCCGGTTCACCTAGTTTCTACACCGGTTCAGCCCGGTTCAGTTAGTTTCTACTCCAGTTCATCAGTCCAGCGACCTTAGGCTGTCCGGTTCAGCAGTCCAGCTTGGTTTTCCAGCCCGGTTCAGCCTTCTAGCAGTCTCTTTTCCTCTGGTTCAACATTGCAACACTTCTTATTTGCTATTTGTTGCACTATTATGGAACCCAAGCAAGATATTAGTCATAATGATGGTCATCGAGGTGGTCGAGGAGGTCGTACAGGTGGTCGTTTGGGCCGTAGTGGACCTCGTTCCTGTACTCACTGTGGCCGTGGACGGCACACTGTTGATTTCTGTGGGGATTTACATGAAAAATCTTCGGATGATGTGAATCAGGCTTCCTATCAGGATGACATCTCTGTTGTTGCTTCCGTACCTCGGTCAGCTCCACCAGACACTGGGTCGGTTATTATTACACGAGAGGAGTATGCTCAGTTTATGTCCCAACAGCAGGCTGTTCCATCTCCCTCTACTGCTACTTTTGCCCAGTTAGGTACTGCTTTCACTTGTTTATTGTCCTCCACTCGTAGTCCCTGGATCATAGACTCTGGCGCTTCTGACCACATGACTGGTGCGTCTGATGTTTTTTCTACTTATCAGTCTGCTACTTCCACACGTAGTGTTACTCTTGCTAATGGTACTTGTTCTAAAGTTTCAGGTCTGGGGACTACTCACTTGAGTCCTGATATGTCCCTATCTTCTGTGTTATTTGTTCCTCAGTTTCCTTTTAGTTTATTTTCCATTAGCAAGATTATCCGTTCTCTCAATTGTTCTGTAACCTTTTATCCCTCTTATTGTGTCTTTCAGGATCTCAAGACGAAGAGGAAGATTGGTACGGGGCATGAAGCTGGTGGTTTATATTACCTTGACTTTGATTCACCTACCCGGGCTCTACAGACCTCGTTGTCTCCTTTTCAATGACATTGTCGTCTTGGACATCCCTCTCTCCAGAATCTGAAACGCCAAGTTCCCAGTCTTAGTTCTGTGTCGTCTTTGCCTTGTGAAGCTTGTCAACTTAGTAAGCATCACCGTATGTCATTTCAGTCTAGAGTCAATAATCGTGTGTCTAGTCCATTTAAGTTAGTACATTCTGATGTCTGAGGTCCAATAAAGAATATTTCATCAAATAAATATCCTTATTTTGTGACATTTGTGGATGACTATTCTCGTGTGACTTGGTTATTTTTTATGAAAGCTCGGTCTGAATTATTCTCTATATTTGAGACCTTTCGTAAGGAAATAAAAACTCAGTATGGTTGTCGTATACGTACTTTACGTTCCGATAATGCTCGGGAATATGAATCTGATCCCTTTTCAGCTTATCTTAGTAAAGCTGACATTATTCATCAGACTTCTTGTGCTTACACCTCTCCACATAATGGTGTTGCTGAACGCAAGAACCGTCATTTGTTGGAAGTCACCCGTGCCCTGTTATTCCAGATGAATATTCCCCGATATTTTTGGAGTGATGCTATTCTTACTGCTTGTCACCTTATTAATCGTATGCCATCCTCTGTGTTAAATGGGCAAAGTTCATATTCTGCTCTTTTTCCTGGTAAGCCCTTATTTTCTCTGACTCCTAAGGTTTTTGGATGTGTCTGTTATGTTCACAATTTGGGTCCTGGGTTTGACAAACTTGACCCTCGAGCTACCAAATGTGTATTTCTTGGTTACTCCCGCACGCAGAAGGGGTATCGTTGCTACAGTCCTTCTCTGTGCCGATACTTTACTAGTGTCGATGTCACGTTTGAGGAATCTGTTCCATATTTTCCAGCACCTTCTCAGCCTTTGGATCTGGACTTTGGGTCATCTCCTGTACCACCATCTCTTTCCTCATCTTCAGATATTCCGTTGTCCACTGTGTTACCATCTACTTTACCTCTCCGTGTCTACTCTTGCCGTCCTCGCCTATCGACTGAGGTGCCCGTACCGTCTTCCTTGCCGCCTTCGGATCTTGGTACATCAGGTAATTTAGACTCTTTACCTATTGCTCTTCGAAAAGGTACTCGTTCGTGTGTTACTAATCATCCCATTGCTCATGTTGTTTCATATGATGCCTTGTCTCCTGTCTTCTCTTGTTTTACTTCCCAATTATCTATTATATCTATGCCTAGGCATTTACATGATGCATTATCTGATCCGGGTTGGAGGAAAGCTATGGAGGAGGAGATGGATGCCTTACATTATAATGGGACTTGGGATCTCGTTCCTTTACTTCCTGGTAAACGAACTGTTGGTTGTCATTGGGTGTATACTGTTAAATTTCATCCGGATGGTTCTGTGGAGCGTCTCAAAGCCCGACTTGTTGCAAAGGGCTTTACTCAGACTTATGGTGTTGATTATGAGGAGACTTTCTCTCCTGTTGCCAAAATTTCCTCTGTTCGTATCTTGATTTCTTTGGCTGCTAATCTTGATTGGCCCTTGTTTCAGTTAGACGTCAAAAATGCCTTCCTACATGGTGACTTGGTTGAAGAGGTATACATGGAGCAGCCACTTGGGTTTACTGCTCAGGGGGAGTATGGTAAGAGTGTATGTCGGTTAAAAAAATCTTTGTATGGTTTGAAGCAGTCACCGAGGGCATGGTTTGGTAAGTTTTCAGATGCAGTTTTAGAGTTTGGTCTTCTTTGATGTCAGACAGATCATTCTGTGTTTCATAGACAGACAAATGCTGGATATGTTCTATTGGTGGTTTATGTAGATGATATTGTGATTAGTGGAAATGATTCTGAGGGGATTGCCAAGTTAAAAATATTCTTGTAGGATCGATTTCATACTAAGGATTTGGGAAAATTCAGGTATTTCTTGGGTATTGAGGTGGCTCGATCTAAATAAGGTATTTGTTTATCCCAGAGGAAATATGTACTTGGCATGCTGGAGGAAGTAGGTTTGCTGGGTGGCAGACCTATTGATGTTCCTATGGATCCGAATCAGAAACTTTTGATAGATGATGGTGCACTGTTTGAGAATCCGGGTCGGTATCGCAGATTGGTTGGGAAGCTCAATTATCTCACTATTACTCGACCGGATATTTCCTATGCAGTTAGTATAGTAAGTCAATTCATGGAGTGTCCTAGAGTACCACATTGGGAGGCAGTTACTCGTATTCTGCGATATCTCAAACATACTCCTGGACTTGGACTGTTATATCGAGCTAATGGACATCTTAGAGTGGAAGGTTTCTCAGATGCTGATTGGGCTGGCTCTCTTTCAGATCGAAGATCAACCACTGGTTATTGTACTTTCTTAGGAGGTAATGTTGTCTCATGGAAAAGTAAGAAACAATCCGTAGTAGCAAGATCCAGTGCTGAGGCTGAGTATAGGGCAATGACGCATACGACGAGTGAGTTGACTAAGCTACTACACTTCCTCCAGGAAATCGGGTTTCCAGTTCAACTTCCTATACAGTTGTTCTGTGACAACCAGACAGCTATCTATATCGCTGTCAATCCGGTGTTTCACGAGAGAACCAAGCATATCGAGGTTGATTGTCACTTTATTCGGGACAAGATAGTAGCGGGGGAGATTACAACTTCATTTGTGAAATCTGAAGATCAGCTTGCAGATATGTTTACCAAAGTATTGAGTCGTACACGTCTTACAGCGATTTGTTCCAAACTTGGATTATATGATATATATAGTCTAGCTTGAGGGGGAGTGTTAAGAATATTAGGGTAGTATGTGTAAATTGTTAATAGTAAGAGGGTGTATGTGTAATTCTTGTTATTGTGAGGTAATTATAAATACAAGTGATGTATGAGAGCTAGGTTAAGTTTTAACCTCTCCCTGCTTCTATCTAATATCATGTTAATCCTATACACTTGACATGTCACAAAATGAGTTTGAGAGGGTCAAACACATTAGACAGTCTTAAAATTGACGTGCAGTATAGAATTCACTTTATTAGTCAAAGAGGCCTCAAGGCAAGATGTGAATCTAATTATCTGACCCGGGGGACATGGTACGTCAAGGAACATGACTGGCCTTTGTCCTATGCTTTTTCCAAGTAATTTGAGTCATCCAAAACATGTTTCCTGGTGAGAGTGCATGTCAATCTTTTTTTGTCATACCTGTAGTTGAACATAATGATCAAAAAGATTCCTGAATAGACAAGATTGTATCAAATTTTCCCATACATCAACACCAGGGGATCTGGTAAGTTGCGCATGTGACAAGCTACCTTGATTTTACTGCCCTGTGCCTTTCTGTATAGAATCTAAGCCATTCAACAGTCGTGTTATCGAAGTGAATTATTGTCAATCACTCCTGTTTTCCATTTTATTTATTAGTCGGGACAGTGGGACAGGCTCTTGGAAAAAGAGGTCGTCTATGTAGTTTAATTACACATTCTTCGATGAAGTAACAGAAAAAAAAATTGGTTGCATACTTTTCACCCTGTTGACTTCTCACCTGCCCAGCATACTTGTAGTCTCTCCCGCTATACCATATATCTGATTTAAGAACTTGTCAGCTTTGCTTGCTTACCTTTCAAATTCTCAAGTTTTTGTTCTCACGATACATCTTGTTGTGGAAGAAAAGAGAAAGAATAAAAAAAATACAAAGATGGGATATCAGTGCCCTGAGATGGTTATTGTTTTTGTGACCTCTCTACTACTTTGTTATGGATACATTGGTAAAGATCATGGGAAATTAAATTTACATGCTTTTGTTGAGCTTGATGTGGGAGAAATCCACAAAAAGAACATTTCATCTTTTCAGTAGGGTGCCTTGCGTATTAAGATCGGTGTTGCCAAAGCATGGCCATTTGGAAATGTTATCAGATCTCAATTGCCAACTTCTATGTCTGCTTATTGCATGCAGTGCTTTCACTTTTTGCAGTGCAGTGATACATCTACCTTACCTGTTTAATCTTTCTCTTCTATTGGTCCTTCTACTATGGCTTTCCACCTTTCTGGCTGTCGCAGTAGAAGATTCCCTCCCACCCAATGATTTTCTTGATTTCTTTGGTGTGTTTTATTGGACATCATTACTTTTGTGAATTCTGCCTTTTCATGCACTGCTTTTGTTTTTTTTATTAGATGATACTCTTTTTGTTTCTTGACCGTAATTGGAAAGATGTTTGTGATCGATGGAGCTTTTATTGTATTTTTTCTATTTTCTTTGAGTTTGTTTGTATTTGGTTTGGATACCTTATCCACCATCTTTTACTTACTAGCTTTCTATGGAATGAAAGTCTTTGTTTTTATAAAAACTCTTTTCCTTGTTGAGTCTAGGAAATGCTGCATGATTTGCTTGGCTCTGTGCTTCCTGCATGTAAGGCTGGGCTGGAGGATCCTGATGATGATGTAAGAGCAGTTGCTGCAGATTCTTTGATACCAATTGCATCTGCTATTGTTTCATTAAAGGGTCAAACACTGCATTCTATCGTTATGCTGCTTTGGGATATTTTGCTTGACCTGGATGATTTGAGTCCATCCACTAGCAGGTATTGT
The DNA here is from genome assembly GCA_951799425.1 of Ilex aquifolium. Lineage (NCBI taxonomy): Eukaryota > Viridiplantae > Streptophyta > Magnoliopsida > Aquifoliales > Aquifoliaceae > Ilex > Ilex aquifolium. The sequence continues at coordinate 11,123,590 of OX637401.1, read as the reverse complement.
TGCACATTTGTGGTTTCCCCCTTCTTTTCTTATCACATTATTCCAATGTTGTTGTATGCTGGTACCTGCCCCTTCCATAGCAATATCTTTTACATGTGTAATTATGAAGAAAATTTTGTATTTCGCATCCAAAGATTAAGGCCACCCAAAGTTGGTTTATGTGATTGAGGGGCTTCTTCCTTATTGCCAATTGGTTTTGGGTTGGATGCCTCTAATGACAATATAAGGAAACGGCTAACAGATAAATTGTAAGCAATCATATCCTGGTGCAAACATGCCCCAGATCCCAACCCATGTGAACTTTGAAATTCCTGATTGAGGATATGAGGCTGGCTGCAGTAGTATTACTTTTACGGTTCATTATGTAGCTATGTATCCTCTTGTATATTGCCTTCCTTCCAGTTTTTGTCCACATTATTTCATCAACTTTTAAGTTCTTTAATGTTGATTGTTTGTTGCCATGACATGACCTACTTTTTTGGCCTTATCTCATCTTGTCCTTGTCTGTAGTTACCTTTAACTGGTAATTAGCACCTTCATTTACATACTATTATTTGTTTCTTTGCTGTCATTTGTCCTGATACCGTCACTTCTAACGGTGCAGATTGTGTCATATGATTCACACTTTGTTTCCAATTTTTAGCCATTTGTATGATGGCCAAATGGCCCTTTTATTGATTTTAAACTTCAAGATGACTATTTTCGTCATCGCATCTTGTGATAGTAATGTGTTTTGTGCTTGTGATCATATTCTATAGGTATAATCCGGTTACTGATTCCCCAAACTCTTTTGATTTCTTAGCATGCATCCATAATTTTTACTAAATTTTGGCTTAGTTTAGTGATCGATGAATTTTACTCGGAGAAGCTTTGTGTTGCCTCAATTCATCTGCTTTAAATGTTGACCTAATGCTGGTTAGCTATGTTTCAATGTTAGGTTCCATACTTTTGGGATCTCAAGATCTGGACCATTGTGTTACTTGTTACTTGTTACTTTTGTAGTCCATTTTTGTTTTCTTGAAAAGACCTTTTTTCGTTATAAAATTAGAAGTGCGTTGGTATGTGCATAGAGTTTTTGTGATAAGTGGCTTAATATGGTTGTATTATTGGAGAATCCAATTTCATGCTTTCCTTTTGCTATTTGGTGGGCATAATTTAAATAATTCTCATAATTCTGTAATTTGGCTCTGTTCAAAATTTAGGTTCAGATCCCTTCTTGAAATAGCAGGTAATCATTCATGATAGTTTGGCGTGGTAGTATTTAATCATGTTGATGTAACCAGGCTCTCGACAATTTCATTGAACACAGGACATGCAAGTGAAGTGTTGAAACTCAAATAAAAGAAACAATGCTGCTGTTGATTTTACTCAAATGATGAATTTTCAGATTCCATGTGAATATAACTCATGAGAATTGACAGAGTTTATGAGTTTGCAGAGAACTTCCATCGAATACCAGGTGGCAGAATATTTTCTGATGTAACCTGGACCTTCCAAATATTTCATTGAGGATGTAAACAGCTGAACATTGTGGTACTTTTTTGCAACAATTACAGGATAGAAATTCTGTAGACCCTACTGTTGGTTTTTCTCTTTGGGTTAGAATATGATGAGGAAATGTGTATGGATGGAGAAGACAGATGGGTATTGGAACGTTTGGAAAAAGGAAGAAGTGGAGGAAAACCCTTGAATCCACTAGAGGTCTTAAGTCCACGAGGGAGAGAAGAGAGAGGGAAAAAATTGGGAGAAACTAAGAATCCACTAGAGAGAATAAGAGAAAAGAGAGGTAACAATAAAAAGATCCAATAGAGAGAATAAGAGAAAAGAGAAAAAGCAGGAGAAAAGTGAAGGATGGGACAGCAAGCGATAGAGAGCTCAGGGCTAGTTGAAGCATTCTGAAATTTTACATCTTGGAGGCTTCTTCTCCTGTTGTAGCTTTGATGCTCTTTTGTAGCATCTCCAAAATCCTAAAAATATGTAAAAATTACAAAAATGAAACCAACTCAATAGAATAGCTTGTAAAGCCTTCAAATTTACTCTTGGACACTCGACTCTTTCCTAAAACTGAAAATACAGCAAGCTTGTGTAACGGAACTATAACAAGGCTCTAATAACTAAGATATGCTTGAGTTCTTCCTCCTGCATTAGACGTTGATATTTCTTGATCTCTTTCTGAGCTGATTTTTTTTGGTTAAGAGAACTGAGTTTATTGAAAATTTTATGAATGGTTGTTTATTTGTCTTGCAGCGTAATGAATCTGTTGGCAGAAATTTATTCTCAGGAGCAGATGATCCCTAAGATGCTCGGATCCCTTGAATCAAAAGAAAAACAGGAATTTGATCTTAATGAAGTTGATCATGTCGATGATCTTGGAGAGGGAATGAGTTATCTGGAAAATCCCTATATGTTATCAACACTGGCACCACGGTTATGGCCCTTTATAAGGCATAGTATCACATCAGTTCGCTATTCAGCTATTCGCACTTTGGTATACTTTTCTTTTATGCCTTTCAGTTGTTGGTTGCTTACTTTCTTCATTTGCTAAAACAAATAACTCCAATCTTTTTGAAAGCAGGTTGATATGCTTTTTGGAATTGATCTATAATTTTTGTGCATATAGAACTTCATCTTTATTTGGTGCAAGTTGTAATGTTTTCCTTTTATACTTTTACATTTATATATTTGCAATGTACATTGTGTGCATATGACTATATTATTGTCCTTGAGTTGAATTTCTCGACTTTCATGCAGGAGAGACTACTTGAAGCTGGATACAAACAGAGCATCGCGGAGTCCTCTAGTTCTTTTTGGCCATCTTTTATTTTGGGTGATACCCTCAGAATCGTTTTCCAGAACCTGCTGCTGGAATCAAATGAAGAAATCTTGCAGTGCTCAGAGAGGGTTTGGAGGCTCCTTGTTGAGGTTTTTAATTTAACAAGTGTTCATTTTGTATAGGCAAACTTCATTTTACCTTCTTATGGCATACCCCAAATACACTTTACGTCCCAGAGATTTAAAAATGTCCACATAACCCTCGCATGGTTGTGGACTAAACTGCACTCCAACTCTGTTGACAACACCAGTAAAATGACATTAATACCCTTCCCTCTATCTTCTTGTTCAACAGACTCCCTACCCCCTTGCTCCGGCAAAACACCCAGCCCACTGTTATGGCATGCCTGTTGCAGCTGCAACCTACGCTACCATAGTCAAGGTTCTTCTACACCATTCCAACCACAGTCCCATCAGCCACCCCTTTTCAAATTCAGCAACCATAATTGAGAACAAAAAGGAAATTGAAAAGAAGAGGAAAAAAGAAATTCAAGTACCATTAGAACCAAACACTTTTTCTTGTTTTTGATTTGTTCATGTTCTCCAATCCTTCCACCCACACCCAGATAGCCATAGACGTCGTTCACAACACGCATGACCACCACCCACAGCTACTATGGCCACCACCCAATTCATTTTTCACCACCTATAATCAAACCCAATTCATTTTCCACAATCCATTACCACCATGGCCACCTCCCACAATCAAACACAACTCATTTTACACCACAAACATCACCCATGACCAAAACCCAAATCAAGCACAACCACCACTCCAACACTTCCCCACTCCACCACTTCCCCACCCAGACCAAGCTGAAAAGTGTTGTCGCCAGAAGAGTTAAGGCTTGTTGAGGGATTGGACAGATAAATTAACAAACTAGTTGAAGTCCTTGAATGCATTGATAATGGTGGAGACCAAACACTTTGAGTATGTAGGGACGATGCGAAAAATCAAAACATTTGAGTATGTAGCTCTAGCGAGATAATGGTCGGCGGCGTAGTGGGGAAGAAGAAAGAATATAATTTGTAAAGGTGATTGCTCTAGCCGGAGGAAGAGGACTGTTTGGAGAAGTGGAAAGGCGGTTGTTGGTCGACGGGAGGCAATGGGCTTGCAGTGTGATGTCTGTGAGAGATAGAGGGGGATGAGGAGACGATGACTCAGATGAGGGTTATGAGTGTATTCTTGTCATTTTAATATATTTTGTTAAAAACAACTCTCATAGACCGCGCGTCACTTACACGATTTGTTAAATTGGATGAAAAGTCTGACGGTGCAGTTTAGTCCACAAACCATGTGAGGGTTATGTGGACATTTTTAAATCTCAGGGAGGTCAAGTGCATCTGGGTTATCCCGTAGGGAGGTAAAATGAAGTTTGCCCTTTAATATATTGAAACCATTGTCAATCTCAAATTTCCCGTCAGTAATAATTCTAAAGCTCGAAGTGGTTACAAGTATTTCTTTTGCAAAATGATGTTTTATGGAAAAGGAAAAGGTGGCTACTTGATTTGTCATGATAAGATAATTGTCAGCCAATTTTCACAAGTTACTGCATGACTAGAGCGCGTGTAATAACTGTATTTGTTAACTTATTATCCGTTCTGTTTTGAGTCCTCAATCTTGTTTAGCCCCTTCATCTGATATTTGTTTTTTGCAATTGATGCTAGTGCCCTGTGGAAGACTTGGAGGGTGCAGCGAAGTCCTACTTTTCTTCTTGGATAGAGCTAACAACCACTCCATATGGTTCACCACTAGATGTTACAAAAATGTTTTGGCCTGCAGCCCTTCCTCGTAAAAGTCACTTTAAAGCAGCAGCTAAGATGAGAGCTGTGAAGCTTGAAAATGACTCTTGTCGAAGTATTACCCTGGATTTTTCAGTAGGTACTGTTGCACAGGAGAAAACTGGAGATGCATCTACCAGCCCTGTTAAGATAATCGTTGGTGCTGATGTGGATATTTCAGTGATGCATACACGTGCAGTTACAGCAACAGCGTTGGGAATTTTGGCTTCTAGATTGCGTGAGGTTTCTTTGCAATATATAGTTGATCCCTTATGGAAAGCCCTTAACTCTCTATCTGGAGTCCAGCGGCAGGTACTAGTTTGTGCATTGAGTACATACAGTTGAGCAGCCCCTCTTTGGCTTTTCTGATCACTTTCAGTTTAATTGTTCCTTATATCAGGTGGCTTCCATGGTTCTTATTTCTTGGTTCAAAGAAATAAGAAACAGAGACCTTTCTGTAACCAACGGAGTTATCTCAGGCTTCTTTAGTAGTTTTAGGGACTTACTGTTAGATTTGTTAGCATGCTCTGACTCTGCATTCCCTACAAAAGATTCACTTCTTCCTTATGCTGAACTTTCAAGGACATATGCTAAGATGCGCAATGAGGCCCTTCAATTATTCCGTGCTCTAGAGTCATCTGGCATGTTTAAAGATGTATTGTCAACTATCAAAATTGACCTGGAACGCATGAGTGCAGATGATGCAATGCATTTTGCATCAAGACTTCCTTTGCTAAATAATTATACTGCTGGGGATGAATCTGCTGAGAGGATGGTTGTTGATGAACTAGAGTCATTAAAGCAAAGACTTTTGGCTACTTCTGGCTATCTGAAATGTGTTCAGGTATATTTGAGATGTATTGCATCCTATTTGTTGCTTCCAGTCCTAGCATTTGATTTTACAAATGGACTTTCTGTTTGTTTTTTTGGTTAAAAGAGCCCAATGGTCTATTGAATTCCTTCATTTCACTTATTTCTTCTTATTTTTTGAACAATATGCAGAGTAATTTGCACGTTGCTGTCTCTGCTTTGCTTGCTGCTGCTGTTGTTTGGATGTCAGAGCTTCCTGCCAAACTTAATCCCATAATTTTGCCTTTGATGGCTTCTGTTAAAAGAGAACAGGTGATATTTAATTACTATGTTTGCTCTGATCAGAACACACTTCCATCTAATTCTAATTCTAATTTTATTGCCTTTTGTCTTGAAGGAGGAAATACTGCAAAATAAGGCTGCTGAGGCCCTTGCAGAACTTATTTATCATTGCATTGCACGCAAGCCTGGTCCCAATGACAAGTTAATTAAAAACCTTTGTAGTTTGACTTGCACGGATCATCGTGAGACTCCTCAAGCTGCAGTCTTAAATTCCATAGAGATCATTGAAGACCAAGATCTCCTCTCGTTCGGAAGCAGTATGAGAAGACAGCGGTCAAAGGTTCAAGTAGCTTCTACTGAAGACCGATCAATGGTGGAGGGCTTTATTGGCAGACGAGGGTCCGAACTTGCATTAAAGTATTTGTGTGATAAGTTTGGCAGTTCATTGTTTGATAAGCTTCCTAAGTTGTGGGATTGCCTTACTGAAGTAATTAAGCCTGGTAGTCTTGACCAGCTGACACGGGCAGATGAAAATCACATTTCTCAAGCTATTGATTCTGTTAACGATCCTCAGATCTTGATAAACAATATACAGGCAAGTATCATCCTTCATTTTTATATTTTTTCCTACTTTATTTCTTTATTGTAATACTTGAATTACCTGCCACTCTACCATCTTTTGTTGGTGTAATACACGACATTGGCCACAACACTAGGTTTTTTTGGAAATATGTCCTTTAAGAAATTTGCTTGGTCATTTGTGGCTGCATTTGTTTACTCGAGACGTGTGTCTTAGTTTATGATTAGTGAAACCTTTGTTTTTAAGACTTTACTGTGTTACTTAAAGCGCCAATACAAGACATACAAAGCGAAGAACCAAAACCAGCAGAAAAAGAACCTGTACTAAATACAAGGGGGTTTCTAAAGCCTAAAAGCTACAAATCACTAACCCCAAGGTTCCCTGAAAAATCATCAAATCTGTCCATGGTGAATAAGGCCTAACATACTGGTTAGAATATAGGCAACATTTCAAATTTTGGTGAGGCTGCAACTTGTCCAACTTTATTGTCATTTTCTTCAATTGTTTCCCTTGTACTTTTTTATGTCTTTTTTTTTCCTCCAGTGAGTGTTATTCTTTTTTGCCCGTTGAAGTTTTTCATCTCTCTGTCATCTTTTCTGAGGCGGAAAGCTAAATGTGCATATTTGGTAGGGTTCTTCATTTAATCAGTTACTGCAGGATGATATTTCAGGTAGATTTCACCACAGGGATGGTAGGTTACTTTTCTATTTTTTTTTTCATCCCCGATTTTGGGCGAAAATTATATAGTTCTGATTGTTTAATTCATTAGTGACCAATAATGGGATGTGAAAGTATAGAACTGTGATTTGGAATGCTGTAAAACTGTGATGAAACTGATTTTGGTTATTGCTTAAATTAAAAATGCACCAGTAACTTTATACCAAACCAAAAAATAGAAAGAAAGAAAGAAAAGAAAATCAAGTGTTTGCATGTAAATGCGTCATGATGACGTATCCTTTGATACTGTATACGTGTTTACGGTTTCCTCTCTGTTTATTGCTATTGTTTTTCTAGGTCTGGATGTGCCTCTAGCCCTTGCATAGATAAAGCATTCCCTGGTTGTTGAAAAAGGAAAGTATTTTTTTCGCATTTGACATGATGTCATGCATTAGCTTTATAGGGGATTTTTTCTTTATATGCAACCTCTCAAGTCTTGTATAATTGCTAACTTTTTTTTTTTTTTTGGTTTTGGGGGGGGGGGGTGTTTCAGTTCATTAAAGGGGTAGAAAAGAATGGAGCATTAATGTAGCTACTGATGGAGTAGTCTGTTGTTTGTTTATTTTTTTTAAAATACTCCCCCTTTGATTTTTTTTATTTTTTTGGGGGAGATGGAGATCTTAGACAACCGTAACAATTGAATCGAGACCGGAAGATATTGCCCAAGATTATCATCCTACATTCATATAGTATATCTTTGTCATTGCGTATATTGTGTTTCGGTCTGTTTGATGCTAGAGCATTACTTTGTCACTAGGGATGCAAATGAACCTAACTGAGCCGAGTACTTGGCTGTTCAACCACCTCAGGTCAATTTTTCTTTGGGTTGTAGCCCTATTATGATGGATGCTTTGCTAACGCTTCTTTGGCTTTAATAGTTTGCGTCTTTTGTTGTTGAATTTTTTATTTCTTATTTGAGTGGCAGGTGGTACGTTCTATTGCTTCTGGGCTTGAGGAGACATTGAGACCAAAACTGCTCAGACTTCTGCCATGCATCTTCAAATGTGTGCGCCATTCCCATGTCGCTGTTAGATTAGCTGCTTCGAGGTGCATAACATCAATGGCCAATTCAATGAAAGTGAATGTGATGGGTGCTGTAATTGAAAATGTCGTTCCTATGTTAGGTGATATGACATCTGTGCATGCCAGACAAGGAGCTGGCATGCTTGTTAGTTTGCTTGTTCACGGTTTGGGTGTGGAGTTGGTCCCCTATTCTCCTTTGTTAGTTGTTCCTCTTCTGAGGTGTATGAGTGACTCTGATTATTCTGTGAGACAGAGTGTGACTAACAGTTTTGCTGCCCTCGTACCTCTTCTTCCACTGGCACGTGGCGTCTCCCCACCCGCCGGCCTAAGTGAATCTTTATCTAGAAATAAGGAAGATGCACAATTTTTGGAGCAACTGGTTGACAACTCCCACATTGACGATTATAATCTCTCCACTGAATTAAAAGTGACTCTGAGGAGGTACTTCTGGAATCCATGGTCATATGTTCTGAGAATTCATATAAGTGTCTATGCTAGCGTGCGTCTTCACGTTAGGTTTTCTTTGTGTTTACCTTCCTGTATAGTTATGACCACTTCAATTAACTTTATAGTTACGTTGCTTTTGTTTGCTTGCTGAGGTTTCTTGGTGCAATTTAAGAAATTCAAGATTATCACCTGTTTGTGAGGGCCCTTCAAACAAATATCATGTGTATGATAGAATATATGAGCACCATAATGGTAAACAAAGAATATTAAGGCTTCTACTTAATCAGGTTTATCTTTGTTTGACATACAATCTTCAATACTGTTAGTGAAGTGACAATGTCACGTTCGATCCATATTTGAACCCTTATAAAGGTTTGGTCCCCACATACCTTTTATTCCACCTCTAGAAGTTTAGGATGAATTCTAGGAAATCTTTCCTGCTTGCCTGATACAAAACAGACTAGTATAATTAAGGCAGGAATAAACTAGTATAATTAAGGGTGGGAGCTAAATTTTGAGGGACAAGGGCTAGCTTTAGTTACTTGGTTACTAAATTGTCTAGATACGACATATGTTAAGGCTTGGAGCTAAAAAGTTTAGTTCATAAGAATTATACTTCAATAGTTGGTCAGTAAAATGTTCTGATAACAAGTATTTTTAACCTATTGGGTGTTAAAGGCCAAATGTGTAGGAAAGTTAGTCTTTTGGAAGTAGGTTTAACATCTAGATGAAATAACTGAAATTTGCAACTAAAAGCTGAAACTATGTTTGTGGGGGTTGTGAGAGAGAAGAACAAGAATGGGGAGAGAGATTTTATCTCGCATGGAAAGATTAGGATCAAGGTTGATTTATATGGTGGATAGGCCTCCCCACCATTGCCAAGTGGTTTTGAGTTGGATGCTTCGATAGAGAAAAAGAAGAATCTTCTAGGAATGTAACCCAGGATAAATTTGGCTTTACCCGTAGGGTTAAGTTGCACACTCATCACTCAATCTTTGGATCTCTCTATGACGTCTTTATTGAATTGAATTATTTGTAGGCTGATGGTAGTCGCCTGATTTTAGTATGTTTCAGAAATCTAAATATTTCAAGCTTTTGACTATTAAGTCAATTTTAAATTTCTGACATTCGGCAATAAGGGAGGAGTGGTGAACAGCTGGGCCAAAAAGTATAGACGGGGTTACAAAATGATGACCACACGTTTTTTTTTTTGGGATTGGATGGCCAGACAGATTCATTAATATGACTTGACCCAAAATAGGATCCTTGGGCATTTGCACAGCTAATGTCATGAAAAGTCTTGGCACTTACCTGGGATTCCAGCAACGTATGAAACTATAAAGGGGGCTATACCAGCACCACACTAGCTAAATTTACCCGAGGGTATAACTTGACCACAACCAAATTGATGATGACCCAGTGATGCACAATATGCACCATTCTCCCTAAGATGCTCTGCCTCACTCAGTTACATGCCATGTACCAATTTTATTTATTTTTAATGCCAAGCTGGGAATGAGTAAATAGGTACGAGTTTTATAGGTCTCAGCCTGAGTAACCATTGGTAATGATTTTAGAAGGTCCTAGATGTGTGATTTCCTTCTTTGTTTCTCCTACTTCTTCATGTACTTCCATTGCTTCCTATATTATCTCTATCATGTATACTCCTCCATATCTGCATGCAAGGCAACTCATGTTCTCAAGGATGTCAAGGCTGTTCTGCATCAAACGGTAATTATTTGTATAAAATAAAGTAATGTTGATTGACTTATTAAGTAATGAAGCTTGGGAACATAGGAGATGCTTCAAGTAGGATTTAAGCCATTGATATCTTTTGCTCTATCCTTACTAAAGTTCATTTGCAATTGTGTTTTCTACTGGTTTGTCTGAATGTAGGTATCATTGTTGGAGCCTTTTAAAATCGTTTCACTCATTCGCTTGATTCTTTTCTTTATTCATACTTATAACTCTCCGAGTTATCTTTTAGCATAAACTGTTCTGTGGATATTATGGATTGTGCTTTTTCAGTTAAAAGATATATGTTTTGGCTTGGTTCATTTTGGTGGTGGTCTATAATTATTATTATGTGCTTCTAGGTATCAACAGGAAGGTATAAATTGGTTGGCTTTTTTGAAGCGCTTTAACCTTCATGGAATCTTATGTGATGATATGGGCCTTGGTAAAACTCTTCAAGCTTCAGCAATTGTGGCATCTGATATAGCGGAATTCCGTGCTTCACATAATGGCGATGCCCCTCTGCCGTCATTGATAATTTGCCCATCAACGCTTGTTGGACACTGGGTCTATGAGATAGAGAAGTTTATTGATGCTTCTATTATAACAACTCTCCAATACGTTGGTTCTGCCCAAGAGCGCATTTCACTTCGACCTCAATTTGATAAATATTCTGTCATTGTAACCTCATATGATGTGGTCCGCAAGGATATTGGTTATCTCAGTCAGATTTTCTGGAACTATTGTATTTTAGATGAGGGACATATCATCAAAAACTCAAAGTCTAAAATCACAGCTGCAGTGAAACAGTTGAAAGCCCAGCACCGCCTCGTACTGAGTGGAACGCCCATCCAGGTTAATTACTAGTATAAGCACTCACCGAGGGGAGTAAGAATTTACAGTTTGCCTGACAAATAGTGTACCATGTATTGCAGAATAATGTGTTGGACCTGTGGTCTCTTTTTGACTTTCTCATGCCTGGATTTCTTGGAACAGAGAGACAAGTATGTGGCCATATTTCTTATATTCTTTACCTATTTCCTGTATGGTGTGCTCAGTGCAGTATGTTCCTTCTTATATGCTCTCTCTCCCCCTTCCCTCTTTATTATTGAAGTACCTTGCTCTCTCCTAAATGTCTTTTTTATGTATTTTCTTTCTTTCCTTTTCCCCCCCTTCTCTTCCGCTGCCAGGATAACATGGTATGAGACTTTTTCAACAATTCTGTCTATCTGTTTGTGTGCCTGTCTACATGCAAGAGGAGAGGAACTGTGAGAGAGCTTAGTACAGATCATCTGATCTTTGCTTGAATGACATAAGCCTTTCGGACATATGATTATCCAGAAATAACATCATATTAGGACCTTTTTGTGGAGTACTGGAGATAATGTTCCTTATTATGTAATGGATAAGAGCATGAAGCATATGCAGTAAACAAGACACTTAGTTGATGTTTTGCACAGAAATTGATGATTATTACTGTTCTTACTTCTGCTGGATATGCTTTAATTATATGTACTGTGAAGTCCTCAAAATTTTCATCATGGATAACACTAGTCAGCACCAACCTCTCATATAGCTCACTTGAAGCACTGCTAATTTTATGCTGATTCCTTTAGCAATATGTGCCTAATGGCAATTCATTTGGTGCCACTTTGACAGTTCCAAGCCACTTACGGAAAACCACTGCTGGCTGCTAGGGATTCTAAACGTACAGCGAAGGATTCCGAGGCAGGGGCACTTGCCATGGAAGCATTGCACAAGCAGGTTAGTTTTTTTTTTATTCTTTTTCCTTTTTAGAATTGTCAAAGCTGATGATACTTTGTATGAATTGATTTAGTTCCACTTCCAATATCCCGCTGAAAGTTTTTGTTTTTGGTAGGTCATGCCTTTCCTCCTCCGCCGAACAAAAGATGAAGTCCTGTCTGATCTGCCTGAGAAAATTATTCAGGATCGATACTGTGACCTGAGTCCTGTTCAACTAAAACTTTATGAACAGTTTTCTGGTTCTCACGTAAGACAAGAAATCTCCAGTATGGTGAAGGTAAATGAGTTAGATACAAGAGAAGGAAGTACCCCACCTAAAGAATCTACTCATGTTTTCCAGGTAATATTGGCTGTGTACATTCATTCGTAGTTCTTTCCATTTACATTGCTAAATACCTGTTCTACTTTTCTGTCTATGTTTCAGGCACTTCAGTACTTGCTAAAACTCTGTAGCCATCCTTTGCTTGTTGTTGGTGAAAAAATTACGGATTCGCTCTCACGCCTTTTATTAGAACTTTTCCCTTCCAGTTCTGACCTCATTTCGGAACTGCATAAACTTCATCACTCTCCTAAATTAGTTGCTCTTCAAGAGATCCTAGAAGAGTGTGGAATAGGTGCCGAGGCCTCAAGTTCTGAAGGCTCGCTTAGTATTGGACAGCACAGAGTCTTGATATTTGCACAGCATAAAGTAATTATCGTAAATTTGATCGTCTTTATGGATCAACTCTGTATGCTTTCTTTATGATCTGTTATATGATGATGTCTACTCATGCAGGCCTTTCTGGACATAATCGAAAGAGACTTGTTTCAGGCGCATATGAATAAGTGAGTCCTCCACTCCATTACTTCATACTATTTGGAAAAGTAATCGTAGGTTGTGCCATTTTTTCCATTCAAGATGTTCAGTTCTATGAACTCAAATGAATATTGCCTTCCTTTTGATAAGGGAAAATATTTAAAGGTCAGCAATATGTTCTCATATTGTGCCATTCACTATCAATGGCCATACCTGTGATTAACCATTTGTGAGTTCTTTCACGACCTCAACTAATGGTCTTTCCATTGTTGCATTATATCTCAAGTTTGATTATAGTTGTGATAAGTATACCTCTCTATGGGTATACTAGTCTTTTGCGTGAGAGGTAGGGTAAGTTCCACCCCTCTCGGTCTCTCTCTCATATTGTGTTTTGTCTCTCTCCATTCTTCAAACTTAACATGCTACTTAACATGGTATCAGAGCAAGTTTGATCTGAAAATTTGAGCCCACTTCCTTTCCCATTTTCTTTGTTTCCTTTGTTTTTTCTTTGCCTCTTCTCTACTTTCTTCCTTGTTTTTCTTCGTTGCTTCGTCTCCTTTGCAACCCCTGAGTGGTCTAAGGTGTCTTTGATCATGTGTGGTGGTTGGATATTGTTGTTGCTGTGGTGATGGATTATAGTTGCGTCATTGTCATTCGAGTTTGTCCATGTGATGGACTTGAGATTTTGTGATCAAATCGAGTGCCGATTATCGATTTGAGTGTTGTTTTGTGGTGTCGCTATGGTGTTGTTCTTGGTTGTGTTGTGGTGGTGGTCTGGTGTTGTGTGATTGTCGCTGTGCCATTGTTGCTGTCGGCGTGATCTGTTCAGTGTGGTGTTCGTCTTTCCTATTTTGACTCGATTCCAGTGTTGTTCTGGCACCGGACGATGTTGTGGGTGTGTCGTGATGGTCGTTGGAGGTCCACTGTGGAGTCGTTGTCGCTGCCGGAGTGTTTGCTATGTGCCGTCAGCAACTAGGGTTCTGTTGAACCCTTCGACGTGGAGAAGACAAAGCCTCACTAGGTCGCTCCATCGGCTTATTAGCCAACCGGGTCACGGGCTTACTTAATTGTCCAACTAGATTTGGGTTGCTCCATTGGGTTCTAACCTAACTGGACTTGGGCTCATTTAATTGCCTACTGTCCAAGCCCAACTCCCTTGCCCCATCAGAGGACCACGTCCTCAGCTCAGCTCAGGTGAGCCCGACAACACTAGGGTTTCAGTTCAGCCCCAAATTGGTTCAGTTTCTGACCAGTCTAGATTAGGTTCAGCTCCGGTTCAAGCCTTCTTTGGGTTGGTTCAATATGGTTCAGCTACTTCCGAGGGTTTCTAGCCAGTTCAGAGGGTATTGTCTGTTGTTTCCCATGACTTTTGAGGGTTCCAAGCTGGTTCAGTGGTTCAGTGCCTGCTCAAGCCGGTTCAGTGCCGGTTTGGGCTAGTTCAGTGCCTGTTTAGGCCAGTTCAGGCCTCCTATAGGCTAGTTCAGTCCAGTTCAGTGCTTTCCGATCCAGAGACTCCTTTAGCACTGTTTCAGCCCTCGTTTGGTTTTGTATCCATTTCACCTCGGATTCTCTACGTACTCTACTTTGTTTGGTTTGTCTCCACATTTGTCATATTACTATGGAGCCTAAGATTGATACTCATATTACGATAGGACTCCTTGGAAGATGAAGATCCCCCTCGAGTAAAAGAAGCTCTTTGGAGATGATAGTAGGCATTTGTAATAGTCGGAAGTGTCTCAATAGCAAAAATCTGATCCTTAAAGACACCATACTCTGAATTCAAGCAACCTGAAATTCACTCGCCATTGCCTCTGAATCTCCAAATCTTTACTTAATGGTTGATATAACATAAGTTTCTCCCACAATCCTTTCAAATTGTCATAGTATTCAGCTAGAGATTTATTGCCTTGCTTGGTAATAAACAATCGCTCAAAAAGTACATAAATCCGGGACGCATTATGTTTTTGTGAATACATCTCTTCAAGAGAGTACCATATAGGTAAAAAAAAAGAGTACCATATCTTCTTGGCCGTATCAAGAAGTTGAACATTAGAGGCAACATAAGGTTCCATACTAAGCCACAACCAAATCATTAATTACCAAGGAATTTTTACGTCACCTGTTTTCGAAATCTTTGGAAGTCTCTGGAGGAGGACTATCTATTAAATATTTCACCTTCTTCTTAGCATGCAAAAAAACCTTAATGGCATGTGTTAGTGAGTGAGGGATAATATAGTCATTGTCTCATTCAAGATGTGTAACTATATGTATCTCCTTTAGTTAACGAAATATAGATGAGTTCTATTTTTTCCTATTCTCTTATGTCTCTCTCTCTCTCACACACACACACACACTCTGATGATGCTGTTTACATAGTATCAGAGCTTTATATATCCTTGACCTCTACTATCTCTGTTGTCCATTGGTCGACGACCACGATTTCCTCTGCCTCCATGAGGGAAATTGTGACTCCCTTGAATAGGCAGGACAGCTAAAGCCGATCGGCCAGGCACATAAACACTATTATCAAAGAAGAAAGCCCGTTGAATACGAGAAAAAAAATTTGGTATCAAAGAAATTTCCTTGCTAGCCAAAATCTGACGCGGGCAAGTTCCAATTTTGATTTTAAACCTGAGAGGAGGCGAGCAACCATTAATTCCTCACGTTGCTTTTGCTGGACTTACAAATCAATAGACAATGACTGATAAGCATTGAGATTATACATAATATTTTGCAAGGCAAAGTACTATTCTTCAATGTTTTTATCTCCTTGCTCCAAGCGAAACAAATCTTGAAATAATTGATAAATAAGGGTAATAATATCTTCTCCAGAAAACAAACGACTAACTGCAATCCATATTTCCTTGGCAGTGGCAAGAGACATGAGATGAATACTAATCCGAGGCTCCATTCTATTCCATAATAAAGTCACCAGATAGTCAATTCTATTCCATTCTATTCTCTACTGTCCACTGATTAAACTTTGAATCAGATTCACCAGGCTTATCTGCGGTAAGATAGTCAACTTTATTTTTTGCAGTTAAAAACACTTCAACAGAACAAGACCAGGGGACATGGTTATTGCCATTCAGCTTAATAGAGGTACTGATACCAGTAAAATCAGGAGTTACGGCAGACCCAACAACAATGGAAATAGACTTATCGTTGGCCATAATACCAACAAAAACCAGAAGACAACCAGCAGAACCACAGAAGCAGTAAACAACCAAGTAGCAGCCCCACACAAGCAATAGAAACAACAAAGCAAAAGACCCACAAAACCAAGCAGAAACGAACAATGGAACCACTAGAAGCCAACACAACTAGTGGGAGATCCAAGCAGAAACAACCAAGCGTAACCCACACAAGTAGTAGACCCAAGCCGAAAAAAAAAAGAGAGTACTTATCTGGGAAGAAGGCTCGATGCTTTGAACAGGCGTTACCGGTCTAAAGATAATGAATCGGAGAAAAATAAATTAGAAAGGCGTTGAACCGGTATGGGTAGGACTAAACCGGACCGGTTTACGTGTGAACCGGTCTGCACAAAGTCTGAATCGGTCTGAAGACGATGAACCGGTCTGGGCTAGACTTGGACCGAAACAGTAGTTGGGCTTGAAGCTGGTCGGGCTAGACTTGAATTGGGCTTCTAAATATATTGGGCTCCGGATTAAAATATAAGTCTTTGGGCTTCATATTAAATGGTCACACCCAATACAAAGCCCGATTGACCTGAACCTGAAAACTTGGGAGCCTTTCTTCAACGTCCAGCAAACCCACCATTGACAACCCTAACCAGCAACACACTTCTCTACAACCTCCATCAAATCTAACAGCAACCACAACAAATAATTTGTTCAAGACCTCTGTGATTCATTCGATCACGACATCAACAACTTCAACATCATCGACTATCGATTTATTCGATCAGCGACATTAACAACCCTTGGTCGTTCAACAATTGATTTATTTCGATCTCCAACATCAACAATTCCAGTGGTTAGCAAAACACCGATTCTACCTCGACAAAACACAACGACTCAACGGCGGTCGGCGAAGAGCGACTCCTAGAGTTTGTCTTTGGTTGTGTAGCCTTTGTTCATCAATTAGGTCCAAGACTCCAGACATAGACAAACTTGATCTTAAATCTGGCAAGTGTATTTTCTTGAGTTATTCTCGCACACAAAAAGGGTATGAGTGCTATAATCCGAACATTCATCGTCAGTTTGTTTGTGCTGATGTTACATTCTTTGCGTTTGTAAGTCCGTTCTTTTCTTTTCTAAAGCTGCAACTGATGTTGCCCTTCATTATTATTCTCTTCCTTTGCTCTCACTTGTTTTGTCTTCACCCACTATGTCTCCCGCGACAACACCTTCTGTAAAACCATCTATTATGCAGGTGTACTCCCGTCACCAAAAGACTGTTGTCTAAATGCCTCCGCCACTCTCTATATCGTCTGAAGGCCTTGATCTCCAACCATCTCTAGATGATGCCCTTCATGTACCCTCCTTACTAGTTCTACTACTCATCCGATTGAACAATTTCTATCTTATGATAGCTTGTCTCCTACTTTTCGTTGTTTTACATCATTTGTCTTGTCTCCTTTTGTTTCTCACAATGTTCATGAAAGAGGAAATCAGTGCTCTACATGACAGCCAAACTTGGGAACTTGTTCCTTTTCCTTCTGGTAAGAAATTAGTTGGTTGTCGATGGGTGTATGTTATCTAGTACTTGCCTGATGGTTCCATCGAAAGATTAAAGTCCCGCCTAGTTGCAAAGGGTTTTAATCAAACATATGGTGTGGATTATGCTGAAAGTTTTTCTCCTGTTGCCAAGATTTTCTCTGTTCGGGTAATTATCTCTCTAACAACCAATTTTCAATGGTCATTGTTTCAATTAAATGTCAAAGATGATTTTCTGCATGGTGATTTGATGGAGGAAGTTTATATGGAGCAACCACCTGGGTTTGTTGCTCAAAGGGAGTCTCATGGTAAGATGTGCAAATTACAGAAGGTGATATATGGCCTAAAACAATAACCTTAAGCGTAGTTTGGCAAATTCAGTAAAGCTGTGTTAGATTTTGGACTTCAACAATGTTAAGTAGATCACTCGGTGTTTAGTAAGAATTATGAATCTGACATGATTATTTTAGTTGTCTATGTGGACAATATTGTTATTACGGGGAGTGATAGTGTAGGTATTATTGCCCTAAAAACATTATTGCAGCAGAAGTTTCATATTAAAGATTTGGGTAAGTTACAATACTTTCTTGAAATTGAAGTAACAACATCCAAGAGTAGTATGAGTTTGTCTCAACGCAAGTATGTACTGGATCTACTTGCTGAAACAGCACTTACCGGTACAAAACCAGTTGATACTCTCATGGAATCGAATATAAAATTGAACACAAAATTGAGGGAGCTATTTAAATATCCATAAAGGTATAGAAGATTAGTGGAAAATTGAATTACTTGACTATTACTAGACCAGATATCTCTTTTGTGGCTAGTGTTGTAAGTCAGTTTATGGAATCTCCAAGAGTACCTCATTGAGAGGCAGTGATTAGAATCTTGAGATATTTGAAAAAGGTTCCTAGTCAGGGATTATTATATAGAGCTCATAGACATTTGTTTTGTAGGTAGTTGGTTTTATTGATGCAGATTGGGCGGGTTCCCCATAAGATACAAGATCTACCGCAGGGTATTGTACATTTCTTGGTGGAAATTTGGTGACTTAGAAAGTAAGAAACAGAGTGTTGTGGCCCGATCTATTGCTGAGGCGGAATATAAGGCTATGGCTCAAACTACTTGTGAATTGATATGACTGGAGAATTTATTGCGTGAGATTGGTATTTCAATAACCTCTCCAATGCAATTATTTTGTAAAAATTAGGTTGCAATTCATATTGCTTCAAATCCAGTCTTCCACGAACGAACAAAATATATTGAGGTTGATTGTCATTTTCTTCGCGAAAAGCTTCAATTGAATGAGGTTAATACTTGTTTCATAAGGTCTGCATATCAGTTGGTAGACATCTTCACCAAGTCACTCAGTAGAGACAAAATTGGAAATATTTGTTCCAAGGTAGGACTATTTAATATTTTTAGTCCAGCTTAAGGGAGTCTTAGTGCGTGAGGGATAATATAGTCATTGTCTCATTCCATATGTGTAACTATATATATTTTCTTTAGTTAATGAAATATAAATGAGTTCTATTTTTTCCTATTCTCTCGCATCTCTCTCTCTCTCTCTCTTGTTTTCTCTCGTTGATGATACTGTTTACATCATGGAACCAAGAGTAATAGTTGGTTCCGTTCAATTTCAGAAGTGATCTGCCAGTATGAATAGTGAACCAGTCGAACTGAGTCATCTACCAAAGGAGTAAGTTGCCATAATACACCCAAAAACAAGGACTGAGCAGTAGGGAACAAATCGCCACAAATGGAAGCTTCAACCAACCACTGATAACTGACATCTATCCAGCACAATCCAAACACTCTAATACTTTACCACTTGCTTGTACAAATAAAATCTTACAAACTGAACACATAGCATTAAGAAACAACTATTATGAGCATGACAATATGTTGCGTCCAAAGTAAACTGACTGCAAGGGTTCTTTGATTGCGATCTCAACTTCTGTTTTACGATAACATTTGTTCTTCTCATCCATCAATTCATTTGAATACTCCTTTTAAATTTTTGAGTGTGGACTGATGACTTAGTTGATACTATTAAATTTTGACCATATGAATATCCATCATAATTTCACCAATGAAGGCGATAACCAAAAGTGCCCTTACTTTTTGGACTTCATCTGTTCTTAATTTCTCTTGCAAGATTGTATCGACTTTAGATTGAAATTAATATTACGGTATTATATGTTGGCCAGACTTGTAAAAGCATTATATGACCACATTTTACTAAAACACCTAAATATCACCAATAATCCCTTTGGTTTGTAGGAGCTGAAAAACCATAAAAAAATAGCAACCGTGACCACACGCTTATATTTACAAGGCAGAGGTGCCATCTAAATGACCCCTAGGCATCAGAAAGTAAAAAAAAAAAAAATTCTTAATAGCACACGCATTATACCTCATTATTTTACACATCTTAAATTCTGTTTCACCTCATATTATTATATATATTGCTTCCTCACCCACATTCCCGCTTTCACCTGAATTACTTGTAGATTGATTTAGCTATGTGAGCTACCATGTTTCCATACATCCACAATAAGAATACTAAAGCATCAGAGATAACCATAAAGTTCAAAGGCTTAAAACTAAAATATATACATGCTTTCATTATTCTTCTTAACTTGTGTGAATTTCTAACTACATATAATTGTTTTATGCACACACACACACAAAATAGATCAGTTGTATCTTAAAATCCGTAAACATATGCTTATGTACAATTACAGGCTCACAATCACCATAATGTTGCACTCGTCAATCAACACATTACCACATTACAAGCAGGTCTCCTTGGAGGAGGATGTGAAAATGGTTATAAGGTCATGAAAAAGTGGAAAAGGCATCGGGATTGATCCAATCTCTGTATTTCTCTGATTACCATCCAGAAGTTTTTATATGAGATGATAAAAAACTACGCACTGTAATGAGTCAGAAAATAGGATCGATGAAGTGTTCCCTATTTAAAGGCAAAATTCAAAGAATAAATGGAAGCACAACCCATTAAAATTTGCTTATGAAGATTATAGTGAATTGTAAAACATACTATATGGAATTGTAAAATAGAGAATATGGGAAGCCGCTAAAAGAAGGAAGAAAAACTATAATAAAGAGAAAAGAAAGCAAATAGCATTAGAAAAGTTAGAACCCAAAGAAAGCAACACGATATACATGATTTTTTTATTAGAGGATTGAACAGTTCTTATAAATTAACAAATAAAGAAAAGTTCACACGATATATCATAAAAACAAAGGGTGTACCTCATAGAAGAATTATTCATAATTTCTATGCATCAGAGAGTTCGTAGGATTTGCATTCAAAATCTCTTGTGCTCGTGTTTATCACCATCGGTATCTCCATGATAAAAAGAGGGACATATCAAATATGGATAGAAGAGAGTAGCTAGAAGGAGGGAGAATCTGGAAGAGTTCATAACTGACAGAACATTGAAAACATAGCAGCAGAATCGATAAAGTTTTGTTTTTGCTTTCTAACATATGAAAGAAATAAGTTCTAGCTGTATAATGAATGCTTATATATATTCAGTGCATTTTGAAGAATGATAAAATTGGTATTATAGAGTTTATTAAGGATACAATAGGAAAATAAAAGTTTTTCATCCTAAGCCACTTTTATAAGTAGTATATATTAAACAATATCTCGGATAATTATAAGATTACCCTACACTAGCTTATAAATATAAAACATAAAAAAATAAGAACTCTAACATAAATATTCAGCTTTTATGATCCATGGACTTCCTTGCTTGAGTCTTGGCTCAGATGTCCATAAGACTCTAAACACTGCATGGTCAAACCTTTAGCTTTGGTGTTTTCTTTCTTTCTTTTTTTTTTTTTAATTTCTGGTGGGTCACTGTCCCTTTTTTTGTACTCTCCCTATCTCTATTTTGAATGCTATTTTCTTTTCTTATCAAAAAAACCATTAGCTTTGGCGCCAATTGTTGTGAAGTTTTGCTCTGATATTTATAGTTTTTTTGGAAGTATTAACTAATATGAAAAACAAAATACAAAATTCTAAAAACTACATCATGACCCACAACAGAGTTGTGGTTGGTGAGCAAAGACCATGATTAACTTTCTAGAAAGAGTCAGAAGATGGTATGTAATAAAATTGAAACTATGGTAGTACAAGAAATGCCTTCAGCTGTATATAATTACTTGATTTGTGAAGGATCCCAGTAAGTAAATTGTCCTGCTGTACACACTGTCCATGAACATGATCTGGAAGCAGGTAGAGGAGATCCCTCCTTACTCTGGTATGCATCACTTCCTGCCATCTGCACCTTGTTATAGAGTTCTTAATGAGGTATGACAAGGAAAAAGAATTTACCAAGCAACTTCTCTTTGTGAAAGTGTACGTAGAGGAATTCCTAACAATGTTAGGTTAATTTTCTTTCTGGATCCCCATCTTCATCTCAGCCTCTTTCATCTTTCCTTTACAGGTTGATTTGGAAGTTTTAAGCTACTCCCCTAGTCAGATCCTGTGTAATACTTTTCAGCAAAAAACTGAGTCCTGAGGATATTAGTTCATTGAGAGATTCTAATCTGAAGATGGTCAATTACTTGTTCCTTCATTATGATGTGTTGTATTCTTTTGATGTCATCTTTTAGATAGTTTGTATGTCTTCAAAAGAAGTTTTTACCTTCTTCTTGTGGGTACTTTAGTATATATACATGTATATATCTGTATTAGGGGCGGAGCCAGAAAATTTCTTTTGGGTGGACACCTTAATTACATATTCTGATTTTTTTTTCTCTCCTAATAAATAGAAGTAAAATAATGCATTTATCTTTATTATATCATATTTGATACATGAAGTCCGTTCTATATAAAAGAGTAAAAAAAAAACGATGTATATTGTGTATATGCTAAAAAAAGACTAATTACCACCCTTGTAAAAAAATAGGGCTAATTTCCTTTTTGTAATTTAAAAATTGTCGGTCATTCACCGACCACCCATTAGTTTACACAATTGGATTTTACAATCTTCAGTTTTTTTTTTATTTCATAAACAATCTTCCAAACATTATCATTGAGATATTGGAATAGTAGTCACTAAAACAAAATTTAAGAACTAAACAGAGTATAAATTTTGAAATCGATTGAAATATCATAGACACTGCAGTTAGTAGTCGAATAAAAATAGACAAAATAAGTAAAATATATTTACATGATGCTCAAAATATACCAAAATATACCAACCAACCAAACCAAGTCTTATATCCCAATCATTTGGGGTCTGCTATATGCATGGTTCAAAGTATCGGCCAAGTCCGAGTCAACTCGGCCGAGTCGTATCCGTCTCAGCAGTTGCCGATCCGATAACGATACACGTTACACTAATATAATGAGATTCAACTGAATCGGTCCTGACTCGGTTACAACTCGGTGGTATCGGCCCAACTCGGAGCTAAATCGGTTGGACTCGGCCTAGTCGAACCGAGTCAGACCGCTATGGTGCATTCCAAATCGGCAGCAAAAACCCAAAAAAAACAAAGAAAGGAAGAAGAAAATGGACTAGACTCACAGTGAGTCGGCTCCAACTCGGCACAACTTGGCTGATTCGCACAGAATAGTCCACCAATATTGAGGAAATTCCAAAAAAAAATAAAAGAGATGAAGTATAAGAAGACCCAGAAAATCGAAGAATCACCTTGACCAGAAGGCCTCCTCTTCTGCTTCTTCTTCTTTCAGTGGAGACCCATAGCAGATCAATACTAGCAGAACCCTAAGTTTGCAGATCGAAAAATCGTTAATCGCATACTAGAAGGCTGTTCGCCTCCTGTTCGCAAACCAGAAGACCCATACCAGAAGGCCTCCTGTTCGCGGTTCGCCTCTCCCTCTTTCCCTCGATGTTCGCCTCTCGCTCGCTCTCTCTGTCACTCTCTCTCTCTGTCTCTCTCGTGACCGAGAGTCAAGCAAGGATAAAACAGACCCACACCCCTTCCTTTGCTTTTAGTTTTTACACGTGTGTTTATATTTTATTGGCCTTATTCCTTATATATGGAAAATCTCTAATTCAATTAGTAAATTATTAGAAAAAATAAATAGAAGAAAAAATAAAATAAAATTAGAACAATGACTCATTAATCTTTTAATTGAACACAAAATTATTCATGTAAAGTATTAAGATCTACTCGTAATTTTCAAATTTATAATTGATGGATACATATTTGTTCTTCTTGTTTTTATTTTTATTTTTTTTAAAATTAGGTACTAATAAGTTAAAAAAAAATTCTAATAACATGTTTAAAGTTTAGTGTGTCCTTAAATAAAAACATTCAACCTAAATGATGATAAATATTTTCGGTAGCCCCCTTATAATTCATTTTTATTATGTTTAATATGTTAAATAATGTATTTTTGGGATATAATGCATGAATTATGATATTTACATATTTTTAAAATTTTTCATGATTTTTTTAAATTTTTTTGGGTCTTCTATCTAATGTTTTGAGCGTATCGGCCGATACTACGCTGCGACACCGCGACCGATGTGTCTCAGTGCCCTCCGAGTCGATGACCGATACCGCGACTTTGAACCATGGCTATATGAGTCCGTCTTCGCCATTCATTTTTGTCATGCGCTATACGTTCATTGAAGTTAAATATTTTCATATCTTTTCGTATTATTTCGTTCAATGTTAATTTAGATCTACCCTTACTCCTAGTACCATTATAAGAAATTCTATAACTATTTCTAGCTGGTGTCTCTATCGGCCTCCGTTGAACATTACCAAATCATCTTAATTTATTCTCTCTCAACTTATCCTCAATTGGAGTTACTCCGACCATTTCTCTAATACAGTCATTTCGTATTCTATCATTTCTAATTTTTTCACACATTCACCTTAACATTCTCATTTCCGCTACACTCATTTTGTCACTATGTTGTTTCGTAGTTGCCCAACATTCCATCCCATACAACATTGTTGTTCTTGTAGCTGTTCAGTAAAACTTTTCCTTCAATTTTATTGGTATCCTTCTATCACATAATATACCAGAGGCTTTCTTCCACTTAAGTCAACTGGAGTTGATTTTATGGGTTACATCGTCTTCAATCTCTCCATCATTTTTTATGATCGATCTTAGATATCTAAATTATTTACTGGTTGGTATTTCTTGATTTTCAATCTTAACTTTTTCACAATATTTACTTCTTCTATTACTAAAATTGTATTGCATATATTCAGTTGTACTCTTACTTATTTTAAACCTTTTTGACTCGAGTGTTTCTCTCCAAATTTTTAGCTTATTGTTAATCCCCCTTCAAGTTTTATCTACTGAGACAATATCATCTATAAATAGCATACACCATGGGACATCATCTTGAATGTGCCTAGTAAGTTCATCCATAATTAGGGCGAATAAGTATAGATTTAGGGCTGATACTTGGTATAATCGCACTGTGATTAAAAATTCTTTACTTTCTCCCACGGAAGACCTAATTGTATTCATAGTCCCGTCATACATGTCCTTTTATCACTTCAATATACCTATTTGTTATTGTTTTTATTTCAAGCACCCTTCATATTATATTTCTTGGTACTTTATCATACGCCTTTTCAAGATTTATAAATACCATATAGAGATTTTTCTTCTTCTCTCTATACTTTTTTATGAGTGTCCTTAATAAATATATAGCCTCTATAGTTGATCTATTAGGCATAAATCCAAATTAATTTTTCGAAACAGTAATCTCAACTCTTAGGCGATGTTCAATGAACTTTTCCCATAGTTTTATTGTATGACTCATCAATTTTATCCTTTTATAATTATTACAATTTTGAATATCTCCTTTTTTTTTGTAGATAGGTACTAAAATACTCTTTCTCCATTCATCGGGCATTTTCCTAATAGCAATAATTCTATTGAATAATTTCGTTAACTATGACACCACATCATTCCCTAAGCACTTCTAAATCTCAATTGAAATTTTATCCGGTTTTAAAGTCTTGCCTAATTTCATTTTCTTCAATGCAATCTCTATCTCCAAATTCTTTATTCTACAATAAAATGTGTGTACTTTTCTTTCATGAATCCTACCATTTTTTATCTTCTCTAAATTGCTTAAGTGATTTTCATTTAATAGTTTCTCAAAATAATCTTTCCACCGATTATTTATTTCCTCCTTAACTAAAACCTTTGAATCCTTACCCTTGATGCACTTAACTTGGTTAAAGTTTTTTGTTTTTCTTTCTCTAGTTTTAGCTAGTTTTTAGATGTCTTTTTCTCCATCTTTGCTATCTAGTTTTTTGTACAACTCGCCGTAGGCCTTTAACTTTGCGTATCAAATTATCTTGTTAACCTCTTTGTTAACTAATTTATATCTTTGGAAGTTCTCGTTATTTCTATTATTTTGCCATCTCTTAAAAGTTTTTCTTTGCTTTAACTACATCTTTTACGTCGTCATTCCACCATCATGTTTCTTTTCTCACAAGCACTCTACCCTTCGACTCACTAAGAATCTTTTTCAAAATTTTCCTAATGTATTACGTCGTCCTACTCCACGTAACGTTAGTCTCATCCTTTAGGTTCCATATGGCCTCCTTAAGTATTTTACTCCTAAATAGTACTAGTTTCTCATCTTTTAGATTTCATCATCTCTTTCTTGTTTTTCTAATGATTCTCCTTATTCTATGTTGCCCTTTAGTAATATAAATCTAGAATTGTTAGCCTACGTTAAAATGTTAAGCTCTCCCCTGGGATAAACTTACAATTTTTACGTGCTAAGCGGTCCGTTTTTCTACTTAAGAAATAGTCTACTTGACTTTTATTTGGTCCTCTTTTAAAAGTTATTAGATGTTCTTCGCGTTTTCTAAACACTGTTTGCTATTGAAAACTCTAAAATACTCTCTCTGGCTTCATTTGGATCACCATATCCATAACAATAATGCAGCCTCTCATATTGTGTCCTATCTTTTCCTACATGTCCATAGAAATTTTCACCTATGATTATCTTCTCTCTTATAGGTATATGTTGAACTAATTCATCCGTTTGTTCCCAAAATTTCTTTTAATATGTTTCTCTAACCCCTACTTGGGGTGCATAAGCTCTAATCACCTTAATTATATTCTCTCTAACTACAAGTTTGATAGATATAATCCTATTTCCTTTTCTTGTAACTGCTACTATGATATCTTTTAGACTTTTATCTACAACTATTCCTACGTCATTATTTTCGTCTATCTTTTCATGTATAGTAAATCTTAAATCTTGTGTTTTTTTTTTTTATCTCATTTGCCTTCTTCACCTACCCACTTAATTTTTTGTAAGCACGTTGTACTAATTTTTCTCCTGCTTATAATGTCTATTAATTTCATTGTTTTGCCGGTAGTTGACCTATGTTCCATGTTGCTAATCTAACTCTACCATCATGGACTAGCTTCCTTACCCCCGTGTCCGTCCATGGCGTGGAGACTTATCACTGCACCCGGGCGTCGATGCGGCGCCCCTAATTGATTTTTCGAAATGCCTCGAGGTAGGCGCAGCGCGCCACTTATGGGGAACGACCTAGTATTAGCGCATATATCATTATTTGGACTCATCATGGTGGATCTGACAAAGTTTTATGCTGGTTGTCGACTACCTAACGCAACCCTCCTCCTTTATCTTGGCTTGAGACAAACAGAGTAGCGAGACATCGTTGAATACAACACTGGCGGAGTTATATGAAAATATATATATTATATAATTTTTTTCAAAAAATTAAAAGTGGGCCACTGCCCACCCTTGCCCGTGTGTGGTTCTACCGTTGATCTGTATTATATTAGGCATGAACAAATGCTTGTCCCCAATCCCCTATTTTTTATGTCTAATTTACACTTTTCTACAAGGATATGACAATAGATGTGTGGTTAGTTACATGCACAAGTTGGCAGCATTTAGTTATGATTTTCTTTATTTTCTTTATTTGTTCACGGCCCTTTGTATAAAGTTCTACCACTGTTTCTTGTGAAATGTTTCATCTTCTTGGGCGTATGCTATTTAATCAGCAATTTATAGATTCCACTACTGGATAGGATATTGAAGCTTTACTTCAGTGATTGCTTGCTTGTCACAATGCAAATGTAGATCAATGTTATTTGTAGAGAATTCCAGTGGGAGTTTTATTTACATATTATCTAGGCTGCTTGGTTACTGCTATTCTGCTTACCTATTCTGTTTGTTGGTTGTTTTCTTCATAGAGAGAATAAATTCTCATGCAAGTTTGGCATGCCATTTGGCTTACCTTTGGTGTTTCAGTTGTACTGGGAATCATTTTAAGATTACTTTATTCGCTTCTTTACTATTAGCTTCATTTTTGTTGCACAGGAATTCGTCCTGCCCTTTCTATTCTCCCAATTTTTGTATTTCTCATGCCATTTCTATAGATCTGGTTTCTTTTATTATAGATTTAGGAAGCTACTGCGATCTAAGCTTGAATTTGGTAGGACTTCTCTTGATTACCCCATACCTACCGTCACTGCAGCTGCACAACCACCACTCCAAAGCCACCTCTTTCTCCTCCACCACTTCCACTGGCCAGCACCACCACCTCCCAGATTTCACTGACAAGTTTAATTTCTGAAAATTTTGGGAGTGTCTATGAAATTTATCAATGTTTTGTTTCCACAGAATGCCTCTGGTTATCAGTCAAGTGAAATGCATGTGACTAATTCTATTAGAGATTTTAATCGCTATTTCCGAATGGAACAATTGGACTTAAATTGGAAACTTGAGGGACCAAAGTTATACCATTGAAACGAATGGGGAATAAACTGGCACAAAGTGCATATTTGGGGTACCAAAAGTATAGTTTGCCCAATGGCCCCAATCGGAGTTAGGAAAAAGAGAGGCTATTTCCCTGAATTACTAAGAATTTCTGTTAAGTTTGCAAAAATTCATGTTCTGTGCGACATAATGGTAAATATAATTCAAGAACTGATATGAGAAGTTTAAGAGCCTTACGTTTGGAAAGTCTTAGTAGTGTTATTTCACACCCTCACTTGTTCTAATAGTTTGTGCGGAAAGTCTTGGTAGTGTCATTTCACACCTTTACTTGTTCTAATAGTTTATGCTTGCTTCGATGTAGTGTTACATACATGCGGCTGGATGGATCAGTTGAATCAGAAAAGCGTTTTGAAGTTGTGAAGGCCTTCAATTCTGACCCGACCATTGATGTTCTTCTGCTTACGACACATGGTAAAATTCTTTTGTTTGCACTGTAAAGACTTGGGCTTACTGAGAAAGAAACATGCTTAGACTGGTGTTTTGCTTATCTATAATCATTTTTGCAGTTGGTGGGCTTGGTCTGAACCTGACATCAGCTGACACCCTTGTTTTCATGGAACATGACTGGAATCCAATGCGAGATCATCAGGTGTATAGATTTTAATTTTACCTTTGTTGTCTGTGGCCTGTTCATTCATGGTGGCAACTTTTTGTCAGTGAATTCATTCGTTCGTACTTATCCTTTGGCGTAGCACAATGAAGAAAACAAGATTATTTCAACCAAATGTCCTAGTCAACCTCATTGAAAATTAGTCAGTTTTGAGTATTACTAGAATTTATTGGCTTTAACTTGCCTTGAGTTAGAAGCCACTAATGCAATATGTAGAAGGACTGGACCACGTTGTCTTTTCATGCTTGTTAACTAGTAACTTAGTCCCTTGGAAGCTTGGGTTGTTTTTTCATTCACCCGATGACTTAGTGGTGTTTGATAAAACTGAAAATTGAGTACTGAAAATTACATGTTAAATTTTAAGTGCCGAATGTTGAATTTTTTAATTCATAAACTATTTGGTATTCATTGAAATTTAGGTACTTAATTGAATCAATCTATTTGACAAATGCAAGAAGTTGAATTACAAAAATTATTATTATTCTAATTTTATGCCTCTTTTTTATCATCTCACTGCAACTAATTTATTCCAACAATCACCATCACTATTATTTTATAATCATCATTACTGCCCTTACTAGATCAAATAAGACACCTACGAACCGCTAAAGAGAGTTTCTCTCTCCCTCCCCCCTATGCTTTAAAGCGAAGCGGGACTTGTTTCTATCTCTCTCGTCTCGGCATCCTACCAGAATGCCTTCTTGGTCGAAGAGCCCCAAAACTACTAAGGGCGCAAGAAGCCAAAAAACTTGCACAAAGGACTTTTTCTTCTCTGCCCTCTCCTCTCCAAAGGCCAAGGGAGAGACTGCATCCCTTTCCTTCGGTAGCTCTTTTGCTTTCCCAAGGATAGCGATAGTTGGGGCAAAGTAGCATCAGTAGCAAAGTGCTCGTTGCACCGCAACTATTGATAGTGACTCTTGATCCAATGCCAGTTGAAAATACACACATCGCTATCTTCAATACCACCACTCCACCTTCACCTTCTCCACAATCCCACCACCATCGGTGTTGTTTGATGCCTCCTCTAACACCGCCGCCCCATCATTCGTTGTCACCTACTCTGATACTATCGACATCATCATCATCCTTTCACCATCACCAAGACTACAACCACCCCACCACCACCTTCATCACCAAATCACAACCACCACCACTATCGCTAAAACCTACTACCTCCATGTCACCATCGTTACTACTGCCATGGTGGTTGGAGTGGGTAGTAGCGGTCAGACTGTTGGTGACAATAATTGTAGTGGGGTGAGGGTGAGCGGTGAGAACAGGATGCTGGTGATGGTGGTTGTGATGGGGTGGTGGTCGTGAAGAAATGATAGTTGTGGTGGTGATGGTGGTTAGTTGGTTGGTGGTAACAGCGGGGTGTTGAAATGGTATATAAGCATGCTGAAGGCAATACCGGAGGTGGGTAGGTGGTGATGATGAGGGTGAAGGTAGGAGGTGGTGGCAGGGTGAGTACTAATTGTGGGTGATGGTGGTGGGATAGCCGATATGGGGGCAAAGGTAGGTGGTAGTGGTAAGGTGGCAATGGTGGTGGTGTTGATAGTAATGACAACTACGATGGTGGTGGTGGTGGCATGGTTGCAATAGTAGAGGTGGAGGTGGTACCAATAGTGGCAGCGGCAATAGTCGTGATGGTGACAATGACAACGACAATGGTGGTGGTGACATCAGCTGCGACAGTGATGGTGATGTGGATGGTTCGACAATGGTGGTGGTGGTGCAGGGCATCAATAGTAGTGGTGGTGGCAAATATTAGCGGTAGTGGTGGTGGTGTGGCAAAGATGGGTGATGGTTGGAGGGTAGCAGTGGTACTGGTGGCAACAATAACGATGGTCGTGGTGGGTGTTGACGGCAATGGGGGAGGTGGTGGCAGGGTGGCAAGTAGTGATGATAGTGGTGATGGTGGGTGTTCGAAAATTAGTGTGTTAAATTGATTGAGATCAAATTACTTGAGAGTAAATTTGTCCATTATGAGAAGTTTATAATATTCTTAATTTCTTACTAATATTTTCAGGATCAAGTGAAAAGTGAGTGATACTTAATATTTTAATCTATTTTTAAGATGTGATTAAAATGCACTTAATTGAAAAATTGCAGAATGTTTTCAGGATTAAGTTCTGAATTATGTTATCAAACACTTGTATCTGTCAATCACTGCCCCCCCCCCCCCCCCCCCCCCCCGCCAAAAAAAAAAAAGTCAAGTCCCTCTGAAATAGTCGCCTGGGTATTCCTGATTGACTATTGCTTCTAGTTGTTGCTTAATTGCATCGTCAATTCGTTTGGACTCTCATGCATCCATCCACATGCTTGTGAATGTACACACGGGATGAGATTTTATTACCTTCACTTGTTTCTTGAGAGCATGTAGTTTTTGTGTTTGTTTCCTAGAGGAATGCATGAATGGATGGTGTTTTTATCCTCTATATTCTCTTGCAACGAATTTGTTATCTTTGTTACACATTTTCAGGCAATGGACAGAGCGCACAGATTAGGTCAGCGAAAAGTTGTTAATGTTCACCGTCTCATAATGCGAGGAACCCTGGAAGAGAAAGTAATGAGCCTCCAGAAGTTCAAAGTGTCAGTTGCTAATGCTGTCATTAATGCAGAAAATGCTAGTCTGAAAACGATGAATACAGATCAGTTGCTTGATCTATTTACATCGGCTGAAAATAAAAAGGTATTGTTCACTTCAGTTTCACAAACCAGAATTTTTGAATGCATTATTTTACTTATACTTTTACTAACATAATCAAGGCAAATTTATTATGTTCGACCTTTTCCCCTTTATAAAATTGTTTTCCAGGGAGCTAACACATCGAAAATCTCTGATGAAAACTTTGATGGGCAACCAAAATTACCGGGTCGTGGAAAGGGGTTAAAAGCCATCCTCGGTGGCCTTGAAGAACTTTGGGATCAATCACAGTACAGTGAAGAATACAATATGAGCAACTTCTTAGGCAAACTAAGTGGCTAAACCGTTGCTGAACATTCTGTCCACGGGGAAATTTTTGGATAATTGCAATGCTTAAGAATACCGCCTGAGCCAGTTCCTAGTGAAGTTTATAGCACTTGAACCTGAGCTGCACCATGTACAGTGTATATCTCTGAAGTCGGAGGCCAAGATTTTGACAATTTAGGAGTTCTCTCTCTCTCTCTCTCTCTCTCTCTCTCTCTCAGCATTATACTTTTGGGAGGCCATGGGGAAAGATGGTTCCAGTGATGAGTGTCAGAGTGATGTTGGCCTGATTAAGTGTAAGCCCAAAATAGGATAGAAAAGAAATTGGAATTTTTTGATTATGTATATACATTCATCATTATAAATTTAGTTCAGGTATTTTTTATGCCCTGTGGCATTTCTTTTGGATTTAATGTACTCTCTCTCTCTCTCTCTCTCTTCCCACCTATTCATGTTTTATTCTATTCCCCCAACCCCTACCCGACGCCGACCAGTTCATCATTCTGCTTTCCTGTGATACTGATGACCATATATTGTTTTGGGTTTGACTACGGTATTGAAATTTATAATTTTTGTTGGTGAAAAAATAGCTTTTAGGGGGTGTAATTACAACCAAAAAAAAAGATTTTAGGACCGATTATAATTTTTGTTTTTTATTGTTTGGGGTTTTGCTATAAGAACATCTCAAATAGGCTTTATTCTCACTCAATTTTCTATTTAAGAGAGTTCAATTTGACTTTACATTTGGAGAGTCAATTTCACCCTCTACTCTATAATTTACTCTATAATTAATGAATGAAAAAAATGATGCATGTGCATTTAGCATTAAATGCTATTCACTCTAAAAGCTATTTCTAACGGGGCGACTTGTATTTTACATCTTGAAAGATTTAAGAATCTTTATTTTGTATTCTTAAAAATTAAATTTTTTATATTGCACATTTAATGTATTAAAAGTGCTTCAATTTGGTCATTTTGTTAGTTTTTGTTACTCATTTTGTCAACATCAATGGGGTGGTTTTTGATAGAATAAGCAATGAAATCTAGTAAATATCAAGGATCTAAAGATGAAACCCACCTATAAACACACTCTGAGAAGTTTTAAGGAGGTGGGTTAAAGGATTAGGCTAGATTGTGGAGTGGAGTTATGTGAGTTAGAATGAAGTAAAACTCGATTTGAAGTCCTCAGATTCGACATTCTGTACTGGCCGCTCGAGCGGTGTGAGGGGTTGATCGAGCAGTACCTGAAGCCTTCCTGTACAACAACCAGAATTTCAGACCAATACTACTCAACAAATACTCCACTTAACCCATGGTGCCTCAAAAATCATGCCTGAATGTATGCATAACTAAAATGCAACTTCATATGCATTGATGAAATTAGGATCTAAATGTAATGTAATTTCCAAATTAAACACTAAATGCACAGTCATTAATAATGACAATCACACTAGTTCAAAACATAGAAGATCCATCCTTATTTTATCATTCTCGCACATTACTCTTAAGACATATTAATGAATATAGAATTCAAATTTCATGCATCATACGTTAATTTTCTATCACTTAGTTCAATTTCACTCACACGTGTTTAACTTTTGCATCTTTGATCAATTCATGTGTAACGTGTGTGAAACCAAAATCCGACACTATTAGGAATCCGTCTTGGGCAAATCATTAATAAAGTTCTACCTGAATTCCAAATGCATTATTTAAGTGACTACATAACCAGTTAATGAGTGTCATGTTCAAATGTTTTGTTTTCTCATCTTTTTAGACACTCCTCTATTTTTTACATCCCTTCTACTCTTAATGACCTCAATTAGCACAATTGTGAATTCAATACTTTAAAAATGATGCTTCTAAACTTGTATAACTTAGGTCTTTGAGCTTTACATTTTACCAATGACATTAAGCATATAGTATTCTCACCAAATGCAATTGATAGTAGCCATTATTTTGTTTTGTGCCTCACTTTTTATATTTGGCCACGTTTGGCTTTTTGACACCTTTTAAGAGATTTGGGGCTTAACTAACTTTTAGCTATCTGCTAAGCTATCATCAACCTTTAAAGTCATGTAAGGTCATTATCATCCAAACTAGCAAGAATCCTAAGTATGAATGTGAATGGTTTGACGTGCACTTGGTTCTATGAATTTTTACAAAGAATGACAATCTAAGCACACTAGGGTAAAAGAGACTTGGTTTAAAAATCATGCACTAAGACTTATAACCACTGAGTTTTCTATTCCCTAATATGTCTCATAACAAGGCACTTCAACTTTGATTTAAGTATGGATACACTACAATTCATACCAAAGTGTGATTACCATGATTAACAGCAGAAAAACAACAACAAAAAAATCTTTTTGATTTTTTCTTTTATAATGTTTTTGTATTTTTAAAAATATCCTAAAAATAGAAAATATGCATAACATGCAATAACAAATGAAAAATAAAACATTTACCAATAAATCCCAAACAGAAGTCCAACTAGATATCAAAAATCTTTTTGGAGTTTCTCTTTCTTTCTTTTTTTGGTGTGTTTTTTCATATTGGAAAAGCAAAGTTAAGAAACAAAGAAAAATATTTACAATGATGGTAATAGGAGATATGTTGCAATGCATGACTATGCACCTAGGTCCACACTCTCAGCTCATGTATCTCTTAGGTGACTCAACCTCATTTTATCCCTCGGGACTTCCAATTTGGTTAAAGCGGTGAGCATCTCAAAGTCCTTACTACTCACCCACACTTGTTTTCCCTTCCATATTCTTAGGTTAGCACGGAGAATGAGTGGAGGAACCATTCTCTTACCTCTGAAAGTTTCCAAGTCAATTTTAACCTTGGGAGTAGAAGTAGTCTTTGTTCATCCTAACTTGTGAGCCTTTAGGAGGTGAATAATCTCTAGGCTTAGATTCACTCAATCTACCCATAAGCTTGGTAAGGTTCAACACAACACCTTGGATTGATTAGCTAGGAGTATGAGCTTCTTATTCATGACTTCCCTATTATATATGCAATGTGTACTATAGTGACCGTGTTTTCCACAAGTCAAACACAAAAATTATTTGGCATAGGGTTCCTTAATAACTGGCTTCTTTAAAGTTCTTGCGCTTACCAATTTTAGCCTTTGGGGGACTATTGTTCACTGGGGTGGGGGGGGGGGGGGGGGGGGGGGTGGTTATGGGTTCATATTAACCCTTCACAAACACGGTATTAGGAGTGGTGGTGGTGTGCTCATTTGTGTACCATCAACCACATTTGTAACCAACACTGTTCCCTATAGACAACATTTTATCCAATTTTTCAGAACCTAGGAAACGTCTTTTTTTAGAGTTCTTGTGACTCTTGGAGGTCTCTATTAAGTTTGATCAACCTAAACTGAAGACCCTTTTTGGATTCTACTAGTCCATGACAGTTACTCTCTAGAACACTCAACTTGTCCTTCAAGGACATATCACTACTGCTTCACTTAGCTTTCATTGTTCTCCACCTCTCTTTGGGCGAATCTTTCTTCTTCTTACTAGGACATTTGGAAGCCATGTGTCCAAACCTTTGACATTCATAGCACTAAAGTCATTGCCCCTACTTTTCAGACACTTGTCGAAATTTTCTTCCCCCTGTGTAGTCTCTTCATTCCTTGGGATTTTTATGTCTACTTGACTTACCCTTCAACCTGGAGGACTCAACATCTCTAACCTTAATATATTTTTTTGAACTTCTTTGCAAGAACGGGCTAGGTCCTCATGTCCCAAGTGAGGTGACTTGGATTCATCTCCTTCTTCTCTAATCAAACTCAAAGCAACACCTCTCAACTTCTTGGGTGGTTGGCAATTCATCTCAAAAGTTAGAATCGACCTAATTATGTCTTCTACGGACACCTTATTCAAGTTGACTTGGTCTCTTAAGGTTGTTGCCTTAGCTTGAAACCTCTTTGGTAGAGATCTCAATATCTTCCATTTAATCGAGGAGTCTTCATACTTGAAACTGCGGGCAAATGATGAATTGACAGTGTCACTACGCTTGGCAAAAAAATCACAAAAATTTTCATCCTCCTACATCCTCAAAGCCTCAAAGTGGGAGGTGTACCGTGAAAACCGGGACATCTTCACTAAGGGTGTACCTTCAAGAGAGAATTCAAGAATGTCACAAGCCTCTTTGGAAGTCTCACAATTGGAGATCATTCAGAACTCTTTGGGAGAGACGACATTGAATATCTCATTCAAGCCTTTAGAGTTCCACCCCACATAGTCATACTCGATTTTGGTCCAAGTTCTTAAGGGTTTGGTCCGGTCAGGGTGTCAGTCCCCTCGGTAGTAGTCACTGTTGGACAACTATACTCGTTCATCGATCGACTTTAGAAAAGCTCTCATTCTTGCCTTCTAATATGCATAATTAGAACCGTCAAAGAGTGGTGGTATCGTAACCGATCTGCCTTCTCTTTGAGAATCCATCAAAGACTAACCGATAGTCACAACAATTCTCAAATCAATAAGAACTAAGTTCAGTAAGCAAAAACAATATATGCCTACAAGTGCCTAAATGCAATCCTTAGGGGCAATGATGCTCTGATACCAATTTGAAAGAGTAGGGGAGAGATTCAAAGTAGAGCTTCCTTCGCGATTATACACGTAGAATTTCTATAAAATTAATGCTTGGACAATCAAAAATTTTAAACCTAAACTAGTTCAATTACCAATTCTAAAATTAATTATGCAAATTAAGTACATGAACCCTTTTTTAACAACCCGAACACCCTGTCATGTGAATTGATGCAAAGATTTTTCAATTGATTAAGTAGCAATCAAATTCACCAAGACTACGATCCCACCACAAAGCTAATTGTTCAAAAAAAAAAACCCTTGTCCCTTGGTAGAAAATCATTCAATACCCTAAACCAGCAGCCTTCACGCCAAGCAAGACCACCATTATCCTTTTCCTTTCTCCATTTTGCCTCATACTTCCTTTTGATTATGTTGTTACGTTTCGGTTACCAAAGAAGGCTTTCAAAGGCGACCCTCTCAAGTTTTCAATTGTTTCCTAGATTAAAGTAGCCTTTCGTTGCCCTAACAAACGAAAGAAGTCACTCTAAAAAAACTCGTGCTATTGAAGTACCAAAGCTATGCTTCACTAGGTGACTAAGTAATGGGTTTACGAACTATATCATTCAATCAAACACGTAGTGTGTGTGCGTATGTGTTGCTGCAAGTGTGTTATTCAAAATAAAGAAATAAAAAATATTCACAACATAAGTAAGTTGTTGATATGGACACCTAACTCAGGAAAAACCATGGAACCGCTACCTGGTTCACCTAGCTTAATCCACTAACTCAAAGTCTACTTACAAGTACTCCAATATTGTATCTCAACCGATTTCATGGTTAGACACTCATTTCCATTGCAAATCTCTCCTTTGGAGTCCCACCGAAGTTATGAGCAACTCCAAGGGGAGTTGCTAAAAATGGGGTGCCAAATGCCATTTTTCAACCTTGAACAGTGTTTCTGCTCCAATGGTAGGTGCCAAAATGGGGTGCCATTTTAATATTGCAATGTTTTTTATTAAAAAATATAATTAAACTTAACGGTTATATTTTAACGGGTATATTTTTCATAACAATCGCAATTTAACGGATATATTTTTATAGTAAAAATTTAAAATTTAAAATTTAAAATTTTGTCCGCTGAAATTCAAATTTCAAATTTCAACCGTTGAAATTCAAATTTGAAAATTTAACCGCCAAAATAAAAATTTTAAAAAATATAATTCGTCTATAAATATTATCATTTTTCTCATGTTTTCATCCATCTATTTTACATTCTCTCTATACATTCAATATCTCATTTCTCTTTGACTATTTATCCTTTCATATTTTCATTCATCAAACTATATGAATCGTTATCCTAATATTTTAGGAGAGATCATCAATATTGAAGAAGAAGATAATGATGACTTGGATATGGTGTATGCTGCAACTAGAAGGTCAGAAAGGTCTAGTCAGGGACGGATAAGAAGGCATCGTGGTTCCGTTCCAGGCCACATAATAGTTAATCGTGGTAGAGTTGAAGGTCACGAAAGACTTTATCGTGACTATTTTGCTACCCCTTGTGTATATGAAGATTTTTTCCGAAGGAGGTTCCGAATGAGTCGTCCTCTTTTTCTCCGAATTGTAAATGAGGTTGAACAACACGATCCATACTTCATCCAAACAACAAATGCCGTTGGAGTTCTCGGTTTGTCATCCCTTCAAAAGATAACAGATGCTTATAGAATTCTTGCTTACGGAACATCGGCAGATTCTGTTGATGAATACATCAGAATTGGAGAAAGCACTGCCATATAGAGTCTGAGAAGGTTTGTGAAAGTTGTTATTGCACTGTTTGGCGACCATTACTTGAGGTCACCGAACAATATCGATATTGCTCGATTGCTACAGACGGGGGAACAACGTGGCTTTCCCGGCATGTTAGGGAGTATTGATTGCATGCATTGGAAGTGGAAAAATTGTCCTACTGCGTGGCAAGGTATGTATACTGGTCATTGTCATGAACCAACAATCATTTTAGAAGCTGTGGCTTCTCAAGATCTTTGGATATGACATGCATTCTTTGGGCTTCCTGGTTTGCTGAATGACATAAATGTTCTAGATAGGTCCCCTGTTTTTGCATTATTAGCAAATGGTCATGCTTCTCCAGTGAACTATATAATTAATGGCCATGAGTATACAATGGGATATTATCTAGCTGATGGTATTTATCCAAACTGGTCGACATTTGTAAAAACAATTCCCTGTCCACAAGGTTTGAAGAAAAAACATTTTGCTAAAGCACAAGAGTCGGCAAGAAAAGATGTAGAGCGGGCATTTGGGGTACTTCAAGCCCGTTTTGCAATCGTGCGTGGACCAGCACGCTTTTGTGATGAAGAAACACTTGCAGATATTTTGAAAGCGTGCATAATATGGTCATGGAGGATGAAGGAGATCTTGGTAACAATGACTTTGATGGAAGTGATGCAAATCCGCCTGTAGAAGTGTCGCATGCGTATACACCAGAATTGGAAGACTTCATGCAAACCCATTGTCAGATCAGGGACAGTGTTACTCATTTTCAACTGCAGTCAGATCTTATCGAGCATTTGTGGGAACGACATGGCGACTAATGCAATTTTAATTTCAAGTTGTATTTTCAATTCCAATTTCAATTTCAAGTTGTATTTTCAATTTCATGTTGTATTTTCAATTTCATGTTGTATTTTCAATTTCAAGTTGTCTTTTCAATTCCAATTTCAACATAATAAATAATGACTACAAATTAAATAATAATAGTAACATAATAAATAACGACTAAAAATTAAAACCCCGTTTTTTCATAACCTCTATCTTCAGGTTATTCCAATATGTTGCAGAAATTGGGTCCATCCCAGTAGTGTCAGTTTCCATGATTTTCATTTCATTATGCATTTCAATTTCTTGCACATGTCTTTTTTCAATTTCTAACTGTCTATGATGTTGCTCCAATGCTATCTCCTGGTGAGCATAAATTTTGTCGCGTCGCTCAACTTTTTGTCGTTCCACTTCCATTCTTTCATTCCAGTGGTGATGATCTAGTGATACTTCAACACTGGTTTGCTTCTCTTTGTTTTTAAGTTGTTTCTTTGAAACCTTTCTGCCCAATGGCCTATCGAGGTTGGGAGTGGACGAGGGTTCAGTGTCATCCCCTAAATATGGAGTTGAATAGCAAGATTCAACATGAGTTGATTCAGCAAGACTACCAGTTGAATGAGTTTTTGCTCTCTTATTGCTGGTGAGATTATCAGTCCATTTTCGCTCTATTTTCAATATATTCCAACAATGCTCGTATTGAAATGGTTTTCCAATAATCTTAGCGAACATTTCTTTTGCGTCATCAACCTGAAAAACATATGAAATTATTCAGTCAATAGTTCAAATATCAAATCAAAGTAGTGTCTAAATTAAAAGCTTAATTATTACATTATTTTGCTCGGTGTGTCCACTTTGTCGCAGTCTTTCAATTTGACCATAAAAACCGACAAATTTGTTGCATTTTGCATTTATATCAGTCCAACAACTTTTAATAAAAGATTGAGAACGCTCTTCATGATTGCCTCCATGAAGTTCTAAGTATTGCAATATTCTTTGTCAGAAAGCACCACATTGTTGTTCATTCCCAGTAATTGCATCTTTACTCGTATTAAGCCACGCAGACACAATTAATTTATCTTCTTCTACAGAGAAGTTCTTTGTCCTTTGCAATTTTCTCATTCTTGGAACGGCTTCATTTTGTACTGGCGCCAATACCATGGGATTGATCTGCATAGCATCATCAAATAAATCGGTGTCGTTCATAAGCATATCAGTAAAAGAACCGTCAAATTGCGAATCCATCTACAAAAAAAATAAAATTATAATCAATTTAAACAATGAGCAATTTATAAAGTATGCAAATAAATCTATCAATTAAAAAATTTATAATCAATTTAAATAATGAGCAATTTATCAATTAAAAAATTATCAAATTATCAATTTAAAGAATGAGCAATTTATCAATTAAAAAATAAATAAAATTACCCAACTTTAAAACAAATAAATATGCCATAAAGTATAAACAATTTATAAATTATATTACAAATTATAAATTAAAACAAGAAAGGGGGGGGGGGCAGATGTAATTATAAATTACAATGTCTTCCCCTTCCCCTTAATAAAACCAGATCGTCTTCTTTCCTTCCCTTCCCTTCCCCTTATCTTATCAGATCGTCTTCCTCCCCTTCCCCTTCCCCTTCCTCTTCCTCCCCTTCCCCTTCGCCTCTCTGCAACTCTGCAACTTACAACGGCAATAGGCTATGCGAGCAGTACACCAACGGCAAGGGCAAGGGTTGAGGGAAGCTAGGGTTTTCGATATCAAAGGCAAGGATTCAGGGAAGCTATTTTCTGGGAGCAGTACACAAATCGATTTTTAGGCAAGTTTCTTTCCCCTTTCCTTTCTCTGTATTTTTATAGAAATTTGGGTGGAATATAGCCGTTGAAGGAACAGTAGCCACCAACGACTATTTTGCAACTTCTCAATTCTCTCTCCAAAGTTGCCAAATATGCCACCCCAAAACCCTAGATGCCATTTTGCCACCTCTGATGTCACCTCCTTTGGAGTCTGAATTTTTGCCGTTGAGGTGCCATTTTAGCGGTTATGGGGATGGCACCCTTGATGGCAACTCCCGTTGGAGTTGCTCTTATATAGTCCGGAATTAGGTTTGTCTTGGAGACTAAGTAAACACAAATTTGTGAACTACTGATCGAGCCGTCAAAGGGCGGTTGTCATTGGAATGAAAAAATGTTTCAAATAAGACCTTGCAAGCAATTCATTTCACTTGAACTTTACTAGCTGGTTTATGGCTGATTGATCTCTATCTTTGAGGATGACGCAGGTGGTAGCATTGACTGTAGCATCCCACTTGTTTTGCAAAATATAAAACTACCCCTAAACTTTTACTGGGAGCAAATTTTAGAAAACTTTAAATGTTCCTAAATATCAAATGTACCCCAAATTTTTTGGAAATTACAGTCCCCCACTGTAAATCCGCCCCTAGGGTCATGTCTTCATCCTGTACGTGACTTTATTTCATTCACAAGTCATCAAGAACCTAACACCTCAATGATAAATTAATAATTAGAATTATGTACGTATTTCATCCACAAGTCATCAAGAACCTAACACCTCAATGATAAATTAATAATTGGAATTACGTATGTGACGTTATTTCATCCACAAAGTCATCAAGAACCTAACACCTCAATGATAAATTAATCATTGGAATTACTAGCAAAATAAAATAATCATTGGAAAATGATGCTTTGAATCTTTTGCCCACAAGATTTTGAACATGGTTCGGGTGGGACAATTCATTCCCAGAGTTGCCGGGGGGAAAAAAAAGACATACCAAGTTTGACTAGTGCATGATATTTCTTGTTGACATGATGCAAAATTTTCCGAGTGATTATGTGCAAACCGAATTTGCAGTATTGTCGTAAAAGGCTATAGAAGAATATTTAGCGGATGGTCCACATCATGGTCACACAATTTACTAAATCCTTAACGACGTACGATTTGGGTACATCGATCTCAAACGAGGTGGGTTCGCGATCTAAATCACTAAAAAAGTCGACCCAAAATTGTTATAGTAACCTTAAATTAATTTGTTTTACAACATGTAGTACAAATATAAAATACGTATTAATTGACTTAATGTATATAGATTTATAATTATATATTGTTTTAGATAATAGAAAATCAAGTACAATTATAATATGAATAATAACTAACTTAGTGTTTATAAATGTATTTGTAATATATAATGTTGTGTAGTAGTAAAAACGATCTACATAAGAGTTCTAAAACGTATCGTGTACTTAAAAAAGTATCGTACTATGTACCCGTACCACGTAACAAAACGACTCATGATCCAAGTAACATTGAACCACATTTACTTAAATCTCATGTGCTAGATGTAATATGGAGCCAGATTTTTTACAATTAAAACTCTCTCACCCAAAAGCAAAGTCAGAAATATATCATAGTGGCGGCAAATTGTAACAAGAATAAGATATAAGAATTAAACTAATATTAAGTACATCTTAAATAACGATTAGTTACAATTTGAGTAAGAATTTGAGTAAGAATTGAATTTGAATTTGAATTTGAGTCTCCTTTCATTTGGTATGAATTTGAGTAAAAGACTGGAAATTGTTTTTAGTCAATTTTTACTTAAATTTAAATTTGAGGATGAGTTTGAGTAAGAATTGAAGTACTAAATATAATAGGCATTTCTGGAAGACAATGGAAGCGCCCCAACTTTCTGTTCCCATAGCTACATTAATCATTGACAGATTTATTC
Source organism: Ilex aquifolium (assembly GCA_951799425.1). Classification (NCBI taxonomy): domain Eukaryota; kingdom Viridiplantae; phylum Streptophyta; class Magnoliopsida; order Aquifoliales; family Aquifoliaceae; genus Ilex; species Ilex aquifolium. The sequence continues at coordinate 11,080,840 of OX637401.1, read as the reverse complement.
TCTAGCTAGTAATCATGATGTCCCTATAAATGTTACCTCAATTTCTCCGAGCATTGTCTGAAAAATTAGAGCATCTGCTTCCAACAAACCAGAGCTTTTGAAAACTCATGGCATTGTTCTCCCTAGTTGCTTGCTTAAATATCCTCTTCCTCTCATGTTGGGCTTTAGGCTTCTCTCTCGTGGCCACCACTGCCCTGAATGGGAATGAAACCGACCGGCTAGCACTGCTTGAATTCAAGGCCGAAATAGTTGATGATCCGATGGGGTCTCTAAGCTCATGGAATGATTCCATCCACTTCTGCCAGTGGCGCGGTGTGATATGCAGCCGCAAACACCAGAGGGTCGTCGTGTTAGGCCTACAGCATCAGAAGCTCACAGGGTCCATATCACCCTACCTCGGAAATTTGAGTTTCTTGCGAGAGTTACTTCTTGATAACAATAGCTTCCATCAACAAATTCCACCAGAACTTGGACACTTGAAAAGATTAAGATTGTTGTGGCTCAGGAACAATTCACTTGGTGGTGAAATTCCCGCCAATATATCCAGTTGCTCTAATCTGGTTGAGGTTCGACTTTCTTGGAGCATGCTAGTAGGGAAGATTCCTATGGAGTTCGGCTCACTGTCGAAACTCCAGCTGATTCAGGCTCCTAGAAACAGTCTAACAGGTGGTATCCCTCTTTCTTTTGGGAACTTATCATCTCTTGTGTTTCTTGGTTTTTCTTCTAACAGTCTAGTTGGAAGTATCCCTGATTCTCTAGGACAATTGACAAAACTAGAATACATTGGATTTTCTGAAAACAGTTTGTCTGGTACCTTCCCTCCCACACTTTTCAATCTCTCTTCTATCACTACTATTTTTGTGCCACTGAACCAAATTCAGGGGACTCTTCCATCGGACATGGGCTTCACTCTTCCTAATCTCAGTTACTTTGGCATTTCGGGAAATCGATTCACTGGTACCATTCCTTTTTCAGTGTCCAATATGTCAAATCTGGCATTTCTTTTCATTGATGGAAACAAACTCATTGGAAAAGTGCCTACGTTTGAAAATCTACATGACCTTCGTCGAATAGACATCTCTGGTAATAGCTTGGGAAGTGGAAATGCCAATGACCTCAGTTTCATCTCATCTTTGAGGAATGCAAGTGATTTACAAGAACTGGGTCTGAGTAATAACAATTTTGGAGGGGTATTGCCTGACTCGTTTGGAAATCTTTCAACTAAGCTTGTAGGACTGTCAGTCGGAAACAATCAACTCTTTGGGAGCATTCCAAATTGGCTTTCGATTTTTGCCAACTTCTCATATATTGACATGAGCAACAATCAATTCACAGGCAACATTCCCCATGATATTGCCAAACTTGCAAAACTTCAAAGATTGGATTTATCCCTTAACCGATTCTCAGGTGAAATTCCATCATTCCTCGGAAATTTAAGTATATTAACAGAACTCCGCCTGGACAACAACAATTTTTATGGTAGTATCCCGTCAAGTTTGGGAAATTGCCAAATGTTGAACGCTTTGAATATCTCTCGAAACAGCCTTAGTGGCACAATACCTCCACAAGTTTTTGGCATCTCATCCTTATCATTGTATTTAGACTTGTCTCACAACCAATTCACTGGTTCCCTTCCTATGGAAATTAGAAATCTGAAAAATCTTGGTGAATTGATTGTTGCCAAGAACATGTTATCTGGAGAGATTCCGAGCACACTTGGTAGCTGTGTTAGATTGGAAAAACTTTACATAGAAGGAAACTTCTTTCAAGGGATCATTCCTTCATCTTTAATTTCTTTGAGGGGTATTCAATTTCTAGATGTTTCTTGTAATAATCTATCCGGTCAAGTTCCAGAGTATCTAGGGGACTTCGATTTGCAGTATTTCAATTTTTCTTACAATGATTTTGAGGGCTCATTGCCAACAAAAGGCATCTTTAAGAATGCTAGTGCAATGTCTTTGATTGGAAACCCTAAGCTTTGTGGAGGTACTCCTGAATTACAGCTTCCTAGATGCAACTTTAAACAATCTAAGAAGATTAGCTCCACTTTGACCTTTAAAGTGATAATCTCTATGGTTTCTGTGATTTTGGGTTTAATTTTGTCGTTGGGTTTTCTTTTCCTTTATTGGTTTAAAAAGAGAAAGACGGTGCTTTCTTCATATCCACAAAGACAATCCAATTCAAAAGTGTCTTATCAAAGTCTCCTCCAAGCTACAGATGGGTTCTCTTCAACTAATTTGATTGGTATGGGTGGCTTTGGGTCTGTTTATAAAGGAATTCTCGATGATGGAACAATTATTGCTGTGAAGGTTCTTAACCATTCGCATCGTGGAGCAACCAAGAGTTTCAAAGCTGAGTGTGATGCCTTGAGGAACATAAGACATCGGAATCTTGTCAAGGTGTTAACTGCTTGTGTAGGTGTGGATCATCAAGGAAATGATTTCAAGGCTTTGGTATACGAGTTCATGGCTAATGGCAGCCTGGAGGAGTGGCTGCATCCAAATCCAGTAGAAAATCGAGCTGATATGGTGTTGAAGAAACTTAACCTTCTTCAAAGATTAAACATTGCTATTGATGTTGCTAGCGCACTGGAGTATCTTCACCGTTATTGCCAGACACCTTTAGTTAACTGCGATCTCAAGCCAAGTAATGTTCTTCTGGATAGTGAATTGGTTGCTCATGTATCTGACTTTGGATTGGCAAGATTCCTTCCAATAGCCACCCAAAAATCATCTACAAATCAAACAAGCTCTATTGTCGTAAGAGGATCAATTGGTTACACCGCCCCAGGTAAGTACATTTCAACATCACATTCTTATTCTTTTGCTTTCTCAGCTTCATATTCTTAGTTTTTACGATGCGTTGTATCATTCCAGAGTATGGGATGGGAAGTGCATTGTCGACATATGGTGATGTGTACAGCTTTGGCATGCTCTTGTTGGAAATGTTCACAGGGAAAAGGCCTACAGAAGACATATTTACAGATGGTTTTAACCTTCATAATTTTGTTGAGGCGGCTTTGCCTGACTGAGTGGCTGAAATTGTAGATCCAATACTTTTCCAGGAAATCGAAGAGGCACAAAGCATAAGTGGCAAAAGAAATCAAAGAATGATGAGTAGTCACAAAGCTAAAGAGTGCTTGATTTCTATCTTTGGAGTTGGAGTCGCTTGCTCTGCAGAATCGGCAAGACTTCGAATGGATATTGGTGTTGCTGCTGCTGAGTTGCATGATATTAAAGATGTGTTCTTCGAAATTGCTTGAATCCATATATGGAGAGGGATGAACCACAGTAACATTGGAACATTGATCATCATGAAAAGATTCTAAAGAGAGTTCTGATCCAAATGTGTAATGAGATTTTCTAGTGAGTTCTCAAACATATTCATTAGGTGTAGACCTCTCTTGCTTTTTGACAAGACCCATGTTCAAAGTGGAGACAAAGTGGTGTAATATCAGAGTATCTCTAATAGACTCTCTATTTCCATTCAATTTTCTATTAAAGAGAGTTAACCCTTAAAATTTCTTTTCCAATTGACTCTCTACATTTTGAGAGTCAAACTCACTCTCTACTCTATATTTTTAGAATAAAAAAAGATATATTTATCTTTTCATTCAAAACATTTAGAATAGACGTATCTCATTTAAAATAATAGATAAAAAATAGGAGGAAAGTCAAATTTATTGTCAAAGAGGACAAAACATAAAATGATAAACAGATAAGAATAGAGAGTCCTATTGGAGTGGTGTGTAAAAATTTACTCTCTATTATAATTTTTTTATTAAAGATACTCTCTATTTAGAAAAGATGCTCTCTAAAATAGAGAGCACGATTGAAGATACTCTCACAATTTAAATGATTAATGGTGTGGTGAAATCAATAATTCAAAGTAAAGAAAAATCAAGATCATAATGTGAGTATAAAGTATAATTTTCAAAATTGGAGAGGTATGAAAAATAAAATTAAAAAAATAATTTAGATGTAAAATGGGTAATTTCTAAAACTTGAGAGAAGACCACGGCCATTGGGCCATAATTTGGCTCTTGGTACCACAAAAGAAAAAAAAATGGAACTGTATACTTATCCATTGATTGAGTTGGTCAACTGTTTCTTCAATTTAGATGATGAAAATTTCTGATACAATGCTCAACTAAGCTCTCTTTCAAACTAGGGAGGACTTTGTGAAATAGAGCTTGACTTCCAATGGGGATTTCTCCAAGCATTGGAACTAATTTAGGACACCAGATGCAACAATTGGGTCAAAACTACACTAAAAGGCCACGACCATTTCTCATCCGGTGGGCAGCCCAACAGTGGAAAGGCAAGTCAAAAGTGGTGTAATTGATTTTCATCAACAACTTGTGCGGATGGTTCAGATGTGAAAGCCTCATTCATGGGTTCAGTACGTCGACATACTTACTTAGACAGTTGTGAGTTCTTGTCTAACTAATGCACGTGTTTTGGGTGATTGTGTGCGATTAGAATTTTCAGTACTTTCATCGATGATTCTATATTATGAATACAAAAACATGGTAATCTCCATGTTTTGGTACCCCAACATAAATGTTTCTCAAAGACAATGGTAGCTGATGTGTTAGTTAAAATAGCCAGTCCATCCCAAATAGGGTCGGGCATGCCTAGCCAATTTGAAATGAATATATCAAGGACAACCCCAGCCTAGCAATCAGAAAGTGGCTATCTCTGCCTAGGCATGGCCGGCTAGGCCACAGAAGGAAAGGGTCCATTAGATATGCCAAGTGGCTGATGATCTTGAGAAAGGGCAAGAAATGGATTTCACCAGAAAATCCTACATTAGGAAGGAAGAAAACAAACCCAATCACCAAGTGAGTTATCGTGCCTAAAGAGAGTAGCCTCTAATGGCCGAGGATTTCAAAAAATATCCTAACTGATTCGGGGGACCACTTAATCATGAAAACGAGGACCACACTACCATAGGGTATAGATAGGCAAGAATGGGCAATTGTATTCTCAAGAGCCTATAATCTTCTTCTTCCTCAAGTGATATAAACTAGAGGAGCAAGAGACTCCATTAAAGTGGATTAACCTAGCTCTTCAGCTTGGTGAATCACTTATCCCCTTGTTTTCTTACTATTGTAATTTTGCACACGCACATACTCACACAAAGCTTATTTAGCTCTCTAGTTCACACTTCTTAGTTTTCTACACCTTCAATTTGGCGCCATCTGTGGGGACGATTTTCATCGTTCTACTCTGAAACTACATAACCTTTGTTTGATTGATGGTTCGGACGAGAAGCATGAGTTAGAATCCAGAAAACCAACAGCGAATTCCTCCAGCACTAGCTCCTCCAACAAATCCGCCTCCGGTGGAGGAGCCTGAAACTTATTAAGACCACATGTTTTGCCATCTCAGGCAAAACCAAGAAATTATCGCCTTTCTCACTGGCCAACAACTTCGAAATCCTTAGAATCTTCCTCCACAGCCTCTCAATGGGGCCACTGAGGAGGAAGATCAAAGCCACTCTGATGAAAATGTTCGTCCTCATTGAGCCCAGACAGAATAGGAAGATAAGGCTCATAGTAGAGCTGGAGCAGAAATGAGACATATCCCTCCACCTCCTCTCCAGCAAAACCCATTGAATCAGTACTGCGAGAACTGCATTAAGGAAGTCTAGGACAAGCTAGGAAATGTGAAAAACATGGTCAAGAACCTAGTTCCAGTATCTATGGAGGCTCTAGTTCAACAAAAAGAGTCCCTATTTAGAAATCCAACATTTCCCTAAGTTAAATTCAAGATGCCGCAAATGGAGGCGTTTGACAAGGCCAAGGATCTCTTCGACCACCTTAACATTTATAAAAATCATATGGAGGTTCATGGGTATCATAACCCAGTTCGGTGTAGAGTCTTCATAATCACTCTTAAAGGCTATGCACTAACCTAGTTCAACAAGCTACCATCATCCTCAATCTCCTCTGATATGTCAGTTAAAATAGCCAGCCCATACAAAAAAAAGTCGGGCTTGCCTTGCCAATTTGGAATGAATAGCACAATGAAAAATCTACCTAGAAATCAGAAAGTGACTACCTCTTCCTAGGCCACATAAGGAAATGACCCATTATATATGTCAAGAAGCTTGATGATCTTTAGGAAAGGAAAGAAAGGGATTTCACCAAAAAACCCTACATCGGGATGGAAGAAAACAAACTCAACCACCAAGTGAGCTATCGTGCCTAAAGAAAGTAGCCTCTAACGGCCAAGGATTCCAGAAATATTCTAAGTAATTTGGGGGACCACTTAATCATGACAACTAGGACCATACTACCCTAGGGTATAAATAGGCAAACCCTCACCTCGCCCAAAGAATAGGCAATTGTATTTATGAGAGACTGTAATCTTCTTTTTCCTCAAGTAATATAAACCAAAGGAGCAATAGACTCCATTAGAATGACTAACCTAGCTCTTTATCTTGGTGAATCACTTATCCTCTTCTATTCTTACTATTGCTATTCTTCACGCACACACACTCACACAAAGCTCATTTAGCTTTCTAACTCACAGTTCTCAGTTTTTATACCATCAATTTGGTGTCGTCTATGGGAACGATTGTCATTGTTCTTCTCTAAAACTAACTAACATTTGTTTGATTGATGGTTTGAACCAGAAGTATGAGTCAAAATTCAGAAAACCAACAACAAATTCCTCTACCACTAGCTCCTCCAACGAATCCGCCTATGTTGGAGGAGCCAAAAACTTATAAGGAAACCATGCTTTGTCTTCTCAGGCAATCGAAATCATCTGAATCTTCCTTCACCTCCTTTGTAGCCTCCTAATAGGGTCACTAAGGAGGACCATCGAAGCCACTCTGATGAAAATATTCATCCTCGTCTAGCCTAGACAGAACAGGAAGATGAGGCTCATAGGAAAGTTGGAGAATAAATGAGACATATCCCTCCACCTTTTCTCCAGCAAAACCCTCTGAATCAATACTGGGAGAACTGCATTAAGGAGGTCCAGGACAAGCTAGGAAATTGAAAAACATCATCAAGAATCAAGCTCTAATATTTATGGAGGCTCTGGTTCAACAAACAGAGTCCCATTCACTCCAGAAATCAAGTACTTCCCTCTCCCAGCCAAATTTGACTGGACCAAGGATCCCTTCGACCACCTCAACAATTACAAAAATCAAATGGATCTTCATGGGTATTAGGACCCAGTTCAGTGTAGAGCCTTCACAATCACTCTTAAAGGCTCTGCACTGACCTAGTTTAACAAGCTACCAGAATCCTCAATCTCCTCTGATGTGTTAGTTAAAATAACCATCCCAACCCAAACAGGGTTAGACATACCTCGCCAATTTGGAATGAATATAGCAAGGGAAAGCCCAGAATAGCAATATGAAAGTGGCTACCTCTGCCTAGGCCTAGCTGGGCAATCCACATAAGGAAAGGGCCCATTAGATATGCCAAGCTGTCTAATGATTTTTAGGAAGGGCAAGAAGTGGATTTCACCAGAAAACCTACATTAGGAAGGAAGAAAACAAACCCAACCATCGAGTGAGCTATCGTGCCTAAAGAGAGTGGCCTCTAACGGCCAAAGATTCTAGAAATATTCTAAGATTGAATGTATACCAATTTTAAACCTAACCTGCCACAATTACCAAATTAAAGATTGAATTTTCAATTAGCACTTTGAACCCCTTTTAACATGGACAACTCATCAAGAGTGTGGATGGATGAATGAATATACAATCAACACTAAACCAATCCACAATCTCCTTCAATTCCAACCAAAGCCACAATCACCAAAACCACTAATTAATGACTTTAAAGATAAACAATCTATTCATCAAACACATGATGCGCATGTGTGCAACATTGCAAGTGTATAAGCAAATTGAAGCAATAAAGAACACATGCAATTTGTTGACGCGAAAACACTTCTCAGGAGAAACTGCAGAAAACCACTCTAGGGTTCACCAAAGCTTAATCTAATAACCCAAAGTCAATCTACAAATAATTGAGTCTTATACCTTAACCAATTCCCATGGTTAGATGCTTATTTCCTTCAATAGATCTCTCATTCGGAAGTCCCTCTCCAAAGTTATGGGTAGCTTCACATGAACGCCTCCACCGCGATGGATCGTTTAGGCCTTGAGCATTATTCAAGGCTTCATACCCAAGACTCTCAGAATGCACACTTCTCCAAGTGGGTTTTGATTGACACCAAGCAAGATTTTCTTCTTCAATGTGTGAGGTTGAATGGAAGAATCAATATCGTGGGCCTTTTTGAAATAAGGGATATAGGGTAGTTCTTGAAGCTCTCTAGAAAGGTTTGAGTCTTTTCTAGACCTTAGAGGCTTACCTTAGGTGTAAACTATAGCCCCCTATTTATAGGCCACAAAAATAGAGTTTAAATGGAGCTCAAATTCACGACTGACTGCTCGAACAGTGAGAGAGTGGTCAAGAGGACGGTGGTTTCTGGAGTAAAAAATAAGAAATTCTATAACTCTAGCTGGCAGACTGCTCAAGTTGTCTCTAGATCGCTTGAGCAGTTGAGAGAGGCCTAAAGAGCAATCTCCACTGGTTCTCCAATTTTATCTCCCTAAGTGTTCAAAGACCATTCTAGCCGAAGGTGAGTGACCATATTTATATCCTTGCTTCATAGCTTCCATCATAACACGGAGGTTGTGCTTGGTTTAACTATTAGGAATAATCGGATTAGATAAACTCATCCATTCCATGCCCATCCAGCCGGAGAAAAAAATACAAATTTAAAATACATTCCTTTTATCCTTTGTTTGGTTCAAGTATTAACAAGTTGTGAGCTTATCCTTGTTCCATGTAATATTTTTTTTGAATGGAGTATTGAATGATGATATAACTATTAAAATTACCAAAAACCTCAATCTAGTCCAATCTATACTCATGTTTGGTATTTATATCTGGATTTGCCAAGGGTAAAATGTGTTTTACACAAATACTCCCCAACCGAAATATTTTAACCCACCAAATATGAGGGTTTATTTAAGAAGGTTTTTATTGTATTAAATGCACTGTTCATCTAGGCCTCGGACTATATATAGTGATAATAGCGGACTCAAAATATGTATCCAAATATCTATATAATAAAGTAGAACGATTTTGAATTTTGGAGACAAAGAGCGGCTGAGATCGTTTTGTGACCAAAAAATACATCATCTAACGGACGACGTTATCCCAAACTGTCTCGAGCTATTAACGTTTCAGATCACTTTAAAATATTTGAATCCTACGGATCAAAATGAATTCTAAATTCTATTTTAGTCCATAATTTCAATACCAAAATTTATGCCCACATTTAACTCCCAGAATAATGAAGTTGACCTCATTCACGCTCTCTCTCTCTTCCGTGTTGGTCATCTCTTTCCATTCTTGATGCAGATCACCCCAAATTAACACCCTAATTTCCCATTCAATTCATACCCTAATGGCTTCCCAAGATCACTCTCTCTCCATTCAGCCGCAGTTGTCTCTCTCCCTTCCTATTCTCTCTCCTCACTCTTCCCTGCACACCAGGTATATCTTCCTTCTCTCTATCTGTTCACCTCTTTCTGCTCCTATCACACACGCGTATACAGACACACACACAATAGGGCTCGATTTCATTTTTGGGGTTTTTGCAAAACACACACCATCCACCACCAGCGGCGTAAGAACCAATAGTCCTTGCCACCACGCCACCAGCACTCCGCTATCTTTGTGGTGTACTATGCCATATTTGAGTTTGCAGAAGCTAGGGAGTGCTTAGCCATTCATGACAATCCATCTGGAATCTGTTATGGGGGTTGAGACCTTTCATGTGACTGGGCATGTCATGGTAAAATCTCCAAAGATTTCATTAAGGGGTCAATGTTCAATGAACATCCATTGTGTTGTCATCTTCTTGAAAAATATTCTGTTTTTTAGTCCCTAAATACATTATGTTTCCCATAGTAGCCAAGATTGCATGAGTTTTGGGACTATGTTTGCATAGTTTTTTGACTATTAAAATCAGCTACCGGGACGTAAAGTACACTATAGAGCACTAGCTAACGTGATTTCCTTTTGGCTGAGTTTTAGGACTTTAAAAATCCTTCTTGGTTGTATGGGACTTTAACAACCAAATGTCATTTTATTCCTTTCGTCTTATTCATGAATGTCATGATTAATAGTGCCTTAATAATTAATAATAATGCCATTAATTACAGACTCAAATTGCCTTAAGAAGCTGATGTCTCTATCTCTCTTCACTCCTCCACCAGGTATGTTTCCATCTCTCCATCTCCCCATCTCTTTCTACTACTATCACACACACAGAGACGCACACGACCACACACACAAACATGCACACGACCTCTTTCTGCTACTACCACTCACACGATCACGCACATGACCATGCACACAAATGCACTTCGTGAAGGCAGTTTGTTCGTTTGAGCAATTCGAAGTATATTTATCTAGATTTTCTTATGGGTTGTGTCTTCCAAATGTTTGTAGAATTGTTTAAATGAAAAAAATTGTATGTTTTTATAGGAGGAAGGAATTTGTTACTACTGGGTGTTCTCAAGGGAATCAAATAGATTGGCTCTGGAGGTTGGACTTCTCATGTGCACACATATATCAATTACTTACTTTTCATTTACTCATTTTCCAAATTTTTTTGTGATTTGCGTTGTGTTTTGTCTTTTCCCCAAAATTTTGTGCATTTTTTGTGTGAAATCTTTTATGATTGGAGGATTTTCATGTTAAAGCATCACAGATGACTACAGAATCAAATTGCCTTTTTTCACATACTTTATCGAGTTATAGCATCATTTTCATTAATATATTGCAGTGTTTTTTATGATCAAATTGGTTGGAATGCCTTTCAGAGGGCTTGGGATTGCAGGGTGGATAAGGGTCTACTGCAGGTGGTTTTGCTGAAAATGATCAGAGGATAGGAGGGTTTCAAGGCATTTGTTACAATAGCTATTAGTAGTTGGAGTAGTTTTAGAAAGAATCGTTAATCATTTGATCTTTTTTGGTTCTTTGTGTGGAAATGTTGTAGCTCTACCGACTCAGAGTAATGGGTATATATGTTAGGATTGCTTGGTGGGCTTATTCAGATGGTTAGTGGTTCAAGACATTTACATGATTTTACATGCTAAAATGGAAAGTGGTTCAAGACGTTTACCAACTCACTTCTCTATTGTTACTTGAATTGTAAACCTTTGCTTTGCTTTTGAGATTTATAGACTTAAAGGTTAAATGTTCTTAATAGTGCAGATATTTCCAAGTGATTGTTATTAGGCTAAACTCGACAATTTAATTTTTCAATTTTTTTTTTGTTCATTCTATAGTTTTTCAAGTGACTGTTCTTAATGAGTTTTGACTATTCTCTTTTTTACAAATTGAGGTTGCAACTAATGATGATGTTTATAGTAGTGTCCTCTCAAGCATTATGTGGATATGAGATTTGGGGAATTGAGGGTGTTTCTTTTTGTGTATATTGTTTAACTTTCTGTTGAAAGGCACCCTTAAATAATTATTGTCGTAAATTCCGTTGGTTTCAGCAAAATATGGGGGAATGATGGTTGTTTTTTTCTTGGTAAAATTATCTCCATTATATTCACAATTCAATCCTTAATTCATTATTTGATGTAGGGGTGTGTTAAAACCTGTTGCTAATGCTAATTGATTTGGACTATGTAAATTAATTTGTGATTGGCTTTGGGCAGGGATTATGTTTCAGGATATAAGGACATTACTTCTTGATCCCAAGGCTTTTGAGGATATCATTGATTTGTTTGTTGCGAGGTATAAAAACAGATATATCAATGTTTTTGCAAGGTATAAAAGCGGAGCCATCAATTATTTTGACTATCACTAAAGTCTGAAAAAATTTATGACATTCTTTCATTAATTATATATTGTATTTTAGGGCCATAGAACAAGGTCTACAAATACTGGCACAAGAAGATTAGAAATAGTACTTCTACAAATACTGGCACAATGACATTATTTTTCCAGATCAGGAGGGATACACTATATATTTATAATTTGGGAGACACTAGCGAGAGTTAAATCCAAGACGTCTAATTTGACAATTTTTCCAGGACTAACTCTTTCCACTGGACTATCTGAGTGGGTTATGTTTGTAAATCTTCATCAGAATTGTAAATTTGAATAAGAAAGGTTGTTTACTTTTTTAGTGTATTGGGGCATTAGTGTATTGAGAAATATATTTGATGTCTTTTTAAATTGTGAAGAGGTCTTAATTCTACATTATAGGAATGTTCATATATTGATTTGCGTTGCGGACTTTTATTTTTTATTTTTTGTTTGGTAAATGCAACATTTTTTTTATGCTGAAGTCAATAAAATCTATTTTACCATGGCTTGGATTGTGATGAAGTTTTTTAAGAGTTGATTTGGGTTTTTTGTTTTTTGTGCAATTCACTAGAATTTGATGTAGTGAAGAAAATTTTGATGTAATTTTTGTTTTACATAGTGCCTTCAGCCACAGACACAATATACCTAATTTCAACTCATGGGCAGACCATATAGACGTCTAGAGTTTGTATTAGTTTTAATTGATTTAAACTACATACATCTATATAATAAAGTAGAACGAATTTGAATTTTAGAGACAAAGAGTAGTCTAGATCGTTTCGTGACAAAAAAAAGTATCATCTGACGGACGACGTTATCCCAAACTGTCTCGAGTTATTGACGTCTCAGATCGTTTTGATTCGACGTACCACATTAACTCTTTTGAAATATTTTTGCTGCTCAAAACTTTTAGTTTCCAAAACTAACATCCCTAAATTTAATTCCCCAATCCAATCCAATCCGACAATTAAGCTATCTCTAATTCCTCAACTTTGTCTCTCTCTTCCTAAAATACAAATTACAATTCTTATCATTATTTCTCTGATTTTATTTTCTATGTTAAGGGATCACTTTCTATACTGAGACATTGACTGTCTCTCATATTCTTATCTTTCATGATTCTCTTTTTAAACTGAGGCACATGTCTTCCCAAAATTCTATCATAATGTAGCTGCTCTCCATCTTTACTGTTCATATCACACTCACATCTTTACTGTACATATATATAATATAAAGATTGAAGACATACTATATCTACATGTTATATCTAGGAAAAATTTCATTTAAGTCTAAATTCAATGACAACCCCTATAACAATAACTTTGTCTCTATCAGTAGATAAAATAATGATTTAACTAAATATTTTGTGAAAATACTAAAATTACTCTTTATTATGTAAATAGGCTAAAATGTCATTAATTCTTTCCCCATTATATATATTCTAGCTAATCACCAAACGTAATTTCAATCATTATATTATCCCAATGAATTTTTTATTTTAAAATATTGTATTATAACTTTGTTATAATATTAGTCATCATATTATCACTCATTTGGTTACATAATCAAGTTTTTATAATTTTTATATTTTTTTATCATAATAATTTTTATAGTTAAAAATGATTTTTCTATAATAAAAATTACAATTGACAAAGTCAATGTCAAAATCTCATCTATTTCTAATTCCTCTGCTATCATATGTTCGCCACAACATCGCTCGACCGCTCCTCACACATATTACTTCATATATAAAATTTAAAATTATTTGATAAAATTTAATATTAATTGAATAAATTTGATCTTAATTTTGATAAATTTAAATATTAATTTAGTTATAATTTGATAAAATTTAATATTAATTGAATAAATTTGATCTTAATTTTGATAAATTTTAATTTTAATTTAGTTTTAATTTGATAAAATTAATATTAATTTAGTATTAATTTGATTGAATTTAATGTTAATTGAATAAATTTGAATGTAGTTTTAATAAAATTGAATGTTCATTTGGTGTTAAATTAAAGAAATGGCATTAATTTGATAAGATTAAATTTTAAATTAATGAAATTTAATATTCTATTTAATAAATTAAATAGTTTAATTTAATAAAACTGAATGTCAATTTGATGTTGATTTGATAAAAATAAATAATAAATTAATATTAAATTAAAGAAATAATATTAATTTGATGAAATGAAATATTAAATTAATATAACTAAATGCTAATTTTATAAAAGTAAATATCAATTTTGTGTTGATTTGATGAGATGAAATGTTAATTTAGTTTAAATTAAATAAAGAAAATTAATTTGATAAAATTGAATATTAAATTGATCAAAATAAAGGCCAATGTAATAGAACTAAAATGGAGTGCATTAAAATTTCAGAATCAAGAGAGGGTGTTGTTAAAGTCAAGTCTATTTACAAGGGGGTGTTGTTAAAATTAGGTTTATTTATAAGGGGTGTGGATAAAATTTACCTTATAAAATATTAGGAGATATTTCTATAAATCAACCATTACCATTAACGGTGTAACCCGACAATCACCAACAAAGAGCGACAGTGAAATTTCAAAATCGAAAGGAGGTGTCATTGAATTTAGATCTAACTACAGGGGATCTGGATGAAATTTTCCCTTATATCTATACAAATATATATAATAAAATACATAGAAAGTTGAATTTTATCCCCTGTACATTTCCCTCCCTCCCCCCCAAAACCATCACATCACTCATTTTTATCACATGCTCAACTCTTTAATATTTGATTAATTTATAATTTAACATAATTTTTATTTCAGATATTATCCATACACGATAGTATAGATCTGTTAAAAAAATTTATCGAATTACATATTTCGAGAAAATTTTGTCAATATCAATAAGAAAATAATGGGTAAAAATAATTTTTGAATGATTTAATCAAATAAATGAAGGAAAGAAAAATTATTATTTAATATAGTGATATTGATTTTTTAGGACTCGAATTTTTTGTTCTATCGTGCCTTCAGGCACGGGTTATGACTAGTAAATATAAATGGAATAAGGTGGATTCATACATTATTTTATCCAATCACTCTTTCCTAATACCTAAACCAAGCACAACCGGATTGTTATGTAATCCTTCCCCTTCTTATCGTGCCCTTTGTTCATCAAGTGCAACTGAGTCCACTGTTAAGAGTCCAACTTAGTATAATATAACAAGACTAAAATATCCCATGAATTAGTTGCAGAATTTGCAAACCATTGTAAATCAAGTGCAGTGGCGGCCTATTTGGATAATGTCTTCTTCCTATGTGTGACGCTTTTCTATACACTTAAGTATGACTGCTGAATATGAAATTAACAATTAGAAAACGATGTTGTAATCTTTATTGCCCAATAGTTTGAAAGTCTTTTGGGTGGAATGGAAAAAAACCCTCCATGCACTAATTAACAAGAAATCCACATCTTGTAAGACAGACTCGGTACCCATCATAAGATTTCGGCAGAAAAATTCATTATTTCGACATACCAAATTTGACACTTGTAAAAACTTTGTGTTTTACTCATGAATTTAAATGCCGTGATTGAGATGATTCTATATTATCACTGGAAAAATATGGCAGTTTCTATTTGGACAAAAAAAATGGTAAGGAGAATGACTCCCTAAGCCCCATAATATAAATAAAATATATATGTAGAAGACAATGGCAAGGAGAATGACTCCCAGAGCCCCATAATATAAATAATATACATTTCTAAAAGACAATGGCAGTTGCTATTTGGACAAAAAAAATGGCAAGGAGAATGACTCCCTAAGCCCCATAATATACATTTCTAGAAGACAATGGCAGCATCATAAGATTTCGGCAGAAAAATTCATTATTTCGACATACCAAGTTTGACACTTGTAAAAACTTCGATTTTTACTCACGAATTTAAACGCCGTGATTGAGATGATTCTATATTATCACTGGGAAAAAAATGGCAGTTGCTATTTGGGCAAAAAAAAAAAAATGGCAAGGAGAATGACTCCCTAAGCCCCATAATATAAATATACATTTCTAGAAGACAGTGGCAAGGAGAATGACTCCCTGAGCCCCATAATATAAATAATGCACATTTCTAGAAGACAATGGCAGCTTGCTATTTGGACAAAAAAATGGCAAGGAGAATGACTCCCTGAGCCCCATAATATAAATAATATACATTTCTAGAAGACAATGGCAGCACTCACAACTCTCTGTTCACATTGCTAAATCCAACAGGAGTTCCTCTACATACACCCCTTCCCCTATAAATGTTGGAGAAGTTTCTCTGAGCAGTGACTGAAAAATAAGCTTCTGCTTCTTAATAACCAGAGCTTCTCAAAATTCATGGCCTTGTTCTGGTTAGTTGCTTGCTTAAACTATATTTTCGTCTTGGGTTTGGTTTTAGGTTTACTCTCGGGGTCACAGCTACCCCTAATGGCAACGAAACGGACCAGCTAGCACTGCTCGCATTTAAGGCCAAAATAACTAATGATCCTATGGGGTCTCTAAGCTCATGGAATGATTCCACCCATTTTTGCGACTGGCATGGTGTGGTATGCAATAGCCAACACCAAAGGGTCACCGTGTTAGACTTGGAAAATCAAACGCTGACAGGGTCCATATCTCCCTACCTAGGGAATTTGAGCTTTTTAAATGAACGTCTTCTTGGAAACAATAGCTTCGTTCAAGAAATTCCTCCAAAACTTGGCCGTTTGAAAAGACTTCGATTGTTATGGCTCAGGAACAATTCACTTGGTGGTTAAATCCCTGCCAATTCATCTAGTTGCTCTAACCTCATTGAGATCCGTCTTGCTCGGAACATGCCGGTAGGGAAGATTCCTATGGAGCTTGGATCAATGTCAAAACTCCAGCTGATTCGGGCTGCTTTAAACAATCTAACAGGTGGTGTCCCTCTTTCTTTTGGGAACTTATCATCTCTTATGTTTCTTGGTTTTAACGCTAATAAGCTAGTAGGAAGCATACCTACTACTCTTGGCCAGCTAACACAACTAGAATACCTTGGATTGTCTGAAAACAGCTTCCCTGGTACCGTCCCTCCCACACTCTTCAATCTATCTTCCATCACTACTATTTTTGTTCCAGTGAATCAAATCCAAGGGACTCTTCCATCAGACATGGGTAGCACTCTTCCTCGTCCCAGTTACTTTTACATTTTTGGAAATCGATTTACTGGCACCATTCCTGGATCAGTGTCCAATATGTTAGTTCTGGAATTTCTTCATGTCAGTGGTAACAAATTTATTGGAATAGTGTCGACATTTGAAAATTTGCCTAAGATTCGTCAAATAGACATCTTTGGCAACAACTTACGAAGTGCAAAAGCCAATGTTTCATATTGTCTTTGTGATAGGAATCAGATTATACTTCATTATAGTAGGCATAGACGTAGGGTTTATGAGTTATTTGTCATTTTGCTTTTTGGGGGACTTAGTTGTTATTTTGACTATTTATTTACTTTGGGGTTTGTACTCCCCACATGTATATATAGTGGATATAGTAGTTGTTTTTGGGAGACTTTGATTATTATTGAATATTGATATTGTTTCCTTCTCAAGTTCTTTTTCTTTTCTTATCCCCTTCTTCTTCTCTTCTCATCTCTAATTCTTTCTCTTCCTAATCTAGATTAATTTGGTATCAGAGCTAATACAATCTACATCAATTTGGTATCAGAGTCCAACTTCGATTCGTGCAAACCACATCATCATTATTCATCGCGATACTGTTCATCGGCAACACTATTCATCGGCGACACTGTTCATCGCCACCAAGATCATCACTGTCCATTCATATTAAACCCAACTTCCAGCAAAAATTCAAAAATAAAAGTCAAACCAGTATTGGTCGCGAAGTAGACAATCAGATCAGGTCACTTCTTCGTCGTTGATCGTCACTGATCAACTTGTCATTGTTCTCTCACTACCAGTATTGTGCTACCTCTATATGTCACTTACAGAGGCTAGGGTTTTGTTTGGAATGACAGCTTCAAACGGCGCATATTTGCTCGTGGAGAAGAAGACCTACTGCCAGGTTTGAAGGGTTTGGTCTAAACCCTACCCAATCTCTTTATCTCTGCCCCCGACCTTTTTTGTTTAAAAACCTTGATTCAACTTTTTAACCCAAATCAAGCCCGGTCCAAATTTCATCTGACCCATAATCCTTAGTTACCCAACTTGTAACCTGTCAGCCCAAAATCAGTTCAAGCCCAATCCAACACTAGCCTAATCCATATTGCAATTTAACCTAACCAAGCCTGAGTCCAATTTAGAAACCTTCCAAAACCCTAGACCCAACACTGCCTTTGCCCAACAGTAGTTAGTCCACTCCAGACAAAAAAAAAAAGAGAGAATTTTTTTTTAAAAAAAAAAATTTCCAAAAATTACTGGTTTGTGCCAGTTTTGAAAAACAGAACTGCCCTTACAGTCTCAAAAACTATAGAAACATCCCCAACAGTTCCATAAATTTTAGAATCATCCCCCAGAAGTTTCAAAAATTGCAGAAATATCATCCAAAATTTTCAAAATTATAGAAACATCCCCAGTAGATCCATAGAATTATAGAATCACCTCCAGAAGTTCCTTCAAATTACAGAACTATCATCCAAAGTTATGGAATTGTAGAAACATCTCCAACATATCCAAAAAAATGTAGAAACATCACCTCAAATGTTCCAAAAATTGCAAAAACATCCCAGAAAATTTCAGAATTTGCAGGATCATCCTCTAAATTGTCAAAGTATCCTCTTGGAGTTGTATTTACCACCAGGCACAGGTTATCTTCGTTGAGAATTGGTGACTAGTATTTATATTTGTTGATAAGTCAAACAAAAAAAAAAATTCTTATCCAAACTTTCTTTGTTTGTTTTCCCCACACATTGTCTTCATAACTTAGCTTGCCCAATTCTTTGTTAAACGTATTGTTGCTTGTCTCACGTTTATTTGAGTCTCTTCACTATAAACTTGCTCTTGTGTGTGACAATTTGCATTGATTTATAGTTTTTATTACTTGGTTTAATTTTTAGTCTAGTCAGCATTCCACATTAGCCAAAATTTTACATCACATTCACTATGACCCTTCGTGAGCTTTTAGAGTCTCATATTGCACTGGAAAAAAAAAATTTGAGACCTTCACCATTGATATGACCGACACTAAACATTCAATTGACTTGTTACGTGAGGAAGTTAACGGAATGGGGCAACAACTTTCTTAATTTACTACTCAACTAGCCCAATTGACTAAGTTTGTTGAGAAACGTCCAATAGAGTATGACCAGGGTGAGTCACCAGTTTCACCTAAGTTCAGACAAGCACACTATGTTAGGCACTTGCATATCCCGATAGATCCTACTAACTCATGTCAAGGTGTCCTACCCACTTTGCAGGTAGCTTAGGGGAGTCGAGTTCAGTGTTCGGATAGGAGGCCACCTCCTAATATCCTTTTCGGATGAAACGTAGGTTGTAAGAATTTTCAGAAGGATCCCGCTGAGGTATTCATGTATGACTATTCAGTAGAGGGTGATATGGACAGTTATCGTGAGCCCTTACGACCATGTGTCAGATACCATAGGCCTCCCCCTCTGCATTACCATAATCCTCGACATAGGATGTTCATGAATAATCTAGGGATATCACACAAAGAGTCAAAGTGGATGCTCCTAGTTTTGATGGCAGGTTAGATCTTGTTGTTTTCTTAGATTGGTTGGATGAAATAGATGACTATTTTGATTGGTATGATATGTCTTATGACCATCGAGTTCGTTTTGCAAAAATGAAACTCGTTGGTTCAGCTAAGAGATATTGGCAAAGAGTCCAACAAGAACAAGAACGCTTAGAGGGACAACCCATTACTTTGTGGGTTGAGATGAAACAAAGATTGTGAGATAAATATCTTCCTAGTTATTATAAGCGCCAACTCTTGGACAAGTGGATGAACTTGCATCAATTGACCTTGAGTGTGACTGATTACCTAGCTCGATTTAAGGAGCTCTTTATGATATGTGACATAAAGAAAGAGCCATGGGTAATAATTAGAAAATTCATTAATGGCTTGAGACCTGAGATTAAGAGAGATATTAACTTACACTTTCCTGAAACGGTTGAAAAAGCATATTATAAGGCTTTAGAGATTGAAAAATACCTTAGGCCACCCCTTCAGCAGTGCATGCCTTCTCAAACTGGACAGTCTCAACCATTGAGGTCAGTCTTATTTGATAGGTCTCGAGGCGTCACCCAGTCAGGGCCTGTCACATCCAGGGGTAACACTTACCCCAACTCGAGAGGTAATGCCACTAGGGGTCAAGAATCTATAATCACGGGTTCTCGCCAGGATAACTTTTCCATAGAGTGTCATCGTTGTCATAGCAAGGACCATATTGTTTCACAGTGCCCTCAACGTACCTTGACCATTGACCAGGGGTTAGGAAATTCACTTGAGGAGAGGATGTTGACCAAGAAGTTGATCCTTTAGATGAGGAACCCTAGAGTTACGAGATGAAAATGAGGAAGAATGGCAGAACGACAACACCTGTATCAGTGTCATGCGATGCATCTTATCC
Organism: Ilex aquifolium; assembly: GCA_951799425.1. NCBI lineage: Eukaryota > Viridiplantae > Streptophyta > Magnoliopsida > Aquifoliales > Aquifoliaceae > Ilex > Ilex aquifolium. The sequence continues at coordinate 11,060,386 of OX637401.1, read as the reverse complement.
TCCCTTTCAGGCACAGAATTATGGAAACGCACCAACATTTTTCATACTCTAGTCCGATGTGGGGGTCAAGTTTGCAAGGTCTTCATTGATGGGGGAAGTTCATTGAATTTCATCTCTAAGTCGGTTGTATCTTAGTTGCAGCTTAAGCCAGAGTCACACCCACAACCTTATAAGTTTGCATGGGTTAACAAGACCTTCTTACCAGTCTCATAGAGATGTTTGGTCCCTATTCAGATGGGTGACTACTCCGATCATATATGGTGTGATGTCTTACCCATGGATGTTGATCATGCCTTGTTAGGTCGCCCATGGCTTTTTAATCTAGATGTGGCAAACCATGGGAGGAAAAATACCTAGTTTTTCAGCACAATGTGAAAACCATCAAGTTAAAACCTAAAAAACCCTCAGAATGTAATAATCCAAAGCATAGGTCATCTTCCCAGGCAACTCACAAGAAAGATCTTCACATCTTGACCCATAGGAAGTTTGAAAAAGAGAGAAGAAAGTCTGGCAGTTCTAGTTGTCAAAGAAGTTTTCTAGAGTCCTTTGGACTCCAAGGACGATCTTCTGCCTGAGGTTGATAGTCTATTGAGAGAGTTCCACGATGTGATCCCTGAGGAACTACCTGATGAGTTGCCACCTATGAGAGATGTTCATCATGCAATTAGCTTAGTTATAGGGTCTCAGTTGCATAACCTTCCCCCTTATCATATGAATCCCACTGAGCGTGCTAAACTACAAAAGCAAGTAGATGAACTTTTGAAAAAAGGGTCTGTTCGTCATAGTCTTAGTCCATGTGTTGTTCCTGCTTTGTTGACCCTTAGGAAAGATGGCTCTTGGAGAATGTGTGTTGATAGACATGCCATTAACAAAATTACAGTCAAGTATTGATTTCTTATACCGAGACTTGAGGATATGCTTGACCTTTTGGCCGGTGCACTTTGGTTCTCCAAAATTGATTTACGCAGTGGTTATCATCAAATCTGAATTAGACCAAGAGATGAATGAAAAACTGCCTTTAAAACCCATGATGGACTTTATGAGTGGTTGGTCATGTCTTTTGGGTTGTCTAATGCACCTAGCACATTTATAAGAGTTGTGACTCAAATACTGCGTCATTTCCTAGGAAATTTTGTGGTGATCTATTTTGATGACATCCTGATCTACAGTCGGTCTACAGAAGTGCACTTGGATCATCTTCGACAGGTTTTGCAGACATTACGTGTGAAAAAAATTCTATGCGAACCTTAAGAAGTGTTCCTTTATGCAAACTCAAGTGCTTTTCCTTGGATTTGTTATTTCTACGCATGACATTGCAATTGACCCAGAGAAAATTAGTGCTATTAGGAAGTGGCCAGAGCCAAGAACAATTTCTGAGGTTCGAAGCTTTCATGGCTTGGCCACCTTCTATAGATGATTTATGAAGGGGTTTAGTTCCATTATGGCTCCCATCACAGAATGCATCAAAAAAGGGGAGTTTCAATGGACTTTTGCTACGACTAGAGCCTTTCAAGAAATTAAACACAAGATGATAGAGACACCTATCCTATGACACCCAGACTTTTCTAAGATGTTTAAGGTTGCCTATAATGCATCTGGCGTAGGGATATGTGGAGTTTTGAGTCAAGAGGGTCATCCTATTACTTACTTCAACGAAAAACTAAATGATGCTAAACAAAGATACTCTACATATGATAAATAGTTCTATGCTACTGTGCAAGCTCTCCGCCATTGGAGGTATTATCTATTGCCATATGAGTTTATGTTGTATTCAGATCATCAGGCATTGAAGTACATTCACTCCCAAAGAAAGTTGAGTGTTAGGGACGTTAGGTGGGTTGAGTTCCTTCAGGAGTATACTTTTGTTCTTCACCACCGAGCGAGTGTAGAAAACAAGCTTGCGGATGCTCTTAGACATGTAGTTGTTGTTTTACAAACTATGAGTGTCCATGTGATCGGATTTGATAGGATTAGAGATGAATATGCCTCTTGCCCTGACTTTGGTATCATTTTTCAGGATGTTCAGGCTGGGAACCGTCATGAGTACGTTGACTTCCTCCTTAGAGATGGTTACTTGTTTCAAGGGTTCGCGATTATGTATTCCCCAAACTTCACTTAGGGATTTCTTGATTTGGGAATTACATGCAGGAGGTCTAGCATGACACCTTGGTAGGGATAAGACATTTGCACTTGTTGAGGACAGATTTTATTGGCCCACTTTGAGGCGTGACATTATTAGGATAGTTTCATAGTGTTGCACTTGTCAGTTAGCAAAGGCTAGGAAACAAAACACTGGGTTGTACACACCATTACTAGTTTCACACACACCATGGAGAGACCTTAGTATGGATTTTATCTTAGGATTTCCTAAAATAGCCCATAGTCTTGATTCCATTCTAGTTGTCGTGGGTCGATTTTCTAAGATGGCCCATTTCATTCATTGCACTAAGTCTACTGATGCCTCACATGTAACCAAGCTATTCTTTAGAGAGGTCGTCCGACTACATGGATTGCCTATTTATATTGTGTTTGATAGGGACATCAAGTTTGTGAGTTAATTTTAGAAGACACTTTGGAAGCTCTTTGGGACTAGTCTTAAGTTTTTCTCGGCCTTTCATTCCCAAATTGATGGACAAACTGAGGTTGTCAATCGTAGCTTGGGAGATTTGTATAGGTGTCTAGTGGGTGAAAAGATGGGAAATTGGGATTTGTTGTTGCCTACTGCTGAATTTGCTTATAATAACTCCGTCAATAGGTTGACTGGTAAATCCCCTTTTGAGATTGTTTATGGTTATTCCCCTAGAAAGCCTATTGACTTACTACCTTTACCTCCTGATTCCCGCCCTTCAAACTCCGCCGAAGCTTTTGCCAATCATATGCGTGACTTGCATGCCGACATAAGACAAAAAATTACATTAAGTAATGAGAATTATAAATTGGCTGCTGATGTTCACCGTAGGAATAAAGAATTTACTGTGGGAGATTATTTCATGGTTCGTGTGGGTCCTGAACGTTATCCTAAAAATTCCTTTAAAAAGTTACGTGCTCGGGCCACTGGCCCTTCTCGTATTCTTCACAAGCTTGGACCTAATGTATATCATATTGACTTACCTTCGAATATGAGTATTAGTCCTATTTTCAATATGGAAGACTTATTTTACTATCATGGTACTTTTGAGCCTCCCATGTTGCTAGCAGGTGTTCCTACAGGTGAAGTCGCTTCGTACTCAATATCACCTATAGTTCTGGTTCTTCCACCATTTCCACCACAAATGCATGACCAGATTGCGAATGCACTTGACAATTAGATTGTTAGTTCATCGGATGGTGGGTATCGTCGTTATCTTATTCGATGACAAGACCATCCTGAGACTGATGATTCATGGATTACTGAGAAGGAGTTTCGTCGACTTGATCCTGATCTTCTAGAGCATTATCACCATCATATCTCTCTGGAGTTGAGTTCTTTTCAGCCGAGGAGAAATGATAGGAATCGAATTATACTTCGTTATAGTAGGCGCAGACGTAGGGATTAGGAGTTATTTGTCATTTTGCCTTTTGGGGGCTTAGTTGTCATTTTGACTATTTATTTACTTTAGGGTGTGTACTCCCCATATGTATATATAGGGGATATGGTAGTTGTTTTTGGGAGATTTTGATTATTATTGAATATTGATATTGTTTTCTTCCCAAGTTCTTTCTCTTTTCTCATCCTCTTTTTCTTCTCTTCTCATCACTAATTCTTTCCCTTCCTAATCTACATCAATTTGGTATCAGAGCTAATACGATCTACATCACTTTGAGGAATGCAAGTGATTTACAAGAACTTTGTCTAAATAATAACAATTTTGGAGGTGTGTTGCCCGACACCTTTGGAAACCTTTCCACTAAGCTTGTAGGATTGTCATTAGGAAACAACCAGCTATCTGGAGGCATTCCGAATTGGCTTTCAAATTTCGCCAACTTTTCATATATTGATATGAGCAACAACCAATTCACAGGTACCATTACCCCTGAAGTTGGGAAGCTTATAAAGCTGCAAAGATTGGATTTAACCCTCAACAAATTATCAGGGGAAATTCCATCCTTCCTAGGCAATTTAAGTCTGGTAATTGAACTCCGTTTAGACAACAACAATTTTTATGGCAACATTCCTCGAGTTTGGGAAAATGCCAAATGTTGCAAGCTTTGAATCTTTCTTGAAACTACTTTAGTGGCACAATACCCAAACAAGTTTTTGTCATCTCTTCCTTAGCCTTATATCTAGACTTGTCTTACAACCAATTGGTTAGTTCCCTTCCAATGCAAATGGGAAGTCTTAAAAATCTAGGCGAATTGATTGTTGCCCAAAACATGTTATCTGGTGAGATTCCAAGCACAATTGGTAGCTGTGTTAGATTGGAAAAGCTATACATGAAACGAAACTTATTTCAAGGGACCATTCCTCCATCTTTAATTTCTTTGAGGGGTATTCAATTTCTAGATTTTTCTTGCAACAATCTGTCTAGCCAAATTCCAAAGTATTTGGGGGACTTCGATTTGCAGTAGTTAAATCTTTCTTACAATGGTTTCAATGGCACATTACCAGTAGAAGGCATCTTTAGGAATGCCAATGCAATCTCAGTTATTGAGAATCCTAAGCTTTGTGAGGGTCCATCTGAATTACAGCTTCCTAGATGCAACTTTAAACAATCTAAGTAGATCAGCTCCATGTTGACATTTAAATTGACAATCTGTATTGTTGCTAGGATATTGGGGCTAAGTTTATTGTTGGGTTTTCTGCTTGTTTATTGGTCTAAAAAATCCAAAAAGATTTTTTCTTTGTATCCATCAACACAGTGGCTTTCAAAAGTGTCTTATTAGGATCTCTTCAAGCTACCAGTGAGTTCTCTGTAGCTAATTTGGTTGGCGTGGGTAGTTTTGGGACTGCTTATAAAGGAATTCTCTACGATTCAACTATTGCTGTGAAGGTTCTTAACTTTTTGCATGGTGGAGCATCCAAGAGTTTCAAAAACAAATGTGAGGTCTTGAGGAACATCAGACATCGGAATCTTGTCAAGGTACTTACTGCTTGTGTAGGTGCCGATCATCATGGTAAAGATTTCTAGGCTTTGGTATACGAGTTCATGGTTAATCACAGCTTGGATGAGTGGTTGCATCCAAATCAAATTGAAATTAGGTTCATCTGGTGTCCAAGAAACTAAACCTACTTAAAAGATTAAACATTGTCATTGATGTTGCTTGCACACTAGAGTATCTTTACTGCTATTGCCAGACACCTGTAGTTCAATGTGATCTAAAGCCTAGCAATGTTCTTTTGGACAAGAATTGGTTCCTCATGTAGGTGATTTTGGATTAGCAAGATTCCTTCCATTACCTACCCAAAAATTTTCTACAAATCACACTAGTTCTACTGTTGTAAAAGGATCCATTGGTTACACTACTCCAGGTAAATGCTTTCTCATTTTCTTATCCTCCATTTGCATATTCAATTGATATACATACATCATTATTCATATAAGGGAAATGGATGCTTTCCGATTGTATTTTGATTGTAAGATCTGCATTGCAGAGTATGGAATGGGAAGTGCGGTGTCAACATATGGTGATGTGTACAGCTTTGGCATACTCTTGCTGGAAATGTTCACTAGAAAGAGACCTACTGATGACATATTTATAGATGGTTTCAACATTCATAATTTTGTTAAGGCGGCTTTGCTTGACCAAGTGGCTAAAATTGCAGATCCAATACTTTCCAGGAAAGAGAAGTGGCGAAAAGCATAAGGGGTACTGAAAATCCAAGCATAATGACAAGTCACAACATTGAAGAGTGCTTGATTTCAGTCTTTCGGGTTGGAGTTGCTTGTTCTACAGATTCGGCAAGATACATAATGGATATTGGTGATGTTACCGCTGAGTTACAAAATATCAAAGATGTTTTTCTCGGAAACTTGATTCCGTGGAAAGAGATGAACTATAGTAACATTGGAACCTTTTCAAGGTAAGAACCATTCATGTTTTAGGCATGTATTACATGGAAAATATTTCAAGGCTCTAGTTAATTAGATCATGGTTAATGGCAGCTTGGAGTTCTTTCATTCAACTCAAAGAGATGTATGAGGCACACTTGGAGGCTAAGGAGCTTAAATATTCTCACTGGATTAAATATTGCCATTAGATTGAATCTACAAATATTGCAACTTATTGGAGTTTACTAGCTTACTGCTTTTTCATTGGGCATTTCTCCATGATAAATCATGTGTGTGAATATTGAGTTATAGTCATTAAATGTGATGAGCCCAGATCCAGCTAGGTCCAGGTCCAATTCTTAGGTAAACCCAAATCAGCTACAAATCAGGTCAAGCCCAGCTCATGACCTCAGCCTAGTCAAAAGTTCAAGAAGTCCAAGAAGAATAGAGTACATAGGGAGCAATCATTGAGATACACACTCTCGAAGATCAAGACAATCTTTAATTATACTTACATTTTGTAGTTATCCTCCCCGAATGACTAGTTCCTTTACCCTCACATCACTACCTCAACTAAGGCTCTGTACCTATAAATTGTAAGCTCTCTCTACATAAGAGGGCATCTCTCTACACACCCCTCACATAGCTATTTCTCTATCCTAGCTACCATACCTCTCCCAGAGCTCACCTTTGCTCTCTCTCTCTCTCTCTCTCTCTCTCTCTCTCTCTCTCTCTCTCTCTCTCTCTCTCTCTCTCTCTCTCTCTCTCTCTCTCTCTCTCTCTCTCTCTCTCTCCTTACTTTATTAATAAAGGTTCTCCAGCCACCGTTGCCGCATTTGGAGTGGAGTAAGTCCCTCAGACCAAGCCACTATACATCTGTGTGTTGATCCAATATTTATCTTTTTGTCATCAATTGCTTTATTAATTGTTTCATTAATTCCCCTGCATCATACACTCGACTATTGATTGTGCATAAATCTATTTTCTGCATCATCAAAATGTATATAGTAATGATATTCATTCTATCTAACAATGTTTATATATTATCCTTATCATGATGTTTGAGATTTTCCACCCATTTCATATGGGACGGCATTTTATCTTAAAATTCAAGGTTTTTTAAGGGGTTTATCAGGCGAATAACTCTTTATGAAATGTCCAATACTCACTTTGAGTGGTGTTTAATGTAGAAAACGAATTAGAACGACAGTTCTACCCTAGTGAGATCCCTTCTAATAATTTTTTTTTAATTCATTTCTTAGGAGAGCATCTACAATGCATTCAAGTGGGAGTCATACAAGTAAGTCTCCCACTCGTTAATGTTGGAAATCTCATTTTAACTAAGGATTCTTATGGTTTCAGAGGAACTAGCTACACGAGAACTAGGAATGGGGAGCTTTCCTCCCTTTTCCCCTCGAGTCTCTAGTCTTAAGAACACTAGTTTTAAGATTGAGTGATTACCCTTCTTCAACATTTATTGCCCAACCTGAGAGCGGATAACTATTATCTTCCACTTATTGATCAGGGTTCTATGGTCGGTTTGTGATCCCGGGATGTCAAAAACATCCTTTGGGTCATCTCGTACTTCCTATGGAGTGGAGACGATGGGGTAGTCCATAGATTTCCATCCTTTTGCCGCATTTCGCTCAAAGGGTTGAAAGGAGATAATTCATCAAGATGTTCGCAAAGGCCAACTTGATCCTCTTCCCTAGGGATCTCAATTGAGGGAACCGCCTTTCTAGATGAGTACACTTACTTGGATGAATCTAATGACCTAAAAAAAAGATGAAAGGTTTTCGTAAAATCGATTTACAAACATAACTTATATCAGTTTTTGCAATGGGATCGTGTGAAAATAATCATAACAATGATAATTCAATTTGTTATACGGCTATGTCATAAATAATGGAATAAGTGGAAACATTGTTAAAAATTAAATTTTAGGGTAAACCACATAAATGGCCCCTGAACTTTGCTCTTTGTTTTAAATTGCACCCTAAAATTTCAATTTTTTTATTTTACCCCCTGAACTATTTAAATCATTTTAATCAACACATTCCGTTAGATTTAAGCGTTAAATAGGGATGAAACCCTAACGTCAATTACAGATGGCATACAATGAAGGACACTTTCGGCATTTCACCTATTATGTAACAGTTTAGGCTCCAAAATTCCCTCCCATTCTCCTGATGCTCTGTTTATTTGACCCATTCTCTTCCTTGCTCTGTTCAGTCTAATTGATTGAGAGAGAGAGAGAGAGAGACCTAGCCATGGATGTTTATTGCCACTGTGGGAGAAAAGTAGTGATAAAGACATTCTGGATTGATATTAATCCAGGCCGGAGGTTCTTCTCTTGCTACATGTCCATGGTAAGTTTCATCATCATCTTGAGCATTGTGATTATTGGCTTATCTTTGAAGTTTCATCATCATGTGAAGTAGATAAGTTATAGATTCTAATATATATAACATGTTTGTGTACTTGTAGAATGGGGTTGTGGGGCATAAACTTGAACTTCCCACCATAATGCATCTCTATAGTGAAAATTTTGGATATAGATCTGCTTATGCATTATGAAGCCAACACAAGAATAAATTACAATCAAATACTGACAATCAATATAGAAAAACCCAAATAAATTAGTTTGTTGTTATAGCCAACAAAATTTGGATTAAATATTGCATATAAACAAACTAAAATATTGTACTGTGTTCCTTAAAGAATTAACGTTGTGTAACAACATCCAAATTCTTTAAGGAACACAGTACCCAATAACCAACTCTACCCAACACCCAAATTCTTTAAGGAACACAGTACCCAAAACCCCCAAAATCCAACACCCAACACCCAATTTCTTTAAGGAACATAGTACCCAAAACCCAATACCCAACACCAAAAAACCAACAATGCAAAATTAGTGTAATACCCAATACCCAACAACCAAAATTAAAGGTATGAGATGCAATACTTACAGTAGACTTGTTGTGGATTAAAGATAACACCCGTTGTCCACAATAACAAGTCATTTTAGTTTAGTCGTTGAATGTAGGGGATGATTAGCATATGGGAGGGAGATGAAGAGTCTAGCTATTTAAAGCATTCAATTAATATGAGAATCAAGAACAGAAACCCTAACGTGAACTAGTTCATAGTCAACTGGAGTCTGGAGATGAAGGGTCTAGGTCTAGGAACAGAGCATTAGGAGAATGGGAGGGAATTTTGGCGCCTTAACTGTTACATATAGGTGAAATGCTGAAATCTACAGTTGACATTAGGGTTTCATCTCTATTTAATGCTCAAATCTAACTGAAGGCATTGATTAAAATAATTTAAATAGTTTAGGGCGTAAAATAAAAAAATTGAAAGTTTAGGGGGCAATTTAAAACAAAGACCAAAGTTTAGGGACCATTTGTGTGGCTTACCCTAAATTTTATGATCGTAAATAAGAATCAATTATTACATCTCCAGGCCCAAACTAATTTTCATGGTTGTAACAATTGAATTTGATAGATCCTATAGAAGTCCAATTTAAAAAAATAGATTTTGTACAATTGAATATTTGACTTTCAAGATAATAAGTTGAATGGCCAAATTAAATAAAATTCTTGGTTGTGCCATTGTATTTGTTTGGCCCCCTTGCAATTAAATTATGTAATTGTCCTTGGCTGCCACTATCCCGCCATTACTATTATCGTCAGTGCCAACGCCAACGCTATTGCCGCCACTAGCACTACCACTTCCACCACAATTACAACCACTGCCACGTCACTACGCCAGTTTTGTTGATATGTGCAAATTGATCTTTTTGGGCACATGGAAGTTCAACTACTCTCATCTTTTAAGCCTTGTAAAAACCTCTTGTTAGACTTTTGCTTAACATTGACTTTTGCCAGCATGGGCAAAGCCAGGATTTTCTCCTTAGGGGACCAAATAGTAGCATAACAATATATTTTTATTTAATGTGGGTCATTCAATAGCATTATTAATGTCAATTTTTCACATGCATAGAATACATTAGAATCAACCTCACATGGTACAGTGTAGTCATTACTTTTCAATAAAATGAATAAAATTAATTTAAACTAAGTCAAATAAATAGATGTTAAAATAAATCAATTAATCAAATAATTAATTATATAAGTTGAATTTTATCATCTAATTATTCGAGTATAATTAGATTTCATCATACTTTTGGCAAATGTGAAGAGAGAGAGTGGGGAGAGAGAACAAATATTTGAAATACATATTCTAAATAGTTTTGAACTTTTTATGTAGTGTTTTAATATATTATAATTTGTCTCTTAACTATGACAATAATTTCACTTTAACAATTCATGCAAAATGTCAATTTTAATAGTTAAAGGTGCAATATGGTCAAATAAAAAATCGATAGCATAAAATAAAAGCATTATAATCTAGGTATAAAGTATAATTTTAAGAATTTCAACTGACATAAAATGTAATCAAAAATATAATTTTAGGGGTATAATATATAATTTTCAAAAATTGAGGGGGGCCATGGCCCCTTGGGCCATAACATGGCTCCGCCCTTGTGACGACACACACACACACACACACACACACATATATATATATTAATCGTTAACATGCTAATTAGGTCATCAATTATGATTCTATATAATTGATGTTTATTTTTAAAAAATATATATATAAACAAATATATATATATATATAGGTGTTAAGAGGACATGCACAGTGGAGCAAATGTAAAACATGCAAGGAAAGAAAAAAAAATTAAGAGAATGGCAAAGAAATGGACAGTTGTCCATGTGATGCAAGCAAAATGGAATCAACCATGACGTAATGGAGCCAGGCTTTGGCTATAAATAGCCAAGCCCAGGCCACTCAAACAAGCACAGCGGAGAATGAAAGGAAGAGAGAGAGAGAGAGGAAAGGAAGAAAAGGGGGTCAAAATTTTGTCGACCTAAGAGTTCGTTGTTGCGATCAAATTTTTTGGGTAAGATTTTTAGTTATTATTTAGTAATTATATAGGTTCAAGTCACTTAAAGTTGATCCTCATTAAATATTTTTGGATCAAATTTAGGTATCATTATTTTTCGTTAGTTATTCTAAAAATTATTTTAGCTTAACTAAGCTCTTATTACCTATTGTTATTCTAAAATATAATATTGGTTGTTTTGTCACAGTACACGGTATCGAGTAGAGGTCAAGTCAGAGGTAGGGTTTCTTTAATCTTTTATTGTTATCGATGCATCTCATGCATGTTTGGGGGTTTCATATCAATCTATTTTTTTTATAATGTAATATTATATCGCTTTAATCATGGAGTCAAACTTGGGTTTTATAAATAAATCGTGATCATGCACATATTATATTTATCTTGTGAAACCAAGTTGCGTATAAAATATTTTTTTTATTTTGTGTTTGATTTCTATTTGTTGTTGGGTCTGAATACGATATGACTCTATTTTATGATTCTGATGAAATTACTATGGATGCACATAATCGAGGGCAGAGGGTTAGTAGACGTGTGGTCCTTGCGAGGATTCATATGATTCCTACTAGTCATTGGGTTCACTGGTTAGTAATATCGGTTGTCATGGTAGCCTATGTGGCACCGCATAATTCCTGGTATTGGTGTTCCCGGAAAAGTAAGAAGGGCATTGGGTTCCCTAGGGTGCAAGACCCCAAAATTTTTCTCCGGAGGCAATTCATGCGTGGACCAGAAAATTGACAGATCGATATGTGCTGAAGTTTATTTATTTATTTGATTCGTTACTTTGTCATATTCCTGCATTTAACTGTTGTTTAATTATACAATGTATTGTTTTAAAACCTCTACAGTCATTGATAAATGTTATCCTACTGGGCTGGTGAGCTCATTCCTATCTAACATTTTCAGAAATATGAAGTCAGATAGGAGGATAAGCTGAAAGGACGGTGGATAGAAACTGCTATTATTATTTCTCTTTATGTTACATCAAGAATATTTTAATTGATCGAGTGAGGATTATGTAACTGTACGCTGAATATAATAATACAAGGAAGGTTATTGTAATTTATATGTGGTTTTATTCCTTAATCACGTCCGGGGTTTTTTTTTAAGAAAAAGAAAAAAAAATCGGGGCGTGACAGAGTGGTATCAGAGCCTAGGAATTAGGTTTTACATGAGAAATATATATATATATATATTAAATAGTGGTATTAATTTACTAATACTGAACATGTTTTATGGACAGATTAATTTTTTTTTATACCAACAGAGCTAACCTTTTATGACTATAGGTATGGTGTCATGGGATGACATTTACATGGCCCACAGTAACATGGGCTCCGAGGCAGCCAATGAGTATTGGAATCTTAAAGTCAATGTAGAGGCCTATGATCTAATAGTCCATGAGATTCAAGATGTGTCCCCAAATTGGCCGTTCATGCCAATTTCCGAGCAGAAAAGATTAGTATATCACCGACTGACCTCGCAGCTAAGGGTGGGCCACCAAGCGCTCAGTATCGAAAGAAACCATCACTTGTACCAGGAAATTATGAATGGATTGCCAGCGCAAGATATTCAGTGGCCACCTGCGGGGGCTAATGTGGGACAGCCAGTAGAATCCCCTAACCTGAACGATAATGAAGAAGATGACCCACAACCTAACAACCCCAATGTAGCCCCTGCAGCCGCACCACCCGAAGCAAACCATCGTGTAGCTTCTGCAAGTTCTACGAATGTGTCTCCAGGGGGAGAGACATGAAACTTCTTGGTCCCTAACTATATCGTCGGCCTTACTATTCCAAGAAATTTTGTCTGCAAATAGTAGTAACTCTTGGAATAGTAGAGATAAATATATAACTACATGACTTAGAAGTGACTATCCTAGACTTTTGTTTTCCATATGAGTGGCATCTAGGATAGGAAACAAAATGTATTTTAGTTGCTAATTATGTGGAATTAGAGTTGTTTTTCTTAATTTTTGGATGTGGTCATAGTTTTTAATGCAGTCATAATATCATGGACTATGTGTTATAGGATGGAGGAAAACACATCTCAAGACCAACCAGAGACGTCCATCAATGACCAGTCCCCTCCAGCACCGCAGGACACTATAAGTGGCATTTACCAGTGCCTGAGAGAACTGATCACTTTGGTACGACAACAAACAGAAAATAATAACCACACTACGGTAACACAACTGACAGTTCAGGAACAAGCAAATGTGGCCGAAACACGAAGAATGATGATATTCAAAGAATTTCTGCGACAACGTCCCCCTGCCTTCCAGGGAAGTGCAGAGCCACTTGATGTAGAGAGGTGAATTCGACAAGTGAAAAAGGTGATGGATGGCATGGATATCGCCACAGAATTTCGAGTTACCTTGGTCTCGTATCTTTTTGAGGGTGAAGCCGATCACTGGTGGGATATAGTCAAAAGAATGAGGAACGTAGACCAAATGATGTAGACCACATTTGAGAGAGTGTTCAATGATAAATATTTTCCAGAGTCCGTAAGGGATAAAATGTTCTCTGACTTCCTGAAGTTGCAACAACGCAACCTGACAGTCACGTAGTATGAGTCCAAATTTGTTGAACTCTCTCGCTTTGCTACAAAATTAGCTTCCACTGATGCCAAGAAGGCCAAGCGATTTGAACAAGGCCTTAAGCCTTCTATCCGAGGGCGCCTCGTACCGCGTCGACTGAGGAACTATAAGAAATTGGTGGAAAGAGCTATGCTAGTAGAAAGAGACCTGGAGGATACCCAAAATATCTGAAGTCGTCTGCAAGGCAGAGGAAGTCAGACGAGAAATGGTGGCAGCAGTAATCACAAAGAATGACCTCATATCGACGGTCAGGGCAAGGTACCAATGAAAGAAGGAGTGCGAATTAGGGACAAAATTCTGAAAATTGGAACAGAACATCCAATGATACAAAACGATGTTTTGGGTGTGGGCAAACAGGACATTATAAAAATTAGTGTCCCTTCACGTCCTCTCAAGGGTCGGCCAATCAAGGTTCTTATCAGCCATTCAATCAATCTCGTCCACAACAACGCCCTTACCCTACTCAGACGGCAGGACCGACAACCTAAGTTGGACCTTCGCAGTCGTTTCCAAATCAGGCACAGCAGAAAAAGCTAGGAAGTATAACGGCAGCCACCGAAGGCCAACCTCGGATCTATGCAATGGCTACACCAGATAACGACGCCGCTAACGAAGTGATTGAAGGTATCGTTCTTATTTATAATTCTTGGGCACGTATTTTGTTTGATCCGGGGGCAACCCATTCTTTCATTCGCACTGCATATGATGTTGCATTAGGGTTAGAATTCGAACCTTTGGGTCGCACATTGCGTATAAACCTACCTACAGGGGATTTCTTGGAAACGGCTAGGGTATGCAGAAATTGCATAATCCGAATTGAGGAGAGCGAGTTGATTGTGGACCTAGTTGCCTTAGAAATAATTGGAGACGACTTAATTTTAGGAATGGACCTATTATCTTGCTATCATGCCATCATGGATTGTTATAGTAAGAAAATCAAATTTTGTACCTCGGGAGATGTAGAGTTTGAATTCATAGGCGAACGTCACTATTCACATCCGTTCTCCACAAGGAACAAAATTAGTTTGGAATTCCTTGCCAACTTAATTGGGGAAGAACTAGGTAAGATCACAGCTAATGTTATCTTGGTAGTATGTGACTTTCCTAACGTATTTCCTGAGGAATTACCTGGACTACCCCCGCAAAGAGAGATAGAATTTACTACTAAGGTATATCCTGGTACGGAGCCAATATATATTGCCCCTTACCGTATGGCACCATTAGAGTTGAAAGAATTAAGAAAACAGCTGGATGAACTTCTTTCTATGGGATTCATTCGACCAAGTACGTCGCCTTGGGGTGCTCATGTACTCTTCGTGAAAAAGAAAGATAATATGCTGAGACTCTACATTGACTATCGGAAGCTGAATCGGGTAACAATAAAGAACAAATATCCTCTACCACGTATTGATGACCTATTTGATCAACTCAGGGGTTCTCGTTACTATTCCAAAATTGATCTTCGAACTGGAAACCATCAATTGAGAATCAGAGAGGAGGATATCCCCAAAACAGCTTTTCGTACCCGATATGGACATTTTGAAGTCTTGGTGATGCCCTTTGGACTTACAAATGCACCTGCAACTTTCATGGATATGATGCACCAAGTATTCAGGCCCTATCTTGATCAGTTTGTAATTGTCTTCATAGACGATATTATCATTTACTCAAAGTCACGTGAGGAGCATGTTCAACATCTTCGTCAAGTGTTATGAACACTAAGGGAGCACAAGTTGTATGATAAGAGAAGTAAGTGTGAGTTCTGGATGAAAGAAGTCAAATTTCTTGGGCATGTAGTATCCGAAGAAGGAGTGATAGTAGATCCAGCTAAGGTTGAAGTAGTAATGAATTGGAACTAACCTAAGAATGCAACCGAAGTTTGAAGTTTTCTGGGATTGGCAGGATACTATCGAAGATTTGTGGAAGGATTTTCCAGAATAGCTCTGCCCATGACCCGACTCACCCGAAAAGGAGAAAAATTTGAGTGGACCAAGGAATGTGAACAAGCATTTAACATCCTAAAAGAGAAGTTGACCACAACACCTATTCTTACTATACCCGAAAATGGTATCGGGTATGATGTTTATACGGATGCATCATTACGAGGTCTTGGATGTGTATTAATGCAAAACAACAAGGTGGTTGCCTATAGATCAAGACAATTAAAAGATCATGAACGAATTATTCCACCCATGATTTGGAACTGGCAGATGTTGTCTTTGCTTTGAAGCTATGGCGTTGTTATCTATACGGGAAAAATTTTCAGATTTACTCGGATCCCAAAAGTCTCAAGTATATATTCACTCAGAAAGACTTGAATCTCCGACAACGACACTGGATAGAGTATCTCGAGGATTACGACTTCACACTTCAATACCATCCAAGAAAAGCTAACGTGGTAGCTGATGCATTGAGCAGAAAATCCCGAAGTGCAGTGATCAATGTGATGAAGGATAAATGGCGATTAAGAGAGGCACTAGAGGACTATGACATCTGGATGAGTGAATAAAAAGGTCAACCACGTTTTTTTAATCTCGTTGCTCAACTTATCCTCCGACAAAAAGTTGTTGAATTACAACGTTCGGATTCCTACCTAGAATCCATCCGCACCCAACTGGAAGATGGGAATGCTCTTGAGAATTGGTGGTTGCAAAAGGGAGAATTATTGTATCAAGGAAGGTTGTATGTGCCCGATAATGCTCAGTTGAAAGAAGAAATACTTAGGGAATGCCATTGCTCTAAGTTTTCCATACATCCTGGCAGTACAAAAATGTATCAAGATATGGAGCGCCAATATTGGTGGAAAGGAATGAAGAAGGATGTGGCTAAATTTAAACTCGATGTGCCATATGTCAGCAAGTAAAAGTAGAGCATCAGAAACCTGGTGGGCTGTTACAATCCTTACCTATCCCAGAGTGGAAATGAGATCATATCACTATGGATTTTGTGATCGGATTGCCTAGAATTACAAAAGGATACAATGCAGTATGGGTTATAGTGGATCGACTCACCAAATCAGCCCATTTCTTAGACATGAAGAATACTGATACTCTAGCCACGTTAAGTCAACTTTATATACTAGAGATTGTAAGATTATATGGGGTACTGTTATCAATCGTGTCAAATCGAGATACTCGCTTTGTGGCTCAATTTTGGCAGAGTTTACAAAAAGTTATGGGAACCGAGTTACATTTCAGTACTGCCTACCATCCTCAAACAGATGGTCAATCTGAAAGGGTGATCCAAATATTGAAAGATATGTTACAAGCTTGCGCTCTAGATTTCAAGGGCAGTTGGAATGAACATCTTCCACTGGTGGAATTTGTTTACAACAACAACTATCAAAGCAGTATTGGCATGGCTCCGTATGAGGCTTTGTACGGACGACCTTGTAGATCACCTCTATGTTGGGTTGAAGCTGGTGAGAGCGTTTTATTTGGTCAAGAAATTGTTCGAGAAACCACTGAGAAGATCCAAGTAGTTCAGGATCGGCTACGCACAGCTCAAAGTCAACAAAAGAGCTATGCAGATCAAATGAGGAGGCCCTTGGAATTTCAAGTGGGTGATTATGTATTCTTAAAGGTATCCCTTAGGAAAGGAATATCTAAATTTGGGAAAAAGGGTAAGTTGGCTCCCAGATACATTGCACAACGCGTTGGAAATATAGCTTATCAGCTTGCCTTGCCAGCTCAGTTATCAAGAATACATGATGTATTTCATGTATCCATATTAAGGAAATATGAACCAGATGCGTCTCACGTTATCGACTAGAATGATGTCCAAATTCAAGAAAATGGAATGTGCGAAGAGCAACCTGTGCAAATTCTCGACACCAAGGAGCAGGTATTACGTAACAAGGTCATACCACTCGTAAAGGTGCTATGATAACATCATGGTATTGAAGAAGCCACGTGGGAATTGGAAACAGATATACGTACAAGATATCCCTATCTTTTTTAACTTTCAAGGTTAGTATTAAATTTCGGGGACGAAATTCTTTTTAAGGGGGGTAGATTGTGACGACCCATATATATATATATATATATATATATATATATATATATATATATATATATATATATATATATTAATCGTTAACACACTAATTAGGTCATCAATTATGATTCTATATAATTGAGGTTTATTTTTTAAAATATATACATATATAAATATATCTATAAATATATATATATATATATATAATTAATGAATATATATATATATATAGGTGTTAAGAGGACATGCATAGTGGAGCAAATGTAAAACGTGCAAGAAAAGAAAAAAAAAAGAGAGAATAACAAAGAAATGGACAATTGTTCATGTGATGCAAGCAAAATGGCATCAGCCATGACGTAAGGGAGCCAGGCTTTGGCTATAAATAGCCAAGCCCAGGCCACTCGAACAAGCACAACGGAGAAGGAAAGAAAAAGAGAGAGAGAGAGAGAGAGAGAGAGAGAGAGAGAGGAAAGGAAGAAAAGGGGGTCAAAATTTTGTTGACCTAAGAGTTCGCTGTTTTCGATCAAAATTTTTGGGTAAGATTTTTAGTTATTATTTAGTAATTCTATACGTTCGAGTCACTTAAAGTTGATCCTCATTAAATATTTTTGGATCAAATTTAGGTATCATTATTTTTCGTTAGTTATTCCAAAAAATTATTTTAGCTTAACAAAGCTCTTATTACCTATTGTTATTCTAAAATATAATATTGGTTGTTTTGTCATAGTACACGGTATCGAGTAGAGGTCAAGTCAAAAATAAGATTTCCTTTATCTTTTACTGTCATTGATGCATCTCTTGCATGTTTGGGGGCTTCATATCAAATCTATTTTTTTTATGATGTAATATTATATCGCTTTAATCATGGAGTCAAACTTGGGTTTTATAAATAAATCGTGATCATGCACATATTATATTTATCTTGTGAAACCAAGTTGCATATAAAATATTTTTTTTATTTATTGTTTGATTTTCTATTTGTTGTTGGGTCTGAATACGATATGACTCTATTTTATGATTCTGATAAAATTACTATGGATGCACATAATCGAGGGCAGAGAGTTAGTAGACGTGTGGTCCTTGCGAGGATTCACGAGATTCCTACTAGTCCTTGGGTTCACTGGTTAGTAATATCGGTTGCCGTGGTAGCCTGTGTGGCACCGCATAATTCTTGGTATTGGTATTTCCGGAAAAGTAAGAAGGGCATTGGGTTCCCTAGGGTGCAAGAGCCCAAAATTTTTCTCCGGAGGTGGTTCATGCGTGGACCAGAAAATTGGCGGATTGATATGATCGATATGTGCCGAAGTTTATTTATTTATTTGATTCATTACTTTGTCTTATTCCTACATTTAGCTGTTGTTTAATTATACAATGTATTGTTTTAAAACCTTGATAGTCATTGATAAATGTTATCCTACTGGGCTGGTGAGCTCATTCCTATCTAACATTTTTCAGAAATATGAAGTCAGACAGGAGGATAAGCTGAAAGGACGGTGGATAGAGACTGCTATTATTATTTCTCTTTATGTTGTATCAAGAATATTTTAACTGATCGAGTGAGGATTATATAACTGTACGCTGAATATAATAATACAAGGAAGGTTATTGTAATTTATATGCAGTTTTATTCCTTAATCACGTCCGAGTTTTTTTTTTAAGAAAAAGAAAAAAAATTCGGGGCGTGACAACCCTTGTTTGCTAGTATAAATGTAGGAGTAGACTACTGTACATCCCACAAGCTTTTCGGTATGGTATCGAAAAGTTGTTGGCTACAAAAGGCTAAATTTTTGTTGCAGAAGGATGTAGTAAAGGTCACGTGTAAAAGCAAAAGTAAGGCAACTGTGACTTACATCGTACAAAATTACAACAATGGTGGATGGAAGATCTACTACAATAATGAGACAATTACAAAGATAATGGTATAGTTACATTAGTTTTTCCATGATTTACAACAATAATGGGCACAATAACAAAGATAATGGTATTCTTACAAAATTATTGTGAGATTAACGACATTAGTGGGTACAAGTACAAACAATAATGGTATAATTACAACAACAGTGAGAAATTTTGAACATTAGTGGAAATAACTACAAAGGTAATGAGATATTTACTACATCAGTAAGAAATGTACAATAGTAATGGGGATAATTACAAAACTAAAGGTATATTTACAACAAAAGTGCGTAAACTTACAACAACATATTTATGGTCAATACTGTACATGTTGATCAATCTATGTAAATTAGGATCGATCATTATAAGTTAATGTACTTAAATGACATCTAAAAGTAACGTGTAGTGTAAGGAAAATGGAATTTTGAAAAGAAAAAAAACATAAAGAATTTAATCAAACACGAATATTAGTGATCGATCAAATTGTTACAGGTTGGTAATTTGAATCAGAAGTAATAAGTATTGTGGAGGTTTGATTGATCGAGGAAAAAATATAATAGATTAGTACTTATTAAATTTTCTAAAATGCCCTCAAAAAGTAACGTGTAGTGTAAAAAAAATAAAAGCAATTGAATTCGATTGATCAAAAAAATATAGTGATCGATCATATTATTGCAGATGTATTAGTTGAAGTACTAGAACTATATTCTGTGGGTTAGTTATCGATCACTAAGATTTACTGATCAATCAAATAGTTACAAATTTAGTAGTTGAAGTAGTAGAATTATCTTCTATGGGGTGGTGATCGATCGATATAAAATCTTTATCGTAAATGCCCGCAAACAGTAAGTAATAGAAGTGTTGTAATGGGGAGCTTTATCGTAAATGAAGTTAGTAAGATACCCAAATAAATTCCCAAATCCTTCAAATTAGCCCTAATTTGCAGCTTATTCCAAACCCATTTCAAATCTCCCAATTCCATAAACCCTAAATCGCACACCCACCCCAAATCTCCTTCATGCGTTCGAGTTCGCCAAGACCCCAAATCTCCTTAATCGAAGTAAAAGAAGAGTGAAATTTCCATTGTGTATGAATTTGTAGCTTTGTTGATGGAGGGCAGAGAGGTGAAGCAATGGAAGAAGGTGGATAGCGGGAGGAGTTCTTGCAATGCGAAACTCTTTGTGGACAAACATGCTAAGAAGAGGTATGATACATTAATTGTTAAACGTCCTCTGTTACTTGAGTGTGGTGTTTACCTCGATGATCTAGTAGACAATGTGGATTGCCCTAAAATACTTCATGCTCGGAAATGGGATCCTCTGTTTGATGTGAATATGGAAGATAAAGCATATGTTGATCTGGTTAAGTTATTTTATGCAAATATTCATGAGTACAAGGAGAATGAGCTGACATTTAAGTCATTGGTTAGGAAGAAATCCATCACTGTTTCACCTAATCTTATTTCAAATATATTAAAAATTGATTAACCAGGCATTTTTTAGAATTCCATTGTCTTTCCATATGCAACTAAGGAGCAGTTTCTCAAAATGCGACGGTTATTCGAGGTATTTGTATTGGAAGTGGTCCTTGGGAGAATGAGAAAAGCAAAATTGCTCACATTGACCTTACACCAACATTTAGGATCTTAAACCTCATTGTTGCTTGTAATATATATCCGAAGGGACATACTACTGAGATTGAATATGATACAACCTAATTGTTATATGCTATTGGCGAATGTGGGGTTTATATTGATCTACCCCTTTACATATTCAACCATGTTCTTGAAGCATCTAAAGTAGACGATTGCAGGTCATGTCTTCTAGTTCCAATCTTAATTTCCAAGAGTTTGAAACATAATGGAGTTGAATTTTAGCATAATGATAGTTTTATGTACCCCATAAATGCAATGGGTATGGGTACACTAAATAAAAGTGTGGGAGCTATTTTGGGTGCGAAACGGGGTAAGCGTGGGAAGTAGTCATCAGCGGTGTCTCAGGTTGTGGGTGGTCAAGCTGGTTCTACCGTTGGTACTAGTGTGGTTGGACAAACACTTCAGAACATGGTTGAAAAGTAGGAAGCCCGATTTGAAAAGTTCGAGGATGAAACGAAGGGGTCTTTCCAACGTCTGGAGACAAAGTTAGATTATTTTTATAAGGAATTTAAAGAGTACATCAACAAACGACATATTGGTTTTGTTTTTATTTTTATTTTTTTGTTTTATAGTAGAAGAATATTTTGGCAACTGTGTTGTAGATGTTATGAGTCTGGTTGTTAAATATATTGGCTAGTAGTTATAAACAAATTGTGGTTTTATAGTTTTTGAGTTTGGTACAGTGAATATGAGTTTTGTACGTATGTTCATGTTTATTTGATTTTAACAATGAAGTAATGTATAGGCTGCAGATAAATTTTACCTTTGCACATTAGGTGAGATTAGGAGGAAACAACATATTGAGGTGTTTAGACTACTTCCTTCATTTTGCCCTTGTCATTTATACAGGAAAAATAGGGTGTGGGGTTGCACCTTCCATGCAACTTAAAAAAGTTGTATTGTGTGGTTAGCTGCTGTAGAGCAAATGGTTGATTATACCATATTTGTCCAATGCCCAAATGTGTACATGTTAATACTGCAAGAAGTATTGAGTACAGTATGCAAATGAAATCCTGGAAATAGTTAGTACCAAATAACTAAAGTCAATGACAAAGCACATGTAGTCGTGCTCACCTCGACATTGTTTAAAGAAGTATTAATGTACTGTCCGTGCACATTTGAATCAAAATTAGGGATCACTTGTGGTTAAAAAAAAATGGATATCAAAACTATGTTGGTATGTATTGAATTTCCCAAAGTAATGAAAAGGTGATAGTGTATGAACCTGGTATTGGAGGATACTCTAATTGTAAGTAGGATTTCAATGGTCTTCTTCTTGAGTTAGTGGCATAGGTTGTTGGGAGCCACCAGGTTGTGAGAAGGGCATGTCATCGTATGGGTCGTCTGCATGGCACATAAGCTACGAACACTTACAAATAATATGTTCGGTGCCCCGACATTTACTACATCTTCGCGGAGCTATTGGAAGGTTCTTTTGTACACGCCCCGGATTTCCTTTAATTGTCACTGTCTTGGGATTGACGACGCCAAAATTTCTGTTCGACACAGTCTCATTAACTTTGTGATGTGAAGATGAAACATGTGTTGTCTCGCGTGTATCATGACATTGTTTCATGCGGTTGGTTATTGTACTTTGAAGCTCATCTGCGTCCTCAGGCAATTGTGTAGCGTAGTAACACATCCGACTACACATTGACATTAATCCAGCATATCGAGAAGAAATTGATAAGGTTCTTTACGTTTGAGGCACAGTGGTTGTTGGGCAAGCTAATTTTGCATTAATTTTCCATTGTTTTACAATAGTACTATGAGGGAATTCTCTGATGTGTTCATTTTTCAAAACTGTAATGATGTGTGAGCAAGGAAGTCCAACATATTCTAATTTTAGGCAATTGCATTTGAAGATGTGATTGTGACAATCATAGATCACATTCCAAATGGATGTTTTTGTGTACTTCGATAGATAATAACTCCAATGAGTAATGTGCTCAATTTTTTGGACCACGAAGAAGAGTTCTTCGGCCTTTATATGATCCCGCACTTTAAAAAAAAATTGACCTGGTATACAATGAGGCAGCATGCTTCTCTAAGCAGCGTAGTGAAGTGATCCACACCGGTGTACTATTGTCAGAATAATGGTCGCCATAGGCTTCAGTCTCTCAGATTCTTGCTACCCCTCTATTATACTGTCTAACAAACTTATACAAACGAACCCTTGTTTTTAGAAAATGATTCAAGTAACCATTCAAGCTTTCTGAGTGTTGCGTGCTGTTTATGCAGCCAAAGAAATGACCCCGCAAGAATGCTTCAGCCCATTTTGAACTCTTTGTGTACACATCTGATATCCAATTGTTATCCTCCAGCCTAAATGAATGTACCATTGATTTCCACATCACGTCAAATTCCTCAGGTGTACATCAGACGCACATACATTTCTTGAACTCTCTTACAAAATTTTCAACATGAATATTTTGAAGCGCATTTCTCTCCAAATGTCAGTTGCATAGTCTGTGTTTTGCATTTGGAAAAATTCTTTCGATTGTGGCGGCCATGGCCTTATCCCAATTGGTGACAACTAATATAGGCTTTTTATTATCCATTGCATCAAAAAATGTCTCCAACACCCACAAATATGTGTCCACGGTCTCATTTGAAAGTAATGCACAACAAAAAATGCAAGTAACGTTTTGGTGGTTTACACCTGCAAGTATGACAAACGACTTTGTGTACGCGTTTGTGTTGTATGTTGTATCGAATATCAAAACATCACCAAAACATGAATAGTCCACATGAGAAGTTGAATCTGCCCAAAATAAGCAATTCAATGAATTATCATCAT
This sequence comes from Ilex aquifolium, assembly GCA_951799425.1. NCBI lineage: Eukaryota > Viridiplantae > Streptophyta > Magnoliopsida > Aquifoliales > Aquifoliaceae > Ilex > Ilex aquifolium. The sequence continues at coordinate 11,036,494 of OX637401.1, read as the reverse complement.
CAACGTTATACCTGAAATAAAATAATGGGTCTAACTCCTCTTTGGTGCTCAAGTATGCTAGTGTCCCTTCAGCATCCCCATTATTCATTTCCTCTCTTCGTTGGGTTGCAACAGCGTTGTACAAATCATTTCGCGTAAACCCAACATTTTGGTAGCCATCTGCTTGATGCAACATAAAATCTTGTATTTGGCTAGTGCATATTCCAACACTGCGAATTGCGGTTGCTTGCTCTCTGTCTGGGCTTTTCACACGGCGGTGTGACCGAAGGAACGGCACACCACTCAGTGGAACCAACGGATAATTATAATCCTTCACGAACTCCTTTACTACACATTTTTCTGACTTACTGTCATACTTAACGCGGAATATTGCCAAACAACCCAGTCGAGTTAGTCCTCTTGGTTCCCTTGCCTTTTATCTCAGTCTAAATATTTTCTAGCTCGAAACCCTTGTTACAAACATACCCACTTCCTTGACACCGGAACATGGTTTTTGTCATATTTTAAGTCATCTTTCCTGGAGCTGAAACCTACAAACTTAGCGTATGTGTTATAAAAATTACCCGCTTCATCTTCCAAGTTAAACTTCATGTCAAGGACTTCTTCAACTGATAACTCTTGTAACGCATTTTCCACTTCAAAGAGTTTCGAGTTAGTCGCAATTGATTTATCTCTATTTTGATGGAATTTGCCTTGGCGATGCCCATATTCATCATTATAGTTACCAAACTCATACATATCACTCTCTATGGAATCCTCATTCAAGTCTATAACAACATGCTTTCCTTTCTCAAAGCTACTACGATTAATTTGATGCGAGAAACCTACAGTAAAAATATTTTGAAAATATTGAAAATAATGGGTTACAGTACCGAGAAAAAATTATCGTTTGTCATACCTTTAAAAATAATTGAATTACTATAACGAAAACAAACAAAAAAATCATTCTAATTTATTCAAACTAAATGGCATTCTTAATAGTAGAGATCATGTGTGACATACCTTTATAATTTTCTCTCCTCTCATCCCGGTGTAGACATTGAAGCCTCAAGGTTGTTAGAGTTGGTTTATGGGAATCCACGAACACACTGAGAAGACTTGAATTAGCTACCAAATGGTAATTACAAGTACGTGAGGCACATTAAATTGAGGATGGGATTAAGTGGGCAGGTTTTATTGCTATGAATTAAGTTAAAATTTTGAGTACGGTATCGCCAATAAAATTGGACGCACCATATCTCGCAAATGTACGTGTTTAAAGAATGTCTTTACAACTTTTGTGGGTCATTTTATAATAAAAAATTTAACCACTTTTGTGGTTGATTTACCACTTTTGTAGGTGTTTTTATAACATTGGTCATCCAATTTTATTTACCACTATATTTCTATACAAAACCAATTAAAACTTTTGTGGTTGTTTTACGATATTTGTGGGAATTGTATCACTATATTTGTGGATTTTTGTACGGCTGTAAAATAATTAGTGTTACAATTTTATTTGGGTAAGCTTATAAAAAATGTATCGGCATGAGTTTTGTAAAATATTTACTATAAATGAGTTCAAAAAAACTCATAACAGTGGTAAAAACACTCACAAATTATTTTTAATATAGACTCATTGGAGTAGTTCGCACTTTTTTGTTACGGTTCCATTTTTGTTTCATTTTTTAATCATGTAGTGAAATTATAAAATTCAGTATATATTTTGTAACACCCCGAATTTTCTTTTATATATTTATAGAGATATATATATATAGTAAATAATATTTGTAAAGATGTAGATATATGTAGTGACATAAGAATAAACTGTAGGAATAAATGCTATGGAGACAATTTGATTGGGAAGTTACGTGTCGAAGATGTTTAAACTTGGAAAGGGTGATTAGACAAGTTTCTAAAAGTTTGTAGGTCAAAATAATGATTCCATTGAATCCGGAAGGTCTAAAAACATTGGGAGTGGTAATATGGATGTATTGGAAGTTAGGAAGTGTCTCGGAGTTAAAATACACTTTAGCGAGAATTTGGGTAAAAATGGGTATTGAATACTACTTAGTGTTTTGGCCATAACTTTTTATCCTTAAGTCCAATTGATCTGAAATTTTTACAGTAGATAGTAGACATCTAGGGCTACAAAATTATGTATCATGAAAATTTTCCAATTCGACCTCTAAATGGGTCAAAACTGCATTGGAAGTTGAAACAAAAATCTGGCAGTCAAACCGTACCGGTACGCGTACCGGTACGCGTACCGGTACGCCGAACTCCAGTAGCTAAACCATACCGGTACGCGTACCGGTACGCCCGATAAAGCCAGCCCGATCCGACTGCGGGTCTTTCTCCATTTCTTCCACTATAAATACTTAAGGCCGACTATTTGAGTCCCATTTCAACCTTCTAAACCCTAGGCACCTTTAGAGAGAAAGAGAGGGAGAGAAGAACATCAAAGATAAGGAGAGATACACCATTTTAGAAGATTAAAACCCTAGATTTCTAAGATTTCACTTCTCTACTCATTCTCTTTTCTTCCATTCTTCACCCACTCTCACCCAAATCTTTTGAAAACCCTAGGGAGGGGGAATTAAAAGGAAAAGAAAGGAAAGCAAGAAGGTCTTGAAGTTTGGGTATTTGGGCTTAAACTCTTGAGCATTGAGGTAGGGGATTTCTTCCTATTCTCTTACATTGATGTTAGGGTTAACTTATATGTATTCTTGTGGTTTGAAATTATATATACTTGCTATTAATTACTTGATTCTTGGTCTTCTTGCATTTATTGCCATGTTTTAAACATTGTGATGGTTGGGTAGCCATTAAAGCTCTCTTTTACTTCTTACATTTCCTTTGTTCTCACCATCAAAACCTTAGTGCTTGATATTGTACAACCAAATGATGTTTATGATGATCTCTTGCTCATTTTCTTCCATCATATTATGAAACATTATATTAGAAATTGTGGAATTTAGTAATTCCTTGAAATGTTGATGAATTGAGAATATGTTGGTTTCCTCAATTGTATGGTTGTTGTGAGGGACTTGGATTTCCTTCGAGAGATGCCGTAGAGTGTTAGAGGTTAGTCTACCCCAGTGGGGGTGAGATGGTTTCCTAGCACTTGTAATGGGTTGTCATTTGGTAATGAAACCACTATCGTTCACTGGAGTTCGAACAAGGGATATTATACTTTTCCTGGGAAGGGACTCGTCACTGTCATTGGGATGGTAGACGCCCTTTCCTAAAATGCTTGTGAATGTGATTGTGATTGGTGGACTAGGTATAATCGTTGGGTAGATTCATGAGAAGCAATCAACATACATGGTACGAGGATGAACCAATATACATGGGATGATGAGTTGGAACGTCTTGGCCGGTGCATTGGTATGGGACAATGCATCGGAAGACGCCCTTCCGAATTGGCCTAACTTTGGACACGGTGTATTATTGTTCAATTTAATTTATTCTTTACTTGATTGTTGTTATGGCTTAAACTTGAGATCTCTTTAAACTGTCCTATTTTTCCTTCAAAAATTGATATATATTATTTTCGAAATGTGACCGACCCGTTTTATATTTTTTTATAAACCTTGTTTGAGTTGGGAAGATTTTGCTACAGAGCTTCGTGCTCATCCCCTACCAATTTACATTTTTCAGATTTGGTGCTAGAGGAGGATCTCGGCATCGACGAGTCAGGGCATTGGGAGGCTCCACTCGAGGGGAACCTAGATCCCGAGGTAGATATGTAGAGATGTAGCTTCTTTTGTACTAGACTAGGTTATTCTTTTGGACACTGTGAGGTCTAGTTTCTTTTGCTATTCCGCTGTGCTACTTTAATTAATTTTTGAGATGTAAATGCCATGGTTGGGCATATTCTTTTGGATAATGATGTAAATATTTTATGGATGATGAATGAAGTTTAATGTATTTATGGATGATATTAGTGCTCTCATGATGTAAATGGTTTTAGTATGTAATGTCGTCCAGGGTGTGTTTTGGGGCGTTACAGATTTGGTATCAGAGCCTAGGCTTTAGGTCTTACATGGGAGCTGTAGGTTATGGATCACCATTAGAGATATAGGATTAGGGTGAAGGAAATTGTGGTCTAGTTTGATATAAACTTTATGCTTTAGACTAAATCTATATTTTGGATGCCTTGTACATCAATGAAACTGAATTGTGAATTGATGTGCAGGATGGACGGGTTACGAGGGCGAGGACGTGGGCGTGGTCGTGGAGGTCAAGCAAATCCACCACCACCACCACCTCCCGATGCCATGCAAGGCATATATCAATGTTTGAGGGAGCTCACCACTCTGGTGCAAAACCAGAATGGAAACAACAACAACCACAACCACAACGGGGGAGCTCATCCATTAGCCCAAGTACCGGGCAATGGGGATGATAACCGGAGGATGGTAACCCTTCGGGAATTTCTGAGGCAACACCCGCCTACTTTCCAAGGGAGCTCCAATCCTTTGGATGCGGATAAATGGATCCGTCGGGTAAAGAAGATTTGTGACGGCATGGGGGTTGCCGAAGACTTGAGGGTTGGCTTGGCTACCTATTTGCTCGAGGGGGAGGCCGACCATTGGTGGGACTCCGTGAAAAGAAGGAGGAACACCGAGACACTTACTTGGGAGGAATTCGACCAAGTCTTCCAAGACAAGTATTTTCCGGAATCAGTTAGGGACCGGATGAAGACAGACTTTCTGGCTCTACGGCAGGGTAGCATGACGGTGGCTGAATACGAGAGGAGGTTTGATGAGCTATCCCGCTATGCCACCGAGTTCATATCCACTGAGGCCATGAGGGCCAAGCGCTTTGAGCAGGGATTGAGGCCTACCATCAAGGAGAAGCTTGTGGCACACAAGATCCGGGAATATGGAGATCTTGTGGATAGAGCAGCACTAGTGGAGAGAGACACAAAGGATAATTTGAGGAGACAGATCTTTGCGAGAGGAGGTCCTATACGGACTGGTGCTAGCAGCAGTGGGGTGCAGAGAGCGGCACCGTACCGTCGTCCTGACCAGGCAGGAGGACAGAGACTCTTGACAGCCCGAGGGGATGGAGCTACTCAGAATCGTACAGGCACTGACCCACGTCAATGCTTTGCATGTGGAGGTGTCGGGCATTTCAGACATAACTGCCCATCATTTCCACCACGGACGCACCAAGCGGCAGGACAGGGGCAAGCAACCCAGCCACCACTACCGAGACCACCACCACCGAGGCCACAGCAGCAGAGACCCATGGGAGCTCTAGCCCCAGGCGGCGCCACTCAGGGGAGAGTGTTTGCTTTGACCCAAATGGAGGAAGATGCCTCCAATGCCGTTGTGGAAGGTATCATTCTTCTCTACAATTCTTGGGCCCGAATATTATTTGATCCCGGTGTTACACATTCATTCATACGCCATACATATGCTCTTAGTTTGGGATTGAAACTTGAGAAGCTAGAGTATGCTTTGAGTGTTGACTTGCCTACGGGAGAACGGTTAGATACTACGAGGGTGTGTAGAGGTTGTATGCTTCGAATTGGGGAACAAGAATTGATCGTAGATTTGGTCGCGTTAGACATGAAAGGGTACGACGTTATTTTTGGGATGAAATTGTTGTCTAAATTCCGGGCGGTGATGGATTGTTTCCGCAAGAGGATTTCATTCCAACTACCTGGGGGAACAGCTTTCACTTTCATAAATGATTGCGAGTCTACCCATCCATTTCCTACGACGGGTAGTAGATTCTTGAAAGCGAATGCGGGGAGCCATTTGAGTTTCTTAGCTAGCTTGATGGGAGATGATCGGGATAATTTCCATGCGGATGTGGTGTTGATAGTATCGGACTTTTCGGATGTCTTCCCAGACGAATTACCCGGGCTACCTCCACACAGGGAGATTGAGTTCAAAATAGATCTCTACCCGGGAACCGAACCCATATCCATTGCTCCGTATCGGATGGCACCTTTGGAGTTGAAGGAGCTAAGGAAACAGTTAGACCATTTGTTGGCCATTGGGTTTATCCGTTTGAGTACTTCACCTTGGGGAGCCCCGGTCCTCTTTGTGAAGAAAACGGATGAGACTCTACGGTTGTGCACGGATTACCGGAAGTTGAATCGGGTTACCGTGAAGAATAAGTATCTGTTGCCGAGGATTGATGACTTATTTGATCAGTTGAAGGGTTCGAAATATTACTCCAAGATTGATCTTCGCACGGGTTATCATCAGTTGCGGATTAAGGAGGAGGATATTCCTAAGACTGCTTTTCGTACCCGGTATGGTCATTTCGAGTATACGGTGATGCCGTTCGGACTGACTAATGCACCAGCAGCCTTCATGGATTTGATGCATAAAGTCTTCCGGCCTTACCTCGATCAATTTGTCATTGTGTTTATTGATGACATACTGATTTACTCACAGACTCGGGAGGAACATGCTCGTCATCTCTCTATTGTGCTACAAACATTGAGAGAACATAAGTTATATGCAAAGATGAGCAAGTGTGAGTTTTGGATGAAGGAAGTAAAGTTCCTTGGCCATGTTGTGTCCGAACAAGGAGTAGCAGTTGATTCCGCAAAGATTGAGGTCGTGATGAAATGGGAACCACCGAAGAACGTAACAGAAGTACGGAGTTTCTTGGGATTAGCCGGCTATTATCGTAGGTTTGTGGAAGGGTTTTCCAAGCTTGCGATGCCGATGACTCGCCTCACAAGGAAGGGAGAAAAATTCGTGTGGACTCAAGCGTGTGAGCTAGCTTTCCGCACCCTGAAGGAGAAGTTGACGACGGCACCTATCCTCATTATCCCAAGCAGTGGGGAAGGCTACGATGTCTACACCGATGCTTCACTACGAGGCTTGGGATGTGTGTTAATGCAAGGAGGAAAGGTAGTCGCTTATGGCTCGAGGCAACTTAAGGTTCATGAACAAAATTATCCCACCCATGACTTAGAGCTCGCCGCTGTGGTTTTTGCTCTTAAGTTGTGGAGGTGTTACTTGTACGGAGAGAAATTCCAAGTATTCTCGGATCATAAAAGCCTCAAGTACATATTCACACAGAGAGACTTGAACCTTTGGCAAAGGAGGTGGGTTGAGTATTTAGAAGACTATGATTTCACACTCAACTACCATCTGGGAAAGGCGAATATAGTTGCCGACGCTCTTAGCAGGAAGTCTCGAGGTGAAATCAATTTTCTTGCGGTAAATAGGTGGAAAATGATTGATGCATTGGAAGAGTACGATCTATGGGTGGATGGACCGGAGTATCAACCATATCTATTCAATCTTGTAGCTCAACCGACGCTTCAGCGACGGGTAGTAGAGTTGCAATGCCTGGACTCGGCACTCGATTTGATTAGAGCTCGATTGGAGAGTGGAGAAGCGATTGAGGGATGGTCTTGGAAGAATGGAGAGTTGAGATATGAGAAGAGGCTATGTGTTCCCGATGACTCGTCGCTAAAAGAGGAGATACTTGGAGAGTGTCATCGCTCTAAGTTTGCTATCCACCCCGGTAGCACAAAAATGTATAGGGACATGAAGCGCCAATATTGGTGGAAGGGAATGAAGAAGGATGTGGCAAGGTTCATAGCACGATGTGCGGTGTGCCAGCAGGTGAAGATTGAACATCAAAAGCCAGGAGGATTACTACAGTCTTTGCCTATCCCAGAGTGGAAGTGGGATCACATCACCATGGATTTCGTGTCGGGTTTACCACGGACGTCGCGCGGGCATAACGTAGTATGGGTTATTGTGGATAGACTCACCAAGTCCGCTCATTTCTTGGGTATGAAGACCACGGATACGTTCAAGACCTTGAGCCAGCTGTATATCCGTGAGATTGTGCGATTACATGGAGTTCCATTTTCTATCGTGTCGGATCGTGATTCTCGGTTTGTGGCGAGATTCTGGCAAAGTCTACAACAAGCGATAGGGACAGAGTTACACTTCAGTACGGCTTTTCATCCCCAAACGGATGGCCAATCCGAGAGGGTGATACAGATTGTGGAAGACATGTTACGTGCTTGCGCGTTGGACTTCAAAGGAAGCTGGAGTGATCACTTGCCGTTGGTAGAATTTGCATACAACAACAGCTATCAGGCAAGCATTGGGATGGCACCGTATGAAGTCTTGTATAGAAGACCATGCAGATCACCGGCGTGTTGGTTAGAAGCCGGCGAGAGGAGTTTGTTTAGACCGGACATTATTCGAGAAACTACGGAGAAGATTCAACTCATCCGAGAGAGGCTACGGACGGCGCAAAGTAGACAGAAGAGCTATGCGGACCACCGACGAAGACCCTTAGAATTTAAGGTGGGAGACTATGTATTTCTCAAGGTGTCACCCAAGAAGGGCGTGTTTCGATTCGTCAAGAAAGGGAAGTTAGCGCCAAGATATACCGGGCCATTTGAAGTGATCAAGGTTGTGGGCAAAGCGGCGTATCAGTTGCGGTTACCAGCTCAGCTATCTGGGGTACATGACGTGTTCCACGTGTCGATGTTGAGGAAGTGTCAATCGGATGCAACTCCAGTCGTGGATTTGGAGGATATTGAAATTCAGGATGGAGCAACATATGAAGAACAACCGGTGGAGATTCTTGATGCCAAGGAAAAGGTGCTCCGCAACAAGGTCATCCGACTCGTGAAGGTTTTGTGGCGACATCATGGGGTGAAAGAAGCTACATGGGAACCGGAGCAAGAAATGCGGGAGAAGTATCCATATTTGTTCGCTACTTAAGGTAAGTTTCGAGGACGAAACTTTCTTTAAGGGGGGTGGATTGTAACACCCCGAATTTTCTTTTATATATTTATAGATATATATATATAGTAAATAATATTTGTAAAGATGTAGATATATGTAGTGACATAAGAATAAACTGTAGGAATAAATGCTATGGAGACAATTTGATTGGGAAGTTACGTGTCGAAGATGTTTAAACTTGGAAAGGGTGACTAGACAAGTTTCTAAAAGTTTGTAGGTCAAAATAATGATTCCATTGAATCCGGAAGGTCTAAAAACATTGGGAGAGATAATATGGATGTATTGGAAGTTAGGAAGTGTCTCGGAGTTAAAATACACTTTAGCGAGAATTTGGGTAAAAATGGGAATTGAACACTACTTAGTGTTTTGGCCATAACTTTTTATCCTTAAGTCCAATTGATCTGAAATTTTTACAGTAGATAGTAGACATCTAGGGCTACAAAAGTATGTCATCTAGGGCTACAAAAGTATGTCTCATGAAAATTTTCCAATTCGACCTCTAAATGGGTCAAAACTGCATTGGAAGTTAAAACAAAAATCTGGCAGTCAAACCGTACCGGTACGCGTACCGGTACGCCGAACTCCAGTAGCTAAACCGTACCGGTACGCGTACCGGTACGCGCGATAAAGCCAGCCCGATCCGACTGCGGGTCTTTCTCCATTTCTTCCACTATAAATATTTAAGGCCTACTATTTGAACCCCATTTCAACCTTCTAAACCCTAGGCACCTTTAGAGAGAAAGAGAGGGAGAGAAGAACATCAAAGATAAGGAGAGATACACCATTTTAGAAGATTAAAACCCTAGATTTCTAAGATTTCACTTCTCTACTCATTCTCTTTTCTTCCATTCTTCACACAGTCTCACCCAAATCTTTTGAAAACCCTAGGGAGGGGGAATTAAAAGGAAAAGAAAGGAAAGCAAGAAGGTCTTGAAGTTTGGGTATTTGGGCTTAAACTCTTGAGCATTGAGGTAGGGGATTTCTTCCTATTCTCTTACATTGATGTTAGGGTTAACTTATATGTATTCTTGTGGTTTGAAATCATATATACTTGCTATTAATTACTTGATTCTTGGTCTTCTTGCATTTATTGCCATGTTTTAAACATTGTGATGGTTGGGTAGCCATTAAAGCTCTCTTTTACTTCTTCAAACCCTAGTTTTAAGAAAAATGAATTTTTCTTCTTACATTTCCTTTGTTCTCACCATCAAAACCTTAGTGCTTGATATTGTACAACCAAATGATGTTTATGATGATCTCTTGCTCATTTTCTTCCATCATATTATGAAACATTATATTAGAAATTGTGGAATTTAGTAATTCCTTGAAATGTTGATGAATTGAGAATATGTTGGTTTCCTCAATTGTATGGTTGTTGTGAGGGACTTGGATTTCCTTCGAGAGATGCCGTAGAGTGTTAGAGGTTAGTCTACCCCAGTGGGGGTGAGATGGTTTCCTAGCACTTGTAGTGGGTTGTCATTTGGTAATGAAACCACTATCGTTCACTGGAGTTCGAACAAGGGATAGTATACTTTTCCTGGGAAGGGACTCGTCACTGCCATTGGGATGGTAGACGCCCTTTCCTAAAATGCTTGTGAATGTGATTGTGATTGGTGGATTAGGTATAATCGTTGGGTAGATTCATGAGAAGCAATCAACATACATGGTACGGGGATGAACCAATATACATGGGATGATGAGTTGGAACGTCTTGGCCGGTGCATTGGTATGGGACAATGCATCGGAAGACGCCCTTCCGAATTGGCCTAACTTTGGACACGGTGTATTGTTGTTCAATTTAATTTATTCTTTACTTGATTGTTGTTATGGCTTAAACTTGAGATCTCTTTAAACTGTCCTATTTTTCCTTCAAAAATTGATATATATTATTTTCGAAATGTGACCGACCCGTTTTATAGTTTTTTATAAACCTTGTTTGAGTTGGGAAGATTTTGCTACAGAGCTTCGTGCTCATCCCCTACCAATTTACATTTTTCAGATTTGGTGCTAGAGGAGGATCTCGGCATCGACGAGTTAGGGCATTGGGAGGCTCCACTCGAGGGGAACCTAGATCCCGAGGTGGATATGTAGAGATGTAGCTTCTTTTGTACTAGACTAGGTTATTCTTTTGGACACTGTGAGGTCTAGTTTCTTTTGCTATTCCGCTGTGCTACTTTAATTAATTTTTGAGATGTAAATGCCATGGTTGGGCATATTCTTTTGGATAATGATGTAAATATTTTATGGATGATGAATGAAGTTTAATGTATTTATGGATGATATTAGTGCTCTCATGATGTAAATGGTTTTAGTATGTAATGCCGTCCAGGGTGTGTTTTGGGGCGTTACATATTTTTTTAGGTTGAATTAAATTACATGTTATGTTTTTAGGGACATTTTAGTATTTTTCCTTGAATTTTTATTATTGGTAAAATTAATAAAATAAATTGTGCAATATCGATTTATGCCAAGTCATAATACCCATTTCCGAAAAAAGAAAAAAAACAAAAACCCTCATTCAAATTTCAAATGACGCCTGAAATTCAGTGCATTTCCCCTGCCGAATTTTTCACAATTGTTAACTTCCCTTTTTTTCCCCAAAATGTCACACCTAACCCTTGAGGAACATCACTCTCTATCTCTTAGATTAGAAAAACTCTCTCCTTCTCTCTCTCATCACCGATTGATGTGGGTGTCTCGTTTCATTCTATGCTTCACTAATCTCTGACCATCGTCAATCGCTCCACCGCAAGAACACCACTCTCCCTTCAATCTCATTGAAGGGAAACTAGTTGTTGGTAAAGGATAATCTTCCTTTGCTTGACTTTCTGAGGGTTTTGTCAAAGTTTGTTGGAAATAGTTATGGATGTTGTTAGTGTTAATTTTTTCGTTGATTGTTTGGGGGTTATTGCCGATTTTGTTAGTGGATTTCTTTGTTGTGAATTTGTTCTCTCTCTCTCCCTCTCCATCTCTCTCAACTTGCTCTCTGTCTCTCTCTCTATGCTGATGTCTTTTAACATGAATATGCAAGATTATGTGGAGTCTTGGCAGAGAACTCACATTTTTAACGTGTATTCTGACACACCAACCCAAATGCAAGATGGGTTGTTCGATCCTCATTTGGGTTCGTATATGTTGTTTTGAGTAATCCACGAGCTCTAAATTTATAGTGTGTCTTTGAGATTGAGACCAAACAGACGTTTCTCTTTAACCAACATCAAATACAATATCAATCTAAAAGACTACCACTTTCAATTAGTGAATAGTGACACTGATAACCATTATAGGTTGCTTTCTGGTGGATGTTTTTTTAAATTTTGTACGAGGTGGAGAATAATGTGGTTTTCTTGGTAGAAGAATCAATTTTGTAGCTACTTACTTCAGTCAAACTGTAAGGAAGAGTGTTGGTCTTTCCCATATTACATATTTTTCACTACAACTGTGTGAATTACCGAATGATATTTGGTATTCCCCCTCATACCAACTCATGGGTCACTATTGGATGGAAAACATACCTATTGGTTCAGGACCTAACATAAACTGATCTAACTAACACTATATATTGATACGCTTGTCATAGATTATAATGGTCAATGGTTGCAAGTTCTTGCCTGAGTTGTTATGCACTGTCATATTCAAAAATCCTATATGTAAGTATGGAACTCCACTTTCAAATCTTCATATTGTACATGGAATCTGGAGTCAATTAATGCTGTGAATTGAAGATTTACACGAACAATTAACAGATCTCTTGCATGTTGTGTAATGTTACACGATGTTACACAATATTCACAAAATTAAATGTCGCACAAAAATAAGCCATCAAATCAATTGGTTTGGGTGGATTGCTTAGCATACGCTGCAAGTATATTAGAAGGGATTTGTGTGCATGGTTGGCTGAAATATTTGCTCCCCAGAAGTGTGCATTCAACATATATGGCATATATGTGAAGTTCTGCCCCCAAGATGTGACCTACATAATGAGGTTGTCATGCATAGGGACAAATGAGGTGACAACTGGAACAAAAGACAACATTATTGATCTTTGTATGTCAATATTTAACGGACAACCGGATGTGTCTTTGAAACATTTGGTGGACCGCATAAGTATAATCACAGATGAGTCTGACGAATTTATACGTTTGGCTGTTTTATATATTATTGGTTGTATGCTTCACCCAACCATGCGAATTACACTAAGTACTTCTGCATTGCATTATGTAGTTGACATGCCTTCTTTACGACACACTAATTGGTGTAAGTTTGTATTTGATGGATTCATTGAAGGCATACAAAAATTTCAAAGTACAGGACGGGGATCAATGGGTGGTTGTCTGTTAATTTACTTATAACAAACATGTTTGTTAATGTCTATGTGGACTGAGAAGAATTCGTTATAATGGCTCATCTTGATTTTATTTGCTATGTAGGTTTTTTATCTTAAACATGTAACACTGAGAGGAATGCGCATATATTCTTGATGTTATGCATGTAGTTGTCGGTCTTCATTAACGAAGAGCTAATTGATACTACAATTGGTACCGCCACCCAGCAAACATTGTCTGAAGTATGTATATATACCATCTCATTGTATATATTTCCCAAATCGTTTTATAGAAAACCATGGCATGTGGAGGACTTAGTATGCTTTGTTTTTTTTGGAGCGTCAAATTATTACTCATGGTAATTTACTTATAACAAACATGTTTGTTAATGTATATGTGGACTGAGAAGAATTTGTTATAACGGCTCATCTTGATTTTATTTGTTATGTAGGCTTTTATCTTGGACAGGTAACACCAAGAGGGGCATGCATATATTCTTGATGTTATGCAGGTAGTTGTCGGTCTTCATTGACGAAGAGCTAATTGATACTACAATTGATACTACCACCCAGCAAGAATTGTCTGAAGATTGTATATATACCATCTCATTGTATATATTTCCCAATCCTTTTATAGAAGACCATGGCATGTGGAGGATTTAATATGCTTTGTTTTTTTTTTTTTTTGGAGAGTCAAATTATTACAACCAATCCATTATAACGGCACTTGTATCATAGGATTTACGATTAAGCATTGCAAGACTGGAGCTACTTGTTGAATGCATGGAACAAAAGTTTGATACTTTTTCTGTGATGGAGAAAAGATTGGGTGAGATTGGACATATCGTGTCCCAATTTGTTGAGAACTCAAGGACTGAGAAGGAGGCGCCAGATGACATGGGGGGACATAATGATGAAGAGGGAATTGATATCACGACTATGAGTACATTAGCCATTTATTTTCATCACCACATCTCTTACTGACTACTTCCTTTGTACATTGATTATGAAATTTATCTTGTAGGTTGAATTGGATGATCCAAAAGACTTAGATGAACGCCGATCAAAAGAAGTAAGTATTAATGAGTTGTGTATTAAAAATGCTAGCTTTTCAGTTACCTAACAATTATAATCCCTTATAATATAAATTAATTTTTAGATGGCAGATGTGGTGTTCCCACAAGTAACCCATATCGATGCTAATGTTGAGCGTGCAATCTACAATTACATATTTGACAACAAACTGTCATCTAAGTATGTGATTGCGGACACTAGATTTGACCCTATATCTTCTACTTAACAACTGCTAATGTTTTCATTATCCAATTGATTAACCTTAATAAGTATGTAAATTAAAAAATTAAAAAACTCGAATTAGCATAACTAACGCACTAAAAATTAGTACTTAGAGTAAATTAGGGTTTGTGCGGGAATGATACTAGTTTTAACATTTTATCTAAAAGTTGCAGGACAAATGCCGAATTAACGCAAGACCAAGGGAGCAATGTCAGGAGAATGCAAAGAAGGAAGGACAAAGTGTAATAAAAGCACGTAAAGAGTCAGCATGCATGCAAGCGGGATTTTCCAGCAAAGAACCACCGTCCGGACGGTGGTGATGGCGTCCGGACGGTCACCTTTGTCAGAGTTCAAGTTGCCCACTTGCCCACTTGCCTTCCCACGCCTATAAATACCCATGCTCCTCTTCAGTTTTCAGAAGGCCGGAACTGAGAGAGAAACCAAGAGAGAAACTGAGAAAGATACGAGAGAAGTTCTGAAGCTTTCCGAAGAGAGAAAAAGAGAGAAAAGAAAAGAGAAAGCACGCTCCGGTCCGTGTTATACTTCAGTCCTACGTCCTGTACTTTTATATTTTCGTTATATCTTTCCATTCGGATAGTTGAACTGCTGCAACTTTTTCATCTTAATCGATCATAAGAGTGGTTGTGCTTCAATCGTTCCCTGCGAAAGACATTTAAATTCCGCACTTTACTTTCTGTTGTAATGACAACTGCTAGCACTCCTTGCTTGTCTATAGCAATGGAGCGTGAGTAGTTCTGTATATCCTCCGGTTCGAGGGGAACACATGTATAATATTGATCTGTTTATGGAATTGCTGATGTTTTATTTATACGTTTATTATATATATGAGACGGGCCAGCTAGAATGACCCCGGCGTTCCTACCGGTATGGTTAATCCTCCACCGGAATGCTGAGGAAGTTCCACTGACGCCTGGTATTACTATATATAATAATATTGCCTGCTAGAATAACCCCGGTGATCCTATCGGTATGGCTAGTCCTCCACCGGAACGCTGAGGAAGTTCTACTGTCAATATATATATTACAAGATAACCTATTGAATAATTCAAGTATGCCGTTTGAGTGACTTCACTTTCTGGGTGACATATCTAAATACAGTTAGCCTAAGAAGCGGCTGTATTATGATTAACTACCACCGGTTGACCTGACAAGTCACCGGAAGATAGTCTGTACCACCTGCGGATTTTACTTGGATTAGTCAATTGGAACATCTATGCCCAGTGTAGCCTAAGAAGCAGCTGTGCTATATATTACCACCAGTGTAGCTTAAGAAGCAGCTGTGTTATGATTTATTATATATACGCGTTTGCAATCATGAGATCAAGTGAATAACTCAAGTATTCCTCATGAATGGCTTGACCTTCTGATTTGCTTGAGTTAATCAGTTGACGTGGATATAACCAGTGTGGCTTGAGAAGCAGCTGTGTTACAAAATATTACCACCAATGTAGCTTGAGAAGCAGTTGTGTTATGGTTAATATACATCAGACCTGCCGATTAGCTTTCCAGTAAAATGGAAGTTAATTGATGTGAGGTAGCAATTACATAATACGACCAATATAACGCATGTGGGATCCTTGAACTGAAGGATATCTTTTATATTTCTGCCATTAATCTACTTTACTTACGCATTTCATTATTGTTGCAATTCAATTCCGTCTTTTAATTAAGTTAAGTTACTTGAACAGACTAAGCTCACACCACAGGTTCTCAAACATCAAACTACTCCAAACAACCTCTTTATGGCTTTATTTTTATTATTGTTTTTATTTTATCTTTAACCTCTAATTACTAAAACTCTCTGTAGGATCGATACTTGGACTTAAAAACCAAGAAAACTACAATTTGACCACTTATACTTGGGTGTAATATAATAATATAATTCAGACACACTAAAAAGTGCGAATCAAGTTTTTGGCGCCGTTGCCGGGGAGTTAAGGTAATTAAAAAAATAAAATTAAAATATAAAATTAAAATAATATTTATAAAAAAAAAAAAAAATTTATTTGTTTGTTTGTTATATATGTTTATAGTTTTTTATTTTTAATAGTCTATGTCTGTTCATTCATCAGTAGGTTCTGTAAATCAGTCAACTCCTTCATCTTCCTCATCTTCATCTTCTGCATCCACACAAGAATCATTTGAATTAAGTATGGCTCGAA
Source organism: Ilex aquifolium (assembly GCA_951799425.1). Classification (NCBI taxonomy): domain Eukaryota; kingdom Viridiplantae; phylum Streptophyta; class Magnoliopsida; order Aquifoliales; family Aquifoliaceae; genus Ilex; species Ilex aquifolium. The sequence goes on along the minus strand of OX637401.1, from coordinate 11,019,956 downwards.
ACGTACCTAGAGAAAAAGAAAGTGATGAAGAAGAACCCTTTGAAACAAATTGTGTTAATACACTGACTCAAAGTTTCTTTGAAAACACTTTTCTAAAAAAAGAAGAAGATATATTTGAGTTACAATCAATATCTGATACCAAATCTGAAGATAAATCTGTGGAAAATCCACCAAGTGAAAAATTATCAATATCTAAACCCGTAGCACCAAACATAAAAATTACTAAGACAAACTTAAAACCACTCCCAACCAATCTAAAATACGTTTTTTTAGAAAAAAATAAAATTCATCCAGTAATCATATCAGCAAACTTATCTGAAAAACAAGAGAAAAAATTAACAGAAGTACTGAAAAATCATCAAAGTGTCCTTGGATGGACAATAGCAGATATCAAAGGTATAAGTCCACTCCTATGCACTCACTGTATATACCTGGAAGAAAATGCTAAACCATCTCGTCAAATGCAAAGAAGACTAAACCCACATCTAAAAGAAGTCGTTCGCAATGAAGTACTCAAACTATTAGATGCAAAAATCATCTATCCTATATCTGACAGCAAATGGGTTAGTCATACACAAGTCGTTCCAAAGAAATCCGGAATCACTGTAATACAAAATAAGGAAAATGAATTAGTCCCAATGCGTACAGTCACAGGCTGGCGAGTATGTATTGATTACAGAAAATTAAACTCTCTTACTAGGAAAGATCATTTTCCATTACCATTCTTAGATCAAGTCTTAGAAAGAATAGCTGGGCATGCATACTATTGCTTTTTGGATGGATATTCAGGCTACAACCAAATTGAAATTGCAATAGATGATCAAGAAAAAACCACTTTTACATGTCCCTTTGGTACCTTTGCATACAAACGAATGCCATTCGGACTTTGTAATGCACCAGCTACCTTCCAACGTTGCATGTTGAGTATATTCAGTGATATGGTAGAAAGATATTTAGAAGTCTTCATGGACGATTTTTCAGTATATGGAGATTCATTCCAACTTTGTCTAGAAAATCTAGAAAAAGTTCTCATTCGATGTGAGGAAACAAACCTTGTCCTAAACTGGGAAAAATGTCATTTTATGGTAACACAAGGTATTGTTTTAGGCCACATAGTCTCCAAAAAAGGAATCGAAGTAGATAAGTCAAAAATCGATCTGATAGCAAACCTGCCTCCACCAAAAACAGTAAAAGACATTCGCTCATTTTTAGGCCATGCAGGATTCTACAGAAGATTTATAAAAAATTTTAGTTCAATCTCTAAGCCTATATGCAATCTATTATGTCAAGATACATCATTTGAATGGAGTGAGACATGTCAATCCGCATTTAACAAATTAAAAGACATGCTTATTTCTGCACCTATTATGCAATCTCCTGATTGGTCCTTACCCTTTGAAATAATGTGTGACGCAAATGACTATGCAGTAGGAGCTGTATTAGGGCAAAGAAAAGACAAGAAACCATACGTGATCTATTATGCAAGCAAAACCTTAAATGATACCCAAATAAACTATTCAACCACAGAAAAAGAACTACTTGCAGTTGTATTTGCTTTAGATAAATTTTGTTCATACTTGGTTGGGTCATCCATTGTGGTATTTACAGATCATGCAGCCCTAAAATATCTACTCACAAAGAAAGACACTAAACCACATCTCCTGCGATGGATACTATTACTCCAAGAATTCGATCTTATAATCAAAGATAAAAAGGGAGTAGAAAACGTAGTAGCAGATCACTTGTCAAGATTAAACTACGAAATAAAGGAAGAACCAATTCCAATCAAAGAAACATTTCCAGACGAACAACTTTTCGCAATAGCAGAAGTACCATGGTATGCAGATATAGCTAATTATCTAGCCACTGGAGCTATACCTCCTAATTACACTAAATCTGATACAAACAAGTTCCTAAGGGAAGTACGTAATTTTTTCTGGGATGACCCTTATTTGTTTAAATATTGTAAAGATCAAATAATAAGGCGTTGTATACCTAACCATGAAATAAATCAAGTAATTCAGTTCTGCCACTCTGAAGCATGCGGAGGCCATTTCGCTTCAAGAAAAACCGCTGCAAAAATCATTCAGTGTGGATTTTATTGGCCAACACTTTTTAAAGATACACATACCGTTTGTTTGAACTGTGACAGATGTCAAAGAATGAGAGATATTTCAAAAAGAAATATGATGCCTCTAAACCCTATTTTAATTATTGAAATTTTTGACTGCTGGGGCATCGATTTTATGGGTCCGTTCCCCCCATCATTTGGCTATCTATATATTCTGGTCGCAGTTGACTATGTCTCTAAATGGGTCGAGGCAGTTCCTTGTCGAAATAATGATCATAAAACAGTGATCAAATTTTTAAAAGAAAATATTCTGTCTAGATTTGGAATTCCTCGCACCATTATAAGCGACGGTGGATTACATTTTTGCAATAAAGTTTTTGAAAACCTCATGAAAAAATATTCCATTTCACACAAAATATCCACCTCATACCATCCGCAGACCAGTGGCCAAGCTGAATTAGCCAATAGAGAAATAAAATACATCCTAGAAAAGACAGTAAACTCAGATCGTAAAGATTGGTCTTTACGATTAACTGATGCGCTTTGGGCATACCGTACTGCATATAAAACTATTTTAGGAATGTCTCCTTATAGACTAGTGTACGGAAAATCATGTCATCTCCATATAGAATTGGAACATCGAGCATATTGGGCAATTAAAATAATGAATTTTGATTTAGACAAGGCTGGAATAGCTCGAAAATTGAAAATCAATGAATTAGAAGAATTAAGAAACGAAGCATATGAAAATACTAAAATCACAAAATCAAGAACAAAAATTTTCCATGATAAAAATATCATGCGGAAATCTTTCGAACCATCTCAAAAAGTTTTATTATACAATGCAAAACTTCGTTTATTTCCAGGTAAATTAAGATCAAGATGGACAGGTCCCTACATCGTCAAACAAGTATTTGACTACGGAGCAGTTGAAATCAAAAATCCAGTAACCGGAACTATCTTTAAAGTAAACGGTCAAAGGCTTAAACCGTATTATGAAATTTTTACTCAAAACATCACTATTGTGCACCTTTCTGATCTTGTCTATTTACTTTAAAAATTAGCACTTAATCCTACTAATTCATTGTAATTTCTTTGACAGAGAAAACCGCCTGAGTAACAGCCAGAATCCTACTTGGTGAAGCAAGGTTCTACCATCAATGTTGATGATTACTGTGCTTTCGTCACAACTAGTAATTAGTTTAAAGTGGGGAGGTATGAATCTGAATTTAATTTTTACTTTTAAAATAACTCTTCTACTTTAAACAGATAACTTAAATATATATATATATATATATATATCTTGTATTTGTAACTGGCAGACGTTAAAGAACCGGATAAAGAGTCTTTTATCTTATATTAAATTAGAATATACAGTATGGATGTAAAACTATTTTGGTTAAGTTTAATTATATTGCGTCATCTTCCAAAAAGACGTTCACGCACTGATCATGCAAAAAGCCAGAAGAGTCAGAAATCTTGAAATATTTGAAAGCCAACCAAAACCACTATGCGGAAAAAGTCCGTATGCTAAACACAGACGAGCAAAGCGTCTCGGTGGTTGTGTCAGATGCGGTCGAACAGAACATTTAAGACAATACAATCCATGTGCGGAACCGATTTCAGGTCGAGCGTCCAATCGATTACGATGGATTAGGTATGGGCAGAGTAAGGACTACCCTGAGGCGCCATCCTACTCCACCCCGATGTTAACCAAGTACGTTCGAAATGAAGTTGGTCGAGTCACTGGTATTAATAATCCAGGCAGTTCTGACTCCGACTCAATATAATCAACAGAATTTTGGGAGAAATATAAATGTATACATCTATAAACAATGTATATATTTGTATAAACATAAATGTTTTTCTAAATATACATAAGTATAAGAGTAAGTAGTTAAAAATGTACATAAATGTAAATAACTATAATTTAAGTAGGCAATTCCGTAAATAAGCAATAACAAATAAAAAAATTAAAAACCCTTTTTTTGACAACAAAAAAGAGTGGTGAGCAAAAGTTTTTAGTAGAATGAATATATATGAAAATTTTGTGTATTGCAGGAAATTGAAGAAAGAACATTGCAGAAGAAATACAAGCAAAACACAAAGGAAAATCAAACCCGAGAGTTGGGACCGTCCGGACGGCAGTCCCACCGTCTGGACGGTGGTCCCTATTACATATACATTCCTCCATGCAGCCGATCATCTTCAAACCCATTTTTGCACCAAAGTTTCGGCTACACCCGAAAATCCTAAACAAACACCCTCAAATCCACTACATTTGCTCAAAATCTATCACATTTGCTCCGATTATTCTCCTACCCATAACATTTAGAAGATATTTACCGATTGAAATCATTCAAAACCAAGAATCCGCGGAGAAATCAAGAAATTATGGATTTGAGGCAAAGACTAAGGAGATCATCAAGAAGGGCTCAAGCAAATCAACCCGAGCAACAACAAGCACCTCCACCACCACCAGGACCGGACGACATCTTCGACGAGGTGATGTTCGAGAATTCCCAACAACAAGCCTGGTATGATAAACATTTTAGAACTAAAACAATAATTGTGGAGAGACCCATTATCTTTGAAGACTTTGAAGCTATAGGCATTAGAGAAATCTTGCATGCTAGAGGTTGGGTTGATTATGCTAGATTATCTGCACATGTGTATGATTGCTTAGTCCGTGAGTTTTACAGTAATGCTGTAATAGTGGAAAAAAGACATTTACGTGCATTTGTGAGAGGTGTCATATTTCATGTTACACCAAACACCATAGCTGATTTCTTCCAACCTATATGGAGAGAACCAGACCCACAATACCCATATGCTGAGAATGAATTACCTGATGTAAGTGCCATAGGAAGACAAGTCACGAATAATCCAGACTTTGGATGGGGTAGACCGAACAAATACATCAAGCAAGGAGATTTGACTGATACATATAAAATTCTGAATTTGTTCACAGTCAACAACTTACTACCCAGGGCACAGAAAAACCAAGTCTACACCGAACAAGCTTACCTGCTATATGCACTCGGGATAGGACACAGTATCGATCTACCGAACCTAACCATAGACCAAATGATCTTAACGGTAGCCAACAAAAGGCCCTCACTCCCGTATGGCATGTTAGTATCTCAATTGTGCAGGAATAATGGTGTAATCATTGACCCCGTATGGAAGGAAGTTGAGCACTATGGAGCATTAGACAAAACCTCATTGAAGAAAAGTCACGGAGGAAAACAAGAAGATGTGCCTGAAGTACAACCAGCAGAGCCACAACAGCAGCAGCAAGAAGAGCCATTCCACCCACCTGAGGAGTTCATTCCACAAGAGCAGCAGCAGCCACAAGAGGATCAACCCTACATCCCTGTAGACGACCGAACCGACAGACAGATTTTGCTGGGATTGGAAGCCACCCTCACTCAAATGGATGCCAACATCAATCAACTTGGCCAGCGTATGACAGAATATGAACAGAGTCAGACAGAAATATTAAGGCTATTCAGACAACATTTTGGAGGAGGTCCTTCAACTTCTTGAAGACCAGGGGATTCTACTTAAAACATTGTTTTCTTTCACTCACCCTTTTATTTTACGCACTTTCAATCTCTGCACTTAAAACTTGAAGTTGTGTTTTATGTTTTATGCTTGTGTGATTTGAACTTAGTTAAGTCTTGCTTATATATGTTTGAACTAGTATGTTTGAAATTTAAGTATGTTTAAATTGTCTTTGTCAAAATGAGAACATAAATTGCTAAAATAGGAAACATATTTCATACAATTCACAGTTAGATTAGGATTATATTCTAATGCCTTGCAAAAATACTCTCAATCTGATCTCATGAGACTTTCATATTTTAGCTGTACGTTATCTCAATATTTTTATTCGAACTTAACCTTAGAAGCACAAATAGATGTCTTTATTTTTTAAAACCATGCAAAATATTACACTCTTTCTATATATAGTGGAGATGTACAAACCAAATGCAGAATTAGAGCCACTCTTTCTTGGAGAGAAATGCTACATCTACTCAACTACGAATCTTCGATTCAGCGGTAACTTTTCTTTGAATAATCTCATTTATTTGCTTTGATTAGCATGTATTGAAATATATTATGTACATTGCCCTTAATTGTTTATCTAGAAAGAATACAAATATAGGATTTCTGGAAAATGATCTTAGGCCATGTTTCATTAATCTTGAGCCTAAACCATTTCTTTTACAAAGTTATCCCTAGTCAGCCGTAATTGAGCCTGAAAGAAAATAAAGTATTTTCTTAAACCCTAAGAAACACCCGAGCCACATAAAAATATAATACACCTACCCTTGCTATCTAATTTTCTTGCACCCTCGGTTTAAACAGCAGGATACAGAAAAGCAGAAAAAAGCAAAGAAAAGGGAGAAAAGAAAATCCCGACTCGAAAGAAAAGTCTAAAAAAGAGGAAAAAAAAAAAAATAGCCAAGAAAAAAAAAAAAAAAAAACCTGCAAAGTCATAAGAAAACTAAACTGAGGTGTGCCACAATGTTAAACGATAGCATTTGAATCCCGCCGACGTCAGTTCTTACACCCCGACCCCTGACCACGTTACAACCCTAATAAAGTCCTTTTTGATTCCAGAAATCATATATTTGCATCCATTCTAGCAATCTAAAAAGGAAAATGTTAATAATATATTTAATACAGTGTTAATATTCTTTCATGAGATTATGTCAATTTCCAGTCCATTTAAAATAACCGCTCCTTTCTATTACATGTGAAATAATTTGTTTTGTTATCAATATTCTAATCACATGTAAAATTGTGAGAACAGTCACTATAACATACGTGCTATTCTTACTGAGTGTATTCCAGGGAAGGATTGACATCAAGACTACCATGAAAGAGGGTAATATTTTTCAAGTGATTTTTGAAAATAAAAACATCACTACACACACACACAAGTTTTTATAAAAATATATAGATAATACTACACCCAATATATGATACTCTCAAGGTGATCAGAAAAGGAAACATTCCAGCAAGACAGAAGAAATATCATTCTAATCATGCATGTGAAAAATATGAAATATGCATTCCTAATCACTGAAGTTTGTAGGTAGCTTCACTGGAAACCTTCACGAGACACAACTCGTCAACTAGGAATCACCTAGGGGTTTAACGGCTTATTGCATATGCTAAATGCAATCGTGAAAAAATCTACGAAAATGATTTTACCCCTACTTGTATTATATTTTCTTTTACTAGGGACTAGTAAAGTCTAAGTTAGGGGGTGTGATTAACCTTAATAAGTATGTAAATTAAAAAATTAAAAAACTCGAATTAGCATAACTAACGCACTAAAAATTAGTACTTAGAGTAAATTAGGGTTTGTGCGGGAATGATACTAGTTTTAACATTTTATCTAAAAGTTGCAGGACAAATGCCGAATTAACGCAAGACCAAGGGAGCAATGTCAGGAGAATGCAAAGAAGGAAGGACAAAGTGTAATAAAAGCACGTAAAGAATCAGCATGCATGCAAGCGGGATTTTCCAGCAAAGCACCACCGTCCGGACGGTGGTGATGGCGTTCGGACGGTCACCTTTGTCAGAGTTCAAGTTGCCCACTTGCCCACTTGCCTTCCCACGCCTATAAATACCCATGCTCCTCTTCAGCTTTCAGAAGGCCGGAACTGAGAGAGAAACCAAGAGAGAAACTGAGAAAGATACGAGAGAAGTTCTGAAGCTTTCCGAAGAGAGAAAAAGAGAGAAAAGAAAAGAGAAAGCACGCTCCGGTCCGTGTTATACTTCAGTCCTACGTCCTGTACTTTTATATTTTCGTTATATCTTTCCATTCGGATAGTTGAACTGCTGCCACTTTTTCATCTTAATCGATCATAAGAGTGGTTGTGCTTCAATCGTTCCCTGCGAAAGACATTTAAATTCTGCACTTTACTTTCTGTTGTAATGACAACTGCTAGCACTCCTTGCTTGTCTATAGCAATGGAGCATGAGTAGTTCCGTATATCCTCCGGTTCGAGGGGAACACATGTATAATATTGATCTGTTTATGGAATTGCTGATGTTTTATTTATACGTTTATTATATATATGAGACGGGCCAGCTAGAATGACCCTGGCGTTCCTACCGGTATGGTTAATCCTCCACCGGAATGCTGAGGAAGTTCCACTGACGCCTGGTATTACTATATATAATAATATTGCCTGCTAGAATAACCCCGGTGATCCTATCGGTATGGCTAGTCCTCCACCGGAACGCTGAGGAAGTTCTACTGTCAATATATATATTACAAGATAACCTATTGAATAATTCAAGTATGCCGTTTGAGTGACTTCACTTTCTGGGTGACATATCTAAATACAGTTAGCCTAAGAAGCGGATGTATTATGATTAACTACCACCGGTTGACCTGACAAGTCACCGGAAGATAGTCTGTACCACCTGCGGATTTTACTTGGATTAGTCAATTGGAACATCTATGCCCAGTGTAGCCTAAGAAGCAGCTGTGCTATATATTACCACCAGTGTAGCTTGAGAAGCAGCTGTGTTATGGTTTATTATATATACGCGTTTACAATCATGAGATCAAGTGAATAACTCAAGTATTCCTCATGAATGGCTTGACCTTCTGATTTGCTTGAGTTAATCAGTTGACGTGGATATAACCAGTGTGGCTTGAGAAGCAGCTGTGTTACAAAATATTACCACCAGTGTAGCTTGAGAAGCAGCTGTGTTATGGTTAATATACATCAGACCTGCCGGTTAGCTTTCCAGTAAAATGGAAGTTAATTGATGTGAGGTAGCAATTCCATAATACGACCAATATAACGCATGTGGGATCCTTGAACTGAAGGATATCTTTTATATTTCTGCCATTAATCTACTTTACTTACGCATTTCATTATTGTTGCAATTCAATTCCGTCTTTTAATTAAGTTAAGTTACTTGAACAGACTAAGCTCACACCACAGGCTCTCAAACATCAAACTACTCCAAACAACCTCTTTATGGCTTTATTTTTATTTTATTGTTTTTATTTTATCTTTAACCTCTAATTACTAAAACTCTCTGTGGGATCGATACTTGGACTTAAAAACCGAGAAAACTACAATTTGACCACTTATACTTGGGTGTAATATAATAATATAATTCAGACACACTAAAAAGTGCGAATCACCAATGCATCTGCGCACAAAATTAATGTGTTTGGTACATCTTCAATGAGATTCTTGTGTCATTTGCTGACCATGATGATGGCACGTGGGAAGTGTTACAGACCTTAGCCCCGACACAATGACTAAGTGGAATTGTTCGTGAATCTTTCTTTGTTGCATTTTTTGTGGTGACGTTATGAGCATCAAATTAACATATCGTGTGTAAAATGTTTTAGGTTATTGATTTGTGTGTGTGCATCGCACCACAAACGGGAAGATGCTACTTAATAACGGTCTTCTCTATAAGTACATCTATTTATTTGTTGTAATTTTGAGTTGCAATCTTCACTAAACATCTCATGTCATGTGGCAAATACATTAATGTGTGTCAATTGATTCGATATAGCAACAAGCCATTACAAGTACCACCACCCGCAGCCATGGTGCAAAGGGAACTCCACAAAAGCAAAAGTTTAGTTGCCTTATAATCCCTAATTTGAGAACCACTACCAAGGTATCCATTGTTAAAATTTCATTATTTGATAGTTTTTTAAGTTAATCTAGGGTTCATATCATTACTTTTACATGATTTAATGAACCTATGTTTCTTTCTAATTAGATATATATCCCAATGAACGATAATCGCACACATTGGTATCTAGTATTTATGGATATAGAGACAATTAAACATTCATATTCGACCCTCTGCCAACTCCAAAAAGGAAAAGGATTCACCATAGAAATGCGAATAGAGTTGTAAGATATTTATGGTTTTTTATTAACAAACGAATATGTGTCCACGATTTTTGTGCAATTACATGTCATTTTTTTTGTAGATTGAGGTTTTGGACGATGTCTTTGCATAGAGGCCTCCTGAATTTAAAGAAAAATTGTGTAGGTAGAAGGTTGTTGAAACAGATTGGACGCCCAAACAAGGCAATGGGTTTGATTGTGGACTTTTAGTTGTCAAGATGATGCTAGCATCACAGTTGGGGCTAGGTTATAGAATCCAGGTGAATAAGCATACCACTCATGTCGATTCTGGTGAAAAGCTTTACTTATCTTCCTTAGATAACATTGTTTATCTAATGAAGCACCATTTTGAAATGCAGGATAAGATTGAGGACATGCGAAGGGAGGTGGTTGTTAACTTGGTTATCATTGGGGACAACATGGTGAGAGATAAAATCATATATATGTCACAAGTTCTGTTAAGGGTGAAGGCGTAACGACGATGTCCAAAATCAGTTTGGACATTTTGTTCCTGATTATACTCAAGCGTATATGGACATGGTGTATATGGACATGTTATTATGTTGATATAATTTTGTAATAGATTTGGTAGGTTATTGTCTTGTACATATGGCAAGTATGTATGGCTTAATGTGCATCATTTGTATTGTGTTTGTGGATTATTGATGACTGTTAATTAGACTGAATTGGCACTGTTGGTGTTGTGTTTTTTGTCAAGAAATGGTGCAGGTGATTTGAGCGAAGATTGGACTGAGTTACTCTAGTTAATAGTGCATAAATTGGTTACAGAGATCCCTATGACACATAATGTATAATTTTCAAAACTAAGTATATATAGTGGAGACTGGAGTATTTTGTACACTAGTTCATCAACAAGCTATCATGCAATGGAGTATTTTGTACCCTAGCTCATCAACAACCAATCCATACAAGAATGGTGCATATGTAACATGTGTTTTCACACAACAGGGTGGCTGAATGATTGTTGTGTCCAAAAAATTAAAAGTATTTATTCATAATAACTTGTCTAAATTTCATTCACCATTCAACATTGTATTCCAATATATACATTTTTTTGAAATTTTGATAACACTTACTTATACTATCAAAACAACACTGTAATGATCGGTCGCACTACATACCGCCTACCTAATCACATCATCTAATATGCTTATAAATTTCACTGTATCTCTCCCTCATTCTTGGGCCTTGTGTGTAAGTTTGTTCCTAACTTTGTTGTCTTTGTGAGTAGTTAATGAGAAAGCGAAGTTCATCAGCATTTCGTTAGAATCTTCCTGTAGAAAAATGATACAAGTGGTAAACATAATGAGCAATGATGAGGTCTATAAAAATCGTATACAATTACAATTGACATGCCTTTTGTTAGTACTTCACCTTAATGCTAAAGCCTGGACCAAGCAATGGAGCTTGGATCATCTTCATAATAAATATGCCACAATCATATCCATTCCCCTAACGTGGGGTCCAAGGCGGCGCAGACAAAGTGAATGTAGACAAAAAAAAGTTGATAGTTATCCTGTATAACTTGAAGAACATCATCTAATTCAAAGAGCACATTCTGCACAACATTCATCCTAGTCGCAATATCGGCACATGGAAGAGGATCCAATAAAATAGCATTCTGTTCAGTTACGTCAACAACGCATAGATACCAATGATCGTTATTCTCGTTGATTGGGATATATATCTAAATTTGTTGGTAGACATAAAACATTGTTGATAAGAACATCAAGTTAACTAATGTTTGGTCTTGGACTTCAAAACAGATTAACAATACAGTTATTAAAAACCTTATCATAGTATGTGAAGCCTTTGATGTACTTCCCGTTTACCCCACACAGATTGAAGCAAACTTTTTTTTTTACTTCAGTGTTAGCCACAACCCGAGCCAATGCCTGTTGTTGAATGCAACACAATCAATATTTTACATATACATATTATATGTAATTTTGCTAAAAAAATTAGGTAAAACCAAATAAACACAAGTTTTTTACCGAGAATCACGTGGGTAGGTACCACCTCTCTAACCCGATTTTTGGATTTCTCTTATCTTCATTAGATAACAGATTGTGAGCCAAGTCCACAACCTTTCACATTGAACGTAAAATATCAATCTAAAATGCAATTATATGATTTATAGTAACAATGTATGGGTAAAAAAAAAAAACCAAACTTAACCAACCGAATCAAGTAACCACTGCTTTGGTAATAGTGTCATGAGAGAATGACGTGCAGCATGGTCATGTTCAAACCTAATTAAAACCTCTATGTTGTAAAAAAAAATTACACAAAAAAATGAGTACAATTATTTTGGATTACGTGTACCTAATAGAGAATTAAAATGTAAGTAGGGTTACAATTAAAATAATCACACCTCATGTCAAAATTCTTGTCAAATATGTAATTCAAAATCAATTTCTTATCTTCAGGATAAAGTATGTCTGCATGTGCATACTCCTCAATGGGCTGTGGGATACCCAAACTGGAATCTGAAATCTATTTACCTAAAAGTGCATTAAACTACCATTCAAGGTTGTCACATACCCAACAACAGAACAAAACAGACCTTATGAATTTTCAGCAACTGATGCACTATTACAAGGCAATTTTAGTTTGTTACTAGGATTAAGCAGAGTCTTGTACACATTGATCGCTTCCTTGTTGTCATAACCATTCTTGTCATCACCGCCCTGTGCAATGAGAAATTATACTTACACATGTATATGTGTTGGTGTTAGCAGTGATGTGCTAACATTGGGCATTAAATGGTTATGCATTGACTCGTCCCTTGGTTGATTGTGTTCTTGCGGATTATTCACCTCCCCCTTGCCCTCTTTGTTATCCTCCTTCTTCCCCCCACGATGTTGTATTTGAAGTTAGCAAAATATAAGTCAGGAAACATTATAAGTTAAGTAATGCCTTAAGTTTGATGTATGTTATACCTTTGGCTTTTCGTATGGTGACATAACATATTTGCTTGGCCTCTGTTTAGATTCTCTTCCTAGCTGCATTGGTGGGAACGATGTTTGGGTGCATGAGTATGAAACATCTTGCATGTCACCAACGTTATTCTATTTGGAGCCCACATTGCCAGTATCCAATGGCCATCGTCGTGCCTCTTGGAATGGTTTTAGTGGCGGTGTGCGGACAGCGTCAATGGGTGTCCAAAGCCGATAATCCATATCCACTTCATTAAGGCAGTTGGCATTTACATTTTCATTCAAGTCAATATCGTTTTTTTTCTCATCAACTTGTCTAACAGAAGCATGATTCATGCGTCAGGTGGACATTGTGCTTTAAAGCCCGAAGCATAATTGAATTCATAATTTGATGGTTTTGGTGCATAGCCACCCATAAACATTTGCACCATGCTAACCATTGACCCGACTGTGTTAGTTAGGTTAACAATCGCATTCTCCATCCTTGACATTCTGACCTCCCAGACCAGCACATAGACACAAATGATCGTGTGTCCAAAAACATTTGACATCAAGGTGATTTCAGTATCATAATATATGCATACCGGTGGTTTTTCATCTGATGTCAAAACAGTTGGCTTAACTTCATGGGTGGATCGTTTCCTAAAGTTTACTGTAGCAACAGCGAGGGGTCTATTTATGGTGTCGTCGAAAATAGAACAAGTAAAGAGGTTACTTGCTAGTCATCTGGACTTCTTCAACAAAATCACATGTTTCTTAATTTCCTCATCCCTCCATGCAGCAATGCGAGGGTTGGTTCTGCAAGGTGGTGGTTTAACAAATACCCCTTGGGGTGTGACCCGCTTGAGATAAACAATCTACAATACAAAAAAAAAAGGGTAATTCACTTAATATATTGGGAAACGAGCATAGAATAAATATACTAAAAAAACTAATACCTTACCATAAGAATAAGTAAGCATCCACTAACATTTTTATGTTCACATGTTTGATATTTTCGTACCCCTTCGACCATACCATCAAATACAAATTTCACCCAATTTCTCCCTCTTATAGAAGAAACATCAACCACAGTGTGAAGATATGTGCTGCTGGTTGAAGTCCTCATGGTTGGGTATAGAAAATGTCCGATAACAAATAGCACAAAATATATCCTAAATTCATCTGAATCCACTTTAAGTACACAAAGTCTGTCATATACATGTCTCAACGGGATATTCTTCACTCCATTGAACATTGAATTCCAAATCCCCTGAATTCTTTCACTGGGCCCAGTAGTCTCCACGTGCAACACTTCATTTCTCAAACTCATGACACATTCTACATCCATGGCTGATAACTGAATAGCTTCACCGTAGACATTTAATGTCAAGGACACAATATCGAATCATTCAATCAACCATGCACATAAACCCCACTTTAGTTCCCCACATTCGAGGCTTAATATCCCCCTAAAACCTAGTTCTTTGATTGCATCTTTCTGCTCATCACATAAGTTTCGTATCATTTTTACAATTTTCCTAGGCGAACACCTTGTACCAAGCGTCCCCTTGGATAATTCGTCAAAACATATACAAAAATGTTAGTTGAAGATGTACAATTTTTTTGCAGGGAGCTGTTGGGTTGGGCTGGGTGGGTTGGGTTGGGTTAATTTGGGGGGGGGGGGGGGGGGAATATAGTGGGGATAAAATTCAAGTTCCTTCCTGTTTTATTATATAGATATTGTATAAATTTCATTAACTTACTTAAATTTTCCTTTACTATGAAATCTATCCATTATAGTGGTAAATCTATGAATATAATGAATACCCACTATAATGAATACCACAAATATTATATATTTACCTACAAAACCATCAACTCTAGTAAAATGTTCCGTAAACCTCGTAAAGATATCCATTTGAGTTGTAAATCCTTCACCAATGTTTTAATTTATCCAACCCGTCTCGTAATTATATCCTTAAGACTCATAAACTTACCCACAAATATTATAGCATATACCATACAAGTAGTAAATACTCATCTCCACTTGTAAATTCATTAACAAATTTGGTATTTGGGACCACAAAACTGGTAAATCTTACTCAAATACTTGTAACTTATTCACAAATATAGTAATAATTTCATTAAATGACATAAATTTTTCTTTGCTATAAGAAATCTAACAATTATGGTCGTAAATCTATGAATATCCCTTTTCACCACATTCATAATAAAACCTACTATAATGACTCATAGATGTGATATATTTACCAATGGAAGTCGTAAACTTATTCAAAAAAGTCGTAAAATGTTCCTTAAGCCTCATAAAGTTATCATCTTTTCTGGTAAATCCTTCCTCATATGTTTTAATTTACCCCACATGTCTCATAAACGATCCTTTAAGGGTCATAAAATACCTACAAATGTCATAAAATATACCATAGAAGTAGTAAATACTCCTTAATACTTGTACGCTTATCCACAAAACTGGTAAATAATCTTCATATACTTGTGAATTATTCACAAATGTCGTAAAAATTTCATTAAGTGATATAAATTTTCTTTTCCTATATGAAATCTAACCATTATGGTGGTAAATTTATGTATATCACATTTCATCACATTCGTAATAAAACCTACGATAATGACTCACATAGATGTTATATATTTACCTACACATTTGCAATATTAACCATTTTTGTCGTAATATTAATTAACCAACCTAGAAATAAAATTTTTGTATGAACTTGTAACCTTATCCAAAGCAATCAGAGCAAAACCTTGAACTCTAACAAACTATTCCTTTACCATCTTAAAGTTATCCCCTTTTGTGGTAAAACCTTCCTTATATGTTTTAAATAACCCACCTGTCTCGTAAACGTACCCTGAAGTGTCATAAACTTACCCACAAATATCGTAAACTATACCATAGAAATAGTAAATACTCCTCTCCACTTGTAAGTTTATTGACAAAACTAGTAAATCTTCTTTAAGTAGTTGTAAATTATTCACAAATGTCATAAAAATTTCATTAAATGACGTCAATTTTCCTTTCCTATATGAAATCTAACCATTATGGTTGTAAACTATGAATATCCCATTTCACCACATTCATAGTAAAAACTATTATAATGACTTCCATATATGTTATATATATACCTATAACTTTGTAATATCCACCACTTTTGTGATAACATTAACTAAAGCTAAAATTTTCATACGGAACTCGTAAACTTATCCAAAACCATCGGAGCAAACCCTTGAACTCTAGTAAAATGTACCTTAACCATCTTAGATTTATCCTCTTTAGTGGTAAATCCTTCCTCATATATTTTAATTTACCCCACATGCCCTGTAAACGTACCCTTAAGGGTCACAAACTTACCTACAAATGTCGTAAAATGTACTATAGAAGTAGTAAATACTTCTCTCTACTTGTAAGTTCATCCACAAATCTGGTAATTGGGACCACAAAAATGGTAAATCTTTCTCAAATACTTATAAATTTACGTTGTTAAATTTTTATCAAACAACGTCTATATATCAAATCTAATCATTACGCTGGTAAAAACATGCACTAATAAATGTTCCTCTCGACTTGTAAAAACATTCACAACTCTCGTACCCTTAACCACAAATATGGTAAATCTGCCTTAAACGATTATAATTTATTCACAAATGTTGTCAAACTATTCTATAAACTAGTAACCTAATGAACAACGATTTAAGTTATGTTGTAATTTTATCCTCAATTGTCAGAATTGTTGACAAATAGTGGTAAAAGTTCCTCACCCACTTGTAAATATTTCCACATACGTTGTAAAATTGACTATAATGAATTCCATTTTTCGTTGTAAACTTACATTTAAATGCATAGTAACTCCATAATACCCATTGTTCTCAGAATATCGATCAAATTAACATTAAAATACCCACAAATGTTCTAAACAAAATTCTTCAATAAGCCCACAATTCTACTATTTTTGTCCAATAAAGTTGTAAAGATTTCCTTCATTATAGTTACAATATTGTAGTATATTTTAATCGAACTAATAGTAATGATGATGTATATCTGACAAGTCATTTCACTGTCTTATCTTGTCTACTAACCGGTTGCAGCAGGTAACCAGCTACTCTATGAAAAAAAAATTTTGAAAGGACACATTGATCAACAGCTCATTTTTCTTGTTAGATGCATCAACAGAGGACATTTATTTTTCGGTATCATACAGAAAAACCAAATGTGTGTACCGTACAAGGGTCTATAAATGTATAATAATAGTGAGTTTGGTTTCACTTCTTGAGTCGTGTTCATGAAGTACTGCCTCAATTGACTTCTTTCTGTTGTTATGCTCTTTATAAAAAAATGGGTTTGGAGTAGCTTCTTTCTGATGTTTACATAATTTTTTAAGATTCAAGCAAATCATTTTTAGTTAATAGGGTGTTTTTTGTGAGTAATAGAATGGGTGTAAAATGGACTGACCTTAATAGTTTTATATTAGAAACTTTAATGTGGTGGGGCGGGATATATATTTATGAGGTGAAAATAATCTCACTAAAAAATTATAATAAAATTTTATTTCGTTGTAATTTCGATACTATATCTCATTCGATATCATATCCTAGATCTAGAATTATGATGAATAATATTTTTTTTTTCTATTTGGACGAATAATATTTTGTATCTCAACAGGTCTTCAAATTCTTAATTTACATCTTAAAAAATGATTAAAAAATTAATTTTAAATTTTTAAATCCAAATTAAAATATAAAAGTAGTGTTAAATTTTTACAATTTTTTTAAAAAATATATAGATTTATGGACATTTTAAAATTACTCAAAAAAATTTCAAAATTACACTGGGGCAGCCCCAGTGTATCCACCACTACTTCTTTCTGATTGATGGTCTTTATTTGTTAGGGATAATTACACTCAGACCTCTTGACATTTAAAATATTACACACAAACCCCTTAAGGTTTGTATGCGCGTAACACTTAGACCCCTACTGTCAATATATCCGTTAATAAATTACACCTAGACCCCCTTGAAGCTTGTACACATATAATACTTAAACTTCTTAAATTTAAAATGTTATATTTAGACCAAAAATACTCCAATCAAATATAGAATATCAAATATTTTAAATTTTACAACCAAAATTCATGTTCTATTGTATCATTTATTGAAATAAAATCAAACATAACAATTCAACTTTTTCTTAAAAAATTGTAATTAGTATACAATTATACTATCTATTGGAATAAAACTTAAAAATCAAATAAGTGGTCTAAGTCATTCTTAATAGAACTTGAATTTTACAACTAAAATTCATGTTCTATTATGTCATTTATTTAAATAAAATCAAAAATAAAAATCTAATTTTTAAAAAAAAAACATAGTCAATATACAATTATAATATCTATTAGAATAAAACTAAAAAAGTAAACAAGGGATCAAATTGTAATGGACACAATATCTTTTAGCTTCAATTGGGATAGTTTGATATTTTAATTTGGTCGTTTAAACGACCAAATTAAATTCCAATAGACAATATAATTGTATATTAATTACGATTTTTTAAGAAAAATTTGAATTTTTATTTTTTATTTTATTTCAATAAATAATACAACAGAACATGAATTTTAATTATAAAATTTAAAATATTTGATATTCTATCTTTGATTGAAGTATATTTGGTTTAAGTATAACATTTTAAACTTAAGAGGTCTAAGTAATATATGTTTACAAACTTCACGGGTCTGAATATAATTTATTAACGAATATATTTATAGCAAGGGTCTAAGTGTTACGGGCGTACAAACTTTAGGGGGTCTGAGTGTAATACTTTAAATGTTAGGGGGTCTGAGTGATTAAGTGACAAACCTCAGGGGGTGTGAATGTAATTCTCTCTATTTGTTATTCACCCACGGTTAGTCGAACGAGTTCGAGCCGAATTTGAAAACTTATTTCTTAATCGAGTTTAAAAAATTGTTCAAATTTGGCTCGTTTAGGAAACGAGCCGAGCTTGAAAAAGCCAAAAACAAGTCGAGCCGGAGCCGAACCCGAGTATTTGCACATAAACGAATCGAACCAGTTGAGTTTGAGTCAAGCTTGTAGGGCTTGTTTTCTAAACGAGCCTAAAAACTTGTTCAAATTCGAGCTCATTTAAAAAATGAACCAAGCGTCAACGAGCCGAACTCGAACTAAACTCGGGTAGCTCAGCTTGATTAACAGCCATACCCATAAGGGAGGAAAAAAAATCGGAATAAACCCCATAAGAGTTGACTGTTGAGAGCAATGTTATCAGAACCGGACCGGACCGGTTCAACCTCGAACCGGGACCTAAAACGGTCCGATTCTTTAAACCGTATAAGGAATCAAACCGGTTAAGAACCGGAAAAACCGGCCGATTTTAGACCAAAACCGTGAACTGGACGGTTTGTTTAAACCGGACGGTTGAAATTCAATAAAAAATAAATCCTATTTTTTGGCCATTTTGCCCTAAATCAATTCTTTTCACAGACTATTTACACCTCGCACCTTAGTTCAGTGGCCACTCTCAGGCAAGGCGACCACTCCGGCGACGAATAACAGTTCTAGGGAGGCGAGGCGACCACTCCAACGACGAACAACAACTCCAGCGACGAACAGCAACTCCGGCGACGAACAGTAGCTCCAGGCCCACTCATCGACTACTCTCTCCTCAAGCCCCTCTGTCTCTGTCTCTCTCTCTCTCTCTCTCACACAGTCCCACTACGTGTATGCCGGTGACTGCCAAGCTGCCAGCTGATGAATTCCTTATTCATCAATTTTAAAGGCAACATATGTGGTTGCCATCTGTCTTTGGGTTTTATTCATCAATTTTTATTCACTGTTAAAAAAAATCAATCTTTATTCATTAATTTTTGACAAATTATATGTATCATAGATATTTTTTTTATATTTTTTAGTTAAATTATTATATTTTATAATATTTTTTATTTTTTTATTATATGACCGGTCCGACCAGTTGAACCAACGGTTGAACCATTGACCCAGTCCCCTTACCGGTTCGATGACCGGTCCGGTCCTATGACCGGTCCGGTTCTGATAACACTGGTCGACAGTGTCCAAATGTTAGATGCAACAGACACGAAGTAAACTGTGGTTCCTCCGACCCCAGCTCTCTCTCTCTCTCTCTCTCTCTCTTCAAATGAGTATGACGAAGACGAACAGTCAGCTCCACCTCCTCCGGCTAGTCCTCTCTAGCCGCAAAATCACAGCACAAGTAACAAATCCAACCACCGAGTCCATCATAGCCATGGCATCTTCAACCGAGCAAGAGTTCGCCGCCCAAAATCGAGCCAAGCTCAATCGGTTCCCTCGATCTTACAACCTGTGGGACGTCAACGTTGCTTCCAGAGTCGGCGAGAAACTAGGGTGTCGGCTTCAAGAAATTGGGGTTTTGAATGTTGAAATTGACGTGAACGAAGAGCTTTCGAGGCCCATACGCCACCGAAAAATGGTGATTCCCTTGTTTGAGTCGGTGAAGAAGGCCGGAATTGGGGTTTTTGGTGCAGAAAAATTGGAGTTGTAGAGTTAGGGGTACGGTTTTTGGTCAGCTGAATGGATGGTCAGGATTACTTCGTATGATTCTTTCTGTAAGCGAAATACATGTGAGATTGTTTTTGCGATTCATTGACAATGGTCATTGTAACGGTTACATTATATTTATTATTGAATAAAAAATGGTCAAATGAATAAAATAAACCTCATTTTTTACTTTAAAATTAATTATTATAGTACATGACTAAATAATTATTCAATTGTATAAAATTCACTTATTCATTAATTATACTCTTACATAGACAAACCCCATTGTAAGAGGTAAAAATTGAGAATACCTCCTACGGATGATAAATCGATAATTCTGATTGTATTTTCTGAGTTTGGCTTCCCAATCTTCTTCCTGCAAAACGAACAAACTGTCCAAGATCGAAGTGCTTCGATCGAAGGCACTCCGATGCTTAAGTCAGTAATGGAATTGAATAGATGCAAGAAGACTAGGAGAGTTCAGCGTACATTTCCCTTAGTTTTTTCTGTCTCTTATAGATTGCTACCTCATTAGGGTTTCCGAGGTTTTTGGTTCAAGGTGGCACACCCTCCTTTAATTTAGTCATTCAATTTGGGAAGTTGTTGATCTTTTTCCAGCAATTCCTTCTGATCCCAACAATTTCGCTGATTCGCCTATCTGAATTCCGAAACTTTAGGTGAGTATTTATTCTTCTGTATATCTTATCGAACAGCACGGCTATAATCATGGACAACCAGCTTCAATATCCGCCGAACTGACTGATCATCTCGGCTTGGTACAAGCCGAGCTCAACTAGTATTTTGCCGAACTGATTGATCATCTCGGCTAGGTTCATTTGTTCAAGCAGCTTACGTCTTTGTCACGTGCCCTGTCTTGTCAACCTCACGTGAGTTCATTTAATGTCATTTAATGTCTTTACACATGTCATAATGGGATCCATCCCCTTCATTTGCCCCCAAAACACGTCTAACAGTCACCTTTCATCTGTCAACCGTTTTTTGCTTCTAGTCTCATCATTGCTCACGCCTTTTTTGGGACATCCCCCTTGGCTTTTGGCGGTTGATTTAAATGATGTCTCTTGGGATTCCATCCCTCTATATAAGCGATTTCTATTCTTCCCTTCGTCACTTTGCTTTCTCAGCTCCAAACTTCGTCTCTTTCATTCTCTCTGCCTTTGTCTGCTATAATGGCTCCTCTCATTCCCTCTGAAATCCCAGCGTTCAAGACTAAATACAACATCCCTGACGACGTTGAAGTAACAGTTGCTAAAAAGGATGAACCACTGATTGGTACTAGGGAGAGGATTCCCATTTATACGAGGACGATCACTGAAGGGGGAGTTCGTTTCCCACTTGACCCACTTCTTCTCTGGGTTTTATCAGCAACAAAGTTGTGCCCTATCCAATGCTGCCCCAACTTCTTTAGAATAGTGATGGGTATGGCAGCGCTGAATAAGCTTCTGAAGCTTAACCTAGGTTTGTGGGAAATTCTATACTGCTACATTCTAAAGCCGGCAGGTGATAACTTCTACCTTGCTGTGAGAAAGAAGGATCGTTACCTCGTGACCCATCTCCCTGATTCCAACAAGGGTCATGAGAATGATATAGTGTTTGTTTCTGGTAACTGGGAGTATGCGGCAGACGCTACTCCATCCTATCGCTGTCCTTATGAAGAGGGCTCTCCAGGTAATTGAAGCTTTGATTCGTTCAAATTTTTTGAGTAGTTTGCTATTTTTTGTCTGATTTTCTTTTGTTTGAAGGTGAAACGGTAAAAGGTCGGATCCCTGAGTCGGCCGTGAAGATGGACGAGCTCAAAAAGGTTTGGGATTTTAATGAATCCCTGTTTTGCCGAGCTGCCCACACACTGTTAGGGTATACTCCCTCTTATACTTCATTTATTGCTGTCCCAAATCGACCCAACATCAGCTTGGCAGCAGACCGAGAAGCAATTCAAGCAGCTCGGGAACAGACTCCTCGTGCGAAAAAGAAATCCTCCCTGGCTGCTTCGGGTCGACGGATGGTCAGGAATTTCTTAGATTTCCTATCTACTGTCGAGCCGACCTAAACCGCCGAGCCCACTCAACCCACCATTCCTTCAATAACTGTGCTGGATGAAACTAACACCGAGGTTCTTGCCGAGGCCGCACCTATCACTGAAGATGTCGTTCCAAGAAGCGGCGTAGCAGACCCGGTTCAAAATATCGATGTTTTGATTCCAGAGGATCTTGAGCTTCCAATGTGAAACCCCGGAAAATTTAAACTTTGATGAACAAGGGCAATAGATGAATTGTCACTTCGGTACTAGTTGAAAAAAACTGAATTTTTCTAGATCTCGGATGACGAAACGGATTTCACCGTTGGATTCGTCTCGCGAAATCTAGTTACCCTATAAAATTTCATCGAATTCCGAGACAGTCGGATTTTTCGCGTTTTACGAGGCGGTCGAGTCTCGGGTGACCCCAAAAACGAAAATTTTGTTAAAATATGGAGAATTTGAAAATAATTTAAATAAAGTTCATATAAAATATTTTGAACTTGAACCGGGACGAAAATTAATCGTTTCGGGATTAAAACGGACCCGGAACTAAAAGAGACGTGTGGCCAATTGTGGGCCAAGTATTCTAAAATTATAAATAGGGGTTAAATGGCTGGAAAATCAGATTTTTTCACCCAACTCTCAGCTGGTCTCACACGTTAGAAAAGAGAGAGAGAGAGAAAGAGAGAAAACAAGGGTTTCTCAAGACTTTCTTCCGCCGATTCTTCGACTTTCGTCGCTCGGATTCCGTCGCGCTAGAAGGGAGAGTTGATCTACGTGACTAGGGCTACGCGTGGACACCAAGAACGACGGTTTTCACCGAAGGTATGGAAACCGAAATTTTGGAGAAGCTTGAAATGGGCTTGGGTTGGCTTCTTGGAGTTTCCTACGGGGATTCCTCACGCTACAAGAGGTAGGGGTTCTCCTCCCTTGGCATATTCTAGTCCTTGATGTATGTATATGTGTATATGTATATAAACATATGTGTATATATGCATGGTTCAAAAGGTTGAAATAAGGAAGTGTGATTAATGATGCTTCTTAATGAATTCTAGCTTGAATTTGGTGTCTATAAGTTACATGTGATTAGGTTGTAACTTGGGAAAATTTGAGGCATGTTGGGTGATTTATAACTTGTGCCTACAAGGTATTTGATAAAATGCTTGTGTGAATGTATGTGGTTATTGTGATATACATGTATGTCTAGGGTTGTAGAAATGGAAGTTCTTGTGTGATCACTTGGAACTTGAGATGGTCGGGGCTGCTATATAGCTTAATTGGGGGACTGTTTTGTGGATAATTAATGGACTGTTTTGTGGTTAATTAGTGGAATGTTTGTGGCTAATTAGTGGACTGTTTTGTGGCTAATTAGTGGACTGTTTTTATGGTTGTTTGGGGACTGAAATTGTGGTTGCCTTGAGGCTGAAATTGCGGACTGTTTTGAGTTAAACTTATGGGCTGTTTTGGGCTTATTTCATGCTATAATGTTTATGTGGAAGGGGTTGATGTAGGAGACTTTGTATAGGACTCTTACCCATGGTTGGTGACTTGATTAAATGGGGCTTTTACCTATTGTTGGTGGCATGATTAAATGGATGTTGAAAGTGGATACAATATATTCTATCTTGAAATGGTGGTGTAGAAATTACTTAGAGTAATTTCTTGTGTTACATGATGACGTGTAGGATTCTTCCTATTTGGGATTATTCCTCACCTTAGTTGCTTATCAAAAAGGGTGATATGGAATGGGTAGGTGTATATATATATGCATCACTTGCCTATTGTTATTGTTGGGTGAAATGGGTATTGAAAATGGGTAGAGTAAACTTTACCTTGGATTGGGTATGTAGAAAAATACCTAATGTGATTCTTGATCCATAGGATGAGAATTGGGCATTAAACCACTAGCGTAGATCATGTGTGGGGAAATGGGTACCAAATGTGCTAAGCAAAGCTTGTACAAAATGGGTATAGAAATTACTCATTTGGTAAATTTCATAAAGGAACTTGAAGTGTAGAAAATGGATATGGGAAAATTGGTAAAGTGAATGTCTAAATGGAATTGACATTTAGAGGTGGTTGCTTTATAATTCTATTGGGAGATTATGATATGTGGATATTAAGGAATGGATAGAATAAATTCTATCTTGGTATAATGGTGTAGAAATCACTAGACATGATTTCTTGAGCTTGATGATGAAATTGAGTACATTATGTGATTACATGTTTTGAGTGCTTTGAAGGTGTTGGTTATATGCCTTGGTGAAAATGAAATATGTATTGATGAGTTTAGTATGTTAATTGCATGCTTATGTGATAACATGCTTGAAAATGGTTATTGGATGAAATGTTGATATATGCATGCTTGTTATGTGTTGGCAAGGTGTTAAATTATGGTGTTTATATGCTTATGATATGAAGTAAATTGGATATGTCGATTTATCCTGACATTGTTCATATGACACTCATACATATCGAACATGTGGTTAGGGTGCAATTGGTACATTACATTGCATTCTCATGGGTACATCACATTCATGGTTATAAGACATGGGTGTGTGTGTGTGTGAACATTTTCATGGCATCACATTCATGGGACTATTGCATGAGTGTTGGTGTGTGGGAGATGCATGGATATAATCAACACCTTGTTTGGTAGTTGATATGTGGGCTTGGAAATGTGGACCGATGGTCACATGGAGTCACATGATTGCATTGCATAAGGAAAACTTGTGTTGGGTATAGCAAGAAGGGGCATGGCGACTTCCTTGGGTGAAAAGCCCTAAACCACTTGGTTCATACACTTCCCGGGGTGAAATTCCGCAAAAGTGTAATGCTTACGGAGCCAGGGTGAAATTCCAAAATCCGTTGCCCAAAGGAAACACAAGATTTGGTTATAAAAACACCCATTCAATGGGTAGATTCCAATAATGATCGGATTTCATAACGATCATTGGAAGGATTTTTTCCGTCAATAGACGGGTTGCATTACACTTTGGCGTTGCATTGTGTTGTGTGAGTCGGTGAGGACTCGGGTTGAAACGCATGGGTGAGTGTCACTTCATTCCATGGCATGGCATTGTTGCATTCCAACATAGAATGCATATTAGCATGAAATGCTAGATTATATGTTTTATGTGATTATTACATGAGCATGAGCATCTAGGGGGAGAGTAGCCTTTGTAGGATTTTCTCTACTGGGCGTTGGCTCACCCTATACGGGAAACATTTCAGGTGCGGACTATACGCCGGTGGGAGACCCTCATACGGGACCCCAAGAATGAAGAAAAGCCGACTTGTGGCTTTTATGGTTTAACTTGTAAAGTTTTCGTATAAATTCCATTTTAATGTGTAAATATATGGAATTGTATTAAATGGACTTCCATGGACTTTTTATAATGTAGAAAACATGAATATATATGTTTGGGTGACCTTGGAAAGGTTTGAAATGAGTTGGAAATGAAAATTATTGAAATGGACAAAATCTGCCTTTGACTACCGGTAGTCAACAGGTAGTCGTGGACCAGAAGCGGGGCCTTAAGGGTGAAAGGGGGCCGACATGTGGCCTCTAACCAAGACTATTTTGTAAACTTATGTTAAAACTACATTTTGGCATGTAATGTATGTAGAAGATTTAAAGTTCTGAACTTGTGTTATATATGCTTAATGCATAAACTTGTGATATTAGAGTATGGATAAATGGATCCGGTGTGGTCAATGTTTTCTTATAAATGGACCCGGTGTGGCCATAGATTTTATAAGAGACCTTGGATAGGTTATGTGTTTGCTTGGTGCACAGGGTGTGTTTGGGTAGAGCTCCCCATACAAAGGAGGCTCTGCCCGACTTTTGCTAAATCATGGATCCCGATGAATGGGGCATGACGTGTGATATTGAGTTACACTGTATCCATGAGTATTCCGCGGGTTGATGGGTGATCAACGGACCCCCGGATTTTGGGGTGTCACAGCTTGGTATCAGAGCATAGGTATACGAATTACCTAGGCTTGTTGGGCATTGGGTCTAGACCATTGCATGCATTGTGCATTACATGTTATGTGCTTCTTTGCTACATGTTATGTGCCTTAATTACTCTATGATTATGTGTTTAAATGTCACATGACTATATGCTACGTATTATGTGATGATTGTTATGTGAAGTGTATGCATGGTAAAATGTATATGGAAAAAGAGGAACACTAGGGTTAGAAAACATAATCTTGGAGGTTCGAAAAGGAATGAACGGGATAGTTCATGGGTTAAATGTCTACTAGTGTGTGACACATGGTCTACTAGTGAGACGGTGAGAAAATTCACAATGTTTTGAACTGAGTCCCTACATTGGGATACTAGTTATTGTTTTATGACAATTTAAATTGCATAAAGGAATTTGGCTTAGAGGTTGACACCTTGGAAAAGCCATTGTGGGTGAGTTCTCCCCTAGGATCTAGGGTGTGTACTAAATGGGTATGTCGGGAATGTGAGCTAGGATTCTTGGGGATTCTACTCCACGGACATGTTAGAATTTGATGTCATCCTTGGGATGGACGGATTGACGGCACACTGAGTTGTCGGTGATTGTGATCATCAGCGGGTCACTATTTACACCTTGGACTTGGCCATGAATGAGGCCCTTATTGATGATGAAGTGTCTCGACAGGTTATTCAACATATGGTGCTGGTGAGTGTTTGTTATTTCTCAGTTTGACTTTTTGTCACGTTTGCTTCTTCTAAGTGTTTTTCCTTTCCTTTCACTCGATAAGGGTTTGCAAAAAGTTCATGAGGTCGGGGCTAGGATAGCCAGAAAGGACAAAGCTATGAAAGACGCCATCCATGCCCGAGCTTCAGCAATTGCAAAGAAGGAAAGTGTAGACGAAGAATATGCCAAACTTTGTGATGAAGTCAAGGCTCTGCAGGCTCAAAACCACAGCCTGACCGAGGAGACCCAGAAACTTCACACCGAGCTTGGTAAACTGAAGGAGTCTGAGCATGAAGCCAATGTAGAACTTTCCCAGGCCCAAGTTGACTATGCCAGCTTGATAGAAGAATTTGAGGGATACAAGGCCGAGGAGAAAGAGCGAGAAGTTGCCGCTTACAATGAAGGTGTTGAGAAAGCAGAAAGCGACTTGGCCCTCCAAATTCCCTCTCTTCAGGATGCATATTTCAGCAAGGGTTGGCATGCTGCTTTGATCGCTGCTAGGGTCCCATCTTCTTCCGAGCTCTACTCCAAACATTGCCTGCCTAGCTCCTCTCAACCTCCTGAAAATACTTAAGAGTTTTTTGCAACTTTTGATGTAATGATCTTTTGATGTAATATTTTCGAAGTTTTAATACAAGTAACTCTTTTGGTTTTGGATCTTTGCTTTACGATTTTATTCATAGAACTCGGTCTCTTAAAACAGATCTTCTAAGACGATTCGAAATATAATTCAAACTTTCAAATATTGTCCCTGGGTCGGCCTCTATACAGAGCTCGGTCCCTTAGTGAGGACTTGTAAACTTAATTACTTCTTGCTTCTTCTGAAATTATGGCCTTGCTCGGCCTTTTCCAGAGAGCTCGGTCCCTTAGCGGGGACTTAAACGTTTAGAAATTTTCTTACCTTTTCTGAAGTTATGGCCCTTTGCTCGGCTCTTCTTCAGTGACTACGGTCCTTCAGTGGGGACTAATATTAAAAAGGTACTTTACCTCTGCTGAAGTTATGGCACTTGCTCGGCCTTTCTTCCAAGAGTTAGGTCCTCTTGTGGAGTTACTCATAATCCCTTGGGAATCTACGAGTGTCTCCACCACGCACCGACCCGCCAACCTTGTTGGACTCCAATCCATCCCTTTTTCAGCTTACATCGTCATGCCTAGCTGTGGGACTGGAATAGATCGGGTGGTTGCGCCTGATTTAAGTAGTTACTTCTATCAGGATTTTTGCCTCCCTGCCTTAGCAGTAGGTCGTAAATGGAAAGTAGAATATGCAATTGGATCTTCAAAAAATATCTTTATTTAATAACTTCAATTCTCGTCTGAACTTTCGAAAAAAACTTTACTGACTCAAGGGGCACCCTGTCTTCCGAAGGTACTTCGGAGTTCGATCTAAAAATGTACTTTTTAGAAATAGAACTTTCTCAAAGTAGCAGTGTTCCAGGGGCGCGGCACGGCTTTGTGATCCATAGTCTCGAGGTCGTAGTAACCGCTGCCCCCTACTCGGGTTATCTTGTACGGTCCTTCCCAGTTCGGTCCAAGCTTTCCATGTGTTGGATTCTTTGCCGAACCCATCACTCGTCTGAGTACCAGGTCTCCAAGCATGAAAAACCGAGGCATAACCTTTTTGTTGTAGGCTCGGGCCATTTGATGTCGATAAAAGGCCATCGTAATAGCTGCTCGTTCTCTCTTTTCCTCTGCTAGATCAAGATCCCGGCTGATAGTTTCGTCATTATTTTTGCTCTGCACCAGTTCGGTTCTCAGAGTCGGTAATCCGATCTCTAATGGAATTACCGCTTCCATTCCATAAGCTAGGAGAGGGGGGTTTCACCAGTGGAGCGCCGAGGTGTGGTACAGTACGTCCACAAAACGCTAGGCAATTCTTCTACCCATCTTCCCTTGGCATCCTCTAATCTTTTCTTGACTCCATCCAAGATGGTCTTGTTGGAGATCTCTGCTTGCCTATTACTTTGAGGATAGGCCGGGGTGGAATAGTGATTCCGAATACCATAATGCTGACAGAAAGCCTTGAAATGACTGCTATCGAACTGTGTGTCATTGTCAGAGATAAGTGTATGAGGGATTCCGTACCTTGTGATAATGTTCCTCCAAACGAATTTTCTTGTATCGGTGTCTCTGATATTGGCCAGGGGCTCGGCTTCTACCCACTTGGTAAATAGTCAGTGGCAACTAGAAGGTACTTCTTATTGCCAGGAGCTCGAGGTAGTGGTCCCACTATGTCCAGCCCCCACTGCACAAATGGCTAAGGACTTGACAACGGAAGTAACTCCTGTGAGGGTTTCCATGGAATTGCCGAGAATTTCTGGCATTTTTCACATCGCCTAACAAATTGCTGAGCGTCTTTCTGCGTGTATGGCCACCAAAAGCCCTGTGAGATGGCTCGGTGAGCTAGAGACCTCCCCCCTGTGTGAGCTCCACAACTTCCTTCATGAATTTCAGACAGGAAGTCCGGGACTACTTTCGGGTGCACACATTTTAAGTATGGGCCGCCAAATGAGCATCGGTAAAGCTCGTCTTTTGGAGATAACCAATACCTAGCTGCTATCAATCGTAGCTTATGAGCCTCCTTCTTGTCTTCTGGTAAATCACCATTCTTCAGGTAAACAATGACTGGATCCATCCAGCTCAGTTCGGCTTCATTACACAACACTTCATCAATTTTACTGTGATTGATACTCGGCTCGGATTGGAATTCAATTGTGAGGGCTCTTTCAGTATCCTGATCAATGGCAGAAACCAATGAGGCAAGGGCATCGGCATGCGAATTTTTTGCTCTTCCGACCTGCTGGATAGTATACTCCGGTATTTTTCGCAATTCTTTTTCGGCAATAGCTTGATATGCCATCATTCTTTCGTCCTTAGCCACATACTCCCCTATTATCTGATTTACAACCAGTTGTGAATCGGAGAATATTTGAAGCCTTGATGCCCCCAACTCGGCCGCGAGCTTCACTCCTGCAATTAGGGCCTCATATTCGGCTTCGTTATTTGATGCGGGGAAACCGAGTCTAATGGACTTTTCTAGGACACAACCATCCGGACTTACTAGAATGAGGCCAATTCCTGCGCCCTTTTGGTTAGAAGACCCATCAACAGAAAGGATCCATTTGCCCCCGAACTCCATCATCTGACTGTCATCTACCTTGTAGTTTGGTTCTGAGTTATGTTTGGGTTGAAATTCGGCAATGAAGTCAGCAACTACCTGTCCTTTGATTGCCTTTCTTGGTTCAAATAAGATGTCGAACTCGCCGAGCTCGATAGCCCATTTGGCAATGCGTCCTGATAGGTCGGCTTTTTGAAAAATGGACTTCATCGGCTGGTCGGTGAGCACGGTGATCTGATGTCCCTGGAAATAATGTCTAAGCTTCCTGGCCGAACTAATTAGTGCAAGTGCGAGCTTTTCCAATGGTGTGTATCTTGATTCTGCGTCTAGGAGCATTTTGCTTACATAATAAACATGCCTTAATCTTTCATGGTCGTTTCTCATCAGCGCTGCACTCACAGCGTTTTCAGATACTACCAGGTAGAGGAACATGCATTCTTGGGGCAATGGTGTTGATAAGATTGGTGGTGAGGCCAAGTATGCCTTGAGATTTAGAAACGCCTCTTCACACTCCGGACTCCAAAGTGTTCCCTTCCTTCCTTTGATAGATTGAAAAAACGGTCTACACTTATCAGAGGCTCGGGATATGAACCTGCCGAGCGCAGCTGTCATCCCTGTAAGTCTTTGTACTTCTTTCACTGTCCGGGGTGACTGCAATTCTTCAATGGCTTTGACCTGGTCAGGATTTACCTCTATACCTCTGTTTGTAACCAGGAAACCGAGGAACTTTCCCGAGCCCACACCAAAGGCACATTTGGAGGCATTTAACTTCATTTTGAATCTTCGAAGGACTTCAAAAGTACTTTTTAGGTCGGCACAATGGTCGGTGGCACATCGACTTTTCACCACCATGTCGTCAATGTAGACTTCCATAGTGTTGCCTATCATATGTGTGAACATCTTTGTTACCAACTTTTGGTATATTGCTCCAGCATTCTTTAGCCCGAACGGCATCACCTTGTAACAGTATGTTCCTACAGGAGTGATGAAGGCGATCTTCTCTTGATCTTCTTTGGCCAGGGGGATCTGGTGGTATCCTCTGTAGGCATCTAGGAAGCTCATTTGCTCGTGCCCGGCTGTCGCATCAACCAGCTGATCTATCTTGGGCAA
The DNA here is from genome assembly GCA_951799425.1 of Ilex aquifolium. Classification (NCBI taxonomy): domain Eukaryota; kingdom Viridiplantae; phylum Streptophyta; class Magnoliopsida; order Aquifoliales; family Aquifoliaceae; genus Ilex; species Ilex aquifolium. The sequence continues at coordinate 10,988,497 of OX637401.1, read as the reverse complement.
AGGGAAGCTGTCCTTTGGGCATGCCTTGTTGAGGTCGGTGAAGTCCACACAAACCCTCCATTTCCCATTTTTCTTGCTGACGACCACTGTATTAGATAGCCAGGTCGGATATTGCACTTCCCTGATAGTCTGAGACTCAAGTAATCGGGTCACCTCTTCTTTTACTGCTTCTTGATGTGGTGGTGCGGACCTTCTTAGTTTTTGCTTAATGGGCTTGAAGGTCGGGTCGACATTCAACCTGTGACACGCAACATCGGACGGTACGCCGGGCATTTCACTGGTGCTCCATGCGAAGACGTCGGCATATTCTTTAAGCAGATAAATAAGTTTCTTTCGCTGTTCGGGGCTAAGAGCTGCTCCGAGTAGGAAGTACCTGTCCGGATCTCCATTTTTATCTAAAGGTACTTTAGATAGAACTTCAATTGTCCGGTCTGTAGCTTCATTTTCAGTGTCTAAAGGTACTTTAGGTCTTTCCTTTTCAGCTCGGTCGTGTGAAACTGCCGCGCCGCTGATCGTTGATTGCTATTTTTCCATACCTGCAACAAAATTTTTTTCTCCAACCTCTGACTCATTTTTCGTTTTGACCGAAGCCAATAAGCAGGTCCTGGAGCTGACCTGGTCTCCTCGGATGTTCACTATTCCCTCCGAAGAAGGGAATCTTAGCATCTGGTGGTAGGTTGATGGTACCGCCTTCATCTCGTGTAACCACGACCTCCCCATTATTGCGTTGTAGGCTGAGACCATATCAACTACAAGAAATTCAGTCATGACGCCCACTGGTCCCGTCTTTACTGGCAGCGTGATTTTTCCTCTGGGAAGGACTGTCTTTCCACTAAAGCCGACTAATGGAGTGTTGGATGGCTTGAGATCCTCTCTCCTGAGTCCGAACTTTTCAAAAAGGTCAATGTACATAATCTCAGACGAGCTTCCTGGATCGATCAAAACCCTTCTCACATCGAAGTTGGCTATCCGAAGTGTTACCACCAACGCATCATTATGCGGTTGATGAATCCCATCTAAGTCTTGCTCGGTAAAGCAAATGGAGTCACTAGATTCCTCCACCTTCAGCCTTTTGCTTCTTACCTCCGGGGTTAGCCGAAGCTGATAGACTTCCCTTTCCTTCGCGGCCTTCTGAATGTACGCCCTAGCAGAGTTGTTCGTGGACATCTGTGGATTTGTTGCAGCGTGGATAACATCTATTACCCCTGCTGGTGTGGTCTTATCTCCCCTAGGTTCGATTCTTCCTCCATTTGGGCTGGCCTCGCTCTCGATGAACTCGGCGAGGTGCCCTTCTCGAACCAACTCCTCCAAGTGCTGTTTCACAGTTCGGCAATTTTCGGTCATGTGACAAACATCACGATGATATGAACATCTGAAATTAGGATTCCGTCTCGAGGGGTCTCCCATCAACTTGTTGGGCCATTTGAAGAATGGCTTTCCTTTGATCTGGCCCAATATCTTGTGTATGGGTTCTTTGAACAGTGTGTTTACCCCAAGGAAAGGGGATTTCGTGAAGAATCCTTCCTTCTCGTTCTTTCTCACTATCTCTCTGTTTGGCTCGGCCTTTTTCTCCCTGCCGAACTGCCTTCTGTTATACTGATCCTTGCCCCCGTCTCTGGACAAATCATCATCGACTTTAGCATATTTCTCGATCCTAGCCATTAACTCTTCCAAGTTTACGGCTAGTCTCCTTGTTAAAGATTGGTACAGCGGGTTCTCCTTTGGCAGACCGATCTTGAATGATGCCACCGCAATCTCAGGGTTGCAACCTTCTACCTCGTTCATTGTCTCCCAATAGCGATGAGCATACTCGCGCAAAGTCTCATTGTTTCGTTTTTTCAGTGTCAGTAATGCACCGACGTCCTTAGGCTGTTTACTACTCGTTATGAACCGAGCAGTGAACTGTTCGGCTAGTTGTGACCAGCCATCAATCGACTGCCTCGGCAAGCTGTCGAACCACTTCATGGCCGACTCTCCAAGACTGCTAGGAAATATCGTGCAGAGCAGGAGCAGGGGTTCATTCCTCCGATGTATTGTCATTAGTTGTCTGAAATGTCTGATGTGGGAGGATGGGTCGGTTTTTCCATCGTAAAGTCTGAAGTTCGGAACGGTGAACTTACTCGGGATACGCCCCTTTTCAATCCAGGATGAAAAAGGGGACGACTCCGAACCGTCTCCATACTCCCCAGTCGCTCTTCTGGCTATATCCCTAGCCGACCTCTGCTCAGGTTTCTTCAAATGATTGTCCAACTCTTCGGTGATGTACTGCTTCCAGGAGTCCTCCTCTGAAACCCGAGGTCTTTTCTGCCGGTACTTGTCAGTTTCGGGTTTTTTGAACTTGCCAACCTTCTTCTTAGGACTTTCTCGTCAGCTTTCTCTCTCGCGCTTTTCTTTTCTAGTTAGCTCCATCAATTTGGCTTTCAACTCTTCGTTTTCCTTCAGCAGATCTGTCTCCCTGGAATAAGATTTCTTGAACAATTTGTCATGAGCATCCAGCCGGTCCTGCATAGACTGGATCAGCTTCTTCATAGAGTGATTTTCTCCCTCGGTACGGAGAGATTCACCGTGATTTCCAACATGCTGGTTTGGATTCTTAGAAGGTCTGAAGCTTGCTGAGGATACCTCGTCATCCTCGCGGGGCTTATCAGGGCTTCCGTTGATATGTATTCTGATGTTGCCATCAGAAGGAAGTGACACGGGATCAGAATTACCCAAAGCAAGGCTGCCTATAGGTGATCCAATAGCACTTCTGAGTCTTGACATAGTAGCTTTTTGTTCTGTTTAAATGATTTTCCCACAGACGGCGCCAAAATGTAAGAGGTAAAAATTGAGAATACCTCCTACGGATGATAAATCGATAATTCTGATTGTATTTTCTGAGCTTGGCTTCCCAATCTTCTTCCTGCAAAACGAACAAACTGCCCAAGATCGAAGTGCTTCGATCGAAGGCACTCTGATGCTTAAGTCAGTAATGAAATTGAATAGATGCAAGAAGACTAGGAGAGTTCAGCGTACCTTTCCCTTAGTTTTTTCTGTCTCTTATAGATTGCTACCTCATTAGGGTTTCCGAGGTTTTTGGTTCAAGGTGGCACACCCTCCTTTAATTTAGTCATTTAGTTTGGGAAGTTGTTGATCGTTCTCCAGCAATTCCTTCTGATCTCAACAATTTCGCTGATTTGCCTATCTGAATGCCGAAACTTTAGGTGAGTATTTATTCTTCTGTATATCTTATTGAACAGCACGACTATAATCATGGACAACCAGCTTCAATATCCGCCGAACTGACTGATCATCTCGGCTTGGTACAAGCCGAGCTCAACTGGTACTTTGTCGAACTGATTGATCATCTCGGTTAGGTTCATTTGTTCAAGCAGCTTACGTCTTTATCACGTGCCCTGTCTTGTCAATCTCACGTGAGTTCATTTAATGTCTTTACACATGTCATAATGGGATCCATCCCCTTCACCCATATTTTAGGAACCTCTTGTTCAATTAACCCTAAATTTATCATCTACAATTGTGAAATAAGTTTTCACAAACAAAAAAAAAAAAGTATGCATTATTAAATTAAGTTGTTTTCTATTTACAACAAATGTACTTTTGGTCTAATGATACTCCTTGTCTTGTAAATATTTTGTCTTCTTGAGATTAAGGGTTCAAGTTCCTCATCCCTTTTTCTTTCCCCTTCACCCTCCCCCAAAAAAATAAATAAATAAATAAAAGAAAAACAAAAAATGAATTCAAATGCATGGTTGTAAACATAGAGCATAAAAGAGATCCAAAAGAAAAATAAAATAAAGCTCCTTTAGAGACTGGTATATATTATTCTCGAATACACTTTCTATTACAGTTTTTTATTTTTCTCAATAATAGATTAGAGAATTCACTATTTATAACATATACACGGTGGGTAATTTATTATTAAATATAATTAAGTAAATATAATGAGAAGATTTAGATCTAATTGACCCCCAACATCTTGACTAAGAGAGTCGTGAGCTAGATCACATGGAGCAAAAGCGAGAGCGGAAAAATTCAAAAAATTCTTAGACTGAGAGCACTTTGAGAACGTCATTTAAATACATATTTTTATTATATAAAAATTAAAATAAAATAGAACGATTTTGAATTTTAGAGACAAAGAGCGGCCCAGATCGTTTCGAAATCAAAAAAGGCATCATCCAACGGACGGCGTTATCCCAAACTGTCTCGAGCTATGGACGTCTCAGATCACTTCAAAAAATTTTAATCCAACGGATCAAAATGAATCTTTATTATTTTTTCATCCGAAAATATTTGAATCCCACAATCTGAGCATCTCTTTGTCCGGAAAAATTTCCATCCGAATGATTTTCTTGCATCTCTTTTCCATATCTCTTGCATCTCCTTTCCATACCATTACATGCCTGAATGTTTCCATACCATAATTCTCTCTTTCACCACCGTTCAAGATCCTTAATTACCCCAAATTATATTCCCTATCCCCCCCCCCCAAACCACCCACCCAATCTCTCTCACCGAAATTTATTCCCCAAATTCATTCTCTAATTTCCTACCCAACTCATTCCCTAAAGGCTTCCCACAATCATACTCAAGATCCTTTCACCCGCTGCATATATCCCCTAAAAATAGCTTTCCAAACTTGACGCAGATCTTTGTAAAATCCCACCCAATTTATGCCCTAATGGCTTCCCAAAATCAAAGTCAAGAACCTTTCAACTGCTGCTTTCTATCTCCTGTGCCGATTCTGCTTGGCTCTCTCTGTGACGCCCCAAAATTCGGGGGTCCGTTGATTACCCATCAACCTGCGGAATACCCGTGGATACCGAATAACTCGATATCGCGCCGTTATGCCCCATTTATCGGGGTTCATAATTGAACAAAAATCGGACAGAGTCTCCTTTGTACGAGGAGCTCTACCCAAAACTCAACCTGTGCAATATATATATTCAAATGACCCATCTGAGGCTCAATATAAAGCAATGACCGCACCGGGTCCATTTATAAGTAAACATTGGCCACACCGGGTCCAACTATCCATACTTATATCAAAACATGCAAGGTTATTTTAACAATAGTTCATATAAGTTATATTACAATTATTTGCAAAAGATTACATGCCCAAAACAAAATTTTCACAAGTGTTTTACATTAACACAAAATAAAGCCACATTCGGCTTTCTTCAAACATGAGGGTCCAAATTGGAGCTATCCACCGATATATTTCCCCCACCTGAAATGTTTTTCCATATAGGGTGAGCAACGCCCAGTAGAGTAATTTCCTACAGAGGCTACTCCCCACCTACGTGCACATGCAATGTTCACATTCAACATTTCCTATTCACATCAACATTCAAAGTAAGAATATGCAACTCTATATTGGAATCTACCATGCCATGCTATGAAATGAGATGAGACTCCCTCATGCACCTTTAATCCGAGTCATCACCGACTCCCCCAACACAATGCCATGCCAATGTGTAGTAACCCCATCAACTGATGGAAAATACATCCAATGACGGTTTGGATGTCACCCATTGAATGAGTGTTTATGTACATCAAAATCTTGTGTCTTGTTGGGCAACGAATTTTGGATTTTATACCGCCGGTTCCGTACACCATACTACACTTTTCTGGAATTTCACCACAAGGGAGTGTATAACCAAGTCGCCGGATCTTGCACCCGAGGGGGGGATCTACCCCTTCTTGCTATACCCGACACAAGTTTTTCTTTCTTTCATGCAACCATGTGACTCAGTCGGATTTTCAACCCAACTTTCCCAAGCCCACCCATCAATGATTGGTTTTATAATGAAACAACTTTTATTCAAAACGATCATTGGATGAATTTTTCGTCAAATGACGGTCCATTTCACAAGTGCATTGCATTGTGTTGTGGGAGTCGGTGAGGACTCGGGTTGAGGTTGCATGAGTGAGTCTCATCTCATTTCATGGCATGACATTATAATTTTTCAACATTGAATTGCACGTTCTTGTTGAAATGGATATATAGTGTTATCGTTTGCATGTAAACATTACATATGCACATAGATGGGGAGTAGCCTCTGTAGAAAATACTCTACTGGGCGTGGCTCACCCTATACGGGAAAATATTTCAGGTGCGGGATTCACTCCGGTGGATGGCTCTCATACGGGGCCGCAAGAGTGAAGAAAGCCGATTTGTGGCTTTATAACCCCCTTTTGTAAAACTTTTGGAGCAAACTATATTTTTGGGCATGTATATGTAAAAGAATTGTAATCGAACTGTTATGGACTACTTTTGATACAACATTGCATGTTTTGATAATGGTATGGATAATTGGACCCGGTGTGGCCAATGTTTACTTATAAATGGATCCAATGCGGTTATTGTTTTATATTGGGCCTCGGATGGGTCATGTGAAGTTATATTGCACAGGTTGGGTTTTGGGTAGAGCTCCCTGTACAAAGGAGACTCTGCCCGAATTTCGTTAAGTTGTGGACCCCGGTAAATGGGGCATAACAGTGTGATATCGAGTTACTCGGTATCTATAGGTATTCCGCGGGTTGATGGGTAATCAACGGACCCCCGAATTTTGGGGTGTCACAGCTTGGTATCAGAGCTTAGGTATACGATTTACCTAAGGCTTGAGGGGCATGGGTCTAGACCATTGCATTCCATACGCATTTCATGTTATGTGCTCTACTTGCTACATGTTATGTGTTACTTGTTGTGTGAATTATATACATGGTAGAATGTATATGGAAAGGAGGAACACTAGGGTTAGAAAACATAACCTTGGGTTCGGAAAAGGGATGAACGAGATAGTTCAAGGGTTAAACGTCTACTAGTATGTGACACATGTTCTACTAGGGGGGACAATGAGAGAATTTTCAACGTTTGTGTTTGATGCCTAACTTTGGGATACTAAGTTGTTGGTCTATTGCTATCTCATGTGTGTGTAGATGGCAACTAGAGGAAGGGGACGTCGGGGTGGACGGAACAACAACCAACCACCACCGGCCTTTGACCAACAAACCTTCATGGAGGCTATTGGTACTGCGGTTGCTACTATTGTACAGGCCAGTGCTACAGCAGCTACCATTGCACAGACTAGTGCAAGTGGGGGCCAAGGAGGCTTAAGTCATCTCCAGAAGTTCAAGGCACATCAGCCTCCGATCTTCATGGGAGGGGCGGACCCGATGGCTGCTCAACACGCAAAGGCCCGGGAGTTCTTAGACTTGAGGCAAGGAACGATGTCAGTGATGGAATACGTGGCTAAGTTCACTGAATTAGCCCGTTTCGCCGACGATTATGTGGCCACAGACATGGCCAAAGTACATAAGTTTGAGGGGGGCTTGAAGTTGTACATCCGGGGCAAAATTGTGGGTCTTCTTCTACAAGACTTGGACACGATGGTCACGACAGCTATGGCCATTGAGAGAGAGATTGATGATGCAAGGAACATCCGAGAAGCGGGTGGTAAAGGCAAAAAGAAGGAGGGTCAATCCTCTTCTTCTAGTGTGGGGAAGAGGCAGAGAACTTCTGCTCTGCAGGGGCATCAAGGGCAGGGCCGCGGCTATCAAGGCCAAGGTCAAGGTCAGTCCTCCCGAGGTGGGAGAAATCAGAGGCCTCCTTTTCAGGCAGGCCAACGGACTTGCTATCATTGCCACCAACCGGGGCATATGAAGCAGGATTGTCCTCAGAGGCAGGGATCCCAGGGTCAGGGGGCGTCTCAGTCCCAGCCATCAGTGGGATATTCACAGTCTCACTACACTCCTTTCTACCCCACTATAGGCCAGGGAAGCCAATATCCGTTCCAAGGTGTTGCACAGGCTCCTACCACTTCACGAGCGGGAACTCCACAAGCAGGCCAGATGGGCCAGGGTATGGGTCGGGGTCGAGGGCAGGGCTCACAAGCCGAAACTTCGGGGACCTAGGGGCATGTCTATGCCATGATACCTCAAACTGAGCCGACAGACCAGTCAGTGGTAGAGGGTACATTTTTACTCTCTCGCTTATAGGCTAGAGTATTATTTGATTCTGGTGCATCACATTCATTTATTGTTGCATCTTGTGTGAAAGACTTGGGCTTAGAGGTTGAGACCTTAGAAGAACCATTGCATGTGAGTTCTCCCCTAGGTGCTAGGGCGAGGGTTGATCAGATATGTCGGGGGTGTGAGTTAGAGATCTCAGGGATTCTACTCACCATGGACCTTCAGGTCATGGACATGTCGGAGTTCAATGTAATCCTGGGAATGGATTGGTTAGCGGCACACCGAGTCGTCATTGATTGTGATCGGAAGCGGGTCACTGCTTATACGCCTGATGGTGTTTGTTTCAAATTCCAGGGGGCAAAGCACGATGCTTTACCTCAAGCCGTGTACGACTCTAGATGGCAAGGGCAGTTGATGGGTTGGCTAGCAAGCCTTACCCTAGAGGACAAGGCGAGACAGGAGTTGGGTCTACCTCAGGTAATGTGCGATTATGAGGATGTTTTTTCGGATGAACTACCGGGATTACCTCCACATAGGGATGTAGACTTCACTATTGAGCTGCATCCAGGTATATCGCCCATTTCTATGACTCCGCATAGGATGGCGCCTGCTGAGTTGTAAGAACTCAAAGTCCAATTGCAGGAATTGTTGGACAGGGGGTTCATTAGACCGAGTACCTCACCTTGGGGCGCTCCGGTGTTATTTTCAAAGAAGAAGGACAAAACCCTTCGACTATGCATAGATTACCGACAGTTGAATAGGGTTACTATCAAGAATAAATACCCTTTGCCGAGGATTGATGACTTGTTTGATCAGCTGAGAGGGGCACAGGTCTACTCCAAGATAGACCTCTGCACTGGTTACCATTAGTTGAGGGTTAGGGAGGCAGATATCCCTAAGACGGCGTTTCGGACGCGGTATGGGCATTTTGAGTTCACTGTCATGCCTTTCGGATTGACGAATGCTCCGGTGGCATTCATGGATCTCATGCATAGGGTGTTTCAACCCTACCTTGATCAATTTGTTGTAGTCTTTGTTGACGACATCTTGATCTACTCCAAGTCTGAGGTTGAGCATGAGGGTCACTTGAGGATTGTTCTCCAGACCTTGAGAGACCATCAATTGTACGCCAAGTTCAGCAAGTGTGAATTTTGGCTGACTGAGGTGAAATTTTTGGGACATGTGGTGTCGGCTTCGGGTGTATCCGTGGACCCGGAGAAGGTTGAGGCAGTTATGAGTTGGGAGAGACCGAAGTCAGTCTTCGAGATACGCAGTTTCTTGGGATTGGCAGGGTATTACAGAAGGTTCATTGAGGACTTCTCCCGATTAGCTGCACCTATGACGAGATTGACCCGGAAAGAGGTCAAGTTTGAGTGGAATGATTCTTGCGAGAAGGCATTCCAGGAATTGAATAGGAGACTTACTTCAGCTCCTATTCTGATTATTCCAGAGAGGGGACAGAGGTACACGATGTATTGTGATGCCTCCAAGGATGGACTCGGTTGCGTTCTGATGCAGTCCGGGAGAGTGGTAGCTTATGGTTCTCGGCAGTTAAAGAACCACAAGCAGAACTACCCCACGCATGACATAGAGTTGGCGGCCATTGTTTTTGCCTTGAAGGCTTGGCGCCACTATCTATATGGTGAGCAGTTCGAGGTGTTTTCAGACCACAAGAGTCTGAAGTATATTTTTACACAACGGGACCTCAACATGAGGCAATGTAGGTGGATGGAGTATCTGGAAGATTACGACTTCACTTTGCATTACCATCCCGATAAGGCAAATGTGGTGGCTGATGCACTCAGCCGGAAGTCACGGGGAGTCTTGGCTAGTGTGGCTTCTCAAGAGTGGCAAATGCTCGAGACTGTGGGACAGTTCAGACTACGCTACATGGGTCAGACTCAGGGTACTTTGGGGAGTTTGGTGGCTACGCCTTCTCTACTGAGCAGAGTGATAGAGTCCCAGGGGCAGGACACGGAGATGTTGTCCATTAGGGACCGGGTACAGTCGGGTACAAGTGACGAGGGCTGGGCCATTCATGCCGATGGTAGTCTTCGGTATCGAGGAAGGGTTGTGGTTCCTCAGTTGGCGGATCTGAGAGAGGAGATCCTTAGGGAGTTTCATTGCTCCCGTTTTGCGGTTCATCCAGGGGGTACGAAGATGTATCATGATCTTCGTCGCCAGTATCATTGGAATGGGATGAAGCGGCAGGTTGGCGATTTTGTTAGTAGATGTCTCACGTGTCAGCAAGTGAAGGCTGAACACTAGAGACCAGCAAGGTTACTCCAGCCATTGAAGGTAGCTGAGTGGAAGTGGAAACATGTCACGATGGATTTTGTGACCCACTTGCCACGGACATCGCGGGGACATGACGCGGTGTGGGTGATAGTGGATCGGGTTACGAAGTCGGCACACTTTTTGGCTATGCAGATGACCTTCACACTGGAGGAATTCTGCAAGTTATATATACGGGAGATTGTCCGGTTGCATGGGGTACCCGTATCTATAGTATCGGATCGGGATCCCAGGTTTACGGCTCATTTTTGGGAGAGTTTCCAACGAGCCATGGGGACACAGTTGATGATGAGCACTGCTTTTCATCCCCAGACGGACGGTCAGTCTGAGAGGACTATTCAGACATTAGAGGACATGTTACGGGCATACGTCCTAGATCTCAAGGGTAGCTGGGAAGAACACTTACCCTTGGTGGAGTTCGCATACAACAACAGTTATCAGGCGAGCATACAGATGGCACCCTATGAGGCACTATATGGGAGGTCTTGTCGATCTCCGGTTTGTTGGACGGAAGTAGGAGAGAGACCCTCTACGGGTCCGGACTTGGTTAGAGACACCTCAGAGAAGGTGAGCTTGATACGGAAGCGTCTTCTCACGGCTCAGAGCCGGCAGAAGAGCTACGCCGATAGACGGCGACGACCTCTAGAGTTTGAGGTGGGAGATCATGTCTTCTTGAAGGTGATGCCTACGAGATGAGTGGTCAGGTTCGGCAAGCGAGGAAAGCTGTCACCGAGGTATATCGGGCCCTTTGAGATACTTGAGAGGGTTGGTACAGTCGCTTACCGGTTGGCGTTACCGCCAAACCTATCAGGTGTTCATGCGATATTCCATGTCTCTATGCTCCGGAAATACACCCCAGATCCGACTCATGTGGTGGATTGGGGCGAGCTTGTTGTTGATGCGGATGGGACCTTCGAGGAGGGACCGGTGCGTATCATGGATAGCCGAGATCAGGTTTTGCGAGGCAAGGCCGTGAGGCTAGTGAAGGTGCTGTGGCAGCACCGGGGAGTGGAAGAGGCGACATGGGAGCGCGAGGACACCGTACGTGCCAATTATCATTTCTTGTTTGAGGATAGAGGTACATTTTTATAGTCATTACCTATTACATGATTGTAGCATATGCATGGGATTGCATGTATGTGTGTGTGTGTGTGTGAATTTCGGGGACGAAATTCTTTTTAAGGGGGGAAGAATGTAAAACCCGAGTAAATTTGAACTTTTTTGTGAATAAGGGCAAAATGGTCATTTGTCATCCTAATGCGTATTTGAGATACTCATGCTCTACACCTCGGATGAGGAAACGGAGTTCGACGTTGGATTCATATCGCGAAATCGAGTCACCCTGTCAAATTTCATCGAATTCCGAGATAGTCGGATTTTTACACGTCGTTCGAGGCGACTGCGTAGCGAATGACATTTTAAAGGTCCCCATAAATATATTTTATATAATTTCCTTATAATTGGATTAAAGTTCAAATAAAATTAATTTGAACTTAAACCGGGATGTAATGAATCGTTTCGGGGCGAAAAACGGACCCGAAAGTAGTAAACGAGCGGTGCGATGTGGACCGCAAAATCTAAGGCTATAAATATCGACAAATATCTAATTTTTTCAGAGATTCTTCAGCTGAAACCAATGGGTTTGTTGGCTGAAAAACGTGGGGAGAAGGAGAGAAAAAAAAGAAAGAAATCCAAACTTGTTTCTCAGATCTACGGAGTTCCGTCAGTCGGAATTCTTCAAACCAAGAATCAAAGTTGATCTCCTCAACGAGGGCTACGTCTACGTACCAAGAACGAGGGATTTCACCGAAGATTCCAAGGGGAGATTTTGAAGAAATCAAGTTCTTGGGCTTTGGTTGGTAATTTTGGAAGTTCTATCACTTCCTCCACGCTACAAGATGTAGGATTCTTCCTACTTTGGTTTATTCCTATCCTTTTGGGTTGTTTTAAGGGGTGGTTATGTGCTTGCATGTGGGCTGTCCAAGGGTTGTCCAAATGGACTGAAAATGGACTGTTTTTAGTGGGTGAATGTGTCTTGCATGTGGGATGTCCAAGGGTTGTCCAAATGGACTGAAAATGGACTGCTTTTAGTGGGTGAATGTGTCTTATGTGTGGGCTGTCCAATGGTTGTCCAAATGGACTGTAAATGGATTGTTTTTGGTGCCCAAATGTGGACTGTTTTGTGCCCAAATGTGGACTGTTTTGTGCACTAATAAGGGGCTATTTTTGGACTGTTTTATGGCCTATATAGGGGTTGGTTTTATGGCCTATATAGGGGCTGTTTTGGTGGCTTATATAAGGGCCGTTGTGTGGGCTATTACATGGGTTGTTTTGTGTTATATTGTGCCTTTGTGATCAAGTGTGTTAATTGCATGTGGTTATACTATAACATGCTTGAATGATGTGGTTAAATGAAATCATATGCATATGATATAAATTGTCATGGTATACTTGGATATGTAGAAATTGTTCATTTGGCATGCATTGCAATATGGACATGGAATTGGCATCACATTCATGGGCATGAGTCATGAGTGTGGGTGTGTGAATACATGGTTAATCGAACACCATTCTTGGTGATTGATATGTGGAATCGGTAAAGTCGGATCGAAGATCCCATTGAACCGCATGTTGCATGAAAAACTTGTGTCGGGTATAGCAAGAAGGGGTAGATCCCCCCCTCGGGTGCAAGACCCGACGACTTGGTTATACACTCCCCTGTTGTGAAAGTCCGAAAAAATGTAGTATGGTATTCGTTGCCCAACAAGACACAAGATTTTAATTTATAAAGTACTCATTCAATGAGTAACACCCATCAATGATTGGTTTTATAATGAAACAACTTTTATTCCAAACGATCATTGGATGGATTTTTCGTCAAATGATGATTCATTTCACAAGTGCATTGCATTGTGTTGTGGGAGTCGGTGAGGACTCGGGTTGAAGTTGCATGAGTGAATCTCATCTCATTTCATGGCATGACATTATGATTTTTCAACATGGAATTACACGTTCTTGTTGAAATGGATATAAAGTGTTATCGTTTGCATGTAAACATTACATATGCACATAGGTGGGGAGTAGCCTCTGTAGAAAATACTCTACTGGGCGTGACTTACCCTATACGGGAAAACATTTCAGGTGCGGGATTCACTCCGATGGATGGCTCTCATACGGGGCCGCAAGAGTGAAGAAAGCCGATTTGTGGCTTTATAACCCCCTTTTGTAAAACTTTTGGAGCAAACTATGTTTTTGGGCATGTATATATAAAAGAATTGTAATCGAACTGTTATGGACTATTTTTGATACAACATTGCATGTTTTGATAATGGTATGGATAGTTGGACCCGGTGTGGCCAATGTTTACTTATAAATGGACCCAATGCGGTCATTGTTTTATATTGGGCCTCGGATGGGTCATGTGAAGTTATATTGCACAGGTTGAATTTTGGGTAGAGCTCCCTGTACAAAGGAGACTCTGCCCGAATTTCGTTAAGTTGTGGACCCCGGTAAATGGGGCATAACAGTGTGATATCGAGTTACTCGGTATCTACAGGTATTCCGTGGGTTGATGGGTAATCAACAGACCCCCGAATTTTGGGGTGTCACACTCTCCCTTTCCAGCTGTTGATGCCTCCTTCCCCCCAGGTATGTCTTCATTCCCTCAAGCTCTTCATTTCTGCCCCCTACAACGAATACTCACCGAGATAGGCAGACGAGGCGCATAACATATGGGTGGTGGTTGGGTGCAAAACGATTAGGAAAAAAAATGCTCACCAAAAAAAAAAAAATTCCGACTGATTCGTTAAAACCCAGCATTTTCCCATCTCTCTCGATCTCACACTCATTGAATGGTGCTTGGCTTTTTTGAATGATTCTGCACGATTGAATGGTTCTTGGCTTTTTTTAATGATTCTGCACTATTGAATGGTATTTTGAATGATTCTAGACTATTGGATTTTGAATGGTTCTTGGCTTTTTTGAATGGTTCTTGGGTCTGACATATATGTTCTACTATATGTCTTTTTAATTTGGGATGATAATGACCATGGTATGTGCCTATGATTATGAGAGATTTTCAATTGACACCACTGTTCCTGCTGTTGCAACAGAAAAAAAAAGACTTTTAAAAACTTTTTTGACTGTTGTTTGAAAATTTGTAAATTAATTCAAGTTATTTTTTATGACCTGATAAAAGTGAACATGAAAATTAGATTGTTTCTTTTAAGCTAAATTTATAGTTGGTTGATTTTCTATGGGCACTATGCAATTTATGTTATAGGGGTTGAAAACAAATTAGATTTTTCTCCTTCCCTCAAGCTCTCTGCTCCCCCCAACGTCCCCCCCCCCCCCTCTTCACAGTATCGGTCTCACTCTCTTGCGAATTGGTGTTTTTGAAATTTTTTAATTTCATCCTTATGATTTTTGGTTGTTGTGAATAGTCTTTACTATTTGGAAATTTGAATGGGTGTATATATATGTTCTACTGTTTTTTTTTCTATTTTTTAGATGAAGTTTTTTTTAGTTGGGGAGACATGTTTTGGCCCATATTGTATAATACAGTTGCTAAAAAATTGCGCAGCTCTGGATATATCGTCGTTACTGTGGCTTCCTTTGGTATTGCATCTTTATTATTAATGGGAGGTCGCACAACACATTCAGCGTTTTGCATTCCCTTGGCTGTGCTTGAAAGTTCAATTTGTGGGTTTACCAAACAATCGATGCATGCAGAATTGTTCAGATCAACTAAACTAATAATATGGGATGAAGTACCTATGCAACATAGGTATTGTGTTGAGGCAGTAAATCGTACATTTCAGGATATTTGTGATAACCAAAAGCCATTCGGGGGTATTACTGTTGTTCTAGGTGGAGACTTTCGACAAATATTGACAGTTATACCGAAAGGAGTCCGTGAGCAAATCGTAGGTGCGTCATTGAGGCGATCTGTATTGTGGAGGGATGTACAAGTTCTGACTTTGGGGTTAAACATGCGCTTAACTAACACAAATTCTGAAAATGCTGAATATTCCATTGATCATTCGTATATAAAATATTAATTTTTGTAATTATTATCTATTTATCTTCTCTAATTTCACTTCTAATTTTTAGGTAGGAACAAACCCACAAGAAACCGTAGAACTTCCAACAACAATACACAAGTGTCATACTCTTCGAGAATTAATTTTTAGAATTTATCCACATTTGGATATTGTTGGTTCAGTTACCCCGAACTTCCTAACTAAGCGCACCATTCTTTCTGCAAGGAATGACGACGTGAATGCTATAAATGCCACAGCATTGAATATTTCACCAGGACAAACAATTACGTATTTAGCAGTTGACAAAATGGCAGAGGGTGATGAACTTGACCGATCGATCACTAATCGATATCTTAATGAGTATTTAAACTCTCTAAACCCTGCTGGGTTACCTCTGTTTAAATTAGATTTGAAGGTGGGTAGCCCAATAATGTTGCTGAGAAATATAGCGCCGAAGGATGGGCTTTGTAATGGCACGCGATTGATGGTTGTCAGATGTGATTGAAGCTCAAATTTTAAATGGTGATAAATCTGGCAATTTGGTCTTCATTCCAAGAATATCTCTGTCACCAACATCTTCAGAATTGCCTTTTCAGATGACAAGACGTCAATTTCCTGTCCGATTAACATATGCTATGACAATCAATAAATCTCTAGGACAGTCTGTAAAATTCGTTGGGGTTGATCTGCGCACACCAGTGTTTAGCCATGGACATCTGTATGTGGCACTATCCAGATGCACATCTTCTGATCGTATATGTGTTTTTCTTCCTGAAAATTGGTCGAACAGCACATCAAACATCGTTTACCCTGAAGTTTTGTTATAGAACTTCCTATTCGATAGCAAACAAATGGTACCATCTATTTACAAATTGCTCCTATCGAATACATATTGAATTAAAATAATCACGTTAACTTTACGTTACAATTCATATTTGTAGGATTGGTGTGAATTGGCTCAAGCAATGAAAAGAATAAATACAACGCAACTTCACCAATGGGGATATCGTAATAAGGTAATCCGATTCTTATACTGTTGCAACGAGCTATATTCTTTTATAACCAATATATACTACTAAAATTTGGTTTTATTTCTTTCTGTAAAACTAGGTTGTTGTGCATTCTCCAAACTTGCTGTTTCGCATATGTATTGACACAAGAACATTTAGGAAAGTGATGAAGAGAAAGTTCAAAGACCTACTTGAAGAATGATCTATTAACTATATCTGCGTGAAGATAGATCATATATTTAATTCTAGAATTTTTAATATAAACCTGATACTTAATTACTTGCATGGTTGCAATTACTACTATTATGTTTGTTGTGACAGTATAATGATATGATGGTGATTTGAATAATTGTTCTATGAATTTCATATATGGTTTGGTATATTTTGCTGGTGTCTTGATTTTATTGTAATTTCGCATTCCTGATCATTATTCCAATTTTTTAAGTTGGTGTGTTATTATTTTTATTAAATCACATGGGTGAAAAAAAATTATTTTGTTTGTTGTAATGTTTATTACTCCATTGCTAATGTGATTATTATAATTTTAATTTGTATCTTTTATATTATGTACAGATATAATGGAACGACCTCCAATCTTTGTACGTCGTAGTACGCGTGTGGCTCTATCAAACAGACAAGAAAAATTTGAAAATGAATCGTTTGAAGATGGAACCCCAATCTCGAAGTTTGGGATGGAAAATGTTGAATTAGGTCGTATGTTACAAATGGCAGGGAAAAATATAAGTGATAATTATATTATGCATAAAATAACAGAGACCCTTCCCACAACTTGGAATTCTGCAATAGAAAAAAAATTTCTAGACGACAAACCAACCAGTGCAGTACGGTTTGTACAATTATTGGTGGAAGCGGAACGCAATATCCATCCATTATTGATACAATTTGAGCAAGAAAAAATGGCTCCAGGGACGAATGTTCTAGATCATATAAAAAAGAAAGAAGAATTATTTTATAAATTGCAACATGAAGGTTTTATGCCGAATAATCCAATTATGTTATATGTCGTTGTTAACATGCTTCCATCTACATGGTCAATTGACATAATCAATAAGAAGTTTGAGAATGGCTTCATAGATATGATAGAATTGGAGGAGAAATTGGCAGATATCAAAGATGACATACTATGTTCACGAGCGTTAGAAAACGTGGAGGCTCAACTAAACCAACTATGAACAAGACCTACAAAGATGAAACAATACTTTTTGGCAAACATTATTTCTCTATGTTTTTATTATTTGAATGTGGATGAAAGAAAAAATGTATGTTTTTAGAGAATGAATAAACACCTAATTGTAATCTTTTTTTTTTTTTCCAGGTCGTATCTTTCGAAAGTCGGTTGAATTTCTGATAGTTATATTTGGTCATTTGACAATATCTGCAGACTTCGTTTATTTGTGGGAGTATTGTTTTAATTTTCATTCTATTAGTTATGAATTCTGTTATTATTTAGATAAAGTTGATTATGAATGTAGAAATCGTGGATTTTGACTCAAAAACAAAACATTGAATATTGTCAACTGATATATTTTTTCAGATGTTTGAATTATTATGTTTCGGTAGTTATAACATAATTTTTGTGGCGTAACAATTTAATGTGGAAATATATGTTATGTATGTATGTTGATGTTATAAAAAATATTAGCGAACACATTTTTTTCGTCGTTTACTACAATGTTATATTTTACTTTACATTTATGTATGGGCAAATATTTGTAAATAATTTACGAGTAACACCGTGCCTTCAGGCACGGGCAATTGCTAGTACAAATATATGATAACATGAGTAAAAAAAAAATAAAAAAATGAATTCAAAATAAAAGAGTAAAGAAATCTGTTAAAAAAAAAAAAAAAAAGAAGTGAAGAGAAAGCATTGTGAGGCATTGAATCAGTCTCTTTCTCTCTTGTTGTGTGCCTTTCACGTGGCCTTTGGCTGGAAATGCCTCTTTTTAAGGCTAGTACAGTTGGAAATGAAGTTTAAAGTACAAAAATTTTGTAAAATATTTTTTTATTCATTTTTATTAGAATTAGCGAAATTTTTAATTGAATTTGCGAATTCATGAAAATGAATTCGTGAATTTATGGCGAATTCATCTTTAAATCGTGAATTGACATGTGGAGCTCAAGACTGTGGGGGCATGTTTGGTATGTTTTTTGAGAAGGGTTTGGATTGGCTTGTCCAAATCCTTCCAAACCCAAAGATGGAATTCAACATTTAATGTTGTTCATACTCATGTTTGGTATGTGCAGGGATATATGACTATTATGATAATATATTTATATGTAAATGATTATTGTGCCCCTTAATCAATTTAATCCAAACATGAGTATAGATATATGGGGGGTATAAATGTCATTTGGATGTTAAACCCATTAACCTACATCTGAACCCATGAACTTGGGTTTCATGACCGGATCATGAACGGGCTGGGTTTCCAAACCCTGGGTTAAACATGAGTTTAAGGGGTTTATTCCCGAACCCACAATCCAAACCCCTCCCAAACCCACATACCAAACAGCTCCTGGGGGTGTGTGCACGAATCGTGTGACATAGCTCGTGAGTAATCAACTTAATATAAGTCCCAGTGGAAGTGCGAAATATGTTGCTGAACTTCACTGAAAATGCAAGAGTCTTGCTTGACAGTATAGTCTACGGATGAAATACTACTGAGAATAATAATGGTGAGACCTCCTCATGCTGAACCGAAAACCCAGCCTGCCTCTTGGGCATTTCAAATTGATGAAAGTGTGGATTCCATGCCAATCCCAATAAATTAATTCCACTGGTTTTTAACTAGTTGATTTTTATGACTTCTGTTAACACCCAGTAGAATCTGTCATCTATTGTTAATAATCAAATGAAATTGAGATTGAAAAATTTTGAAACAAAAAAGTCCAGAACCATTGGTATGCTGAGGACATTTTGAGGGGAATGGTAAGGTGGTTGTACTTTGTTATCTTTGTAAATGGGATAAATTACACTTTGACCCTTTTAATTTCAACAAGAGAGATGAACAGTTTTTGCATCATCTCTTCTGAAGATGAAGAGGTGAGGGAGACAAACACACCTAGTACTGTAAAGAAAATTAAATGTGGGGTTTTTTTTCCAAAATCGTTTTTAGGAAACATATTTACAATAAAAGGGTATTCAAGTCTTTCTATGTCTTAAGTGGACTTTTTTACAAAATATTTTTTCCTATGTACTTTTTGACAATTAAGTCCAATTTCGTGTACCCACTTCCGAAGTACCCTATTACAAATCTTTGTCCAATTAAACACACAAATTTTCAATTTGGGTTAGCTCGCCCAAATTGCACCCATAATCACTAATATGATGAGTATAGAATAAGTTAAACTTAGTGGTTTCTGTTGTTGGTCGTATTCCAAATATTGTAAAATCACTTATTAAAATTTCTGATTTGAAACATGTAATGTATAACAAAACAGTAACAATCAAATGTGAAACAGTTACACAAAAATAGTCTTACACAAAAGAGTTACACGTAACTGTCTGTATAACCAATATAAATACTAACCCGGTTGCAGAATAGGAACTGTAATTGAACTTTATGTAGATCAAGGCTAGTGTTTGACACTATGTCCTTAAGACAGATTTCGCCCCCACACACGGTGCTTATGGAATTTCGAGCGTCTGTCTCCCAGGATACAATGATCTTTACACGAGCAGAAGTAGCACTCCAATCTACTCGTCCAGCGAACCAAAAATTGTGTTGTATACTCTCTAAATAATGACTGCCTTAATGCTGAAATTCTATGCACTAATGTCTGACTTAACTCTGATAATGGACTGATGAAATGAATGAATGCAGAATGGTAATGAGTCTGAGTATTTATAGACACTTTGGTGACTTTTCGGATAGCCACCATACTAAAAGACACAACCTAGTAGACAAATGCAAGCCAGAAGACACCACTTGTAACTATTCTGTATTGAACAGACACAACTCAATTTTCAGACTGGAGGGATGCAAAAATCCGAACCAGCGCGATCCAATGGATATCGAAAATTAATTTCAGATTTAGAAATTCTCGCCCAATTAATTAAATAAATTTTCTCCAAAAATATAGGGTTTGGTCTAAAACACACCCACACCCATACCTAAGCCCGACCCGGACGGGTCGGGTCGGGTCGTGGCGTGGCGGGCGAGCAGCGCACACGTGTGTGGTAGAACCGACGGCATGTAGGCGCTCGCTCCGCACATAAAACTGTGGTACCGCCTGGGGCCCAATCCCATAGAGCAAACTTGGCCTATATATGCCCATGTAAAATTTCTTCCTCAACCAATGTAGAATTGGTGTCAAATCCCACATTGCACAACCTTTATTTTCACATTTCAAGAGAGTCACTTTGAAGCCTATTTTCTCATTCATTTCTTACTCGATTTGAGCAAGTGAATATACTACATTATTCTCTTCACGAAGTAAAATATGGACCCACAAAAATTTATTCGAAATAACGAACGAGTCCCACTTTAATTTAGGCTCAAAATCGACCGAAAATTCAGTTTTTGTACTTAAAAAACTGTTTTGGTACAATAGTTTCGTATAAGCAAGATTATTATGGATGAAAATAGATATTTATGGGATGAGAATACCTTCAACATCTATAATTTTTATTTCATATGTGTGTATTAGCGATAATCACATGTCTGAATATACTATGCAATACTAAAAAATAAATATTAATTCTGTAATATTTATATTTTAAAATAGAAATTTATTTTTTTTAATTACGCAATTAAAATTAAAATGAAAAGAGGGAGGTAGATATAGATTGATGAGATTGTTTGACATTGGGGAGTGTGTTGATGTGTTGATTGAGTTATTTGACATTAGAGGTTGTGCATAGAAGACAATGATATTTTTAGCCAAAAAAAAAAATTTGGGGATAAATTTTGTACTATTGAATTAAAATAGATGAAAATTGAATCAATCTTGACTGTTGTTATATTTTTATATGTTGATAATTCAATTTTCTAACTGTAATATTTGGTAGATGGTGACATTCAAATATGACCAATTCAGACATATTATGAGCATCATGTATATCTCAATAGGTGTACATGCGACATGCAACATGATAGTTTTCATTGTGGTGATGTCGCGCATTAATTGGAGGAGAGCTATAACATAGTTTTAGTTATATACTAGCGGGTGCCCCGTACAATGCACAAAAATTTTTTTCCCGCCATCACCCTGTTTCATCTTTTTCTAACCTTCATATTACTAAAAAATTAACTATTAATGAGTTAAATATTTTTTGTTAAATATGAAAAAGTGACAAAAGATGAGTAAAAATTTAAATTTGAAATAGTTTAAAAAAAATAGTGTAAGTAGTTACAAAATATGGAGGGAGTAGTTAAATAAGTAAAATAGAATAATTTGATTGGATGGAGATAATTAAATATTTTAAAATTTTAGAACTTAAATATTTGGGGAGGAAAGCTTATCAAACTCTTCACCCAAAAAAATATTTGTTATATATATATAAATTTCAAAGCAATTGATATAATAAAATGGAACATCTATTTTCATAAAATAAAACAATGGTCTTAGATCATTTATATCCGATAACTTATCTTATGACTTATATTTTAATCACAATAAATCTGCATATTTACATTTAGTCTTTTAACAGCAAGAAGTATTTTAGTAATACTTCCGTTTTAGCCACAATAAACATTTTAAATATCCACTTATATTTTAACTACAGTAAATATTTTAATGACGGTAAAAAAAATGTACTACTTGCAAGGGACAACCTAGAACTGATACTGATAATGCACAAAAGTGGATTTATGCACCACTTGTCGAGTAATTAATATAAGTAATAAATGGAGTTAATATAAAGGTGATACCAACACAAGCAACACAGATATAGAGTGGTTCTGTAACACCCCGCATTTTCGTTTATATATGTATATAGATATATATTAAATAATAGTGGTAAAAATGTGGATATGTGTAGTGATGGTAGGAATAAACTAGAGATGCAAATTAATTTGGAAGTTGAAGTTTTGAAGGTGTGTAAGCTTGAGAAGAGGGATTAAGTAAATTTCTAAATGGATTTAGGTCAAAATAAGGTTTCCATTGAGTCCGGAAGGTCGAAAAACCTTGGGAGAGGTGATATGGGGTGTATTAGAAGTTAGGAAGTATTTTGGAGTTAAAACACATTTTAGAGAAAATTTGGGTATAAAGGATTTTGGACACTGTCTACTATTTCGATCATAACTTTTTATTATTAATTTCAAATGACCTGAAATTTTGACAGTAGATATTAGACATCTAGGGTTACAAAAGTGTATCTCATGAAATTTTTTTAATTCGACCTCTAAATGGGTCAAAAATGCACTGGAAGTGGAAGTAGAAAATCTGGGTAGTAACTACCGGTAGCCAAAATCAGCTACCGGTAGCCAATGGTCCAGTGTGTCCGAGCTACCGGTAGCCACTGTAAAAATCCGAATTTTTATAGTTCGCGAACCCTCGATTTTTCCTCCACTATAAATACATCCTCTCACCTCCTTAGCCTACATTACACACCTTAAAACCCTAGAAAACATTAGAGAGAAAGAGGGGAAGAGAAAAACACAAGATCAAAGGTGAAAAACAAGGAATTAAAGGGTTGATTCAAGATCAAAGCCCTAGATTTCCAAGAACATCAAGGTAGGGGTTTTCTCCTTTTCTCTTACAATTGAGGCTAGGGTATTTATATATGTATGCTTTGGCTATCAATGGTATATATATGCTATGAAATCATCCTCTCTTAGGCTTTTTGGCAAAGATTACATGTTTTGAACAAAGTTAGGGTTGAATACCCATGAAATCTCTTTTTATGTTTCAAAACCCTAGTTTTTGGAGAGTGATGTATTTCCTTCTTAAATGCTTTCTTTATGATGGATTTTCGAAACCTTAGTGCTTTGTGTTGGGTAGCAAAAATAATGTTATTGTGATCTCATGTATTTTCTTGGTTGGTTATTGAAAATGTCACATGCTTAAATTTGGGGATTTTGGATAAATGATTGTAAGTGGAGATAAATATAGGGATTTTATTTTTGGTTGGTTTGTTTGTGATGCAAATGAGTGGGAGGTTTCTTGTAAGAATGCTCACCCATTCTCAAGAGGTTCCTTGTAAAGATGCTTGAGAATAAATGAATGGGGGTGGAGGTTGCTCTTAAGTATGCCACCTACCGGAATAAATGGGGGTGGAGGTTGCTCTTAAGTATGCCACCTACCGGAATAAATGGGGGTGGAGGTTGCTCTTAAGTATGCCACCTACCGGAAGAATGGGGGTGGAGGTTGCTCTAAAGTATGCCACCTACCGGAAGAATTGTTGGGAATTGTTTATGGCCATTAATGTCAAGTTATGAATTATTGTAGTATTGTGGAAAATGGTTTCCTATAAGAACTTGTGGGAGTATGGGATTCCACAAGGTCTTGTGGGAAACCGGTTTATATTTCGGAAAATGGATATGTCTTGGATCTTGGTTTCTTTTACTGTTCATTTAAATTACTGTCGCTACTTAAACTTGAGATCCATTTTAAAATGTCCTACTTTTCCTTCAAAAGATTATATATGTTATTTGTGAAATGAGACCGGCCATTTTATATACTTTTATAAACCTTGTTCGAGTTTGGGAGGAATGTTGCTACAGAGCTTAGTGCTCACCCCCTACAAACAACATATTTCAGGTCTTGGTATAGAGGAGGAGCTCGGAACTGACGAGCCGGAATATTGGGAAGCTCCTATAGGAGGGAATGTGGATCCCGAGATGGACCTGTAGAGACATAGCTTCCTTTGTAATAGACTTGAGAATTTATTTTGAAATCATTTGAAGTTTAGTTTTCTTTTGTTATTCCGCTGCTAAGTTACGTTTGATCATTTGAGATGTAAATGCCATATCTTGGCTTATTCTTTTGGGATGATATTGTAAATTTTATGGATGATGAATGGAAAATTTTTCTTATTGATGGAATTATCTTAGTGCTCTCATGTTGTGAATGGTCTTAGAATGTAATGCCGTCCAGGGTGTGTTTTGGGGCGTTACAGGTTCGGTCAGGGTGACTCACTCTACTTTGAAGGCGGCAACGGTGGCGGGAGAACTTTATTGATAAATTAGTAGGTGTGAGAAAGTAAGAGTAAGCTCTAGGTGTGGAGAGGTAGCTATGTGAGAGAGAGAGAGAGATCTATGTGAGAGATGGTTGTCCCTCACCCATGTGTAGAGGGCTTACAATTTATAGGCACCGAGCCCTAGTTGAAACGGTGACGTGATGATCAAGCTACTAATCTATCGGGAATGATAGTTACAATTAAGGATAGGTGCTATCTTCAAGTAATGGTTATCCCGATGTTTACTCCTCACGTGCGTTGATCTTCCTAGACTCTTGAGCTTTGGATTGAACTGAAGCCATGAACTAAGTCTGGTCTGTCTTTTGATGGTTTGGGTAAGTTTAACCTATGAACTGGGCCCATGCTTGGTCTAAATTTGGGCTCTTCATTTGCCCTCCATGCCCCAAAGCCCTAGTGTTGATAAGGGTTTAAGGGCATAAGTGAGCTCCTTCATTCGGGTAGACCAGATATCTTGTTCCATACGGTGACTTCTTCAGCTTTTCACACCATTGCATTTTTTGAAGCTTATTTCTCCATTTGGTAGTGCCATTATTGGAGAGAGGATAAAGAGAAGCATGGACGTTTTGGCGCGTGGAGATGGAGATGCTTCGACGAGTAGAGCCTTAGAAAGGGAGAGAAGCTTAGGTGGCGCCATGGATATGAACCTAGGCAACACTAGGGAAGGCACGAGGCTAGGCGGTGCCATGGGCGACACCCTGGAGGACCCAGAAAAATTGATGATGTCTTCGATTTATGAAAATTCTCTCTTTCACAGGTGATCCCGTGGTTGATAGATCAATGGTGAAGGCTCTCTATGTCACTGGGATGGTGACTTCCCCTCTTCCTAAGAGGGTGAGGTCTGATGCCCTAGTGCTTTCCAGCTAAGGCCTGATGTCCCCAGTGTTTTGCAACTGAGGTCTGATGGCCCTAATATTTCTCAGAATGCGGGGTTTGATGGTGTCCCTGCTTCTTCTCACCATGTGACCCTTTTGAGTCCTAGGGTTAGTCCTAGGACTACTTTAGAGATTGAGACCCCTATGTAGACTTTCACTGAGACGGGAGCTTTGTATAATTGTCCTGCTTCCAACAGTGACTCGATGTCTATGCTACAGGACGTGAATTTGGCCAAGGAGCATCTTTGGAGGTTTGTGAGATCCTCAGAGATTAGAAAGGTCAGCTCTCGAGGTCCTGAGAGTATCATTGATACTGCGATGGAGGGCTTTGCTATGGTATCCTTATTTTCTGTGCAACTTTGTCTTCTGTATGTTTTAGTCATACTAACACTCTTGCTTTTGGATATTCGTAGATGTTTGTGGCTTTTTCATGCCTTTTTTCGAGGACACTCAAACTCGATGAGGTGTCGAGAGCTTTAGCAGAAGAGAGGTGGCCACACCAGGCTGCTAAGGAGCAGTTAAGGTTGGCTCATGAGAGAGCATCACATCTTAAGGCCAAGTGTCTGGAGACCGAGGCTGCTTTCGTGTAAGCAAAGTAAAAGTTAGGCCAAGCTTATGGCAACTTATGAGAGAGTCGTTAAGTTGGAGAGGGGGTTGCTTGCGTGAGAGCAGAATTAGACCAAGCCTCAGGCGACTTGTGAGAGAACCACTAAGGTAGAGACTGAGACTACCTTGTTGAGAGCAAAGACAGAGTGAGGTCGAGTTTTTGGCAACTCGTGAGAGAGCCGCTAAGTTAGAGATTGAGGCTACCAGTGTGAGAGTAGAGGCAGAATAAGACCGAGCTTTTGGCGACTCGTGAGAAAGTCACTAAGCTGGAGATTGAGGCTGTCTGCATGAGAGTAGAGACAGAGTTAGGCCGAGCTTTTGGTGACTTGTGGGAGAGCCACTAAGCTGGAGATTGAGGCTGTCTGTGTGAGAATAAAGGCAAAATGAGTCCAAGCTTTTTGGCGACTTGTGAGAGAGCCACTAAGTTGGAGATTAATGCTACTTGTATAAAAGCAGAGGCAAAATGAGGCCAAACTTTTGGCAACTCGCGAGAAAGCCACTAAACTGGAGATTGAGGCTGCTTGAGAACAGAGGCAGGATTAGATTGAGCTTTTGGAAACTCGTGAGAGAGGCGCTAAGCTGAAAACATAGGTTGCTTACGTGAAAGCAAAGGTAGAAAGAGTTTGAGCTTCTGGCGACTTGTGAGAGAGCCGATATGCTGGGGACATAGGCTACTTGCATAAAAGTAGAGGCAAAAAGAGGTCGAGCTTTTGGCGACTCGCGAGAAAGCCGCTAAGCTTGGAGATTGGGCTACTTGCATGAGAATGAAGGCAAAGGTAGGCCGAGCTTCTAGCGACTCGGGAGGCTTTCTTTTAAGAGACGTATATGAGGAGGGAGATGACAATGAGGGTAGCCAAAGGGCGCTGGTAGGATAGAGTCGGTGGTGCATGAGTGTCGAGCGTGGGAGACGAGGTCACTTGATGCGCCACGAGGGGTGACACCGGGCACCAAGGACATTGTTGGATTAGTTAGGCACGGGATACGGGCGATGCGCCAAGGCAAGTGAGGAGGCAGGGCCAAGGCAAGGGCGCGCAAGTGTGTGGGTGCTGACGTTGGGCACGGGCGTAGGCACCACTGGGCACAGGCACCGTTGGGCATGACGCCAGACGTTGGGCCGGGCGCTTGGAAAAATGCCTATGGCTCATAGTTCCAAGAAATCTCGATTGATTTCTACTTAGAGAGGATCACTTAGGGAATCCATTGAAGACGCCCTTGGAGCATGAGACGACACCAACGCAATGGGCTAGTTGGACGACGCCAAGGGACACTTAGGCAGTCTGGAGACGCCAAAAAACGCTAAGGTTAGTCTGGGTGGTGGTCTGAGTGACCCAGGGAGGCTTGGGCGACGTCAAGGGACACCAGGGATGGTCTGTACAATGCCAAGGTGGTCTTGGCAGCGCTTGGGAGGCCTGGGCAACACTTAGGATAGAGGCGCTAGGCGAGGAAGGCAGATTGGGCGAGGCAAGCATCGGGCGAGGCGTCAGGCGAGGTAGGTTGGCACTAGGCTGGGTGACACCTTGTAGGCGCAAAGGCAGCGCCAAGCTACTACCAGGGGTGCCAGGCATCGAAGGGCGCGGGCGCCGAGGATGTGGACGAAGCCCTTGGAGTAGGAGCTGACGTCAGTGGGCCAGCTGGACAATGTCTTGGAGTAGGAGCCGGGGCTAGTGGCCAGTTGGGTGATGCCCTTGGAGTAGGAGACGATGCCAATGGGCCATCTGGTGACGCCAGGGGCTGGCACGCGTGTAGGGACATTGGTCTAGACACTGCCGCTACTGGTGCTGGGCGACGCCAGGTGAGCAAGGGTGGTTTGGGCGACGCCAAGGAGGCCTGGGTAACGCAGAGGGACGCCTTGGCTTTGGCCTGGGAAAACCTAGGAAGTGGGTGCTAGCTAGCCTGGGCAACGCAAAGCAGCTGGTCGCTAACTGGCCTGGGCGACACCATGGAGCAGGGCGCTGGCCGGCCTAGGCGACGCCATGAAGCAGGGGTCTAGACGACGCCTTGGAGCAGGCGGTCTGGGCAACCCTAGGATGCTCTGAGCGACAAAGGGGCTGGCACGTGCACAGGCTCTGGCGTTGAGATGCTGGGTGTTGGCACTGGCGCTGGGCGGAGTACTAGAAAAGCATAAAGAAATGACAAAACATTAAACGACCATAATTTTGTGCTCGGTTGTCCGTTTGAGGTGAATTTTTTTTTGAATTCGGGTATTTTTTGAGAGCTACCAGTTTCAAACAGCCAAAGGCAGTTTGGGCACCAAATTTTCCAAAAAAAATGCTTACTTTTCACTGAATCTAAGTTTTAAACACAAATTAGTGATAAAGTTCAAATTTTTCGTGTCTAATTTTCGCCGGTGGTGGCTGGACCTCGTAATGATGTGACGGGTCATCTTCTGCTTGGTGGTTCATGGATGTAGTTGTGATTGTCATTGAAGGCAGGAAGATTGTAGGGTGAGAATAAAATCGATTTCCCATAGACGGCGCCAAACTGATGATGCACAAAAGTGTACTTATACACCACCTATCCAGTAATTAATATAGGTAATAAGTGCAGTTAATATAAAGGTGCGATCAACACAAGAAACACATATATAGAGTGGTTCGGTTAGGGTGACCTACTCCACTTTGAAGGCAGCAACGGTGGTCGGAGGACTTTATTGATAAAGTAGCAGGTGAGAGAGAGTAAGAGTAAGCTATAGGTGCGGAGAAGTAGCTGTGTGAGAGAGAGATCTCTATGTGAGAGATAGTTTTCTCTTACCCATGTGTAGAGAGGACTTACAATTTATAGGCACAGAGCCCTAGTTGAGGTAGTGACGTGAGGGTCAAGCTACTAATCTATCGGGGAGGATAGTTCAATTAAGGATATGTGCTATCTTCGAGTAATGGCTATCCCGATGTTTACTCCCCACGTGTGTTGATCTTCCTAGACTCTTGAGCTTTGGATTGGACTGAAGTCATGAGCTAAGTCTGGTCTGCTTTTTGATGGTTTGGGCTTAACCTATGAATTTAGCTCAGGTCTGGTCTGAATTTAGGCTCGTCAGATACCTTGGCCAAACTAACTAGATATTTTATTTTTTTTTTATCGTAAACTAACTAGATATTTCATACCACGTATTTTATGCATATAATTCAAGATGCAGGGGTTAACTATACTTTTAGGAATGTTTTGTCATCAAAATATAAATATTTCCTGCAACTTTATTTTCAAGTCAAGTTGTGTATCCCTAACTCTTTTGAGGTTGGCATAATATAGAAAGAGATGACCAATTGATCTGGGATCTCACCAAGATCTCACATTTGATCATGTTACTTCAAAATTAATGGTGATAGTATAATTAGCGACCAAATATATTAAATTCTCACATATGATTTTTTGTGGTCTAAATATAGAGGTTAAGAGATCAAACCATCGAAAAGAAATTTCACCAGCAAAGAAATAACTGGAATGGTAGGTCTTTGAGCTTCTGAGGTTGACATGTCATTGATTTGGCCAAATATATGATCACATTTGTAAATGTTCACATTTGGGAAAATGTAGGTCGTATTTATAAAATGGCATTACTATATGCAATATTATGCCACATTTGTTACCTCTTTATAAAGTATACATACACTACAAGATTGAGGAGTTGGAAACTAGGGCCGGCCCTAGACATAGGGCACTAAAGTGATTGCCTAGGGACCCTAGTTTTAGAGGGCCTCAAAAATTTAACCCTCAAGTATATTAGGCTGACTTTTTTTTTCTTTTTTTGAGTTTTAGATAGGACCCAAATTTTTAGTGTCCCAAATTTTAAGAACCCAAATCAATGTCTAATTTCGTTAAGCCTAAAGTTACTCTCCATTTGGTTAAGCCCAATAAAATCTTTAAAATAGAAACTCTAGTATAAATATTAAACCAAATTATGTCCCAAAAATATCTCTTGCTCATGCCTCACTTGCTCAATGGCTCTCCTACTCAACGTCTCTTTCTCTATCAACGCTTCTCTCTCTCTCTCTCTCTCTCTCTCTGAGTTGCCCCTTGGGCAGAGTGGATGGTGCTCACAGTGACACAACTCCTAATATCTATATAATAAAGTAGCTAAATTTTTTGTCTTGAGCTTTTTGCGGCTCAAATCATTTGAGGAGATTATTGATCTGACGGTCCTAATGCGAAATCCCCCCCCCCCCCCCTAAATTTTTTGAACAAGATTTTCATTTCTTCCACAATTTTAAGACTCCTATCTCTCTTATAACTCTCTATCTCTATATCATACTATCTAAAGCTCGTGCAGTTCACACATATCTCTCAGTTAACTCTCTCTCCCTATCATATATTCTGACAACCAGCATAAAAATTAATCGGTAACACATTAATTAGGTCGTTAATTATGATTTTATATAATTAAGGATTATTTTTAAAAATTTAAAATAAATAAATGGACCTTAAATACAGATTTTTTGCGTAGAAACGAGTCGAATGACTAAAATATAGGTTATATTTCGTATTAAAATAAAAATACAATAATATTCAAATGGTATAATAAGTGAATTATATATATATATATATATATATATATATATATATATATATATATATATATATATATATATATATATATATAATTTGTGATATATCTATATAATAATGGAGCTAGCATTGTTTGTCTTGACCTTTTTGTGGCTTAGATTGTTTTAAGATTATTGATCAAACGATCGAAACTCCTCCTCCTCCAAATTTTTTTCCTGCCAAAAAATTATAAAAATCCTTTCATTTTACTCGATTATCGATTTGAAGTGATTATGATTAGGATTCGAATTGAGATGAATTTGATTGTCGAGTATAAAGTACATATTCTTGCTTAAACTTAACGTTGTTTAAATTTTACAAGTATTCAAGTTGAAGTCAAATTGAAATCGATTGTAAAAATAATAAAGAATAATTAAATTAAAAAAAATTATGGTGCCAATGTGAACAAGAATAGAAAAGAATTAGTTTGTAGGTTTAAGATAAAAGTGTTAATTGAATCAAACTTAAATTCAATTCTCGATTTGATGTGATTATGATTAAGACTCGAATTGAGCTAAATTGACTGTCGAGTATAAAATATAAATTCTTACTTAAACTTAAATTCGATTGAATTTTACAAATATTTAAGCTGAACTCAAATGAAAACTGATATTAATTTTTCAACAAAATTTTTTACATTTACGAGAAATCACATGAAACTTTTGGATGACTTCCTCATAAAAGTTACACGAACTCACATCAGAAAAATGGTGCTGAGATGATGTTATGAACTTTAGGTAGAAACCTACAGAAAAAATAAATAGTTATATTTTTTTAAAATTTGAGATAAAGTTTATTAAAAATGTTGAAATCGTAAATGTTTAATCAATAATAATTATATTTTCTCAAATGTTTGAATTAATATGTTACAGTAATTGTAGCGTGACTCTCGTTATATAAAAGTTTGATTATATATGTTCTGCATACAGGTTGAACATTATCCATTTGATCGTTGTATTGTTGAAATTGTATTATACATTGTCTTTATTTATGAACAAATATTTGTAATTTTTTACAAGTAACGCAGTGTCTTCAAGTATGGACAATTACTAGTTTCTTATATAATAACATCTGTAAAGTGTAAAACAAAAGATAATTTTTTTTTATTATAACATATGTATCTTGCACATATCTTGCACAACAATTAATATATGGAAATCTCAGTATATAAATATATAATATATATTTTTGTTCCATTATATAAAAATTAATAAAATTTTATTATTAAATGCTTCATCTAATTTTATTAAATTTCATCTAATAATGAATGTGTTAACTGCTAACAAAATCTTTATTGTTGTGAATCTAATTTTATAATGACTCTTATTTTATTTTATATTATTGGATTAATAGTGACTGCGCAACAAATTTTTTTTTTTTTTTTGTCACTAGTGATAATTGCCTGATTGGGCTTGAATTTGTCGCACAAAAGGATCAAAGGAGGATATTATACATAAAAAAAAAATAGAATTTGAGAGTTTTGCTGTTGCCAAGTTGTGTTGTTACTAAACTTAATAATTTATTTTATTTCAATTCTAACAATTATAAAGTTATGTTGTTTTATTTGTAAGTTAGTTTTTAATTGTTAATATGTCTACTCGAATATATGATTTTGGATATGAAAAATGTAAAAAAGAAAAAAGAAGAAGAATTCATTCAATCTCAAAAATGTATACTTATTAATTTTACTATTAGTGATAAACAAAACATAAGTAAAAGTGAAAGTGATGATTTAATTAGTGAACAACAAAGTCAGGCAATAGAAATAGAAGAACATAAAAGGGATTCAAAAGAAAATGAATAGGAAAATGAATGTGAATGTATTGATAAAAAGTTCAATTTTGTTCTTACAAATATTATGATCTTAAAAGTTGGAAAAATATTGATACAAAATTAAAGAATTTTTTAGTAGAAAGAGGTCCGATTAGTTAAATAAATAAAAAACTAAATGATAATAATTAAAAATAATATATATATTAATACACGAAATATTAGGACAACACGACAACAACAAAAGCTTGTTCTTCAAGAACGATCGGAAGACGGAGCTGGGGGAGCAGCACCAAGAGGACCACCGCCTGGAGGGACATTGAACCACGACACGAACTGCTCCAGGTCGAGGTCAGGAAATTTTTCAATCACCTGGTCGACAAAATTAAAGAACCCATCAACAAAGGCCCTAGCTGCCTCTAACCAGGCCCTCTCAATCTTTTTGCGTTGGTTCTCAACCAGTCGACGCTCAGCAGCGAGAGAGCTGGTCAGATCAACAATCGCAGCTTGGGATTTCTTCAATTGCCTCACCAACACTGCCTGGGCGATCTCAGAGTGGAATAGGTTGTCGGCTCGGTCCTCGCAATCCTGCCGCGAGCTAGCAAGCTCTTCCCGGAGAGACGCCTCGGAGGCGATATTAGCGATCAGCTGCCGAAAAACCTGGGCCCGCTGATCGAGGGCACACTCCAATCCCTTCTTGGTGGATAGACCCCAGCTCAAAAGCTCAGTGTTCTGTTCTTGAAGCTCGGCCACCCTTCGTTGGGAGTCGCTCTTCAAGAGATAAATCTCCCTACCAAGAGCACAGACTTGCGCCGCCACCTAAGGACAAAGATAACAGATCACAAATGACAAAAAGGCGAAAGCCAAGAGAAATAAAGGGAAGGATGGAGCTTACCTCAAGAAGAGCATGGAGCGCTTCTCGGCTCCGAGCCTGGATGACTTCCTCACAAAAGTTACACGAACTCACATTGGAAAAATGGTGCTGAGATAATGTTATGAACTTTAGGTAGAAACTTACAGAAAAAAAAATAGTTATATTTTTTAAAAATTTGAGATAAAGTTTATTAAAAATGTTGAAATCGTAGATGTTTGATCAATAATAATTATATTTTCTCAGATGTTTGAATTAATATGTTGTAGTAGTTGTAGCGTGACTCTCGTTATATAAAAGTTTGATTATATATGTTCTGCATACAGGTTAAACATTATCCATTTGATCGTTGTATTGTTGAAATTGTATTATACATTGTCTTTATTTATGAACAAATATTTGTAATTTTTTACGAGTAACGCAGTGTCTTCAAGTATGGACAATTACTAGTTTCTTATATAATAACATCTGTAAAGTGTAAAACAAAAGATAATTTTTTTTTATTATAAAATATGTATCTTGCACATATCTTGCACAACAATTAATATATGGAAATCTCAGAATATAAATATATAATATATATTTTTGTTCCATTACATAAAAATTAATAAAATTTTATTATTAAATGCTTCATCTAATTTTATTAAATTTCATCTAATAATGACTGTGTTAACTGCTAACAAAATCTTTATTGTTGTGAATCTAATTTTATAATGACTCTTATTTTATTTTATATTATTGGATTAATAGTGACTGCGAAACAAATTTTTTTTTTTTTGGTCACTAGTGATAATTGCCTGATTGGGCTTGAATTTGTCGCACAAAAGGATCAAAGGAGGATATTATATATTAAAAAAAATAGAATTTGAGAGTTTTGTTGTTGCCAAGTTGTGTTGTTACTAAACTTAATAATTTATTTTATTTCAATTCTAACAATTATAAATTTATGTTGTTTTATTTGTAAGTTAGTTTTTAATTGTTAATATGTCTACTCGAAGATATGACTTTAGATATGAAAAATGTAAAAAAGAAAAAAGAAGAAGAATTCATTCAATCTCAAAAATGTATACTTATTAATTTTATTATTAGTGATAAACAAAACATAAGTAAAAGTGAAAGTGATGATTTAATTAGTGAACAACAAAATCATGCAATAGAAATAGAAGAACATAAAAGGGATTCAAAAGAAAATGAATCGAAAAATGAATGTGAATTTATTAATAAAAATTTCAATTTTGTTCTTACAAATATTATGATTAGTAGAAAGAGGTCCGATTAATTAAATAAATAAATAATTAAATGACAATTATTAAAAATAATATATATATTAATACACGAAATATTAGTAGAGGATTCATGTAAAGTTAAAACCCAACCCAAAATTTTCGTGGTTGCATTTGTGGACAAAGTCAAAGAGCTCCCCTAGTCATTGCCAGTTAGTGACAACTTTACAACTTGGCATCAAGGAGTGTTTGGTCACAAACGGCATAAACTTTTAGAAATTAATCATGCAATGTTTTCATGTAAGAATATCAGAATTACCCTTGTGAAAAGATACATCATTTCCTATTTTCCACGTAATTTCTTTTTCTAAAGAAGGGGCTCTATTGGCAGTAAAACTATGGTGACCACCATTACACATCACCACTTTACACCACCTAACGTGTCAAAAAGTTTTGGTGATTATTATATTATTTGTTCACTATGCATTTAAATTTCATTTAATTCACATTTCATTTGAATTTGTATTTCCTTTATCTTTCTCTTGGCCTTTCATTAGTTTGACATCCTTCAATGCCCAGTCTTTCGTCTCATGCATTCCACCAGCTAATACCTTAATTTCATCTTCAAATTTGTTCGTGTCCAACCTGCCAACGGACCAAATTAGTCAATATTCAACTTGCCAACAATATTGATTGTCCATATTGATCCATCAATTTTATACCCATGTAATCCAAGTTTTTGTTGGCATAGTTCAAATATTTTTTTTTTTTTTTTTGTGATTAATATATACACATTGGTTATTATATTATAAATAATTTATTTATTAGAATACTTTCATTGATATTGTATGCAAGTGCATAATCAACACACTTCGATAAAAAAATTTAGGTATTACAATGTATATACTCATTCACTTTTGCTTACGGGCATCATCAACAATCTTGGAGGGGGTTTTGTAATATGCTAGCTATGCATCCCAGTGATCCCACCGGCTCCGGTCGAATATTTGGGATCGATAACATTACGGAAGCTGAAAATCCAAGATTGCATAAAGATGATTGAACAACAATAGACATAGTTTAAACTATTACCAGTTTTGTACTTTTTGTTGGGTGCAATGTGATTTTAGCATATAATATTCTTTGGAACAATGTCTTTTGGATAGAGTGGCCTCTATAATCTAACTTTTACTTCAATAGACTAAACTTTGAATGAAGCATGAGTTTGATATGCATTAAAGTAGTGAATGTGTTGAGAAGAAATGTGGTGTCTATGTTAACATACTAATGGGGCTCTTGACACGTCAGGTGATGTAAAGTGAAGGTGTAGAATGGTGGTCACCATAGCTTTACTATTCTATATTGGTATATGGTAAGACAATGCTTTGAATACTCAACCATGACATACACTTTGCCAATAACAAAATGTTTGTTAAACAAAGTTTAGTTACGCTCTATGTCATCAAACTATGAGGTTTGCATTATTTTGACTCCTTAACTATTGAATTTTGTACACTGTCCTCTCAACTGTCTAAAATAGTTTCACATTGCCCCAAACGTGAATGTCTCATATCTTTTGGACAAGAAATGTTAATGTGTTGCGACAAAATAAAACAAAATCACATAGTTTGAGGAAGACAAAGTGAAATAACTTTTCATCAAATTTGTAGCGAAAAGTCATAGTTGAGGGGGAAAAGTGACACCAATCTCATAATTTGAGGGGAAGAAGTGTAATTAACCCAACAATTCATGAACTCAAAAAAGGCTGACAGACCAAGAAACATATGCTTCTTTGCTGTCTGTATCTTATAAGGAAGACAGAGCCAAAATAACTGGACTCTCAATACAACCAATATTTATTAGTCAAACAATGTGGAGGGTACAATACAACTGACAAAACTTTTCAAGCTTTGATTAATTGGGTATATCTTTCTCAAAATGACTTACATATCCCTCTTGTGGAAATACTTTAATTCTCATATATCTTTGTAGTCATATGTATAGTATCACATTGAAGGAGAACCGATTCTCTCTTTGACATAGTTGGAATGTTTTCACTTGATGAGCTACTCATATTAGTAATTGTTAAAAGCTTTAAAAAATAATAAATGCATACCAAGAGAGAGGTTGTGGCTTCTAATCTTCTCCTAGAGTTAGCCTCAGGAATTTTAGTGCATAGGGAATTTTATCCAACAAGGGGTTTTGGTTTACATGAAGGTTTCCTATGTAGTATTTAAAAGAATTTAAATCTGCTTAATTTTAATTTTGTTTGTTTTGACGATGTTAAACTGTGTAATATTAATTAAATAAACTAACGGGTATAAATTGGCGTGCTTATCACTGGATAACACTTGGATAGAATTAGGTCCCACCAAGGGTTTTCAACCCCCCAAGTGGACCACACCAAGGAAGACTCAAGCCCCCTCGAACTTGGGAAATATAGGACCTCTCCCCTCGGGGGGAGGGGGCATCTTGCCTAGGCTAGAGTAGTAATAATAATTTGACAGGAAAAGGCTACGGTACCGAAGGAGGTACCGTACCGAAACTTACAACCATTTAAGGTTAAGTTACAATTTTTTTTGAGGTGTAAGTTACAACTTTTAAAGGTCATAATCGATTGGGATTGATAACGAAATTACAACTTTCAAAGGTCAAGTTACAACTCATAACGGAGAAGTTACAACTATTCAGGAGAAGTCCATGATCGATCACATGTATCTGTGATCAATTATGATCCCCTTGATCGATCATAGAGCAGTTATAATTTCTTCCTTTTGAGTTGTAACTTTACCATAAAAGTTGTAAGTGATGGTACGATACCGAAGACGGTACCGTAGACTTTCCCTAATTTGACATGTAGGGCTTACTGACATGATAGATAATAAAAAATTATTAGTTGCACTATCACATTAACGTGGGACCCTCATCGAATCTCAAAACTGTCGGTTAAAGACATGACCATTGCTGATGTGGACCAATTATGAGGGGCGTTAGTTAATGCTCAGTGGGCATCATTTAAATGTTTTGGCACTACACATTAAAATGTATGATAGGGATCAATGAATGTCCGAATATTGCTTATTAAATGGTTTGTCTTCAGAATGAGGTAATCATTGTGGTGTTTGAACCCTCGAGTGACTGTCGGACTCCCCTAGGCCTAAAAAAGGGGGCAACTCGAGGGCTAGAGTAGCCACTGACATGTCATCCTTATGAATGCCAGGTCGGACGACTTGGTGTGCCCGTGGACTCCATGTCTATAAATAACCTAAAAGGTTGAATCTCATGTACACACAAACTTAGTTTCTATGCTAGTATTCAGATCCTCTCATTTGATTGACTTAGACATCAGAGGGAATATACTGGATATACATCCGACTCTTCTTAACCTCGTTTCTTGTTTAACACATCTCAATTTCTATCCTGTAGGTGTTGCTATCTCAACAATGGCATAGAAAACAGCATAATAGATAATTAAAATTGATCACAATAAAAAAATTAAACAAAATCGAGAGGACAAGGATCCGGCGAAAAATAGAAAAACAATTGAGTAATAAAAAAGTCAAAAAAAAAAAAAAAGACGAGATGGACAATTCTGTCAACCGGTGACAAAAAAAAAAGTACAGACCCTTAATTCCCGGAACGTTGGGGTTTTTAGCATTGATTATGTGAGTCACCCTCAACAACGTGAAAATTCATAATCCTCCACAACCATTTGTTTCACCATTGAAATCTACAATCAATTCACACATGTGATTCGTGGGGTCACAGCTAGAAAATTTATGATATTATAATTTCATCAAATAAAGTTGTAATTTAACCAATTTTTGCTCAAATTAATGGTCAGAAGACACATAGAGAGAGAGAGAGAGTCAGAGACAGAGAAGGGTAGGATTTCAAGCCTCTGCCTCTCCATTGAGGTATTGTAGTTCAAATTTTATTGTAATTCATTCAAAATTTGAATTATCTCACAGCCAATATGTTACAATATTGCAATTATTGGTGGTTTTATGTAGCTTTATTTGGAAAATTTTCACATTTTTTCTTTATTATATACTGGAAAGATTCAACAGTTTTTGGGGTTTGTTTGGTGCGTGAAGGCTGGTCCAGATCGAGATCGCAAGAGCTGGATTGTGTCAAAGAGTTGAATTTCCATAATTTGGATTGGTGGGTATTCTTTAATTTTTGAACAGTTTTGTTTTAGTTTTGGAGCCACCATCTATTTTGTTGATCTTATCACCTACCTTAGAATTCGCAATTTTTTATTTGGGGTTTTGAGAATTTTCTTGTACCCAATTTGTGAAATTACCTTGAAAACTCATTTCTCTGATAAATTCTGTCAGTTATTTTATCTGGTCAATTGGGTTATGTTCTGTTTTTTTGGTGGTCCGAATGAGATTATTGTCTAACTCTATTCCTGAAATCAGTTGGAAAATGTATTTCGTGGAAAGTTTTGGTGAATAACTTTGTTCATGGTTAATCGGGTCAATGTGTGTTGCTCACAATGCTTGAATTTTGCTGATCCGTCTGGATAATAAAATTTTGAAATTTACAAGTTTTGTGAATTATTAAGGTTAATGTGGCTTTGGTTTGAATACTGATCTGAACTTTGATTGTGATTGAAGAGGAGGGGCTTGGATTTCCTCGGAAAATGGGGGTTATGTCAAGACGGGTTGTACCCGTCTGTGGTAACATCTGTTTCTTCTGTCCTTCAATGCGGGCAAGGTCCAGACAGCCTGTAAAACGATATAAGAAGTTCCTTGCCGAAATATTTCCCCGGTCTCAGGTGAATTTTTGCCTTACTTTGTAGCTTTATTACTTATATTTGTCCTTTCTAGGGTATCCTGATTGGTTGTTTGTTTGCATTTAGAGAAAATGGGTGGACTTCTGAGTTAGGATAAGTACTATCTGATCGTCGAGTACTTATGAACTATTTGATCTGGTCTGTAGCTTAGTTTAACATATGTTTTTCATTCACAATGATTAAATATTTGCCTAGTGATGTTTTCAAAATATGTCGATGCTTTTTTCACATTGTGGAAGTATACACAAGCGAATCCTGATCCGGAGGGTTTTCCTGTATGTTGTAGTGGTTTTTGGTCTATCATAAAGGTGTCATCGTAATCGAATTTCTTAAACTTACGCTCAGTGTGTCAACGAGATTCATCATTTTTTCACAGTAAGGAAAAAACAGTAATAATTTTTGTTTGTGATCATTATACGTCAAAGGCCGCTTGGTGGCTTCTGATTTGTACCTTGATCCAATTATACTTCTGCAGGATGCGGAGCCAAATGATCGGAAGATTGGGAAGCTTTGTGAATATGCTTCTAAAAATCCTTTGCGTATACCTAAGGTGGAATTCATTTTCCTTTTCACTTGTGTGGCTATTAGTATCAAAATTGGTGCATGTTATGCTTCAACTGCTGGCCTTCCTTCTGAATCTTGGCTGGAGTGCTTTCAAACTTCCTGAATTTTATATTGTCATTGATGTCCTCGTATAGCTATCTAACAGTTCCACGGTAATATCATCTGTAGTAGGAAGTTAATCCTAACAGAGATCTATTTGTGTCAACATATGTGGGCTTAAAGTTCTGTTAATCATTAACGGCAAATTCTATAAAAGTTATCAGCTGATACAAATGCTTGTAGTCCATGTTTTTGATATAGGAAACACATATCTTGAAGTGGCCTTGCTTTATGCACTCATCTATGAGCATTTTGTCTTGATGCAATTGTGTGTAGTTAAATGATCTATTACTCCAAAGCCCTGTTAAGATATGGGAAATTGGTTTTGAAAAAAATGTTGAAATTGGTTGAAATTCGTGAAGGTGACAATAAATCTCTTAAATTTGTTTTTTTTTTAATATTTCCTACACACTAGATCTTTTTAGAATCTCTAAAATGTTGTCAAAATTTATAACCTGATTTCAATAACCATGTGTTTCATCTCAGGTAGCTAATTGTTTTATCCTATACAGATTACTGAATATCTGGAGCAGAGATTTTACAAGGATTTGCGGAATGAGCACTTTGGCTCTGTAAAAGTCGTGCTGCTCATTTATCGAAAATTGCTATCTTCATGTAAGGAGCAGATGTAAGTTCAAATAAGTCAATCATGGAGCTAATTGGGTACTCACATATCTAATACTTAGGATCCCTTTTTTTCCTTTCTCTCTTTCTCTCTCTTATCATTTAATTTTAGCTTATTTGATATTAAACAAGCTAAAATTTTTTAACTTTCATGATATCGATCGGAAAGTGTGTCTGTTATAGCAATCAAAAGTCAGGAGTCTACATGTCATTTTTCAAATGTTAGAGATCTCTATAGTACTTTATCAAAATTAAGGGGTTGTCAATGTAATTTACCAATTGTTAAATGAAGCGATTAATGTGGAAAATATTTTGCTACAGACTGAAGAACAGAGAACAAACCAGTATTAGGAATGGAGGCATATGAATATATGTCAACAAGCTATTTTTTGGGTATTACTAGGTCTAGGAATAGAGGGATGAATCTGGATGGAAGATACATGTGCTGATCATGCGGTGCCAGTATCTGGTGGATATTCTATTAGTCCTATGGAGTCTTACATTATTAAACTAAGATGCAGAATGGAAGTGATAGGAATCGGATTATATTTCGTTATAGTAGGCGTAGACGTAGGGATTAGTAGTTATTTGTCATTTTATTTTTCAGGGACTTAGTTGTCATTTTGATTATTTATTTATTTTAAGGTTTATGATCTCCTTATATATATAGGATTTGTGAACTCCTTATATATATAGGGGATACATATTTGTTGTAGGATACTTTTGATGATTATTGATTATTGATATTGAATCCTTCTTCCTCAAATTCTCTCTCTGTTCTCATCCTCTTCTTCTTCTTTTCTCATCTCCTTCTTCTTCCCTTCTCATCCTTAATTCTTCCTTACTACGATCTACATCAGGAAGTCTCACTTTCATTTTATTTTTCTTTCCTTGTTTTTTCGAGAAGGAAATAACATGCATAATTTTACTCATGGCTCATACCTCTTCGTTTACCCCCTTTGTACTATTCAATTATAATTGAAAAAATATACTTGTTTAGCATGTTATATACAGGAGTCTGTTGATGTTTTCAGGTCACTTTTTGCTAATAGTCTATTGGGGATTGTTCGGACACTATTAGAACAAACACGCCTATACGAAATGCAGATTCTGGGATGCAATACTCTTGTTGACTTTATAAATAGCCAGGTACTTGCTACATTTTATTGAGTAGAATAAAACATCGGATCGTGAAAAATATGGTTAAAAAATAACTCGTTATAGACTCATAAAAAATAACTATTTTATTTGAGCTGGCTTGTGGGTAAACTTATGCAATCTTTCAGTGGAAGGTTCAACTGAGTCCTTATGTGTGCCAAGTGTATGGTAATCATCAAAATACAGGAATTAAATTGCATCAGAACAGGCCGCAGACCAACGACTTTTACATATTGGGTTGCCATGTTGTGAAATTATCCTTTTTTATTATTGAAAGCAGATTGATAGTACATACATGTTCAACTTGGAAGGGCTCATTCCTAAACTGTGTCAACTCGCCCAAGAAGTTGGAGATGATGAAAGAGCATTACGTTTACGGTCTGCAGGAATGCAAGTTTTGGCTGTCCTGGTACAATCATTTTTTCCCCTTGCCTTAAGTTTTCTTCTATAGTTCTTGGACATGCATGTTTATATAGGTACATACTTGCCTGATTTAATAAAGTTTTTGGTGTCTAGAATGTGTGTTTGATACCCAAGCATCAAAAGAGTATATACTCCTTTGAAATTATTTTTGTTCCTCCAAGTTTTTGTGATTATGGAAGTAATATTTATACCACTGAGTAAAGCCCAAATGTGTAATATGTTCTTACTGTTGGGTGTTATTATATTCCAAAGGATATAATATGGGTCAAAATAAGCATGTAATATCATGGGAATAAATTATCATGGTTTTATGGTGCATTTTGGCATATGGGATATTTTTTTTTGCTACTAAATATATGTGAATAGGTGCAAATTTGGTATTGTAAGGCAACATTTTGCAGACATTACCCCTTTTGTATCATCTTTGACATTCGTTCACGGCAGGGGTATCCTTTGAAACCAAAATTATATCCATTTAATACAATATTGTCTACTTTGGGCTAGGTCTGCACGACATTAAATCATATTTGTATAATGAAGATCCAAAACTCACACTTGTTAAGTACCTCATACACACTTATAAAGTACCTCACAGGGTCACACACACTTCTACAACCAATGCAGGACGAGTTGCATTTACTTGGCACCCTCTCCTCACCTCACTCATCTTGGCCTCAAGCCTTAGAAGTCTTGGCTCTTGGGTCATCACGATCCACCCTATTAGAGCCTCTTGTCCATGTGTGGAACCATTCCACATTTATGATTAATGTTAACTCTAGCAACAACTATAACACTCTAAACCAATCTTGTACAATTCAGTGTGTTTTGGATTAGACCTGTGCAACTTTAAAATGTGACGTACAATGAAGATCCACAGCTAATACTTATAAATATAATGCACATCACTCACACTTTACAAGCTATGTGGGACCAACGTTACTTAGATCATAGGTCCATTTGGTATGTGGTTCGAGGATGAGTATGGGTACAAGTATACTGTACAATAATTGTTTTGTACATGGTGCAATGGGGATAGACTTAGTTGATACACTTTTTGGGTCGTTGTTCGCTTCATAACGCTTAACTAGATCGCTTTCAATCTTATATCAAATCATATAAAATTGTACATCCATATACACATAGGTAACAAATATTTATGTTATATTTTTTTATAAGATTTCCAAAGCGAACCATATTGAATCAGCTAATGGTTGGAGATAATAAGAGCTAGTGGTTGCATATTAGTGTTATCAGTGTTATTTAAGGCGTAAAGCGAATCGAAGCGAACCGGTTTCCTGAGGGCTTAGGCGAGAAGCGAAGTGAGCGCTCCATCGAAGCAAAGCGAACAATATAAAAAATAAGCAAATATTTTAGTTTGATACTTTAATTACTCCAAAATATTCAAGTTTTAACTTTACAAATACAAAATATTTAAATGCAACCAAAATAATAAACATCAACATATTTTAAATAGATAAGATATTAAATATTGAACATTATTGCATTCTAAAAATAATCGACATAATCACGTCATCTAAATGTAAAGCTAGCAAATGTGGGTTCGACTTCCACCGTGATTGATTAATATCACCACCAAACAGGGCACTCACAAATTGATTAATTAAATAGTGCATATATCAAATTGATTAATTAATTTGATTAACCAAGCAAATTAATTAACAGGAGCATTCACATCAAAACGAAGCATTCAACATCATCTAATCATAATAAGACAGATTGTCATGTGATACTTTTAGATGAATCAATCAAATTATTTTATATATATATACATATAACATCATCTCTATTAGGGTTTGGTTAATGTTAAAGAAGAAGAATGATTTTTTTTTGGGGGGGGGGGGGAAGGGGGAGGAGAAAATAAAAAAATTGCTAGGCGTTCGCTTTTCTCGCCAGGCTTGCTTCTTCGCTTCGTCGCCTAGGTTCTTTTTTTTTTTCTCGCTTTACTTAATGTCGTTTTGCTCGGGATGTTCAAGGCGACAAAGACTTGCTGCGCTTCGCTTCTCGCCTAGGCTCACTTTTCACAACACTGAGTGTTATAAGAAAATTCATTCATAACAAATCAAAATATTATGTTTAAGAATCTCCAAAACAGAGAAACAACTAGTTAGGTTTCAACTTTGGGTTATAGTTAAAATTTGTGATTAACGGGATCGTTTGCCGATTTGAGTTTTATTAGAATTGGAGTAGAGAATTGGGGCAATTTGGTTTGCGAACCCACCATGTTTTGGGTTGTGAGACCTCGGTTTGTGGGGCTCTTTGGCATCTACAACCCCAATATTTTTGTGTGGGACAAGTACATGGACTTGGGATGCACTCATCTCAACTTACCTTATGCATATTGACCTCAAACCTCAAGAGTCTTGGCCTCGTGGACCTTGGTTGACCTTAAG
The DNA here is from genome assembly GCA_951799425.1 of Ilex aquifolium. Taxonomy (NCBI): domain Eukaryota; kingdom Viridiplantae; phylum Streptophyta; class Magnoliopsida; order Aquifoliales; family Aquifoliaceae; genus Ilex; species Ilex aquifolium. The sequence continues at coordinate 10,944,045 of OX637401.1, read as the reverse complement.
AACCCAACTTAAAGAAATATGTCGTTTCATAAATGAGGGTATCCCTTGAAATTTTATAAATTACAAGGGATGCCAATGTAGATTGTCCAATCTTTTGGGAGTTATCCGTTATTGTTAGTATAATTTGGTGCTAAATCCCTTATTAATTATCAGAGATTAAATGTCCTTAGTGTTAGTTTCCACTTCAGTCCCCCCTCTACTCTCCTTTTCATTCTTCAAGTGTATGGCATACAAAACCCCATACTAAATGAAGTATCATGAAGCCATATCCCATAAGAGATAACTACACTTTTAAAGACATTTGAGTAGATTTCTTTGTCTATGTCTCACTCTTTCTCTCCCCCCCCTTATGATTCTTTGTAAAACATTTATCAAAGAGAAAAGAAAGCGAAGAGAAAATAAAGGAAGAGAGAATATTATTAAGACATAATGAGTATGTGCAACAACATAACCTAAAATACACAATAAAGACCCTTATATAGTAGAGCAACATAGAATAAAGTAAACAATTAAATTACCCCTAATTTTAATACTTTAACAACCCTCCTTAAACTCATAATGTGGTAGAAAATATCAAGAGTTTGCCGAAAAGAAAATAAAAACATGCTATGATGTGAGATTTCGTAAAGAAATCCACTAACTACACAATGGAAAGAAGAAATGGGAGAGTGATGGTACCCAGCTAAGATGATGGCACACAAAGTGGCAATCGATCTCAATGTGATTTGTATGCTCATGGAAGACCAAGTTGTAAACAATCTAAAGAGCACCGATGCGGTCACAATATATAGGGGGAGGAACAGATAGTGAAATATCAAGATCAACAAGTAGCAATTGTAGCCAGACTGCCTTAGTTGTGGTAGATGCTATAGCACGGTATCAGCTTCAGCAGAAGAATAAGTAATAGTAGTTTACCTCTTGCTTTTCCAATAAATAAAAGAATCACGAAGGAAAAGATATAGACTAGTGGTGGAATTGCTATCTATAGAGTCATCAGTCCAGTCGGTATCTGAGTAAACCCTGAGTTCCATAAAAGTGCGGGGAGAAAATAATAGACTATAATGTAGAGTATCGCGAAGATACCGAAGAATGTGAAGAACAGCAGTCCACTGAACAGTGGTAGGTGAGGTGACAAACTTAATAACAACGTGTACAACATAAAAAATACCTAGGCAGTTAATTATTAGATATAATAGAATTCCAACAATAGTGCAGTAGAGGGTATGATCTGACAAGAAAGTAGCATCAGAGGAAAAATAACAAAGATTGAGCTCTGAGGGTGTCTCAACTATCCGATTATCTGATAAATGAGCTCACTAAATAACATCAAATGCATACTTGGATTGAGAGAGGAGATAATCTTTGGAAGAAGAAGCAACTTCAATCCCAAGAAATATTGGAGTTGACCCATATCCTTCATCTGAAAAATGATCTGACAACTGATTTTTCAATAGTCTTATTTCAGTAGTGTCATCACCTGTAATGATCATATCATCCATATAAAGAGAGAGAATAATATAGCCATAGGAAGTGGATCATAGAAAGATAGCATAATCATGATCACTAACTGGGAAACTAAGTTAAAGATCACTAAAGAGAATTGGCAAACCATGACCTAAGAGTCTGTTTAAGGCTATATAAAGCCTTGTGAAGTCTACATACTTGACCGAAACTATGAGACAATATAGGAGGAGTCATAAAAACCTTTTCAAATAAGTCCCCATAAAGAAAATTATTTTTCACATCTAGTTGCGACAAGTTCCATGGACGAATGACAACTACAACTATTACGGGATAAAAAGTGGTCATCTTGGCAACAGGGGCAGAAGTCTTATCATAGTCTAACCCATATTCTTGAGCAAATTCCTTGGCTACTAACCGGAGCCTTGTGCCTTTTCATAGAACGATCAGATGTTGTTTTGATCTTATAAGCCCACTTGGTGCATTTTGCCAAGGGGTAAAGACATTAACTCTCAAGTTCGGGTCTTATGCTAGTCAGATAGCTAACTCCTCTTCCTGGCTGATAGAGAGAGAAAAGCTTCCGTAACTAATCTGTAACCATAGTCAGGTTGACAGCTGATGGGACTAGCGCAACAGTTGTTGTATGGCAATATCTGGGCTTAAATGGCTGATTTAGTGACGCCAGTGCATTTTTATTCACCAATTTAGGACCCAGTAACCCTTCTCATGACTAAAGCTACACTTATCCAAAGCAGCTCGACCTCAATACTTATTATGTGAATTAGAAGTCACTTTGGGAGGTACAACCAATAGGAGAAAACCCTTTTCCAAAAAGGATTTTAAGACGGACCCTTTCAGCTAGAAGTCATTAACAACTAAATCCACCGAGGGAAGTGGACAACGATGGACAATTGATCACAAAGTCTCTCAAAGTCGTCTCTGAGTGTCATTAAGAATTACACCAACCTCTGCTCCTCTATGAAGGTGCGGTATGCCTTATCAGTACTCAATTAAGTGGGTTTAGCAAGAGCTAGCTGATCCCAATATCCAGTAAAAAACTAGTAGAATTCCTGTACTTTTCTATCTCCTTGACACGCATCTTGAATTTCATGCTCTAGGCTCTAGCTGATACCTCTTTGTAAAATACCTTTTTGCAAAGTTAGATTGAACAAATAATGTGTGGCCAAATAGTCCTAAATTCATTAGTTCTGGTAGACTTAGCCAGATGAACAATAATGGTCTGATCAACTGAATTGCCAATCCATGTAATGATTTTTGCATTGTTAATATTCCAAGTGTTCTTCAAATCAACATACTTTTCTGCCTTCGTATCAGTTGGAGTTTGTGTAACACCACTGATGTAACTCCATTTTCCCCACAAATTTTTTTTCCTAACGTAAGTCTAAATTAGTATAATTTCTACCCAAAAATCTCTCACTGATAGTCTGAAGAGAATTAGAGTTGTCACTTGCCATGGTTTAATAAGGGCGAATCAACTATCAATGATTAAAACACAATTAAACAAAATCAAAACTAGAAAATCAGATTGAAAGGGTGATTCAATGCCCAAAGTAGTCTAACAAGCAAATATGTAAGCCAAATAGAGATTTAAACCACTTCAGATCAAACAATCATGCAAGAGATCAGCAACTTGACATGTAAGAAGGCTAGAAACATAGTCAAACCAAGAAGCAGAATCAATGGCATCCGAAGTTTGGGGGGTCGAAGAATAGGGGAGCTGAACCTAGATTTACCAAAATCCAACCTAAAACACCTCAAACTGCTTCGGGTCCCTCAATAGATGAACAATGAACAATGGTGCTTAGTCGCACCCCTTAGGAAAGATTTGAACAAAAAATTTTGGCAAAAAACCCTAGATTTGGCCGACCGAAGAAATTTAACATACTTTTCTCAAAAATATTCAAAAAATTGAAACACTTATTAAATGAACTCGAAGTAAAAAACAAAGCACACCATTGAGAAGCCCATGGAGAGTCGATTCTGAAGGTGGTCTCCACTGTCGGAAACTGATGCGATGATAACGTTAGCTTTTGTAAGCCAACAAAAAATTTCTCCCTTATTTTTGTGATGTCTTTTTTTTTTTAATTTCGGATCGTAACACGCTCTGATACCATGTAAACATTGATCAAAGAGACAAAAAGAAAAAAGAGAAGAGAGGGTAAATACAACACAATGAGACTGTGCAACAACATAACCTAAAATACACAATAAAGACCTTATATAGTAAGGCAACATAGAATAAAGCAAACGACTAAACTACCTCTAATATTGATACTCTTAACACTTCCTTCACACTTCCCATAAATTTGATTGTAATTATTTGTGATTTCATGCTGTCACATTTCATATTAAATTTTTGTGATTTGAATTATATACTGTCAATGTTAACATTCAAAGTACATTAATTGCTACAATAGTGTGTAAATTTTTGCCTTTCTAATGTCTTATTGAGTCCAGCCAATGACCTGAGCTCTGATTTCAGATATGTAGTGGCTAGAGTTAAAAGATTGACATGACTGGACTCTGGATTAAATGTGGTTCCACATTTAGTTGTTGCAAATCAATCTTCAAGTTCCATTGCCATTCATTTGTTAACTGCTATGTAATTATCCCAATGATCTGGGGACAGCCAGTTAGTTTTGATTTTATTCCATGGTACAATTTATTGTAACTGTAATAGATAGTAGTGCTACCATCAATGTTGTTGGACAAGCTCATTTCTTTGTCATCATTCTAGAACTTAAGGCAGATATTCATTACCACTTGTATTTGCTTCCTACAGTTTAAAATAGAAGTTTTCTCCTGCCTTTTCCTATCTATCCTAGAAGATGGTTTTCAGTAGGGGTACTGAAGGACCTAAGAATGCAAAAAGCTTATTATGTTTAAGCTCATTTAGTAGAATTTCTATTGTGGTAAACATCCAACGAGCCCAAAGAGGCTCAATTGTGTGAAGTTGAATATAGCAACTTGCCGTGCAAGTGGTCACAAACTCATATAGATGTTTTAGTCTCTGCTGGGTATAGATTAGGCGTTAAAGACCAAATTGTAGTAGTCCAAGGGGAAAGGTGATAAGCATGTTACAGTCTGCGGAGACTGTATGTAGATAGATTGTCGCTGCCTCATAGTAGCGATTAGCATTTCATCTGATAAGTTAGTTTTGCTTACATTGAATTGCCAGAGTTTTTTTTTTTTGCTCTGTCATTGTGATTACCACAGATTTTAAGCTCTCTGTCCTTGTGTCTCAACCTGTGGCTTTCAACAATTGCCACTGGTTTAGAGATTTGATGTTTACTCCTTTTATCGTCGTCAAATTTGTATTAATGCAATGTAGTCATCAGCGTCTTTCGTCATTACTTCTTTAATATCCAATTAGAGGGGTATCTTTTCGTTTGTAGATTACTTTGGCTTAACTGATGATGCTACTTACTGATAAAAAAAATTAATGATGCTATGTCGATCAAAACATCATTTTGGTATAAAGGGGCTTACTTATCAAGGGAGAGGTTATCTCTGTAACTAAAGAATCATTTTGATAAAGTTGATCTGGCTATTAAAGTGTCAAAATTGTCCATAGCATCTGTCCACATATAGGATTGGAAATTATTCCATCCATGATATAAGCATGTGTGAAGTTTTCTTAGGGGATGAGGATAGTTAGCATAAAGGCATGCAACATCAGATTTTTACTCCAAATCTGAATGAAGGATTGGAGACTATTGTGAGATACTTAAAACACTATCTCAGTACTGAGTTTCCTGTGGCTATGGGACAGGGTGTTTGTTTCGATTCTATGAAAAGCACATAAGCGTTATGGTTTTATTTGTCGCCTTTATTTGGTGTGAATCCCTTAACATTATTTGTACTAGACTACTAGTGTATTTCCATATCATTTGACTTCCGTTTAAAAATTCATAGTTTTCCCATTTTTGATGCCTCTTTGTATTTCCTTTCATCATGTGTCTAGGTGCGATTTATGGGGGAGCATTCTCATATCTCCATGGACTTCGACAATGTAAGCTGCCGTTTTCTCTTGAATCTATTTTCATTGATATTTTATATGTAAATAGACAAGATGTCAGAGGCTTCCCAGATTTGGTCACATTTTTTATTTGAATGTATATTTAGATAAAGAAATCAAGTGACAACTTGGTTTATTGTTTGACTTTTGGTGTCAATGTGAAATGTTCTTTTCATTCTGAAATAGATTATAACAGTCACACTGGAAAATTTCATGGATATCGCACTAAGCTCAGATACTGACAAGCACTTGAGCAAAGGGTCTCAACCCCAGGAACAGTGGGTTGACGGAGTCCTCAAAGCAGAGGATCGTGGCTCATTCACTGACATCAGCACAAAGGTTTCTTCCTTACCAAAGATTGTCAATTTGAGAGTAGAATTGCCACCCACAATGTAAGATCCCATACTAAATGTATTGTGATATTCCTTTTAGTTCAGGAAGTAGTTTTGTTTTTGACATCTTTCTACTCATTTGCCACTTTACAGGGATACATCCAAAAGTCCGTCTTACTGGTCCACTGTTTGCCTGCATAATATGGCCCAACTGGCAAAGGAAGCCACAACTGTGCGGCGTGTACTTGAACCTCTTTTTCATAGTTTTGATGCTGAAAACTACTGGTCCTCAGAGAAAGGACTTGCCTGCTCTGTATTGACATATTTACAGTCGCTGTTGGAGGAATCAGGTTACACTTGGCACCCTAGTTCTCTTTCTTTCCTTCAAGAAAACAAATTCATAATAAGTCTTATACGAATTTAGTTTTTGTTTCTTATATTTTCAACACTAGGCGGAAATTCCAATCTTTTGGTATCTATCTTGGTCAAGCACTTGGATCATAAGAATGTTGCTAAACAGCCTCTCATACAGATGTATATTGTTAATATCGCCGCACATCTTGCACATAATGCAAAGCAGCAGGCCTCAGCCGCAACCATCAGTGCAATAACTGATTTGATTAAATATTTACGCAAATCTATGCAATATTCAGCTGAATCATCGACTTCTAGAGATGACTCAAATAAATGGAACTCTGATCTTCAGTCTGCCATAGAAAACTGCATCTTGCGGCTCTCAATCAAGGTTAGTAATGAGTTCATATCTTTTGAAGGTCTCAAAATAAGTATTCTACTCGACTTTTAGATGCTTAGTAAGCTTATCTTTCGCTTTTAAACTTCAGGGTTTTAGGTTGAAAGTTAGGTCACCAAATCATTGCCAAAAGAGCGATAGATGTGCTTAATTTTGTCACTGTTGAAGTGTACCTATGGACGGTGTAGAAATTTTGTCAAGCTTGTAGGCTGGAATGAATCATCCATAATGCATTTTAGGATTGGTTGGATTAGCCAGATTTCACAAGGAGTATGTTGATTATTCTTCCACCATCTCTGTCGTAGTAGTATCATTTCATGCTTGGGACTTTAAATAAATCAATAAAAGGAAGGAAAACATAGGTACGGGTGGTCCTTACTACTTTGAAAACTACCAGCATTAGGATTACTCGCCCCGTATGAAGCACGGATATTTCGATCGGGGTGGCATATCAGTATCCGATATGTATCGGACATACCGATACTTGTGGATCTGTATCGGGTGTGCGTATCTCCACGGTGGGTACATTTTCTTTACGGTTAGTGAGATGGGTTGTACAAACCATGAATCATACAAAGGGGGATTCCTTGTTCCAAGGTATTCATTTGGAAGTAAATCACATATGTCACAAGATTGTCAATTCTTTACAATTTGCGTGGCTTGAATAATGATTTTTTATGATTTATGTCAAAGCCAATGCAGTCTATTGCAATTAAATGTTAAGTAAAAGCAGTGTTATCAAAACTGGACCGGACCTGCCGGTTCAACTGTTGAACCGGGACCTAAGCCGGTATAGTTTACTAATTAGACAGCCTATGCAATTGAATCGGCTATAAAGCGCAAAATTGGCCGATTTCAAAGAAAAACGGTGAATCGGGCGAGTCTTTAAAACCGGTCGGTTCAAATTTAAAGTGATTAAAAAGATTTAAATTCCCTCCTGCTCCAGCAGTACCAACCTCATCATGAGGCTTTTGAAACGGAAGGTTAGGCCGCCTGGCTACTTGAGTAGCTTGAGCCACATAGCCAACTAAGGCTGTTGAAAAGAGGACCATTATAGGTCAAGTGGAGCTTCCAGTCGCTCTATTTTTGTTGATATGGGATTGTATTCTTCACTTGAACAAGGAATTCAAATGCCTTTAACGCCTTCTCTTTCATCACTCACATATTATTTTTATGTGAGATTTAAAAGCCAAATCACTAGTTAATAAAATTTAAATTATTATTTATATATTTGTACATAAAATTTTATTTTTTAAAATATATTTTCAGTAGTTTTTATACCCTCGATGTATGCATTGTGAACATATTTCATATTTTTTAACTAAATTATTATATTTATAATTTTTTATATTTTTTATTATACGATCGGTCCGACCAGTTGATCCAACGGTTAGACCAGTGAAATCATTGACCCGGTCCCTCTGCCGGTTCGATGTCCAGTCCTGTTCTGATAACACTGAGTAAAAGTTGAGGATCTCAAAGATTGATTCATGTTCAGCTTTAGTTCAACTTTAGAATTACATAAAAAATTAGTTTCAAAATACCATTAGGCAGTCCCTATATCGAAAACATAAATTGTTTTAGTTGGACGTGTTTTATCTCAATCTTTTATATACCTAGTATTGTAATTGTAAAGAGAGCTTGTATCTGTTGGAACGCGAATCCCAAGATCCGTTGACGACATGTATAAACTGAATACAAAAAATTATTTGTTAGTCCTACAAGACAGAATTAGGATTTACCTTTAACGATCACACCATGAACGAAAATTGATGCAGATCGAATAGCCGGCTTGATGGACCTCGCGATCTTCTAGCGTATGTCCTTTAATGCCAAAAACTTGAATGTAGTGTGGGCTGCAATCCCTCAAATTTTTTCTCTTACTCTTTCTTTGCCTCTTCTAAACGTGAATGTAAAGTATTATTGAGAGAATCAGAAATGACATTTTTATATGCTACAGTAGAGACCCTACGGAGAAATAAAAGCCGGACTTCCAATGGGCCTAGGAGCTCTATGTCCAATCCATAACAAATATCTTACGGTCCATTAATAATAAGTTAGTCCACTAAAAACTTATTATTGATCTCCCAAGCCTTATCTCAAAATTATATTTTGAGCTCCTTGTTATTATATGCTTAATAATTTCCCTATGTTTAAAATTACAGATGTCCGTCAATTAATTAAATTACTGACAATTATATTTAATTGACATCTTTTATCCTTGAGATCTTACCACTCAACTCATTTTTCATATCGGATAATTAACTCCACCCGCCAGGTTTGACATGGACAAAACTTATAAGCTTGCTTTAAAGGACATCATCAGCTCATTTAAATATCGGTACGTAGTTTCCTTTTAATAATTAATTTTCACTATACAAACAATGATATCTCCTAATTCACTGAATTTGTTGAATCAAATATGAATCTCACTCTTTGATGAATTAAAGTAACAATCATTAAATGTACGTATTCATTAAATATCTCGAGATTAAGAGTTGAAGCAATCATAATAATCAAGAGATACTTCTTTTCTTATTTAGTCAATAAAAAGATAATAACCTCAAAAACGGTCTTGTTCAATACACAGTGTACTAGTGCAACAATCCTAGACATCAGATAATCTACTATAGTTAAGATAGACTATGCTAGAAGATTGTACTACGATCCTACTGATGGTGTGTCCAATTCCACCTAAGACTGTGAACCTTTACTCATTTCATACAAGAATTCAATAATCTGATCTTTTGTGCATAAGTCGAACTGTACATAACCAATTATCTATAATGTAAAATAAAAGACACACATGCATTCCATATATTTAATACATTGCAAACATTTTACCCACACAAATTCTTATTAAAATCGAAAATGACGAACTTTTATTAAATCATAAACTGAGTTTCACTATAAAAACAAGCTTTTAATATATAACTCTATCAATATCCACATCAATTAATTAGAATCACTAAAGGTTGGTTTATATACGTGAGGGGTCACTCCACCCATTTTTAATTGGTTTTCAGTTGGATGCTATAACATGGTTTCAGAGTTGGGTCTTGGGTGGTGTTCAATGGGTAAACTCTTTTACCCATTTGAATTTTTGTATATCCATGGTTGTTTGTTTGTTTGTTAAACTCACATACGAGCCTAAATCCCACGAGAGGGAGTGTGTAAGAGAGCTTATATCCAACATCGAATGATTAGGACCACTAAATATTGGTTTATATACTTGAGGGATTACTCCACTCATAACCAATTGGTTTTGAGTTGGATGCTTTAATAGTAATAACATCCTCTTCTAGTCATATATGTATCATACTTTTTAAGATTTTGTCATATCATCGTATCTGTTTTGTATTGTATCGATATCCCATATCCGTGCTTCCTAGACTCCACTATATTTTATTGCCTCTGCCCTCCCTCCCCCCCCAAAAAAAAAAAAAATTATGGCTACCCCTCCAAAGAAATCCCTTGTTGACACAAATTAGTTGGTCGGTGTGCTACTTGATTCTTTTATATATTCTTTGTACATCAGCCTCCCTTTCTTGTTTGATTAGTCTTACAACAAAGTTCACAAGTTATCCAGTGATCTATTATTAAGGATGGTGTCAAAAGCAGTATCTCTATTGCAAGGAACATGTATTATTGTACATGGTTAGGATATGTTGACGATGTTGTTGTTAAGTAAGAAAGAGAGGTAGCATTAGATTTTGTGTACATGTATGTGAAAGAATTTATAACTACAACACCACCAGGGGTATCAAACTATCAAGCAACTCATATACTTCTCGAGTTCTGGAGTTCTTAGGATGTTGAAAAGACTGAAGTGGGTAAATACCGTGGCAACATCCTCCTTCCTTGCTACCAATTTTCTGAAGTTCTTTCCATCATTGATTTGGTTAATGCGCATTATATCTGACTTACTAACACTTTGGTAAGGGTCAAAATTTTGTTTCAATGCATTGTTCGAGTCACCTAAGAAACGAAAACGTTTCGAAAGCAGAATGAAAACTAATAAAAAATTGAAAATTTTAATTTTAAAATATTGGTCAAAACATACTAAAACATCTTGAAATACCCCGAATATTGGTGGAAACATGCCGAAACACCTCGAATTATTAGAATTTTGATTGAATCACTAATTCGTTTCGGTGTCCTTAATTCGTTTCGGATGTTTTAAAATGTAATTTTGATCCTTATCTTAGATTATTTGAGCTTATGTTGTGGCATTATGCTTGCATATTAATGCATCTCATTTGCATTGACGTGAGTGTTAAAGTATCCAACTCAAAACCAATTGGTAATGAGTGAAAAGTCCAGTTAACTACATAAACTATTCAATGTGGGATATAAGTTACTCTTTGCACCTTTTCCCACGTGGGACTTATGATCACACGTAGGCTAACAAATGAATAGACAAACATACATAATCAATAAGAGACTTGGCTCACTGATTAACTCAACTCAGGTGTAGCTCTAATACCCATAGTTATTAGTATCATACGATACGCGATACGTATCGTACGATTCATCATGATCAAGGATAAAAAAATAGTTTCGAAACGGTCGAAACATCCGAAACGTTTCTGTTTCCAAGGAGACCGAAACGAATCAGTGATGAAATCGAAATTTTAATACTTCGAAGCGTCCCATAATGTTTCGAAATGTTTTTGTTATATTTCAATGCATTTGTACAATTATTTCGGAATGTTTTAAGGTATTTCAAGATATTTTGGTATATTTCAACCAATGTTTTGAAAAGATAATTCTTAAGTTTTTAATTTTTTTTTCATTCTGTTTTCGGAACGGGTCGAAACGTTTCTGAAACACATCGAAACGTTTCCGTTTCCTAGGTGACTGAAACAATGCACCGAAACAAAATTTTGATCTTTGGTCACGATACACCTGAAAAACGATGCGTATCGTGTCTCTATATCGTTTTTGCACTGTATCGTACGATACACGATATGATATGATACATCCGATACGTGAAGATTTTGTTTTTTTTTTTTAGGCTGAAATGACATCATTTCACCCTGGGACTTATTTTTAAATCACTAGCCAATAAAATAACGTTTCAGTGGTTATGGTTTAAAAAAAAAATAAAGTTTGCTGTTAATGTTGTTCAATTGAACTCAAAATTCCTGATTAATATTAAAGTTGTTCAACCAGTTGATGTTAGAAGTTTGAATTAGAGGTCTTTACATTTTGATATTACTGAATTATGTTGAAAACTTGAATAGTTGGTGGAATATTAATGAAATGCTATGTTTGTATGAGTCGATGATTTTTTTACAAAGGTGTATATATATATACATATAATAATTATTTAAAATTGCGCGTATCTTACGATACACGATATGATACGATACACTATTTTTGAAAAACGATACGCCTTCCGATACCCGATTTGACAACTATGGTAATACCATGTTAGAGTAAATAAAGCAAAGTTAGATGATTCATTCGGTGTGAGATATAAGCCCTCTTTATGCAATGTATGCCAACAGCCCCCCCCCCCCCCCCCCCCCCCTCCCAAAAAAAAAACTAAACAACACACACATACACATATATGGAATTGGTTGCTCTTAATCTTCCTGGACAAGGGGAGAAGTCCATTCATAGTTTTCCTATAATGCTAACATTCAGATCCAATTAAATTGGGAAAAAACAAGCACCAGCCGGGGGGAGGGGTGGATGTCTTGGTTGAATTATCTGCAAGACTGCAAACAATAAGTGGCATATTGAAATGAGTCATCAACTCAAGATGGCCTGTGAGATCAGCTAGGTGGGCAAGTTTTGTTATTTGGCTCGATTAGACTATCTTCCCTGAAATTTTAGATTTCCAAGAAACCAGAAATGAGTTATTGCCATAGTTGGTCATCCAACCTACCCTAAAAGGCTTGCTTGATAAAATCAAGAGTTGTTACAGTAGTATTTTGACTATAGTTAGTTAATTACTTTGAGTTTATGCATTCTTATAGATTTATTGATTGGTTGATAAAATTCCACGTAAACACAGTTGAAAGATACTTAACATTATACAGGGTGAAAAAATAAACAGAATAAAAAAAAATATAGGAAACTTATATGATTCACTGAAAGTGATTCAACTTGGCTATCAAACGTATATTAGTGCATGATGCATGTCCTCAGCTCTGTAGCTTAGTGTGTTACTTGGATCAAAGTGGAAAGGCTTTTTCTTAACACAAAAAGAATATCTTGTAAGCAACTATTTTTTTTATTTTTTTTCATGCTGCCTCTATGGATCGTTTTGTGCAACCTGTTTCATGTGCACCTGCAAAATCATATGTAAGCACCTGCACAATGTGGAATTCAAAATTAAGGTCTAGAGGCATCTTACATAGCTCCTTCGATCTTTGATACCCTTTGTGAACATGGCAACATGGAATGTGTGTGGGATTTGTGTTGGACATACCTGACAGCGGAGACATACCTTAAAGGTATGTTTGAGACAATTTGAGTTGGTACAGTAGGACTTCGATTATATTTAGTCTAGTACTGTAAGTTTATGCATTCTGGCATAGATTTATTGATTCATAGATAAATTACCACATAGACAAATTTGAATATATACTTAACGTCATCCAGGGTGACAAAAAATATATAATTTACCGAAAGTGATTCAACATGGCTATTTAGACGCAAGTAATGTCTGATGCATTCCCTCAATTCTGTAACATGGCGTCTAACTTGGATCAAAGTGGAAAGGTATTTTTGCTTGATACAAAAAGAATATGTTGTAAGCAACTAATTTTTTAATTACTTCCATGCTGCCTCTATGGATCCTTTTATGCAAATCAGTTTCAAGTGCTAATACCAAATTATATGTAAGCACCTGCATTATGTAGAATCCGATATTAAGGTCAAGTTCTTTTCTTATAACTGTAACTTTGAATAACACTGGATATCTGAGTTCATTAATTTGTGAACCATGAAAGCCAAGTTGTTTAGCTTCAGTGGTGTCTGCTGCGACCCCATGGGGAAGGTGCAGATCCTAAGTCCTTGCTTGGACTTGGGACATGGATGCTTGAGTATTTGTATATTGCTAATTGGACTGGAAATAATTGGATCTGTTCTTATTTTAGTTTAAGATTTATCCTAGCATGCAAGGTTTAACTTAGACTTGCCTTTGTCCATGGGGTGTGTGTGTGTGTGTGGCTATACAATATTTCCCTTTTACACTCCTACATGTGTGGTGCCTTCAGTCTAATAGCAGGTGTGTGGCTATACAATATTTCCCTTTTACACTCCTACATGTGTGGTGCCTTCAGTCTAATAGCAGGGATAAGGTGGCTTATTGTAGCTGATTAATAATTTGGCAGCATTTCCGTAGCTAATATCACTCATTCAGAATAGTCACTACCGTTGATAGTTTGCTTATATTGATTAAACAATCCTTAAATGCCTTTCTCCAGGAGTAATCATAATCATAATTAGCATGCTTGTCGCCAATATGATCAACATTGGCAGCAAAGCATCTTCACATACAGTTGAATCTACGAATAATTAAGGTGGCCAAATGTTCAGCTTGAATACTAATTTACAAAAATCCTTTCTCTCGTCCTTGAAAATTCTGGCAGTTTAATTGGCATCCATACTGCACTGATTGATGTTAGTTCCTTACTAACATGACCACAGGCTTCTTGGTCCTTCTTCCCCTTCTACCTTCTTTGACAAGATCATCATGTGAACAAACATCTACAAATTGACTCTTCTGGCTCTCTGATGTAATCAGTTCCCACAGGAAATAAAATTGGAGGCTAATATATCATAATATTTAGTAAGAACTATTTTTGAAATTTCATTGTGCTCAGGGTTTTTCAGAGGCTATACAAAATCCTTAAAGGTATCATACATTTGGAAGCTGCAAAATATGAAGTCTTTGAGTCCTCGGCAGTGCCTTTGGCTCCATATCCCTTCCTCTCTCTATCCATCCCTCTTCTCTCTAATTGTAGATCCAGGGGCCCATAATTAAATTCTAGGGGTTTCTCCCCTTTTTTTGTTGCCTCTTTCTATTCTCCTCCAAGTGATGTCTACGATGTCACCCATTTCTTGCTTGTCTTTCTGCCCCTCAATTTCTTATCAAGTGTATCCAATAAACAATATATAGCAAAGAATAAAAGCTCCAGTTCATAATTTTATTTTATTGGTTCGAATTTCCAATATTCTGTAATTTTTGGAACTTCCAGTTTACATCACTCTCTTTTATTCACTACTTCAATTGCTTAAAATTAATTTTATTGATGTGCTAAGGGATGAAATCAATTTGAGAATGAATTGGCTTTTATATGATACCATATGTGAGGTGCCTTCTACTTGTTATTAAAGTGGTTACGAAGATCCCATTTTTGGTGAACAGGTATTACTATTGTACTGTACTGTTAAAATCATGATGATGGTCTACTTTTGTGATTTCTTGGTTATATGTATAAGGCTGGTCTCCCCATTCAAGGGTGAACTAGTCACTGTTCTTCTCCAATCTCAACGTGTAGTAAAGGTCGTGTTTGATTAACAGGTTGGGGATGTGGGACCTATTCTCGATTTGATGGCTGTGGTTCTGGAGAACATTCCTACAAGTGCCATTGCAGCGAGAACAACAATTTCTGCTGTTTATCGAACTGTTCAAATTATCTCTCCCATTTCTAATGTATCATATCACAAGAAGGCAAGAACAATTTCATTGTTGAGAAATATTTACAAGTTCAGATCAACCTAAATCAATCTATCAATGCATATGTTCATTTCCTGCTTCAGGCCTTTCCGGATGCTCTATTTCACCAGTTGCTTTTAACAATGGCACACCCAGACCATGAAACAAGAGTCGGGGCACACCATGTTTTCTCCACTGTGCTTATGCCATCTGTCAATTATCCTTGGTTAGTCATTGATAGAAAACCTTCCCAAGCTCTTTCAGAGAAGTTGCCAGCAACATCACCAAATGGAGAAAATGGAAGTTTCTCCATACAGTATGAAAGCAAAGATAAGCCTGAGTCCACATATGGAGGAACAAGGCATGGAGAAGATCAACTTTTGGATCCATGCGCTGATCAATATGTACACTCTCCATCTCCTGTTCAATCGTATAGCTTTGAGGGTGTCATATCTGCTGGAGAAGCAGTATGACAGCTCTTACCTCTGATTGTTACATTAATAATCTATTATTTCAATCTCCTTAAACTGGTATTATCTCTCCATATCCAGTGCTTATTTTCTATGTAAAATTCTCCAGGAGCTGACTACCTTTCGATTGAGTAGTCATCAAGTGAACCTTCTTCTTTCATCAATCTGGGTTCAGGCAACATCTACAGAGAACTCTCCTGCAAATTTCGAGGCAATGGCACATACGTATAACATTGTTTTGCTGTTTACCCGATCTAAGGTGAGGTCCTGCATCTACTGCATACCTCCATTGTATTATTATCATGTCATACATCCATTTTTAGTTGTAACAATTACCTGCATTGCAATTTTCTCATAAACATTGTTTCTTTTCTATTAGAGAAAGTCGGTATGAGACCAATGAAGAACTCCAGTTGCATGAAAAATGTACTAAAAATTCAGATGCAATCCATGGGACATTAAGGAAATCTATGATTTTCTCCAACCACACATGGGCTGTTTCAAATTCATTGATGGTTCTTACCATGAATATTTTTCATTTGATTTGTGTTATCACCATGAACATTGAACACCCCTGCATCAGGATTCAACCAACAAGATTTAGTGTTGTTCCTTGTTTTTTTCCTTTTTTGTTGTGCTTTGTTTTGTTTTGTGTATTCATTGAATCAGTGTTTTTCCTTGACATATATAGAATGTTGAAACCTATGGTCAACAATGAGAAGGCATTTATGATTTTGTCAAGTCTTGTGATTCTCACTAAACCATTAGCGCAATCCGCCTTTAGCAGTTTTTGTTAAGCGTGGTAGTTTTGTCTATATGCTGCAGCTTGAGGGGGAATGTTAGAATTGGTAGAATTTCCTATTGTCTACTTTCCTAATATGTTTATTTCCTATTGTGCATCAAGACTACTATAAATAGGTGGTAAGGTGTACACACCTAATACACCAATCTCATTGCATTATTTCTCTCTTCTCTTCTCTTTCTCCTAAACCCTAATACTTAATTGCTTTTTTGTTTTCAACAATACCCAACAGTAATTTTTTCTTCTCTAGAACCTATCATAATAGATCTCTCGAAACTTTATAGTATGTCTTCTCTAAGTCTATAACAAGCATATAAAGGTCTTTATTTCTCTCTATATCTTTTCATTAGTGTTCGGAGTAAATATGTAGCTTCTATTGTTAATCTACCAGTCATAAATCCGAACTGGTTTTCAGATACCGTTGTTTCAAAACTTGATCATTGTTCGATCACTTACTCCCAGATTTCATTATACGACTCATTAGTTTATGCCTCGATAGTTTTCATAACCTTATATGTCTCCCTTATATATATATATATATATATCTCCCCCTTATGTATATATATGTATATACATATATATATATATACATATATAATGGAAAACATTGGATGGTAAAAATATCAATAGTTTTTATCCTCCAACAAATGAAGCCATAAAGCTAGCTTCAAATTCAAATAAGTTAGGTGAGATAATAATGAATGTTTGTTATTCTCTAAAAGATAATCATGACATAGGGAAAAATATCTCTATCAAACAAAATAACTACACCAATGTTTGTCTACAAGTGGTAGGACAATACTCGAGTAGAATTGAGAATTTAATAAAAGAAAAAAAACAAGAAGCTTTGTCTTCTCAATCTTTAAATGAAAAACCGGTTGAAATTGAAAAGGTAAATATTAAGCCTCCAGTCGATACGTCAACATTTAATCTTAATAATAAAGTTGAAGATGAGTTCATAAATGAACTTAAAAAGAAATTAAAAAATTTATTATTAAATGTAATTTCACAGACAGAAAGTGTAGAGCAATCTGAAACTGAAATACAACAATTTGAAGATGTTTTACACAATATGCAGTCTGAAGAGATAAATAAAATTGGGTATTCTAAACTTAAAAGGCAAACTAACACGTATTCTCGAGCAACCCCTATAAGGGCTTTTTTTCAAAGATCAACCCCTCAAGATATTTTGTATGAGGAAAACTTTTTTATTGATCAAACTGGTTATGATGCTTCTTCTATTTATGAATAGAATATTGATGGCATGTCAGAATATTTAATTCATCAAGTTTTACATAAAATTTTAATGTACGCTTCTATATATAAGGCCAATTGTAATTCAGACCATACTGCTGCTAAATTTATAATAGCAAGATTTACTGGCCAATTAAGAGACTGGTGGGATAACTATTTAAGTTTAACTCAAAGACATGAAATTTTAAATGCAGTAAAAATTATAAAAGTTGAAGATGGAAGTATAATTACTCAAGAAGATGTTGTTTATACTTTAATACAAACAATATTAAAACACTTTGTAAGGACAAGCTTACAAAGTACAGATAAAAGTAAAGAACTTTTAATTGAAATAATTTCATTTTAATGGCAGAAAGAACTAATCCATTCTTTTTTAGTACTTGAATGAATTTATTTAAATGCTTAAAATGCTGGTCAATAGAATAAAAAAAGATTAGTATATCATCAATATAGACAAAAATCCATGATAAGGATTGAATATATCATTCATAATATTCTGAAATTCAGATGGGGCATTTTTAAGTCCAAAAGACATAACATTTCATTCGTAATGTCCAAAAGGTACTGTGAAAGCAGTTTTATACCTGTTTTTCTCAGCGATTTGGATCTGCCAATATCCTGACTTTAAATCAAACTTGGAAAAGATCTTAGTATTATATAATCGAGATAATAAATCCTTCTTATTGGGAATAGGATATCTAATCCATTGCAAAACCTTATTTTAAAGTTTGTAATTAATTATCAATCGAAGAACTCCTCGCTCCTTTTCTGCAGCATTATTAACATAAAAAGTTGAACAACTCCATGGTGGATAGCTCTTTCGAATTAATGATTTTTCTATTAATGAATCAATTTCTTTTTTACAAAGTTCTAGATATTCTTTATTCATTTATGTTGGCATTGCCTTAGTGGAAATATCCTTTTCATTAAATTCTCAATTCTACTCAAGTGTTGTCCTACCACTTGTAGACAAACATTGGTGTAGTTATTTTATTTGATAGAGATATTTCTCCCTATGTCATGATTATCTTTTAGAGAATAACAAGCATTCATTATTATCTCACCTAACTCATTTGAATTTGAAGCTAGTTTTACGGCTTCATTTGTTGGAGGATAAAAACTATTGATATTTTTACCATCCAATGTTTCTCATTTATGCTGAAAATTTTCAATTACTGTTAATTGCTCCATGGTAGGTGGAGCATAGTAGGTTAAAAACCATTTAACAAAAAGAATTACCCTTTCAATTAGGGGGGAAGGATCGATGTAATAACAACGAAAACTTTTATTTAATATAAAGAGAAGATATGTACAAGTTTTACTTACATAATGGAATATTGATGGTATGTCAGAATATTTAATTCATCAAGTTCTACATAAAATTTTAATGTACGCTTCTAGGCCAATCGTAATTCAGACCATACTACTGCTAAATTTATAATAGCTGGATTTACTGGTCAATTAAGAGGCTGGTGGGATAACTATTTAAGTTTAACTCAAAGACATGAAATTTTAAATGCAGTAAAAATTATAACAGTTGAAAATGGAAGTATAATTACTCAAGAAGATGTTTATACTTTAATACAAACAATATTAAAACACTCTGTAGAGACAAGTTTACAAAGTACAGATAAAAGTAAAGAACTTTTAATGAATTTACGATGTCCCACTTTAACACATTTTAGGTGGTACAAAGATGTATTTTTAGCAAAAGTATTATTAAGAACAGACGCTAATAATAAATTTTGGAAAGAAAAATTTATATCAGGATTGTCCAGCTTATTTTCTGAAAAAATAAGAATTCGCTTAAAGCAAAGACATGGAGGATTTAAAATCCCTTACGAAAATTACACTTATGGAGAATTAATTTCTAAATGTATTTCAAAAGGATTAGCTCTCTGTAATAATTTAAATCTCAAAGCTCAACTTAAAAGACAAAGGTTAACTGGTAGAAAAGAGCTTGGAGAATTTTGTAATCAATTTGCTTATAATCTTGATATTCAAAAAGATAAATCTTCATCTAAAAGAAAATCTTATAATAAACATATAAGAAAAGAAGAAAATTCCATAAAAGGAATTATGAAAAAGATAAAATATATAAACCCACTAAAAAACTAAAATCAAAGAGTAAAAAATTAAGTGTTTTAAGTGTGGAAAAGAAGGATATATTGCTTCTAAATGTTTAACTAAACAAAAAATAAATGAATTAATTGCTGATGAAGATCTTAAAGATAAGATTTTAAGAATAGTTTTAAATTCAAAAAGTGATGAAGGAGAATTTTCAGATAGTTCATTTTCTGAAGAAGAATTATGTAATATTAATGAAATAAATAGTAATTCATCTGATGAACATTAATTAGAACAAGATAAAGTCTGTTCATCACACTGTCAAGTACAAGCTAATTATTATAAGACCATTTTAGATATTAATGGATTAAGTATAAACACTTTAACTAAGTCACAAACATTAATTCTTGATCTTATAGATCAAATTCAACATCCGGTATCAAAAAGGAAAGCTATTAAACAATATTTAGAAATAACTCCAGAAGAGAAGAAACCTTCTCTGGATCAACCTTATTCTTTAAAAGAAGTTCTTAATAGAACATAAAATATGATAATTGAAGAAAAAAAAGCTTTCACTATTATTACATCGATCCTTCCCCCCTAATTAATGGTTTGTGATCAATAAAGTATTTATACTTAATTTATCAAAGGTTCACTCCTCAAGATATTATGTATGAAGAAAGATGGTTTCTTGATCAGAGTGGTTATGATGCCTCTTCAATTTATGAATGGAATATTGATGGTATGTCTGAATATTTAATTCACCAAGTTTTACATAAAATTTTAATGTATGCATCGATATGTCGAGCAAATCGTAATTCTGATCATGCTATTGCTAAATTTATAACTACTGGATTTACTGGCCAATTGCGAGGCTGGTGGGATAACTATTTAAGTTCAACCCAGCAAAATGAAATCTTAAATGCAGTAAAAATTATAACAGCCGCAGATGGGAGTATAAATACTCAAGAAGATGTTGTTTATACATTAATACAAACCATACTAAAACACTTTGTTGGAACAAGCTTCCAAAGTACAGATAAAAGTAAGAAACTCTTAATGAATTTAAGATGTCCTACCTTAACTCATTTTCGATGGTATAAAAATGTGTTTTTGGCAAAAGTTTTACTAAGACCAGATGCTAATAATGAATTCTGGAAAGAAAAATTTATATAAGGATTGCCTAGTCTATTTGTTGAAAAAATAAGAATTCGCTTAAAACAAAGACATGGAGGATTTAAAATCCCTTATGAAAATTATACTTATGGAGAATTAATTTCTGAATGTATTTCAGAAGATTTAGCTCTCTGTAATGATTTATATCTTAAAACTCAACTTAAGAGATAAAGATTAACTGGTCGAAAAAAGCTTGGAGAATTTTGTAATCAGTTTGCGTATAATTTGGATATCCCAAAAGATAAAATTTCTAGTAAAAGAAAACCTTATATTAAGCCTTATAAAAAAGGTAGAAAATTCTATAAAAAGAATTATGGAAAAGAGAAAGTTGATAAAGCTACTAAAAAATCTAAAGAAAAGGATAAAAAGCCTATTCTAAAATGTTTTAAATGTGGGAAAGAATGTCACATTGCCTCTAAATGCTCAACTAAGCAACAAATTAATGTATTAATTAACGATGAAGATCTTAAAGAGAAAATTTTAAAAATTGTTTTAAATTCAGAAAGTGAAGTCTCTACTAATGATCTATCTTCTGAAGAAGAAGAATATTATAATATTAATGAGATAAGTAATTCTTCTTCGGATGAAGAAAAGTCAGAACCAGATAAAGCTTGTTCTTCTCATTATTATAAAACTAATTATTATAAAGCTATTTTGACAATGAATGGATTAAGTATAAATACTTTAACTAAATCACAAACATTAATTCTTGATCTTATAGATAAAATTTAAGATCCAGATTCTAAAAGAAAAGCTATTGAACAATATCTGCAGATAAATCTCGAAGAAAAGAGACCATTAATGTCTCAATCATATTCACTTAAGGAAGTCCTTAATAGGGCAGAAAATATAACAATTGAAAATCCCCAACTAAAAGAAGTCTTGCCCACAACGGTCCAAGATCTTCAAAAGGAGATTCATTATATCAAAGATGACATAAAAGTCGTAAAACAAAGACTATTCACTTTAGAAAAATTGTCACTTAAAGAAAGTGACATAAAGAATGATAATGACATAAAAGTTTCTACTTCTATTGATAATACGTACTTAAATGTTTTTAAAAAAATAATTTATCAGAAATGGTATGTTAAAATTATTCTTGTGATAAATCAAGATTTTATGGTTGAAACAATTGCTCTGATTGATAGCTGAGCAGATATAAATTGCATAAAAGTAGGATTAATTCCTACAAAATATTTTGAGAAAACTACTCAGTCAGTAAGCACTGCTGATGGTTCGAAATTAAATAAAAATTTTAAACTTTCCAATGTTTATATATGCAATGAAGGAATTTGTATTCCTACCACTTTTATGCTTATTGATAATTTAAATCAATTGGTAATATTGGGAACACCATTTTTATCTATGATTGAACCTATAGAAAGAATTGATTCTAAATGAATTTTGACTACCATAAATAGTCAACAGATATTATTTGAGTTTATAACTCCACCTCAAATACAGTTGATAAATCAACTAAAAGAAAAATTGATTTATAAAAAGAATCATTTTGATTCAATTATTCCTAACTCTTTTTGGAGTACTAATCTTGCAGGAAAACAAGAAGTTTCAGAAATGAATCCTAGCCACGATTCATTTTCTCTTGGTCCCATTGACAAATCTTCAGAACTTTTTGACTGTATTTGTGACCATGCAGGTGAAGATATTTTTAGCTTCGTCTCCACATGGAAAATTAATTATTGCAAAATGTCTCTATGGAGTCTTTATTGCCATGCTATGGAAGATCAATTAACAGATGATGTTTCTATCTTTCTGCTAAGAATAGCTCGAGCTACTAAAAATTTTCCTGAATTCCGTCTTATACTAGAGATAAATGACTGGTATTATGATTATCACTATAAACAGTGGATGGAGAATCTTGCTCCAGATGAATTCTGTTATCAGATATTGATAAAAATTGGAGGAACTTTGGTAAGAACCCAATTTTATGCTTATAAAAGAGCATATTATTCTGATGAATATAAAACTGCTTATTATGCATATAAAATTGCATATTATTTTGATCCATATAAGGATGCTAATTATTTTAATGTATATAAAAATGCATATTATCCACCCTTAGCACCTTTCAGTAGGTTACCCCTTAAAGATGTTATATCACATAAAGGTGATGAAGATTCTTCACATCAAAAAAGTAACACATTTGGTGAAGAATGCCCGTCACATAAAAGTAATAATGAGCTATCTTTTCAAGAGTATAGTTCAAGAGATAAATCTCTTTTGACTAATCCTAATACTTTAATTTTATCTCCATAAAAAGAGAATAATTTTTTGATAGGTATAAATGCCTTTTTAAATAATTACTGGATAAATCCTGAAGAGATGGGAAAAATATTTCATAACTGGAATAATTATTCCACTAACTCTAAATGTCAGATTATTGAAGAATGTCTTAAAGACATGGGAAAAGAGGGAGAGGAACCTTCCACCTCAAACTCTATAATTCCCACTACCAGTATAAATATTGGAACTAATTTTAATCCAGTTGAAGTTCTTAAAGAACAAATTAAAAAAGAAAAATCTCATTTAAATACTGAGCAGCTTAAAGCAGCAGTTATGGAGGAATGGCGTCTTCAGGTTATGTCTACCTTCGGAATGGGCAAAACCGAGAAGATGGACCTCGCTAATACTCCAACAGTTGCCATAAAAGGCAAAGGGAAAGATAAAGTTGAGGAGGACGATAGGAAAACTCCTACACCTATTGACTCTGATGAAGACTTTATGGATTCCCAGGGATATACCCCTCTTAAAAGTGACATTTCTATTAATGAAGAATTGCTAAATGATGATATGGAGATAAATCTTCATGATGATAATGACGGCAATATGCTGTATAATTTGTTTTACAGGAAATGATCAGATAAAATTGAATCTTCGGATAAATCTAACCCGGAAGAGGTGACGAACGCCATGAAGTCACCAAAAAATTATTGGAATAAAGTGACGGAAGTAGTGACGTCACAAACAGTACTTGTACAGTATTTATGACGTATGTACTGACGTCAATAAAGTTGTGTACAGTATAAAGTTGTGAACAGTATAGGATAGTTTTGAAATCCGGATTTCATGTCCGGCTCTATATATAACGAGGTGCAGGCTCAGTCTGTTGAGCACTCTCGAGCACTACACCCTCGAATCACACCCCACTCCTCTCTCTCATTCCTTTCTTGCACTCTCTCTCATTCCTTTCTTGCACTCTCTCTGAACCCTTCTCTCTTGTATAAAGCTTTCATCTTCCACCTTCCACCTTCCACCTTCCACACCACCTCTGTAAGTGCACTCTTGTACTTATTTCAATATTAAATAAAAGCTTTCCTTGCTTTTTGTACATAGATTGATCATTCCCCCTTTTTGGTATCAGAGCCAAGAAGTAGTTTGGTAGCTTAAGTATATTCTGTTGATTTATATGCAGATCTATTACTAATTTTTGTTGCTTATGTAATTGTGATTTAATTCTGTTAGACTACTGTTACTAAGAAATTGTTAGTTTAATTTTGTTTTTCTGATGTTCTTTATGCTTTCTATGGGTCTGCACTGAAGTCGCGTGTGGGATTTTAGGTCGTTTGTCCGCTGATAGGAGTTTTAGGCCACTGAGGAGGTTCCTTGTAAATCGTTGACAGCAAGAGTAGGCTGATGAGAATGTCATTAGAACAGAATTAAGGTAACAATAGTCACGGTAACAGTACTGTAGTAGAATTAAAAGACGAATTACAATAGCAACTAGAAGAAGGTAATAGTGAAACATATGAGTCAACAGAACAACTTTTGAGATACCTACATGGCGTTAAGTTTATTTAAATTTAAAAATAATCATAAAGATGATTATATTAAAAATATGGAAGAGATAGAATTATCTGATATTGAAAATAAATTGCAGAACTGGGATATACCCCAGTACCCCACTAAGAAAATCTATAATATTGGCACTTTTGATTTTAAATCGAGTTTAACAATTAAAACGATTGAAATGACTGTTCCTTTTGATCAAAATGGAGATATTTTACAACTTTTAATAGAAAAAGAAGTCTTAAAGGCTCAAGAAAAGTATAAGTTTTTGCATATTGGCTTAGTCCAAGTTGCTTTAAAAGCATTAACTCTTAAAGGGTTAAATGCCTCTTTTATATTAGCATTAAGAGATGCTAGATGTCTTGATTTTGATAAATCTTTAATGGGTGTTATGCAGTCAAGTTTAAGTACTGGTCCAGTTTATTTTAACTGTTTTCCAGATTTATCTGTATCTTTAACTGATAAAAATATTTTGGATGTTTTAACATGTAATATTAAAACATTTGGTTATAATTATAAAGATGGAATAGATATAATGACTTTTATATATAGAGTCTATTATAAGGTTATGAATACTTTATGTCCAGAAGCTAAGCTTCATAATCATAAAGGACAAACAACTTTAATTGAAACAAATGCAATTAAAAATAAAATTGAAGTCCCTAAGACTATTAAGTGGTCAGAAATCCAGTTTCTAGAAACTTGGCAATTGGAATCTGTGGTTCCTAAAAAACCAGAAATAAATGAAGAAATAACTCAAATTACCCAATCATCTCAGGGTGATGTTTTGATAAAATTTGCTAGAAATAATTTCTCTAGTTTAAAAATTTCTGATAGATCAAAAAATTCTTTAGATTATTATACTCCTTTAAGAAGATCGACTTCTTCGGTCAAAAATCGGAGAAGAGATAAAGAGCCCATAATTGAAGGTATAAAAACCTCTCGTAATCAAATTCTCCATGGAATTTGTAGACAATATAAAGAAACTTTTAATAAATCTTCTCAAGAAGAAGATTATATTGATCCAACCCCATCCGAAATCGGATTCAAACTATAATTTTTATGGATATACACCATAAAGAATTTGTTGTTAATAGAAAAGAAATAAATGCAGAATTTTATCTTCCTAAATATAAAGAATTTAGAGATTGGTATTTTAAAACAATGAGTTCAGAAGAACTTCAAAATTATAAAGAAATGTTTTATCTTTATATAGAAAGGGAGAAAAAGATAATTCATTTTGTATGCATTAAGGATTGATCAAAATCAAGACATCTAGCATCTCTTAATGCTAACATAAAAGAGGCATTTAATCCTTTCAGAGTTAATGGTTTTAAAGCAACTTGGACTAAGCCAATATGCATAAATTTATAATTTTCTTGAGCCTTTAAGACTTCTCGTTCAGTTAACAGTTGTAAAATATCTCCATTTTTATCAAAAAGAACAGTCCTTTCAATCGTTTTAATCGTTAAACTCGATTTAAAATCGAAAGTGTCAATATTATAGATTTTCTTAGTGGGGTACTGGGGTATATCCCAGTTCTGCAATTTATTTTCAATATCGGAGAATTCTATCTCTTCCATATTTTTAACATAATTATCTTTATGATTATTTTTAAATTTAAATAAACTTAACGCCATGTAGGTATCTCAAGGGTTGTTCTGTTGACTTATACGTTTCACTATTATTTTTCTTCATACATAATATCTTGAGGAGTTGACCTTTGATAATAAGCCCTTAAAGGAGGTGCTTGTTGATATGTATTAGTTTTTGGTTTAGAATAACCAATTTTATTAACTTCTACTTTCTTCATGTCAGATAATAATTCTTCAAAATTTTTAATTTCAGTTTCATATTGCTTTACTCCCACTGTTTGAGAGAGTACATTTAAAGATAAGCCTTTTAATTTATTTTTGAGTGCATTTATGAACTCAACTTCTTCAACTTTATTATGAAGATTAAAAGAGGAAGTATCCACTGGGGGTTTTATATTAACTTGTTCAAGGTTATTAAATTCTTCTGGGAAAGTCTTATAAGACGAAGCCTTCAGTTGGTCTTTTATCAAATTTTCAATTTTATTCAAATGTTGTCCTATAGCCTGTAAGCAAACATTTGTATAATTATTTTGTCTTACAGCAATATTTGTTCCTGAATAGCAAGCATTCATAACAATTTCTTCAGAATTTTTAACATTTAATTTTATAGCTTCAGTGGTTGGTGGATAAAAATTATTTATAGTTTTACCGTCCAAGGTTTCCAATTTATGTTGAAAATTTTCTATTACATTTAAATGATCCATAGTTGGTGGAGCATAATAGGTTAAAAACCAGTTAACAAAAGGAATTATCATTTTCTTCCTTTCTATATAAAAGTAAAACATTTCTTTATAATTTTGAAGTTCTTCTGAATTCATTGTTTTAAAATACAAATCTCTAAGTTCTTTATATTTAGGAAGATAAAATTCTGCATTTATTTCTTTTCTATTAACAACAAATTCTTTTTGGTGTATATCCATAGAAATTATAGTTGAAATCCGATTTCGGATGGGGTTGCATCAATATAATCTTCTTCTTGAGAAGATTCATTAAAAGTTTCTTTATCTTGTCTATAAATTTCATGGGGAATTTGATTACGAGAGGTTTTATACCTTCAATTATGGGCTCTTTATCTCTTCTCTGATTTATGACCGAAGAAGTAGATCTTCTTAAAGGAGTATAATAATCTGAAGAATTTTCTGATCTATCAGAGATTTTTAAACTAGAAAAATTATTTCTAGCAAATTTTATCAAAACATCACCCTGAGATGATTGGATAATTTGAGTTATTTCTGATTTTTTAGGAACCACAGATTCCAATTGCCAGGTTTCTGGAAACTGGATTTCTGACCACTTAATAGTCTTAGGGACTTTAATTATAACTGCTAGATTCACTGGCCAATTGCGAGGCTGGTGGGATAACTATTTAAGCTCAACCCAGCAAAATGAAATCTTAAATGCAGTAAAAATTATAACAGCTGCAGATGGGAGTATAAATACCCAAGAAGATGCTGTTTATACATTAATACAAACCATACTAAAACACTTTGTTGAAACAAGCTTCCAAAGTACAGATAAAAGTAAGGAACTCTTAATGAATTTAAGATGTCCCACCTTAACTCATTTTCGATGGTATAAAGATGTGTTTTTGGCAAAAGTTTTACTAAGACCAGATGCTAATAATGAATTCTGGAAAGAAAAATTTATATCAGGATTGCCTAGTCTATTTGCTGAAAAAATAAGAATTCGCTTAAAGCAAAGACATGGAGGATTTAAAATCCCTTATGAAAATTATACTTATGGAGAACTAATTTCTGAATGTATTTCAGAAGGTTTAGCTCTCTGTAATGATTTAAATCTTAAAGCTCAACTTAAGAAACAAAGATTAACTGGTCGAAAAGAGCTTGGAGAATTTTGTAATCAGTTTGCGTATAATTTGGATATCCCAAAAGATAAAATTTCTAGTAAAAAAAAACCTTATATTAAGCCTTATAAAAAAGGTAGAAAATTCTATAAAAAGAATTATGGAAAAGAGAAAGTTGATAAAGCTACTAAAAAATCTAAAGAAAAGGATAAAAAACCTATTTTAAAATGTTTTAAATGTGGGAAAGAATGTCACATTGCCTCTAAATGCTCAACTAAGTAACAAATTAATGAATTAAGAAACGATGAAGATCTTAAAGAAAAAATTTTAAAATTTGTTTTAAATTCAGAAAGTGAAGTCTCTATTAATGATCTATCTTCTGAAGAAGAAGAATATTATAATATTAATGATATAAGCAATTCTTCTTCGGATGAAGAAAAGTCAGAACCAGATAAAGCTTGTTATTCTCATTGTCAAGCTGAAACTAATTATTATAAAGCTATTTTGACAATGAATGGATTAAGTATAAATACTTTAACTAAATCACAAACATTAATTCTTGATCTTATAGATAAAATTCAAGATCCAAATTCTAAAAGAGGGTGCTCAACAGACTGAGCCTGCACCTCGTTATATAGAGCCGGACATGAAATTCGGATTTCAAAACTAGCCTATACTATTCACAATTTTATACTGTACATGACTTTAATTATTTACATTGACGTCAGTACATACGTCATAAATACTGTACAAGTACTGTTTGTGACGTCACTGCTTCCGTCACTTTATTTCAATAATTTTTTGGTGACTTCATGGCGTTCGTCACCTCTTCCGGGTCGGATTTATCCGAAGATTCAGTTTTATCTGATCATTTTCTGTAAAGCAAATTATACAACATATTGTCGTCATTATCATCATGAAGATTTATCTCCATATCATCATTTAGCAATTCTTCATTAATAAAAATGTCACCTTTAAGAGTGGTATATCCCTGGGAATCCATAAAGTCTTCATCAGAGTCAATAGGTGTAGGAGTTTTCCTATCGTCCTCCTCAACTTTATCTTTCCCTTTGCCTTTTATGGCAACTGTTGGAGTATTGGCGAGGTTCATCTTCTCGGTTTTGCCCATTTCGAAGGTTGACATAACCTGAAGACGTCATTCCTCCATAACTGCTGTTTTAAGCTGCTCTGTATTTAAATGGGGTTTTTCTTTTTTAATTTGTTCTTTAAGACCTTCAACTGGATTAAAATTAGTTCCAGTATTTATACTGGTAGTGGGAATTATAGAGTTTGAGGTGGAAGGTTCCTCTCCCTCTTTTCCCATGTTTTTAAGACATTCTTCAATAATCTAACATTTAGAGTTAGTGGGATAATTATTCCAGTTATGAAATATTTTTCCCATCTCTTCAGGATTTATCCGATTATGAAATATTTTTCCCATCTCTTCAGGATTTATCCAGTCATTATTTAAAAAGGCATTTATACCTATCAAAAAATTATTCTCTTTATATGGGGATAAAATTAAAGTATTAGGATTAGTCAAAAGAGATTTATCTCTTGAACTATGCTCTTGAAAAGATAGCTCATTATTGTCACTTTTATGTGACGGGCATTCTTCACCAAATGTGTTATTTTTTTTATGTGAAGAATCTTCATTACCTTTATGTGATATAACATCTTTAAGGGGTAACCTACTGAAAGGTGCTAAGGGTGGATAATATGCATTAAAATAATTAGCATCCTTATATGGATCAAAATAATATGCACTTTTATATGCATAATAAGCAGTTTTATATTCATCAGAATAATATGCTCTTTTATAAGCATAAAATTGGGTTCTTACCAAAATTCCTCCAATTTTTATCAATATCTGATAACAGAATTTCTCTGGAGCAAGATTTTTCATCCACTGTTTATGGTGATAATCATAATACCAATCATTTATCTCAAGTATAAGACGGAATTCAGGAAAATTTTTAGTAGCTCGAGCTATTCTTAGCAGAAAGATAGAAACATCATCTGTTAATTGATTTTTCATAGCATGACAATAAAGACTCCATAGAGACATTTTGCAATAATTAATTTTCCATGTGGAGACAAAGCTAAAAATATCTTCACCTGCATGGTCACAAATACAGTCAAGAAGTTCTGGAGATTTGTCAATGGGACCAAGAGAAAATGAATTGTGGCTAGGATTCATTTCTGGAACTTCTTGTTTTCCTGCAAGATTAGTACTCCAAAAAGAGTTAGGAATAATTGAATCAAAATTATTCTTTTTATAAATCAATTTTTCTTTTAGTTGATTTATCAACTTTATTTGAGGTGGAGTTATAAACTCAAATAATATCTGTTGACTATTTATGATAGTCCAAATTCCTTTAGAGTCAATTCTTTCTATAGGTTCAATCATAGATAAAAATGGTGTTCCCAAAATTACCAATTGATTTAAATTATCAATAAGCATAAAAGTCGTAGGAATACAAATTCCTTCATTACATATATAAACATTGGAAAGTTTAAAGTTTATATTTAATTTTGAACCATCAGCAGTGCTTATTGACTGAGTAGTTTTCTCAAAATATTTTGTAGGAATTAATCCTGCTTTTATGCAGTTCATATCTGTTCCGCTATCAATTAGAGCAATTGTTTCAACCATAAAATATTGATTTATCACAAGAATAATTTTAACATACCATTTCTGATAAGTTATTTTTTCTAAAACATTTAAGTACGTATTATCAAGAGAAGTAGAGACTTTTATGTCACTATCATTCTTTATGTCACTTTCTTTAAGTGACAATTTTTCTAAAGTTAATAGTCTTTATATATGTCTCCCTTAAAATACTCTTGCTCTACTCATCGTTCATTTTGTTTGTTAGGAATTTTTTTTGAATAATTTAGTTAAACATAATATTTCAACATCTCCTAAACTCTTCCAAACCTCAATAGGTATATCATCAAGTTCTAAAGGTTTCTCAGTCTTCATTTTTTTTAGTGTCTCATTTACTCGAGCACCCTAATTCTAGACGAAAAATTGTTTTTCTAATTTCTCCATTATTTCTATTCCCCAATATTTAAGCTCCCGGTATGAATTTTCTTTAGTTACTTCTAGAAATAATTCTTCCATCTTTCTTTAATTTCTTTGTGGTGTACCAAAACCCTAGAATATTCACTCTTAACACACAATATGGTTAAAATCTCTATTTTTCCTTTGTCTTATTTGGCAAGTTTATATATACTTTTCTCTCCAACCTTTATGTTTAGTTTAGAGTAAGGATCATCATATGTTTTGTATTTAGCTTCTTTTACCCTTTTTTTAATTCTTTCATTTGCAAGCTTGTAACTTTTAAAACTATCGTTTTTTATATTTTTGCCATGTTTTATAACTATTTTTTGGTTTTTACTGTTGTTTGGACCTCTTCATTCTTCAAGAATGTCTATGGATACTTTTTGAATGTGTTCTACAATCATATTCCACATAAATTTGTTTCGCATTCCTTCTTTTAGTATCTATTCTTAAATAGGTCCATCTTTTCACCTTTCAAATTCCACCACCTTGTTCATGGATTTCTAACCGGTATTTTAGATCTTAATTTTTTTTTTTACTAAGTACATCTAGTACCATTATCTTATGTTCTGTGGTCAAGCTTTCTCCTAGAGTAACGTTACAATACTTACATTATCTACGATCAACTCGTTTAATTAGGAAAATATCTGTGTTTTTTATGCAATCCAATTTTGAAAATTATTAAATGTTCATTCATCTTTTTAAATATGTATTTACTTAAATAAGATCATGTTCAATTTTGATCATTAAAGTCTTCTCATGTGTACTCTCTCTTTTATATGTATTGAATTAGTTCAGGCAGATCCTCCTAGAAGTGGGTTTTAATGTGTGCATCGAATTCTATTTGAGGTGCATAAGCAGTAATTATTTCAATTACACTTCCTCTTTTTACAGGTGTAATTGATCTATTTCCTTTCCGAAGAACGATCATTCATTCCTTTTTAAGTGTGGATCTACTATTCTCCTAGCCCATTTCTATGTGTATCATTTGCAGTATAATAAAGTGTATAACTTGTATTTGCTACGTCCCTAACTTTAGTCTCAACCCAAGAATGCTATATTAATTTTCTTCTAATCATGGTTTCAGCTAACTCCAATCCTTTACCTTTTAGTCTCTTTGCATTCCAAGTTATTAACTCTAGTATCCTGAACTCCACACTTGTCCAGAGTGACAAAGGAACCGTTGCACATTTTTCACCGCATCCAGGCAACTAAAATGCGACGGCCTTGCCCATTTACTGCACCCAGATGTGAGTGCAACACATCGCTAGAGAGGAATGCCCTAATATTTACGAATATTCTTTGGATTCCTGTTCATCCGTGTACTAACTTTGATGGCATGCCAACGTATCAGCTTATCTTAAATAACATGTGAAGTCTCTATTTGAAAATCTGGGTCCTCCAATTTTGGAGAGTGATTCTTAAACTACTTAATGACTGGATTTTAACAAACTTATTGAGCCAAGTAAACTTTCTTGTGTCCTCAGATAATTTTGGAATCCACGAGGAGTAGAAGCATCCCTTTCTCTAGGATTTTATGTTGATTCTTTTAATCCAGCCTGCATGCCAAGAGTGCCAATACTGCAAGAAAAATCCTATTTGGCAATATTTTTCTTCCGCAATTCGGCATATTTTTGGTAGCCGTTGAGATTACTCTTAGAGGAAGTGTCCACATCACCCTGAAAATTGTATTTAATTTTTCTTCGTCAAAAATTTTATTGGATGTAAGAACAATTCACCCGAGGCTTTCATCAATGAGAGTATTTTTGTTGCTATTTAACTAGCCTTTATTTTTTATGTTTTGAATGTTTCTTCATTCCCACAATCATTGATCTCGTTCAACACAGAACTCCAGTCACGTGGCCTTGGTCCAGTGTTTCCAGTTGGCATTTTCTCTCAGGAGCATCTCTCTGGATCAAGAAGGTATGTTGGATTTCCGTTACATTGATTTCTTTTCATAATTTTTAGCGTAAAACTTTGATTATTTCGGGAACTTGATTGAATACTGTTCATCTATATGCATCTACTTGCACCAGGTAACAACTCTTCTGAGAGGGTTTTCTCTCTGAAATCCATCTTCTTGTCCTTTCTATGATTGGCTTGATTATTGTTTTGGTTCATTCAAAAGAAAAATGAGTTGAATAGTTAGGATAAACCGAAAGGGACAGTTTTTTTTGCCTGCATACCTCTGGCTGATTTGTTTCAATTGCTAACCAAGACATCTGTGCTACTGTACTAACGAATGAACTTTTTGGACCTATTTG
Source organism: Ilex aquifolium (assembly GCA_951799425.1). Lineage (NCBI taxonomy): Eukaryota > Viridiplantae > Streptophyta > Magnoliopsida > Aquifoliales > Aquifoliaceae > Ilex > Ilex aquifolium. Next base: position 10,910,479 of record OX637401.1, on the reverse strand, counting down.
GTGTGGACTGATGGACACTTTTTCTGAGATACTTCTGCTTGGAAACGAGAGAGAAACTCTTTTTGGGTTAATATAAGCGAAGATACAGTGGAATTCTGAGATACTGTTGAGTTTCATAAGTCCCTGTGAAAGCAGTAGAGATAGAGAGAGATTGGGAGGCAGGACTGAGAGAGAGTTTTGTTTCGTGTCATTTCTGAGACTACTAAATTAATTAATTTCTGTTTTCTTACAATGCATCACTCTCACCTGAAAGTTACTGAATGCATAAAAGAAGACAATTGTGGGAAGAAGAGAAATGCATGTTAAATGAGTAATCGCATAATTTTTGTTTTGTACAACATATCATTCCACAAGAAAGTTAATGAATGCATGAAATAAAAATCATGGTGCAGAGAGGGAAAATGTATGTCCTCTTCCCCTCAAGTTATGATAGATGATGGTACTCAATTAGATGGTTACCCTTTAGTTTCTACTAAAATGATCCTGTTTTATGCCTACATGCTACATACTAATGAAATTTGCATGTGTTATGTATTTGGTGAATTCTCTAATATTGATCCTTGTCTGCATATTGAAGGGGGTTTGCAACCATCTCGGAGAAGGTCTCTCTTTACTTTGGCATCATGCATGCTTATATTTTTAGCCAGGGCTGGCAATCTTGCAGAGTTAATTCCTATTGTCAAATCATCTTTGACAGATGACATGGTTAATCTTCACACCTCAACTAATTTCAGCTTAGATTTGTGATACCTATGGAATCTTGCACTTGGGCACCATTTTTGATCTTTCTGAAAAGATTAATTCAACAACTGTATTGATGAAGTTTTTATTTGACAGATTGACCCTTATTTTAAGCTGGTTGAAGATGTCAGGCTGCAGGCTGTTTTTACACAACCCACTGAGAAAGTCTATGGATCGCAGGAAGATGAAATTGCTGCTCTGAAAGCACTGTCAGAAATAGAATTAGGTGACCAGCAATTGAAAGAAACTGCCATATCCCTCTTCACGACTAAGTTTGAGAAATTATCAGAGGTAATTAAACAATCATTTTTATCGGTTCCCTTTCATTCCATTTCATCTTGTCCAAATTGAGACAAAAGATCCCCGGGGGTAACTAACACAAATTCTCCTGAAGGAGACAACAGTATGGTGCCAGCACCCGTACTCATTCTAGGGTAATCGGTACTCATTCTAGGGTAATCTTTTGTTTTTCTAAGGTCTAATTTTTGTGTTCAATCGAACTTGTCTCCAAACTAAGGGCATTGCATTCTTTGACGAAGTGAGAGTTATAAATCCAATCCTAGTTGCATTTGCATTTGTTGATGGGGATGTTTCTATGCAAAAGTTTGTCTGGGGTAATGACACACTTCTAACTTGCAAGGTACTTTTCAACGGGTAAACTCAACTGGTTTTATGTGACAACTAAGAATGGTACAAAATAACTGTTGAAGAAAAGATCTCAGCTTATGATAGATGGGATCAATTTATATCCTTGTTTATCTCAATCCTAATGATTATGGATGGAGTTGTATCTTCGTCCTAGATATAGGGTGTAACTCATATGGACTAATAACCAAGAATTCATAATAGAGAAGTAGCCACTCTGGCATTTGGTCATGGATGTAGGTCTTGTAGGTTGAACCACATTAATTTCCCGAGTCCCTTTGTCTTCCATTTTCTGTTGTCATTTCAAATTTTATCTTGGTGTGATAACGGTGGTTCTTAGCCGCTGTAATTTTTCCGTTCATTCTATTTTAGCAACGTTGGTATCCTTGTCATGACTTTGTATTTGAAAAAAAAATTCAATCTGGCAACTCTTTTGGTGCTCAGAATTTTTGTTCAACGCGATTTATTTTGAAATCACCATCAGAAAGTCTGTAGAAAAATTTAACTTCCTTTCTTCCATCACCATCGTCACTATCAGCGGCCAGAGTATTGTTTTCCCACCATTGCCTTCAAACTCTTCTCCCTTTTGCAATGCTTTTTTTTTCTTTTATCATTTCCAGCCAAATTCACACATCTGTTGTTCAAAGTATTCCTTGACCAACTCACCATTTGATTTCCCACCATTTCGCCACTGAGCTGGTTCTCGGTGCCTACTTCCATGCTTTGAAGTGTTTTTTTGGTTAGTTTCAATGAGACCTTGTCGTCTCCTACTGATTGTTCTCCTGTCATACATTGTTATTATCTAAATATTTGCAAAGGGGGCCACATAATTCTTTCTTCTACCAGCAATGTATTCATGCGCGTCTGATGTGTGCTTGAGGGGAAGAACTAGAGAGAATATAGGAAGAAACGGAGCTTCATGAGAGAAATCAAGGGAGGAAGAAGAAAGAGAAATGGGAAAAAGAGCAAGAGAAAGAGGTTTGACAGTTATGTGGGTGTTTGCCTTCTGTTGGTTTCTTTGGTAAAACTTTTCAACATTTAGAGGATAACACTTCAACCTTATTCAAAGTTGTCACATTACCACATCTACAAGACCTACTGGTCCATTTGTTACAAGGTATGATAGCTAGAGCAGGAATTTAGAGGGAAAGGAAGCTCATTCCCTCCTTACATATGGTGGATCAGGGTAGAAGGGTGAAAGGAAGAAAAAAATGGTAATGCTTGATTACGTTACATACTAAAGAAATCATGTATGAAGAATATTACACCAAGTAACATGCTTTTGTGTACCCCTAAAAAATCTTTTGAAATTACTTTTTGCATCCTATTCCAAAATTTTCTCCATATATCTGCTCATAATACAATTCTTGATTGAGTCCACTTCTTTTCAAATTCTGTGTACTTTAATCCAGTTAGCGTCATTTTGGCCCATGTTAAGCCAAGTCCATTTGATCTCGTTCGGTCCTTGTCTTTTGCAGCCCAAATTTGCAAGAAGTGTCATTCCTTGCGTTTTGACTTTTTGGTATTGGTATTTGCATGATGATCATTCCATCCACACATATCGTATACAGACGTGTATGATGTATATTCTGGGCCTCGTGTTTGCATGATGAATATTCCGTGCACAGACTTCAATCTCTTCATTTTTTGCACGATGATCATGCCGTGCACATTTTCTCCCAGTTTGTCATTTACGAGCAGATAGCCGCAAATCTTAGTTGTAAACTCCGCATAATGAGTCACTCCATCCAATCTCAACCGGCGCACTCTTGGTTATTGGTTACTTCAACACGGCCATAGTCCCGTTAACATAAACGAAGTTGTTGTTTTAGCTAATGATCAAAATTTTGTTTTGGCATATTGTTTCGGCCACCTAGAAAACGGAAATGTTTCGACGTGTTTCGAAAACGTTTTGACACGTTTCGGAAATATAATGAAAAAAATAAAAAATTTAGGAATTATTTTTTCAAAATATTGGTTGAAATATATCAAAATATCTTGAAATATCTTGAAACATTCTGAAACAATTGTACAAATGCATTAAAGTATTACAAAACATCTCGAATGGAATACCTCGAAATATTAGAATTTCGATTCCATCACTGATTCATTTCGGTCTCCTAGGAAACGGAAACGTTTCGACCGTTTTGAAAGGAAATTTTGATCATTTGTTTCGGCAAAACATTTTATTCTTGTACACACTTCACTTTCAGATTTGTATGCCCAACATAAGGGTGAATGTTGAAAATCAATGTTGAGATAAGATCTTATCTTGTGGTTGATGGTGTCAGTTTTAATTATTTTATCTCAATCTCAATGATTGTGGGATGTAATTGTATCTTCACTCCATATATAGGTGTAACTAATGTTTGCTTATAGCCAAGCATTCCTAATAGAGATTTAGCCACTCTAGCATTTGGGATGTGGAGGTAGGTCTCATAACCAACAGGTGTTTGATCCAATGGTACTAAGCATTCCTAATGTTTGTCTTGTGAAGGCTTTGCCTTCTTAAGGTCAAGGGTTCAAGTTCTCCTTCCCCCTAAGAAAAAAATTAAAAAATTAAAAAAGTTTTATAGGTTGAACCATGTTAATTTCTTGGGTTACTTTGTATTCCATTATCTCTTTACAATAATAAGGTGGTAACTTGTAATTATTTAGTTTCCTATCAAAAAAATAAGGCGGCAACTTGTGGTTCCCGCTTTAAGGTGACATTATTTAAACCTAACCTCCCTCCATACCACTAGAGGTAGGTAGTTTCAGCAAATAAAACTTTTACCATCAAAATATGTCTAATTAAGTCATGTCCTTGATTGATTTAACAAGATAACTCTGTGCTTAGAGTGTGTCCTTTGGTTTTAAGTTCTCACTAATTTACCTAAATAGCCCCTAAACTAGAGCATTGGTTTGAATTAGGCCTTTAAACTAAAATTTGCCTCAATTGTGCCCTCCAGAATATTTATTTGATTCAATGTGCACCTTTTGAGTAGTTCCATTGAATTTTGTAACGAAAATGAGCTATGCGGGACTCATGTGACGTATCCAAATGATATTTTAGGAATTCTAATAAAAATTCCCAAATATCCAAGTCCAACCAACTCTGCCCCGTAACCCGACCCACTAACCTGACCATTTTCTGATGTAGGATGAGAAGGACTAGAAATCACATAATAGAAAGAGAAGAAAAAAGAAGAGGGGGTGGAAGGGGTTTATCTCATCCTCGCAAGGAATCGGTGAAGAAACATACAAATTATCTACAGAGAATCACTTTTTCTTATATCACTCTCTCTCATAAAAATAGTTGGGATTACACTATTATTTGTAGGCCAAGTTTTCTACCAAAATAAAAACTATTCTCCTACTAAAATTCTAAAAGAGTTTCAAAATCAAACTCTCAAATTCCTATTTCACTAAAACTCTATAATAACTCCTAGTTAAACTCTAACTAACACTCCTAATCAAATAAATATTCCCTAACTAATATAATAATAGTAAAATAAATAATAAAATTTAATTCTTAAATTTAAGCTCATCCAATCCCTTTTCGATCTCTATCATTTTCTCTTCTTCATCTTCTTCTGGTTTGCAATCTGTGAAAAGCCACCCTACTGCCAAAACACCCATTCACAACTTCAGAAAGACAAGTGATCATCACTCACTTTAGCTACAAAGGCAAATGTAAATGTTATGGTTAGGGTTAGGATTAGCAGAGTGGAGTGTGCTATAATTAGAACAACATGAGGAAAAGAAAATAGTGCCGAGTTAGCTAGTGGGGTTAACGGGTTGGGTATGGGAATTGAAATTTGTTTCTTAAGGATACTTAAAATGCCCTTTAAATTAGGCACATGAGTCTCACGTGGATCAATAAAGGGTGGCCCAGTATGCGAGGTTCCTGTCGTTTCGGGATCTATGGAGGGTTAGTTGTACGCGACTTTACCCTTGCATGCCGAAAGACTGCTTTCGTGGCTCGGACCTTTGACATCTAGGTCACAATGGAGCAACCTTACCACTGCGCCAAAGCCAACCCCCCCACGTGGAGCAATTCGGTTCAAAAGTTTGACGGAAGTTGTACATAAAATTGAATTAAAAGGTTTGGGGGCTCAATTGTGAGAACTCTTGTTTAAGGAATTACTTAAAAACTAATGATATAGTTTAAGGTCTAAGTGTTTGAGTATCAAGGGTAGAGATAGAGTGGAAAGGCAGGCCTTATTTCGTTCTCCGGAGTTTTAGAGTTGGTCATAATTTAATTCCTGTGCATCATTGGAATACCCATCCTGTCACCTAATCTATTGTGGAAAACGAGGTGGAGCGCTATAAATCAATGAGGCAACCTATGACCTAAAAGCTGTGAAGAAACTGTGGAACATCTAACTGATCTTTTCTTAATTCTAGTCATAACAATTAAAAATTTTGGCAGCAGACGAAATGGGTTTCAACTTTCAACATTAGAGTGTGGGGCATCTGTTTTATGTATTCTTTGTGATAATCTCATTGTACCAACCTGATATGACAAGCCATTTTGGTTTAGTTCTAAAGCCAAGATTTTATGAATTGTGCGGTTTTGCCTTTGTTTGGGTGGTATGGTTGGAAGCAAATGGAAGGATTTTTTATGATGAGAGACAAGATTTGTGGGATGAAGTTTCATTTTTAGCTTCTCATGGGCGTCAACAGCAAAGGAATTTGATGGGATGCCACTTGTTTTGATTAAAGACTATTGGGCCCGAGTATGTGCGGAATGTTGACTATGGACATTGAGCCAGACCAGCCTCGTGCATTGGCTGCCCTTTTTTATTCTTTATGTGGTTCGATGTTGTTTTTTTTTTATGTATCTCTTAGAGAACTCCTTGTCTTCTTATTCACCTTTCCACTTTCAAAAAAATGTTGTGTTTACTATCAGGAAAAATATATTTGGTTTAAATATTTCTGGCGCCCTCATGTTCTGCTCCCCAGTTTTTATGTTCATGCTCCATATTTTCAGGCTCACTGAAAGATTAGATATCTGATTCCCAGTTAAATGGATACAAATTGAAAATTTTAGAAATGCCTTTCCTTTACTGGCCATGGTTCTTTAATCAGTCTTCACATGGTAGCTATAGATTTCCTTGAAATACATTTGTGGTCATATCAATCTTAATGATGTTGAGTTCACATCAAGTTCCACTGGCACAGAGCAAGATCCTGCGAGCTTAGTTTGAATACTCTTATACATAAAGTTTGGCATTTTAATCTTCTTATTTTTATTCATCTAATTCTGGATCTGAAAATAAGTATATCTTAAACCTCTTTCACTTTTCTCTTTTCCAGGATGAGTTGTCAAGCATAAAGAAGCAACTTCTACAAGGATTTTTACCTGATGATGATTATCCTTTGGGAGGTCCTTTGTTCATGGATACACCTCGACCTTGTTCTCCACTCGCCAAGATTGAGTTTCAGGCTTTTGAAGAGGTTATACTTGCAACAAAATATTCCCATCTTTGTTCTTTCATCCACTATGCTTGACAAAGTTTGCCATCATAATTTTCTCTCAGATCATGGCTCCAGCTGCCTTAACAGATGAAGAAGCCTTTCCTGATCCAAGTGGAAGTCAATCAGGTCGCAAAACATCACTCTCCATCACCTCACTTGACATTCTGGGTGTTAACCAACTCTTAGAATCAGTAAGTTTTAATTATTTCTTCCCCACCATTAAGATTTCTATTCTTTGATTATTTCTCTATTAATCATGAAGTTGAACTGAGCCACGTACTAGGTAGATTGAAGCATATAGATATGAATAATTCCTAATCAACGCCAATCTACCCCTACAGTTATGCAATTTGCAATTGTTGGGTTGTGATTAAATTGTTTTTGATGAAATATTCCATTACTATGAATATATGGAGAAAATCCATCCCGACGAGCCCAAAAATGCTCTGCCAAAAGGCTAATGCGTAAAACATTTCTTGGTTGCTTTAATTTGCTCAAATACATTATGAGTAATTGTGGTTTTATGCTTGCGAAAATGAACTTGTGGACAAATTATGGTGATAAGTAGCCAATCTGTGAAATGATTAACTAGGATTTCCTTTGTGGACATTTCAACGTGCATGTGCATCTTGTAGACACTGTTACTCATTTCATGTAAGCCCACCTTGTTTGTTTATTGACAAATTTTTGGATGATGGTCTCTTTTTGTCCATTTACTGGAAAATAACAAGGTGGAAAGCTAACGAATTCTTGGAGAATCCCCTGTTTTAGACCCAAGTACTTTAAAAGATCCGACTAATATCTTTTTGCCTTTTTCCTTTCTTTGGGCTGCCAACTATAGCATATGATGGACATGGTATCAATAATTCAAAATGGGTTAATTATAGTCGCACCTTTGGTATATTACCCAAAATTCAGGGACACACTCGTTTTCTCAAAATACACGGACATCCCTTAGTTTTTGTCCGCAAACAAATAATATAACAGAAGTCTCAACTTTACAATTTTATCCTCATCATTTTGTAATATTATCTGATCTAAATGTAAGACTCAACCCCTCATTCTCTCTGTCTTGCTCTCAATTTGCCCCCACCACGACCACCTCTGCTTCCATGCTCTAATAAAACTTTCACGAAGGCACCAGCACCAACACCAGCCACCACTCTTTTTTTATGTAACCATTTTTTGTGGTATATAGTCTCAAGCCCTCCCTGCTATCTTTGAGATTAACTGGTACACTGACTGCTATCTAACAAAGATAAGTGTTTTATTTTTTGTTAAGAAACAAGAACTTTCATTGAAAGGAGAATAAAGGTTCAAGTAGGTGGATAAGAAATCCAGCCAAAACAAAATACTGAGAACTACCACAGAATCCTTCAACTTCAAGCCACATTCCAACTATGATGAATTAAAAAAAAAAGAAAGGAATATTCCCAAAATTCATTGGAAATAGCAGCTCAGAAAGATACCAAGAACTTTACTCTCTCCAATAAAAACTCCTCAAGCTCAACTTTATCGTTGACCCAAAAAAATTTGCAATAATAACTTACAGAGATAGAAAGTTCTTTTTGCCTCCGCCTTTCTCTCTCTAACCACCATCGCCACTTCAATTTCTAGTGAGAATTTGCAAAATGAGGTCGAAGGGTCAATTTGCGTTTGACAATGAAGGATTTGTGATGTGGTGGATTGGGATTTTTGAATCACGGTTTATGTTATTGTATTGGAATTTGGTATTTTGGGATTTTCTGACTTTACTTTTTTTGGTTATATATTTGTGAATTTGAGGGTGACAGTGGTGTTGGTCATTGATAGCCATGGTGTGTGAGTTTGTCTGGGTCGTGGCAATGTGCATGTTTGTGTGGGTCACTAATGGTAGGATGCTATTGGTTGTGCTCGTGGTTTTGGGAGGTTTGTGTTGATGCTAAGTGTGTAGTTGTGGCGAGATGTTGCTAATCAGCTGTGGAGACAATTGTGGTGGGTCAGTGGTGGTGATGTGTGTGTGGTGGTGGTGGATTATGTTGGTGGTTTTGGAGGTTATGTATATAAAGAGATCTTGTATCATACATCGAATGATTAGGAACACCCAATGTTGGTTTATATGCTCAAGGGGTCTCTCCACTTATTGTCAATTGGTTTTGGATTAGATGCTCTAATATGGTATCAAAATTGCATTTGGGGTGGTCAGCAGGCCAAGTCTCTTACCCATTTTAATTTTTCGGTATGCATGTTTGTATATTTATTTGTTAGCCTCATGTGCGAGCTCAGGTCTCACGTGAGCGAGGGTGTAAAGAGAACTTCTATCCCACATCAGATGATTAAAACCACCCAAGGTTAGTTTATATGGTTAAGGGGCCTCTCCACTCATTGGCAATTAGTTTGGGGTTGGATGATCTAATATGTGGTGTCAGGTATGTGGCAGCTGAAAGTTGAGGAATTGGAGTTAGAGATAGTGGTGTTGAGTTGGTGATGATCGGTGCAAGAGAGAAAAAGAAAAAAGTAGAAGAAGAAAGGGGTGTTTGGATGGTCAGTGTAAGTAGTTCCAATGACAAGTATGGAATGTTTAGATAGAAAACAGCTTAAAAGAACTTTGTGCAAATGTATTTAAGTTGTTTGATTTCTGAATGTGAGATCATTCACATTCGAGACTACTAAAATCTTTAGCTGTTTTCATGAGGATAATGTGGGTATTGAAACAAGTTAATGCCCTTAACTACAGGATGCTATCTGTATGGAATACATTGACTGGAATGGATGAACTGATATTTTAGAAAACCAAATGTGTGCCCATGTATTTAAGACAATCTGCAATGGGTGACGCCGTGACGGTTATAATATACCCTTTACAAATTCGGAGTTAGGCACTATTGAGTAATTGTATTTTATGAATCAAATTCGGAAGAAAATTTTTTCTCTGTATGTGTTTTGAGGAAGGCAGCAGGAGATATTGATGGTATAATTTGAAGCATGTAACTTTTCAAGAGATCTAACGTAGGAGATGCACCAAGAATCACTGATCCCGTGATTGAAATCCGGCTCAGTAACCTTGAGTTTTGTAGGTTCAAACTTAAGGGCAGTCACTTTGTGCAAATAATGTCCAGGTCTGTACCTAGTATAGCCCTCTCAGACTCTCAGGAACTAACTGGGTTTTTTTTTCCGGAACATTCTATTTCTGATTAGTAAAATTAACTATGTACTTCGTGGGTTATTCAAATCTTGTTCTGTGATTTTTTTCTAGGTATTCTGTCTAGTATCAGTTCTAAGTAATCACATGGGCTTGTATGATAACCAGGTAATGGAAACAGCCCGGCAAGTTGCAAGCTTCCCAGTATCCTCAACACCGATACCCTATGATCAGGTCAGGAATCAGTGTGAAGCCCTTGTAACGGGTAAACAGCAGAAGATGTCGGTCCTTCAAAGTTTTAAGCAGCAGCAGGAAGCCAAGGCGATACTTCTCTCCAGTGAAAATGAAAAGAAAAGCCCTATTTTACAAAACATGGTGGGATTTTTGTCTTTTTCTCGCTTTTACACTTTCCTAGAAAAAAAAAGAAGGGAAATCAATTGCTGCACTTTGGCTTCTAACTACATTTTAATTTTGACCCCCCTTTTCCCTTTGCAAAAAGTCTTAGTCTTGAGAGAATACCAATACTGGATAACTACTTGACATATCTGCCAAGGTACCTGAAAATATTGACGACTTCCTCAGTGTTTTACCAAACTTTGGTACCCTAGCTGAGAACTTGTAATGTCTTATTACTTCTAACTAACTAAATAAATAAATCTTTCATTGAATTGAAGTAAACTTTAAACGTAAATGTTGAGATAAGGGATAACCAGTAGGTTCATTGATGTTCAACCTCAGAAACTTTCTGATTTTCCCTTAAAAAGTTTCTTGTAGAAAAATGTAGGAATAAGAGGTACCACTCTTTATTTAACTGTCGATGCAATCAGGTATTTTTGCATCCCCAGTAAGGCATTGATATGATGCCCTTTGAAGGGACTAACTGCCTAAATAATTTATTGTCCAGATGGCCATTAAGAATTATGTGTTTTAATTTTCACCTCAATGCTTTTCCCTTCGATTTTATTTCAGACAATGGAGCTCTCAAACGGAGATTTGAAATTACCAAACATGGACCCAATTCCGGGAAGGAATCAACTGCATTGTTCATACAAGTTTGGACAGCAACAGTCTTTCAGACTACCACCTTCAAGCCCTTACGACAAATTCTTGAAAGCAGCTGGATGCTGAAGGATTTGTTTGACTTGTACATGTACGTAGTTTTTACCATTTGTTGTCATCTCTATCTTTTCTTCTTCAAGCAGATGCTATTTTTTCATTCTTTATACTAGTGTATGCATTACTAGGAATTTTCGTTTATATGACAGATTGAAGTTTGTTTAGTTGCTTCTACGTTTCATATTCAAAATATGAGTGAGAAGGAATGAAGTAGAGGGGGGAAATGATTGTCATGTTTGTTATAATAGATGTTTAACCCTTTTTTCTGTGACAAGGCACCCTACCGTTCAAATGTTTGATATGATCTTTGTCAATTTCTTCCCCTGAATATGTTTAAATTCATCAAGATAATTTGATTTTATCGTGCGCCATCAGGAAGTTAATTCGAATGTACAGTTGTTATGGAATGATTTTTAACTTACTTTATATGGGAAGGCCTCATGTTGGTTAGAAAGGATGTTACTTCATTTGAACAAAAACAAATGAACTGAAATCCACATCGGTTGCTATAGGGGTTTCAGGTTGATTGATAAAATATGCCCGAAATTGGTATGTTTTTCCTTGTGTGTGTTCATAAAAAAAAAAGAAGCCAGTTTACAATGTACTTCCATAGCATTAGGACTAAGGAAAATACTATTGCAGACATTCAATATATGAATATACTGATTAAAATATTTTAGGGTAACATTGGTGATAACCCTTGTAGCTTTTATTGTTTGTATTTTCTCCTCAATGTATCCTGCAAAATTTCGTACAGGGAACTGCCAATTTGTCTTAGAAGTAGACCAGTAATAATTTGGGGACAGAGGAAAATAATAATAATAATTTGGAGAGAGGGGCCAAGGAGATCTCCTCTCTCTTTCATGCCCTCTTGATTTTTTTTTTGGTTCAACAGTCAGGGCTGTCCGGACCAGTTTATGAGTACTTCAACTAATTCTCTTCTCGGTCCGGTTAAAGGTAGACCATTCATGAAGAATAAATTTATCATGATCTGGCCCCAATGAGTTATTAATATTCGAACTCAAAATATCTGAGTTTACAACTCATTTATGTTACCACATGAGCTATCCCTCGGGATTTTCTTGAATTATTTTGTTCCACTTTTGGGTGCTTTTTATAAAAACTCGAATTTCTTTTTCTCTTACAAATAAAAAGAAAACAAAAAAGAAGAATATTTGATGACTATTTTATTTAAGTAATGCAATTTTTTTTTTTTTTTTGAGATTAATTATGTGTGCATAAGCATTATGCTATATATTCAGGAGAAACGAACAAACTTGGGTAATAATAAATAAAAAAATTTAGTTCAATAGCAAAAAAAAATAATGATAAAAAATTTAGTTGTCTAACAACAAAAATACTTTGTAACTCTTTAAATGTTTTTTGCTTTTTAAGCTGATCAAAAAAAATTTTGCTTTAAGTAGTGGTGATGGGCTGGGGCTATCCCACATCGGATAGCCTTAGGGTGTGTGTGTGGGTTATATGGACGCCATGCCACTTCTATTTTAAGTAGAAGTGTTGTAGTTGTCCTCTAATAAAAAAAAAAAAAAATTTTGCTTTTTAAGCAAACCATTCTAAAGCTTACCAAACGACAATCTTTACTTCTTGTAAGATCCAAAGTGCTAATAAAGGTTGGCAAGTCTACTTTCCAGCATTAGAGCATCATGAATTACAATAAAAGGAAGCGGTATCAAGAACAAGAATTTTTGAATTTTGTGTAGTCATTTTGTAAGTTGTCTGTAATTTTGATAGTAGCTTTGATGGCGCAATGAAAACTTCAGAGTGTCGGGGTTGGAATCCCTCCTCCTCGCCTACAACCGGCCCAAAAGGGAAGGACTTTTTCCCTCTAAGGGGTAGAAAAATTATGGTCGGAATAAGAAGAGTGAACCAAAAGCTATAAAACTTGGGTGTGGATCTTTTGTGTAAATGGAATGACCTTTTCTGGAGTTTGTTCAGTCATTGAAAAGGATCTTCTCTCCAAATAGCTCAAATGCTACACTGGAGGAAAACCACCAGTACAAAGAGAAAAAAAAAATCAGTTTAAATGAGAGCAATGTTTTGTATTCTCTAGGTAAAGAAAAGTCAGTTGCAGTGCATGCCGTTTGGTTCGCCGGATGGGAGGATTGTTAGAATTTGACCCAAATTTTCTAATTATCAAGAGTTTGTTAGGTAATCAATATGAGAATCCTATATAAAATAGGATTATATTGAAAGAGTTTTAATATACTATAAATAGGTATATTATACATGTAATAGGAAACATAAAGATCAAGTCCTATCTGAATACAATTGAGCTACAATATTTTATCCCTATAAATAGGGTTGAGTATTATGTAATCAATTACCAAATGACCAGTTTTTCAGTGAATAATACATCGATGTAAGTTTTAAGTCCTTGGATGTAGGTATGGTGTACTAAGGTGGGTATACTGTATCGAACCACATTATATTTTTGTGTCATATTTTATTGTTTTTTTATTTTTGAATTTCTATCTTCCAACAAATATTATTTGTACTAATTATTCGTTGTGTAAAACCAACACGGATAAAGCTTTGAGATTGGGTAAAATAATCCACGGGGCTCACATTTCTCGGGAGTGGTATTAATATGGGTGGATTGGGATTAGAAATAAAGTTATTAATATACTCTTTCATTAAATTAAATTAAATATTTTATTGGACAAACGACAATTTTGTCGAACACTACCATAATTATACAAAAAAACTAGCATCTGATTTGATGGTACAACACAGAACCCATTTTCCTCTATTTCACTATTCCCAAACATGGGATAAAATCAAAATATATCATATTCCTCTTTAAACTTATCCCAAAAATCCAATTGCATTGGTTTGGATTCGTCTACCTAAATAAAAAGTGAGAATTGTAGTTGAATCCTCCTTAAGGGACTTATAATGAGTTTAGTCTGTCAAAAAAACTTATTTGGAGATAAGTCCCTTTTTAATCTTACTAATAATTAGTTAAGTTCACTATTTTTTTTAAACTTCAAAATACCATTTCTTGCAAACAATTTTAAATTAGTTTCCTAACTTGAAAATTATTATCCCTTAATTCATTATCAAGGAAGATATGCCAATAATTTTTTTTACATAAATTTGAAATTCAAATTTAAAAAACAATTGATACTCTCTCTCTCTCTCTCTCTCTCTCTCTCTCTATATATATATATATATATATATATATATATATATATATAATAAAGTAGAGCTGAGTTTAAATCACAAAACTTATCTTGAGCTTTTCACGGTTCAGATTAATTCTGAGCAAAAGATAAGTTATATTCAATGATCTATCTCATCTCTATTTTTTTGCGGCTCAGATCAACTAAACAATATTGATCCTACGGATTAGATTAATCGATGATTTTTGTTTTCCCTTCCAAGCCACTTTCCATTTTTACTTCCCTAGTTTAACGCAACTCCTTCCCCAAGTTCACGCCAATAAATATTCATATCTGATTCCTTAATCACATAATGTCTTTATTCTCCTTCCTTTGCAGGCACAGAACATTCCCATTAATTTCAATTATTACGCAATCATCCCCTATCTTTTACCCAAAATTTTGTCCCCAATTTTGGCCATCATTGGTCTGAATCCTTGGGCGATATTCGATTGCAGTCTCTTCTCATCCCCTCCCCCCCCCCCCCCCCCCCCCCCCCCCCAATCGACTCCATCCCTCCCTCCATTGTCACCCTTCTCTCCCATCTCGCTCTCTTCGCTGATTGAAGCCAACAACAGCCACCGTTGATGCAGCCAGATATGTGCCTCTCTCTCACTATCTATGCTTATCTCATCCCCCTCTTCTCTATGTACTCTCTCTAACAGCAACCGCCCATCGACGCCAGATATTTTGATCTCTTTGTCTTCCTCTCTCTCCTATCTCTGATTTCACCAATCACTGTCATTCTATGCCTTCCCTCCCCTGTTCTTCTCCTTCATCTCCCTCTCTGTACTACTACACTTTAAACCCCACCCTACCCAAACCCACATCCCTCTTTCTCTCCTTCTACTCTCTATGCACACATACCACCATCACCCACCACCATTTCCTTCTCTCCCCCCTCCCCCCAACCCCCACCAAACTTAACCATCAGAACCTCCCCACCGCCACAACTCCTCTTTCTCTCCCTTTATTCTCTGCGCATACCCTCAACGCATACACACAACACACACCCACACAACAGACAGGTGCTGACGGCTTTGTTAATTTCCACTTTTTGGGTTTGCTCGCAAGATGTTTGAGAAAATGCCTGACAAGGATTTGGTTTTTTGGTTTCGGTTTGGTCCTCTATTTGGTTTCTTGGTTTTCTGTGGGCAATGGGTTGAATTTATTTTTCACTTGGATAGGGTTTGTTTGATTTTTGTTACTATTTATACGACATTTGTTAGGTTCCCTTCCTTAGGGTTTAAATTTTTTTTTTTTGAAATAATTCCTAACCGAATCCTTTGTTTTTTTTTTTATGCAGGAGTAGTAGGACCACATTTTCGTATTAGTGGCAAAATATATGGTGCTCCGCAATGGAAATTTTGCGTTTAGTTTCCATTATTGTAATCTCTTTTTGCTTCATTACCATTTTAACAATTGTTGTTGTTCAATATTTTATTCCATTTTGTTTGTTTTTTATATCTACTTTTCTTCCCTATTGTTTTATTAGTTTGCTACCATCCATTGCTTTTCACAACTAATTTCATGTGGCTGACAAGTTGAGTATCTTCATGTTTGATCTCTCATAAAATTGATGTTTGAGACTTCCTTGGTTCTTCTCCAGGCGAAGTGATGAACGCACGGACACCCCCTCACATTTCAACAATTACATTGTGACCCCAATGGTTAAACGGAGTTAACTATCTTAATAAAAAGACTATTTTGCCCCTCTCTTTAACACTAACTCAAACTCAAACCCCAAGTCCTATCCCTAACCCCAACTCTAATCTTTGCCGTCCTCTGCACCAAGATCCCAACGCCTTCTCTCTCTCTCTCTCTCTCTCTCTACCCAAAATCCTTTTATTTTTTGGGCAATTTTTCCCTAAAACAATTTCACTTCTCACTCGGTTCTTCTCTAGGCGAAGTGACGAATGCACAGGAGACTCACTCTCCTTCTCCACTCGATCTGTCACTACTCCAGAGTCCAGCCAGCTTCAGTCCTCCCTTCTCCTTCCTCCGGCTAGTTCATGAGCTTAAAGTTTAACTCAGGTAGCACCTCATCCACATAGATCTATCTTCTTCCTTCTACTATTCTAAGTCTTCTCTCCCTCCCCCTCTCTCTCTCTCACGGGTCACACACAGAACACACTCACTACCTTATGTTAGATTCTCTGTTTTTCAAAAGTCTCCAGTTAGTGTAGCACTCCTAACAGAGAATTCTGGGTAGTGGATGTGGAAATAACATGTAGACTACCATTAATGTAATTATTTTGCATAGTGTTTATCCTTTTAGGGGGTTGTATTTATAATTCTGCGTGCTGATGTTGGGATTTTGTATTTATAATCATGTTAGTGTTAATAACTTAATATTGCTTAACTTTTTAGGGGGTTTGTATTTATAATTGTCTGCATTGGATTGGAGACAGATTTTACATATTTTTAGTTAAATTATTATATTTTATAATTTTTTTATTATACAACCAGTCCGACCACTTGACCCAACGGTTGAACCAGTGAACTATTGACCCAGTCCCTCTGCCGGTTCGATGTCCGGTCTGGTTCTGATAACTATGTTTTGGACAATGAAAATCAAAATGGAGTTAATATTAAACAAGTTTTTTGATGGACTTATCACCAAATAAGTCCACAAAAGGGAACCGGCCTCCAAATTTCCTAAATAAATGTTATAAAAATGGTGTTATACAAATTATTTGAGCAAATTGAGGCTTAAATAAAAGTGAGACCCACACTTCGAAATTGGTGGGATCAAGTTTAAACGTATTCTCCTCCGTGAGGAGATTAACATGGTATATTTATTTGTCCAAAATCATTAAAATTTGAATGAGAAATTATGTTTCAAAGTGACCTATTTGAAATGATAAAATAAACTAAGATTAGTGTAGTAAAATAAGACTTGTCCCCCATTGGAAGAAGACCAACACTTTGGTGAATTAATATACTCCTAGTTGGCTTCATGAATTAGGCCCTAAGGGGTACCACATTTTTGTGAGTGGAGCGAGTGCCTACACTACCTTGGTTATCACGCACGCGCGTCGCCCAACCAGACTCAGACTTGGATCAAAAAGATATATAATCTTTTTGGAAAAAATTTATTTGAAGCGGTGCGAGTCATAGGTCAAATCAATCGGATCCGAACGCGGATCAGAATTAAAAATCCAACCAGATTTTTAAATTTATATCCGTTACCTTTTGAATTTGACGCCAAAAGGGGTCTGAGTTCATTCTAGGAGGTGCCTCTTGCCTATTCAAATTAAAGAGTGTGTCTCTTCAATCTGAACTGTGGCAACCCATGCTTTTTCAGGCAATCTGAACAGCCACCAAGGGTCTATATATAGACAGTCCCATTGCCATTTCAATTCATCCCATTCTGGATTCCAATTTCAGAATATTTCTTCTCTCTCTCTCTCTCTCTCTCTCTCTCTCTCTCTCTCTCTCTCTCTGTGCATATTGCTGCATTGTTCCTTTGGTTCGGTTCAAGTATAAACACAAGTTGTGTTCGTTGGAATTTTGAAGATTGAAGTGTTGCTTCTTCAAGAACAAAGATACGTTATATCTTGGGAGATGGTTGCTCATCAACCTTGAGCATCAAGAGGGAGCAAATTTGTCTTAAGGAGATTGTGTTTCACAAGACTCGGATTATCTATTCTGATTTTCTTATTAACTGTTCGTGCAGATCTTCGTCCCTGTGAATACACTGGTTTTTATTTCTATAAATTCTATTTAGATTAGTGCATAAGTTAAATTTTATACAATTTAATATAATCTAATTATATAAATATTTTCTATAATAATAAAAACACTCCTAATTAGAGTGAAACAAACAAAACAAGGCCCAATAGTTTAAGTATTAGGTTCCTCCACCAAAAGTTATATGGGGACTACAAACACCTTTCCCTAGGTTCTCAGTTTCCCATTCAAACTGAACTTACAAAGTATAACATCCAGGTAATATTCTACATATACTCTTTATGTTTTCTTCCCATTTTAAATAGCTGACTAAGACATTCATATATTCCCCACTTGTTTTGAGAATCCATAGGGGTTGTCTGTAGAAACAATAGTGCAAATTATAAACTCCCTCTCCGATTACCACATTACCTTCTTATACTTCCTAATCCTACACATAATCCCTATAGACTCCTCTCTCTCTCTCTGTCTGCCTTCATATACCCACCACCACCACTGGTGATCTCATTTATGGGCAGCGACTCCATTTCAACCAAAACCCAGTTCGATCGATTGGAAGCTACCTCATTTCATGAAACATTATCATGATCCAAAAAGTTATTGGTTTGACACCACTGGAAGAATGATTCAATTACTTTATGGGGAAGATTATAGATGTTGTCCATATAGCATTACAGAAGCTGGATTTTTTGAATTCTAGGAAAACAAAAACACCACTCAACATCTCTAGTGTCTCCTGATTAACCCTAATTAATGCATAATTTAATTAAGATAATAGATCAATTGTGTCAATAAAATAAAGTTAAACTAGTCAAATTAGAGTTAGTGTGTGAATTAGGAATAATGCATTAATTGTTGTTCTTTTCAGGGTTTTGTGCGACAAATTACTAGGGAGTCAATTGTGTCAAAGCTACAAATTACTGGGCAGCCAATTATTAAAGCAAAACAAAGGGGGATTAAAATGTAATTAAAGGGCATCTTCTTGTGGCTCTAAATGGCATCTTTTGGGACTTGTAAAGATCATCTTTTGGGACTTGTTAATGACATCTTTTGATTGCCTATAAATACCACCCCTTGGGGCTTGTAAGAGGGAGATCTCTTTGGTTGTGGAAAACCCTCCAAAAGTAATTGTTGCTTTCTTGTATTGTTGCTTTCTTGTATTGTTGTTTTCTTCTAATTGAAGTATTGCCTTCTTTTATTGTAGTTTGTCTCTTTTAATTTCATGTCTAGAAGAAAGATAGATTAATTTTAGTTGTGGATCACCCTCCAAAAGTGACTACTTTTCTTCTACTTTTAATTTGTATTTCATTCACTTCCATTGCTTGAGCTTCTTTCTTCCCTTAGAGGAGTGAAACTCTTCCACTTTTCTAGAGCTTCGCAAAAGCCGTGAAGGGTGGAACGTGATTCACTCATTCTTTGTCGAAGATCGGCTCCCTGTTTAGTGTGATTTGTTTTGTGATCCCTTTACTTGGAGGAATGAGCATCACTCAATTTTTTACCTTTACTAAAGTCATGAAGAGTGAGTAGTTTCTCATTCACTCTTTAGTAAGAGGAGAAGGGCATGTATAAATTATTCGGATGTTATATTTGTGCAATTTCGATTTTGCTTAATGTTTTATATTCTCCATGCTTATTGAAAGATTGATTGCATCTAGCAAAGCTAAAGTACTTTGTATAACCAAGAGTTCTTTCTATAACATAGATAATTCTTGTATAGAAAGACTCGTTGGTTCAAGGCAAATACCCCGGCTAGATCTTCATGACTACCCTTCAATCTTCACCATTATTGTGCTTAAATTAAAGAATGGAAATGGAATATTAATGTCATAATTGGATATCTTGTAGAAACACTTGCTTGTTTGTAGACGGGTTAAGTCTCGGCACAGACAATTCTTGTAAACTTCTAGAAAGACATCGGAATCATGTACTTAATTCTCATAATCCACATTTATCTTCCGATTAACCTATTGTTGACACGGGGGTTAATTGAGTTATCACGCACAAGTATAACAAACCGGATAATTAACTACATGTCCAGATCCTTAAACTAAAAAGTGACTATTTTATATTAAAGTTTATCTCACATTTTGTTTTGAAAACTCTCCTGGAAAGAATCTTATATTCTGTCCAGAAAGAATCTTGAACACCACAATTTCAAATCTCAAAGGATACAACCAACTGGTCTCCACCACTGCTTACTTTGAAACACTAACAACAGCTCCATGTGAATTCGACTCCGGACTCAAACCAGATTATTACTACAGCTTGACCGCCTGCACTTGGGTGTACACATTTCGGATCAAGTCAAGTTTTTGGCGCCGTTGCCGGGGAGCCATAAAAAGTGTTTGAAGGTAAAATGTAAAAAGACATTTCTTTCTTTTTTGTATATTCTTTGGTTTTCTTTCTTTTTTGTATATTCTTTGGTTTACTGTGAATAATTTTGGTTTGTTTTATTTTCTTTATTTTTATGTCTGAGGGCACTCCTCACTATCAGAATTGGCTAGCAGAATCGTTTGAGTCTGTGAATCAACCTGAACCAAATTCACCTAGATCAGTAGCAGACTCCTGTGAGGGAAATATGGCAAATAATGAAAGAAACGGAGAAGTCCCTATGAGAGAGAGGGAAGTACCTAACATTCGAACTTTGCGGGATCACCTAAATCCCACAAGAAATAGTGTCCCCTCTTGTTTTGTATTCCCTGAAAATGCTCCCCATTTTACTGTAAAGCTGGAGACAGTGCAACTGTTACCTGTTTTTCATGGATTGGATGCAGAAAATTCATATCTGCGTATAAAAGATTTTGAGGAAGTATGTGGAACATTTCAAGACAATTCTGAACTGGCCAAGATGAAACTTTTTTCTTTCTCTTTAAGGAACAAAGCTAAACAATGGTTAAGTTCTTTAAAAGCTCTTTCAATACCTAACTGACAGGCATTACAGAATGAATTTTTCAGAAAGTCTTTTCCTCTACACCGCACTAATGCACTCAAAAGACAGATCATGAATTTTTCGGTCAAAGAAGGAGAAACTTTTTACCAAAGTTGGGAGAGATTCAAAGATCTTCTCCAATCCTGCCCACACCATGCTTTTGAGAATTGGACTTTGGTAGGATTTTTCTATGACTCCTTGTCCTCTAGACTACGTCAATTCGTCGAAATGATGGCCCAAGGAGAATTTATGGAAAAAAGTCCAGAAGAGGCATTCGATTTTTTTGACACCATATCTAATAGTTCTCAGATGTGGGACTCAGCCTCCCCTACCACTGTTGAAGTCAAACCATCTCCTTCCCAAGGAGGTAAGTATGTCTTGAGAGATGATGATGACCTAAGAGCGAAAATGTCTATGTTGTCTCGAAAGCTTGAAGCTTTAGAGATGAAGAAGGTCCATCAAGTTAAGGTTAGCTCTTCCACAGAACAAGTGTGTGGAATCTGTGCGCTAACAGAACACCCTACTGGGGAGTGTCCCACCATCCCAGCTTTCAAAGAGGTCTTGTTGGAACAAACAAATGCAATTTCCAACTTCAACAAGCCTTACTCCAACCCACACTCTGAAACATACAATCCAGGGTGGCGGAACCACCCGAACTTCAGTTGGAGGAACACACAACCAACGCCCATGAACCAACAACAAGGTTCATACCCACCACCTCAAGGACCTCTCGCATATCAACCATACCAACCACCACAAAAGAGGAGCATTGAGGACACACTGAATCAGTTCATGCAAACCCAAATGAACTACAACACTCATTCCACACAGGCTTTGACGGATTTCAAAACCCAGACCACTCAATCTTTCGAGGATCTTAAAAGCCACATCCAAAAGCTGACCCAATCCATGGCCACACACGAAAAGGGCAAGTTCCCTGCCTAACCAAAGCAACCACAAGGCCAATTCCATGTGGAGAACCCTTCAACCATAGGAAACCCACAAAACCAAGCCCAAGTTGTCACTACACTAAGAAGTGGCAAGGTGATTGACCAGACCATCAGAGACAAGCTCATCCCAGTCAACTCATCATTTGAGCATGAACCAATTGAGACTGAACTTGAAGAAGAACCTGAGCCTATGATTGAGCAAGAGCCAGAACCTTCTGAGGAAAGAGAACATTCGTGTTCCATTCCTGCTCCTTTTCCTCATAGACTCAAAACCAAACAGAAGTTGAAAAATCAGCCTGAAATTTACGAGCTTTTTAAGCAAGTAAAGATCAACATCCCTCTTCTGGATGCAATCAAACAGGTTCCTTCTTATGCCAAGTTTCTGAAAGACTTGTGCACAATCAAGAGAAGCCAAAATGTCCAAAAAAGAGTCTTCTTGACAGAACAAGTCAGTGCCCTTCTCCAACACAAAACCCTTCCAAAATACAAAGACCCAGGGTGTCCGACTGTGTCGTGTGTCATTGGAAACTTCCGAATTGAACAAGCACTGTTAGACCTTGGAGCCAGTGTTAATTTGCTACAGTACTCTGTCTACCAATAGTTGGGTCTGGGTGAACTCAAACCCACTTGTGTCACACTCCAGTTGGCTGACAGATCTGTCAAAACCCCTAGAGGCATTGTTGAAGATGTACTTGTCCAAGTGGACAACTTTATCTTCCCTGTGGACTTCAGTGTTCTGGACACTCAGCCAGCAATACATTCGAAGAACCAAATTCCTGTCATTCTTGGTCGACCTTTCCTAGCAACTGCCAATGCACTAATCAATTGCAGGAATTGAGTCATGAAATTAACTTTTGGGAATATGACTCTCGAACTGAACATTTTCAATATTGTTAAGCATCCAGAAGAAGACAAGGAAGAAAGGGAAATAAACTTCATTGAATCTTTGATACATGAACATTTGAATAACACATTCTGTGAGAACCCTACTGAATCTTCTCTGCTAGAGTTCATCTCATCTGAAATAACAGATAATGGCCCAAATTCACAAAGTTGCCCTACTCATGCTGTTGAGACATGGGCCCCCAAATTCGAAGAGATTTCATCAAGTGGTACAAAGCCACTCTTATCAAGTATCAAGCCACCAAAACCTGAATTGAAACCTCTTCCATCTGACCTCAAATATGCATTCTTAGGAGAGGACGAGTCATACCCAGTGGTGATTTCATCTAAGCTTACGGACTTGCAAGAGTCTAAGCTGATTGAAGTTCTCAAACTCCATAAAAGCACCATTGGGTGGACCATCGCTGACTTGAAAGGTATAAGTCCGTTAATCTGCAATCATGCTATATACCTTGAAGAGGATTCAAAACCCTCTCGTCAAATGCAGCGACGACTGAACCCTCATATGAAGGAAGTTGTGAAAACTGAGGTGCTTAAGCTGTTGGATGCAGGGATAATCTTCCCCATCTCTGATAGCAAGTGGGTTAGTCCAACTCAAGTTGTGCCCAAAAAGTCTGGGGTCACAGTGGTCAAAAATGATGCAAATGAACTAGTACCAACTCGGGTCGTCACAGGATGGCGAATGTGTATTGACTATCGAAAACTCAATTTTGTCACTAGAAAAGATCATTTTCCTCTTCCATTTCTTGACCAAGTCCTAGAGAGAATTGCAGGCCACACATTCTACTGTTTCCTAGATGGCTATTCTGGATACAATCAAATTGAAATAACATTAGATGATCAGGAGAAAACAACATTCACATGCCCCTTTGGCACTTTTGCATTCAAAATGATGTCATTTGGACTTTGTAACGCTCCTGCAACATTCCAAAGATGTATGATAAGCTTGTTCAGTGACATGGTTGAAAATTTTTTGGAAGTATTCATGGATGACTTCTCTGTTTATGGTGACTCATTTGATTTGTGTCTGGTCAACCTAGAAAATGTGCTAATCAGATGTAAGGAAGCTAATCTAGTGCTAAATTGGGAAAAATGTCATTTCATGGTAACGCAAGGCATTGTCCTTGGTCACATCGTGTCGTCTGAGGGCATGAAAGTTGACAAGGCAAAAATTGATCTGATTGGAAATTTGTCTGCCCCTAAGACTGTAAAGGATGTCCGATCATTCCTAGGACATGTAGGTTTTTACAGGAGATTCATAAAAGATTTCAGTACTATAGCCAAACCCATGTGTCATCTTCTGAGTCAGGATGTAATTTTTGTGTGGAATGAAGCATGCCAGAAAGCTTTTGACAAGCTTAAAGGCATGTTAATTTCTGTTCCAATAATGCAACCCCCTGACTGGACTCTTCCATTTGAATTGATGTGTGATGCAATTGATTATGTTGTAGGTGTTGTGTTGGGGCAAAGAAAAGATAAGAAACCTCATGTGATTTACTATGCAAGCAAAACTTTGAATGATGCTCAAATGAATTATTCAACAACTGAAAAAGAATTGCTTACTGTAGTTTTTGCTCTGGAAAAATTCCGTTCTTATCTTGTTGATTCTTCTGTTACTGTATTCACTGACCATGCAGCCCTAAAATTCTTGCTCACAAAGAAGGACGCCAAGCCAAGACTCTTGAGATGGATACTCTTGCTCCAAGAGTTTGATCTTGTCATCAAAGACAAGAAAGGTGTCGAGAATATGGTGGCAGATCATCTGTCTAGATTAACATATGAATTTCGTGAAGATGGACTGCCAATCAATGAGAAATTCCCCGATGAACAACTGTTCATGATTGATAAAACATCATGGTACGCGGATATTGCTAACTTCCTTGCTACTGGTACGTTCCCACCGTCCTTTACCATGATGGACAAAAAGAAATTTCTGAGGGAGGTTCGTAACTTCTTTTGGGAGGATCCTTACGTATTCAAGTACTGTAAGGATCAAATCATAAGGCGTTGCATCCCCGTTCATGAAAGCAGCCAGGTAATAATATTTTGTCATTCTGAAGCATGCGGTGGCCATTTTTCATCAAGGAAAATCGCTGCAAAAATCCTGCAGTGTGGATTTTATTGGCCCACACTTTTCAAAGATGTCCATGCCTTTTGTTTAACTTGCGATAGATGTCAAAGGTTGGGAAGCATTTCTAAAAGAAACATGATGCCCTTAAACCCTATTCTGGTGATTGAAATTTTTGACTGTTGGGGCATCGATTTTATGGAACCATTTCCCCCTTCCTTTGGCTATCTATACATTTTAGTAGCCGTAGACTATGTATCTAAATGGGTTGAAGCAATTCCATGCCGAAACAATGATCACCGCACAGTGATCAAATTTTTAAAAGAAAATATTTTATCCCGGTTTGGAATTCTGAAATCAATCATAAGTGATGGGGGTGCTCATTTTTGTAATCGTACATTCTGGAATTTAATAAGAAAATACTTGATCTTTCACAAAATTGCAACCCCTTATCACCCACAGACTAGTGGACAGGCTGAATTAGCTAATTGGGAGATCAAATTAATTTTAGAAAAAACGGTAAATCCAGACCGCAAAGATTGGTCATTAAGACTAACTGATGCACTCTGGGCATATCGCACTGTTTTCAAAACAATTTTGGGCATGTCTCCTTATCGATTAGTCTATGGAAAGCCATGTCACCTACCTGTGGAATTGGAACATAGGACATACTGGGCCATTAAAGCAATAAATTTTGACCTAGACAAGGCCGGACTAGCAAGGAAACTTCAGATAAATGAATTGGACGAATTAAGAAATGAAGCATATGAGAATGCTAAGATTGCGAAAACCAGAATGAAAATTTTTCATGACAAGAACATTGTATGGAAGTCTTTTGAACCTTCTCAAAAAGTCCTATTGTTCAATTCAAGACTCCGCCTCTTTCCTGGTAAGTTGAAGTCAAGATGGACTGAGCCTTACATTGTCAAAAAGATGTTTGGCCATGGAGCAGTTGAAGTAGAAAACCCATCGAATGGTAATATCTTTACTGTTAATGGTCAACGGTTGAAACCATTTTTGGAGGACTTTGTTAAAAATGTGGACACCAATCTTTTGATGGAACCAGAATATCCCTCCGAGATTCGCGCCTGCCGACACTCAAATGGATCGGGTCAGAAAAAATATATCCTGACCCGACCCGAGAGAACGTCTTTATGAGGCCCTCACCTTTTGTCTCCCTCTCATTCACCGCTGTTGGCCCCCCTTTCCTTCTTCTTTTTCTCTTTTCTTCTTCTTCTTCTTCGTTGTTCTCTCTGTTCTCTGTAAAAACAACCTACCCCCTGCAAATCCATGACCATATACCCTGATGACCCACTCATTTGTTTAATAATTTGTCTTATATGTTTGTATTTATACATGGGTGCTCTTTTTCTGCTCGCACTTAGGGTGAAGGGTTTCCAGCCTAACTCAGATCTCCCTAGAGATGAGTAATTGTTTTGTTTTCTTTGTAGGTTTCGGCAGATGAACAGATCTCCACCATTCAACCTAATCTCCAAGATCCATGAACTAATAAATTCGAAACATTGGGGACAATGTTCTGTTTAGGTTGGGGGGTGAGAAGTACAGTTCATATTACCACCATGTGCTAAATTTTTAAAATTTTTGTTGTTGTTTTTGCTGCTGTTGTTGTTGTTCTTCTGATCATATTATGTACCCTGCCTTGTATAAATTGATAATTATGTTTGTGAGTCAGATTCAATCGTCTTTGTGACTGGCAGACGTTAAAAAACCAGATAGTGAATCTTAAAGTTTCGAAAGCATGGATGTTAAACTTTTTTGGTTTAGTCTAGGAGTTCTACGTACTTTTCTATCTGATGTGCATACTGTGATCATGAGAAAAGCAAGACTGGTAAGGAAGGCCAAAATCCAATAAAAACAAGTGAAACCCCTCTGTGGCAGAAGCACATTTGCCAAACGCCGTCGTGCCAAAAGGTTGGGTGCCTGTAAACGGTGTGGCAGAGTCTTTCACGAGAAAAGATATAACCAGTGTTCTGAACCAATTTTCGGTCGCGCACTCGATCGATTAGACTGGATAGTGAATGGGCTGAGTAAGGATTACCCTGATACGCCATGCTATTCCGGTACTTTGCTTAACCGGTTTGTGAGAGAGGAAATTGGGAGTCACTGGTTGTTCGAACTACACAGACACAGAGGGAGACTCGGATTAGATTTTGACTAATAAATGACAAAGCTGTGGAAAAATGTGTTTTGGGGTGAAGGTTAATGGTCCGAACGTTTTTTGTAAAAAGTGTAAATAATTTTTTTAGATGTACAAAGTCTTTTTGTTGAAATAAAGATGTGGGCCGAGTAAGGAATGTCCTAAAATGCCAACCTATAGCGTGGGTAGGGACTTATCCTGAGACGCCATAGTTTTTCAAGTGCAATGGGCCGAGTAAAGAATGTCCTAAAATGCCAACCTATAACGTGGGCAGGGACTTATCCTGAGACGCCATAGTTTTTCAAGTTCAATGGGCCGAGTAAGGAATGTCCTAAAATGCCAACCTATAGCGTGGGTAGGGATTTATCCTGAGACGCCATAGTTTTCCAAGTTCAATGGTATTTTCTCTATGCTTAAATGTCAAATGTACATTGGTATTTGTTATTCTTAAGGTACAGAATGACCAGACTCGAAAATGGAATCGGTATACAACCGACATTCCACGAAAAACCTGACATTACCAGTGGAGATGACAAAGAATACCATGGTAAGTTTTGAGTCTTGCTATACTTTTGAGAGACAATTAACATTTACTCAAGTAAGGTCTTTCACTCTCTATTTTTTGAATAATCTCATTAAATTTGCTTTGATTGACGCAACTAAGACAATCTGTTGACATATTCCCTAAGAGATCTGTTCATACGACACATACATGTGCACACATACTTGAGAAAGGATCTTAGGCCATCTTTGACTGAATTTTGAGCCTTAAGCCATTTCTTTTACAAAATTATATCCCTAATTAATCGTGATTGAGCCTTCAATGAACGATCTTTTTCCAAATAGCCCGTATGATTACCAAGCAACAAGAGAATATACTTGACATACCTTTGCTATCTAATTTTCTTTCACTCTCTTATAAATCAATATGATACAGAAATGCAAGAAAAAGGAAAAAGGCTACAGAGACTACTATTCAATGACAAGAAAAATGATGGGAACAATTGAAACAGAAAAGAAACAGAAAGGCAGGAAATTGCCAAGAAAGTGAAAAATGAGAAAAATGAAAGAAAAGTTAGAAAAAAAGTGTGCTACATTACAGAATGAAAGGATAGCTTTTGAATATCATTAACGTCATTTCGTTAGCCACTGACCTCTGGCCATATTACAACCTATAAAAAGCTCTAATTAATCTCAAGTCTGTTGCATGCATGTATCGTTAACCAAAAGTGGGGTATGATAAATAGTATTTCTTTAAATTGCATCAATATTCTTTCATGAGATTATGTCAAACATTATTAGTTTGTTTCCTTAAACTTCACTCCCTTCCTAATTGTGCATGTGATTTTTCGATTGGCCACCCTCTGATCACATGTCTCGTGAGAGACAAGTCACTATAATCGGAGCGAACTTTTGCTGAGAACATTCTACGAGAGGTTTGTGAAATCGAAGCTATCCATGGAAGGTGGTAAAATGGAGTGTTTGTTATATAACAATTCTTGTTGCTAGAATGATCATTCTTGTTACATAGGGAATTTCAAATACCAATATAACAAGTGTTTATTTTTGCATATATTACGTACCAATGACAGAGAATTGTTCTATTTTTCTTTAAAAAAAAAAATTAACTAAAAGATGGGGTGTCTCAACGATCATGGTGCTAACTCATATACACATCTTTTTAACTGGAGTTTGTAGGTAGCTTCACTGAAAACCTTCACAAGACAAAACTCGTCCACTAGGGATCACCTAGGGGTTTAACGGCTTGTTGCATATGCTAAATGCAATCGTGTTATCTACGAAAGTGATTTTATTTTGTTATGTTGTTATTTATTACTAGGGACTAGTAATGTTTAGGTTGGGGGTGTGTGATTAACCTTAATTAATGCATAATTTAATTAAGATAATAGATCAATTGTGTCAATAAAATAAAGTTAAACTAGTCAAATTAGAGTTAGTGTGTGAATTAGGAATAATGCATTAATTGTTGTTCTTTTCAGGGTTTTGTGCGTCAAAATTACTGGGGAGCCAATTGTGTCAAAGCTACAAATTACTGGGCAGCCAATTATTAAAGCAAAACAAAGGGGGATCAAAATGTAATTAAAGGGCATCTTCTTGGAGCTCTAAATGGCATCTTTTGCGACTTGTAAAGATCATCTTTTGGAACTTGTAAATGGCATCTTTTGATTGCCTATAAATACCACCCCTTGGGGCTTGTAAGAGAGAGATCTCTTTGGTTGTGAAAAACCCTCCAAAAGTAATTGTTGCTTTCTTGTATTGTTGTTTTCTTGTATTGTTACTTTCTTGTATTGTTGCTTTCTTCTAATTGAAGTATTGCATTCTTTTATTGTAGTTTGTCTCTTTTAATTTCATGTCTAGAAGAAAGATAGATTACTTTTGGTTGTGGATCATCCTCCAAAAGTGACTACTTTTCTTCTACTTTTAATTTGTGTTTCATTCACTTCCATTGCTTGAGCTTCTTTCTTCCCTTAGAGGAGTGAAACTCTTCCACTTTTCTAGAGCTTCGCAAAAACCGTGAAGGGTGGAACGTGATTCACTCATTCTTTGTCGAAGATCGGCTCCCTGTTTAGTGTGTTTTGCTTTGTGATCCCTTTACTTGGAGGAATGAGCATCACTCAATTTTTTAGTTTTACTAAAGTCATGAAGAGTGAGTAGTTTCTCATTCACTCTTTAGTAAGAGGAGAAGGGCATGTATAAATTATCCGGATGTTATATTTGTGCAATTTCGATTATGCTTAATGTTTTATATTTTCCATGCTTCTTGAAAGATTGATTGTATCTAGCAAAGCTAAAGTACTTTGTATAATCAAGAGTTCTTTCTATAACATAGATAACTCTTGTATAGAAAGACTCGTTGGTTCAAGGCAAGTACCCCGGCTAGATCTTCATGACTACCCTTCAATCTTCACCATTATTGTGCTTAAATTAAAGAATGAAAATGGAATATTAATGTCATGATTGGATGTCTTATAAAAACACTTCCTTGTTTGTAGACGGGTTAAGTCTCGACACAGACAATTCTTGTAAACTTCTAGAAAGATATCGGAATCATGTACTTAATTCTCATAATCCACTTTATCTTCCGATTAACCTGTTGTTGACACGGGGGTTAATTGAGTTATCACGCACAAGTATAACAAACCGGATAATTACTACATGTTCAGATCCTTGAACTAAAAAGTGACTCTTTTATATTAAAGTTCATCTCACATTTTGTTTTGAAAACTCTCCTGGAAAGAATCTTATATTCTGTCCAGAAAGAGTCTTGAACACCACAATTTCAAATCTCAAAGGATACAACCAACTGGTCTCCACCACTGTTTACTTTGAAACACTAACAACAGCTCCTTGTGGATTCGACTCCGGACTCAAACCGGATTATTACTACAGCTTGACCGCCTGCACTTGGGTGTACACATTTCGGATCAAGTCATCTCCCCCCAATATTTTTTGGGTGCCAATTCAGCTTCAAGCAAGAACGTATGATCTAGATTCATAAATGAAATATGAATTGAGATTTACCCTTTTATCTTTTGCTCCTCATCTTTATTTAACACCCACTAAGCATGAACTCCCTTGAGGGTACAAATGTCAATGTCACAGAAATGTAAAGAAAGATGATATCAACAGCAAACAATTTTAGTAGAAATATTACTACAAATTTCACGAACTCCTTGGGGGTAAATAAATCAAGGGTATTTTTGACGTCAACACTAAAGTCCATTTACCTCCTCTCAGTGAGTACTTAGTCTTCACTATTGAAGAATGCAAACATCTCTCTAGAATTGATCACTTTTCTTTAATTACAAGTGAACATAATCCACAAGATAATCAACTTTTATTCCTCATGTTCAGTTTCAACACTAAAAATTAGCCAACGAACAAGTAAAGAAAATTCTTATACACAGTAAATTTGAAATACATTTCCGGACTACAGATCGATATAATAGTGACATCATAGCATAGTATTTGGAGTTCCATAAATGCCCAAGTTCATCAACATAAAGAAGGAACATACACAATTAAGAGCATAAATCCTTCTGCTTGTTAATTTACTGCTGACCAAAACAAAAGAAGGCAGCACAACTATGCAGCAGTATATATAGTGGCAGTGACTAACATAACCACAAACACCTTGATCAATGAAACATGGAAATATATGTTAGTAACATATCTCTGTCCACAGTTCCCAAAAGATTAAAAAAATAAATGAGTAAAAATTAGAGTGGTAGGCTAGATGGACAAATACCGAGAAGTCGCATAGATACCATGAAGTTCCCAGTTTGATCATGATATACTTGCATTCTTCAAGGATCCACATACAACCACGCCTGCTGATGTTCGCATGTAATGCATGCCTAGTGTAGCAACAGAAGAAGCATCTGTCTTGAGATGAGGCTGCACTAATTCCCAGATCTTTTTCTTCTGAATCTGCAATAAGTAGATCAATTATAAACAAAGCAGGGGACAGAAGAAAAAACATTAGAAATAGCAAATCCCAAGCAGAGAAAAGGAAATGGCAAATCCCTGATAGTGCTTTTGCAATATTGGTACTGAGAAGAATCACATCTCAGCAGTGTTTGCAACTTAAACATGCAGAAAGCCTGTTATATCTTCTCCGCAGGATGCACCTTTCAAAGGGACAAATCATTAGATACTGAAAACCCAAGATGCAGTGAGTGATGGAGAAATGTTTGGCGCCAGGAATTCATGGTAATTAATTATGTCCCCTGAAACTACTCAGATGTGGCCTCTTCATAAGCAAAACTATCTCTATTACTCCTACTTCCATTCCAACTTTTTTAGCCTATTCTTCTCATTGATATTATTATTGCAGCTTGCTCATAACCTCAACAATCAAGCTCATTATATTTCCCATTAGACTGATAGCTTCCCACCAGAGTGTATGTTGCACGTATATACACATTATTTGGTTATTTGTAGGGAGACATTGTTAAGTGCCTATCTTATGAAGATTTTAATTTGTAGAAAATCATTATTTACGAACAATCATAGTTATTAAAATCATACGATTGACGTCAATTCTGGGGTCTATTGAATGGAATCCACATATTCAAATAAATAGGTCTTGAATCGATGGGCAATTGCAACTAATTTTTAGAAATCGATGCAAATCATACGATTCACCGATTCCCTTCTAGATGATTTGGTTGCAACAAATCCAAGAAACGAAAAATATAGAGGAAAAAGAAGCCTAAATGTCGACAATGCATGACTGATGCTGCAATAGTCACGGAAAGAAGAAGACGAGCAATAAAGAGAGGGAAAGAAAGAAGGAAAGAGTGATTTGGGACAAATAGCCTAAATATTTTTTCTTCCTGTTGGAACCCTTGCTGATCTCCTCCGTGCAATGTGTTTTCTATTTTATTTTTTCCTCTTGTTTTGTTGTCTTCTCTCTCACCCTCCTTGCACAGGCACCATATTCACAATCTGGTGTCAGCTATTGTTTGTTTCATGGTTCCATGGAAATTATTTAGCCCACATCTTATATTTTATTTTATTTTTTTGGCCATATTTGATCCTCTCCAGTTACATACCATATACAAATTACAGCTCCAAACCTTTTATATTACTTTCCAAAAACACCACTATAATTCCTTCAAATATGTATACAGCTTTTGAGTTATTTGTTTTGCCTCTTTTATGGTACTTGCATAATTCTCCTGCGTGAGCAGGATGAGTTTGTAAATTGTACAATTAGTTCACAAAAACCTTCATAATGGGAATTAAATAGCATAAGTAATTTGGAGGGTAAAATATCGAATATAGAATGTTCTCCAAAATTTTACAAATGCTCCACTGCAATCTTTTCAAATTCTCTGGTTCCTTCAATCCTTTCAAATTTCCTTTACTCTAAAAATAACACTAGTAGATAAGCATATTGACCCATATGAATTCTCAAAACAACAAAAAATTGAAACATTTAACAAAGTGGCATTCTATCTCCATCCATAGTTGTACTTTGTTATTGTTTCTGGACAAGACACATCTCACTAGCAAGCTTGCATAATATAAACATAGTGAGAACTTCAAGTCAACTGTCTAGGCTTCCATGCAAACTCAAACTTAATGAACAAATACATCATTTTAAAGGCAATACTTTGACACAGACAGAGTAAGGTGGAAAAAATCAACCACAAATATCTCACAAGGTATTAGTATAACCTAGTGTTTGGACTCACGTGATCGTAATCCAAGTAAAATAAACAAGAACACAAACACATTTTGTTATCTAATGAAGAAGTGACATGTATGACAACAAAAACTCAAATAACCTGACATTCAAATATATATGGCAGGTTCTATGTGCCAGATACAGAACAGAGGAAAACTTCATTCAGAGTCCTTGTTATGTAGATTGCAAGACAATGACAAATGAAAATGGAAATCCCCTTTCACCAAATAAAACATTTTTAGTAATCTGGACCACATGACAAAATGTCAAGATAAAGCAACTTTGGTTGAAAGAAATAGCTTCCACTTGATTGGCAAATGCATGATGAGAACTTTGAGTTCTTTATAAGAGGAGTACCTGGTTGGGCGTGGCAGCATCAGGCAGGTTTTCTTTTTCATCTTCAGAGCCAAACCATACCCGTTCACCTGGGAGTGAACCTTCAGGAGGCAGAAGCAGCTCAACATTCTCATGTGATGCATCAGAAGCAGCCATAAGCATTCCAAATGACTTGACACCCCGCATATTCCTTGGCTTCAGATTAGCAAGAACAATCACCTTCTTGTCCTACATATTGATGTATATCAAACACTATCACATGAATCATAACCTCAAAATTTAAACTCAATGACCATTTACAACCAAAAATTTTACAGTATAAGTGATTACCATGTGTTAAAATCTAAGCATTTTCTTTTTGTTGAAGTAATACGTATTGATATTACACCTTCTTTAACGGATTAAGCGTTTAGAAGAATCAGTGATTGGACATTGTCTCAGAGCTGAGCTACAGAAGGTTTTTTGACAAGACTCTATTTCCAAGTCTTGAATCCCCTCTGTTTGTGTCAAAGTGCACCTAATTGTATTCTCATCCTCTTTTAGGTCCTCTCTCTACCTCTTCACGTCTAGTGAAGGTCACACAAGAGCATTAGAGCTTGTCTCACATTGATATCATAACATCCTTCAAACTAGTATACAGGTCTTATGGGCTTCTCCACCCATTACCAATTGATTTTAGTTGGAATGTGACATGACAACAAAGCAAAAGCTCTTGTCTTCAAATCTCACCACCACCCTAATAATTCTAGGACTTACATGTTCTTGGTTCAAAATCTAGCTCACAAGTGAGGGAAGTGTGGAAGTGTACCATTGGACCCAAGAACCATTGGTAACTTAACCTTTACAGTAGTTAATGATTAAACACTCCTAAATAAGTCAAATAAGCTTGCTTTTCATCACAAAAAAGGATGTTCTTCTACCAGAAATAAAATTATTTCAAATACTAATCATGGAGAAAGGTGGACAAATGTCCAAATTCCAAAGTGCAATAAGCAAGAAAATAGGGCCACATGCACTAAAGCTGGACCAGGAGAATCGAAAATCAAGAGAAGTAAAGAAGATCCATCAGAAATTTAGTCCCCCTTTTCTCCAGCCAAAAAGCCCATTCCTTCAAAGCATGGAAGTCCACTACTAGCTGATTCAGTAACATTCCTTCAAAGCATGCAAGTCCACTACTAACTGATTCAGTAACAGCATTTACATTAGACATTAAGTCTTCTATGAATTTCCCTTCCAAGGGCGAAGCCTGACAACTTTTCTAGTGGGGGCAACCTAAAACATAAAAATACTCGCACTCCAAATGTCAATATTGTTTTCACAAAAGTATGGTTTCATTAAAAAAAAATGTAAACTAATGATACAACTCATATATTTAAGCAATATAAAAAAAGGGCCAACAAAAAAAAGCTAATTAGAAAATTTTCCATTGGTATTTCCTCTTAAGAAATTTATTTCTAGATGATTCAAAAGTTAATTTATTTAGTCAAACATAGACTTAATATCCATTATTTAACCCCAATCAATCAAAAGATTTTAGAAAAATTGACCAATTTTTACCATAAATAATTTAGAAAAATTAAATATACAATTAGTCTAGCAAAATCAAACTTAGATAAAGGAACAACTTCCAATGCGCAAAGAAATTCATTTTTTCACCGATGCGAGGCCCGCTGCAAATTATATCCCAAATACATCAATACACAAACATCGAATCCTTGTAGTTTAGTTCAAATTCAAATGATTAAAGATTTTATTTCTATCATTAGGAAAATATTAAGGGGGTAATAAAATAAAAAATAAAAAACCCTAATTACAGCCTCAAATATTAAAAAATAATAATTTTTTTTTGGCAGAGGTCCAAATCAGTAAATAAAATTTCAGCCGTGATCATTGTTCACCTATGATATGAGTGTAAAGAGTGCAGTGCAGAGGTCTAGAAGTCCACGAAGAGAGATCAAAGAGGGACAAAAATACATGACTTGATAAAGAGAAATATATGACCTGATAGACCTGATAAAGTAATCTAAATGAACCCCAAAAGTTTTAGCAAATACATGACTATAAGTTTAAAAACTTTTCCGTGGAGGCAATCTTTACCATATCTAAAATTTCAAACTACTCCCTAAAAGTTTTCAAAATTGCTGCCCCCACTATAAATTTGCCCATGTTCCCTTCCACCTCTCAATCTCTACAAAGAATTTGTTACGTGCACACTTTGAAGAATTTTGAAAATAAACAAAAAATAAAATTGAGGAAAGAAACCCCACTTCGAGGGGGTTAGAAACCTCCAGTAATTCAATTCGACAATAACCGAATCTCCAAAACTCCACAAGAAAGTTTATCACAATATTTAACATATCCATTTCATTGATAGGAAGATCTTTAAATACAAGATAATAAACATTACCTTAATAACTGACCTAACCCATAACTCCATTATTTTAG
Source organism: Ilex aquifolium (assembly GCA_951799425.1). NCBI lineage: Eukaryota > Viridiplantae > Streptophyta > Magnoliopsida > Aquifoliales > Aquifoliaceae > Ilex > Ilex aquifolium. The sequence continues at coordinate 10,874,512 of OX637401.1, read as the reverse complement.
TAACCACCTAGAAAACTATCCACAAAAAACTTTATCACTAACCTACTTACTAAAATAACTTCATAATAACTACCTCTAATACTGCATACAAAATATATTAAAAATATGCACATAACATTTCATTTCCCTTTAAAATAAACTTTGTCATTGATTTATCATGTACAAAAAGAGGTGGTCACCCTACTTCCATGGCCTCGTAAAACTTTATGTAGTAAAAAATTTCACCATAAGGATTGTTAGCAACAAGTTCATGGCGAGTAGGTGTATTTAATAGGATTGAAGGGAGAGAAGTTAGGCTTATTTAATTCCATCCCATGCCATACCTCCTTAAGGCCTCTAGCCTTGAAACAATTGCAACATCTTGATTCTCTAACCTTGAAGCTCGTCCAGCAATTAATACCAGCATATGTTTGGTTGACGCCTCATCCACTATTTCCGATTTTATTTCTTGAAGAATTTTTTGAACCCTATTGAAGCCCTCTTGCATCCGTTGATTTTCTTCAATCAATCTCTCGAATGCTTCTTGAAAAACAAGACGCATCAACTTCAAAATCTCTAATTGTGTCACCATTACTAGGATCATCAGCTCTTATACCAATTATTATGTGCACACTTTAAGGAATTTTAAAAATAAACAAAAAATAAAATTGAGGAAAGAACACCCACATCGAGGGGTAGAAACTTCCGGTGGTTCAATTCGAGAAAAATCAAATTTTCAAAACTTCATAAGAAAGTTTATCACAATATTCAACATATTCATTTCATTGATAGGAAGATCTTTAAATAAAAGATGATAAACACTACCTTAATAACTAACCTAACTCATGGCTCTAGTATCTTAGTAAACACCTAGAAAACTACACACAAAATACTTTATTACTGACCCACTTATTAAAATAACTTCCTAATAACTACCTCTAATACTACATAAAAAATATATATTAAAAATGTGCACATAACAGAATCACTAATAAAATCCTTCACAAAATGATACTTAGAAGGACCTCGAAGCCAAGAAGATCGACGAGTGCTCATCTGACACATTCCATGTTCACCAGATTCCAATTTCAATTATTTGTGTCTCACATTGCTAGGTGTCACGAAGGTCAAATTTTCACTTGAATTTTGCCTCGTGATGGCACTGAAATCCAACACTCGGTCTCAGCCAATGCACTCAAACGATCAAAAAAATGCACACACGAACAGAATATGTGAAAGCACACAAACTCACAACAGACACACAAGCATTAGATTATAGGCTAAATGGTCAAACCTTTTACGTCTCAACAAGCCTAAAGGAAACCGGCTAGGGGTCTGCTTATAAAATGTGTCCAAGCTCTCTTCGTTGCACTGCAGACCCTAGCATGCCTATAAATAGCATACAATGTGGAGGTTACAAGCCCAACCGCCTAGGCAATGCAAGCACTCATCAGATTCGCCCCTAAGACCTACTGATCATGGTTGAATCCTTCTACCACTCCCACAATGTGCTGATCATGGCAAGGGAAGTTGCAATTGTTGGTTAACCCTGCCTATAACTACTCTGCATGCTGTGTGCACATACCAACAACTTCCCTCCTGGCATGTACATGCCAACATTCTGCACAGAACCACCTTGCATGCCATGCACATACCAGCAACCATCCGAAACCGCCAGTGCACATGCCTCAACTGCTCGGAACCACCTCACATGATGTGCACATGTCTTCCTTGTGAGCCCACAGCACTTGATTTACTTTACCTCCATGCCAATCCATACCCAGTCCATGGTTTGGTCTTCCAAGCTAACAATGCCCCACGATTCGAGCCCATCAGTTAGCCTTGCTTGCTTGTGCCCAACATGCCCATGCATGAGCTGCCTTCCTCAGCCATGCATGGGGCTTCAATCAACCTACTGGTCGTGCTCAACGTGCCCATGCATGCACTGCCTTCCTCAGTCATGCATGGGCTTCCACCAACGACAGGTCCCACCAATCATCAGCCCTACATCTCGGGTATCGGACTTTGGAATGTCTTGCCTACACCCATAACAAACATTTGTTTGGGTCGTGCCTTACTTTGGTGTGCCAAGGCTTAGGGGTTCCCTGAAGAAGCTTGTCTGGCACCCCCTTCACGGAGCACTCCCCTATAATAGCGTTAGTGAACAAATTTCTACATACTCTAAGCGAAGTAGTCATAATAACTTGAACCAGGGGCATAATCGTTACATTCCACTTGAACCATTGCTAAACTACTTTGTAACTAAACCAAATACATGTCCAAGTCCTTAGGAACCAATCTTTGCACTAAGGGTTTGCTTTACCAAACACAACCCAATTTGACTAAGACATGCGCCTTTGGGCGAGACAACCAAATACCAATGCCGAGCTAAAGGGGAAACACTATGATACTATTGTCCAACAAGATTAGGTACCAAATGTATCAAAGCAAAGGCTTCAACAATCCCTCGTGACCATATCCATAAATCTATAATATAAAACTGGACAAACTTCAATAAGTACATCCAACGATCTCAAATAGACTCATTCAACAACTACCAACATACCTTTCAAAATCATTCCCATTGCACTGTACCTTCAGTTAATAAAGACAAAAACGTTTACAAACAAGTAATTTTCAAAACTGAAAACACGAAAAGGATCTGAGAAATTTTCAAATCTATAATATAAAACAAGTAATTTTGTTTGTCAGTTAATAAAGACAAAACGTTTCAAAACTGAAAACACGAAAAGGATCTGAGAAATTTTTTTCGAAACATTTCAAAACTGATCAAAACATACCGAAAGACATCATATCACTTTTCATGAAAACCGAAACGTTTCAAAATTTAGTTCCGAAACAAAAAAAAACCCCACCTGAAGATGGTCCAATTGGATATAATTGGCCAGGCCGCTGCAGATGATTCTGGGTTGGGGCTCACCAACATCCACCTCTTCAACATACAGCGAATCGGCATCTTCATGTCTCCAGGCTCTGAGAATTCGTCCAACCCTTATGTCCAGAGTGTTGGCCGCATCTCTTATCGTCTTCAAATCATCATCCAAATCCTTATCATTGTTCTTATCAACAACATCCGACGATGTTGTTGGGACAGCGGCCGAATCCGCTACATTCGAGGCTGTGCAGAACACTCTTGTGGCTGTTGCCGCCGCGGTTGTCGGTGGTGCCGCCACATTCGTGGCCGTCGACAATCGGCCGCGATTCCAATTCCGATTTTCTTTTGGTTTAAGCAGAGAGTAGTATAAGGAAGAGCAGTATGTATAAAGAGGATGAGGAGGACCACAGCTGAACCTGCGGGAAGAGAGAAAGATTGAGCCACCACCACCTTTCAGAACGTTAGCTGCCACCATTGTATTGACCATTAGCTTTCCCTCTGTAGTCGCTTGTGCTGTTAGCAGCGATACCTTAAAACTGGATTTAATTTTTTTTTTTTTTTTTTTTTTTTATAAGATAAGGTAGAATTAGCTAATTCCAAACAATCCCTCTAAATATAATTTCTCTTTAATTTTTTTTTTAACAAATCACCAATCATAAGACTCGAATTGTGAATAAATTAGACTACACACTTATTAATGATGAAACCAAGGTAAACATTATATATATATATACATAATAAAGTAGTTAGATTGTTTGTCTTGAACTTTTCGCGGGTCAGATCCTTTTGATCCGATGGTCCTAATTGAACTTTCATTTATTTTACAATTTTAAGACTCTTATCTCTCATATAACTCTCTCTCTCTCATACTATTATCTTTTTTTGTTTTGTTTTTCATGTGTTGTTTTTATTATTATTTACTCCATGTTATACAATTATTTATTCGATGAAACTAATTCAAAAGTTTTTATATATTTGACAGCATGTATTTTGCCACTTATTTCTTAATTTGTAAATAAAACTTAATGTAAATAAAAAGTAGCACATTGACTATAAACATCAAATAATATTCAACACGAATGAACCTTAGATTGTAAATTAATATATAATTTTATCAAAAATTGACATTTAATTTTGTCCAATTTATATTCAACTTTACTGAATTAATATCAAATTATCAATTTCCGTTAGCAATATTTAAGGAAGGGAGACATAAGGAGTCTCCATGTAATAAATTTTAGACCTCAGGGGGTCTTCATGTTATTTATAAAAATGTCAGAAGGTGATTGTGTAATATTGTCAAAACTCAGAGGATGTCCATAATTTTTATCCTGTTTTTGTATTAAATTTTATTTTTTTATTTTTTTATCTTAAAAACATAAATTATTGTATTTTTAGTAAAAGTTGTTATTGGTTAAGAGAGTTTGTTGGTAACCAAAAAAGAAATGTGAGTGAGTTTGTTTCTGTGTATATTTATATGTGGATGATTGGACACTTGGTGATTAAATTTATAATTATATTATATCATTTGGGGATTGAATGGTGATAGTGGTGATAAATTCATAAGTTTTATAAATGAGCAAGATTTGGGTTGATTTTATTTATCGCTTAAAAATTGTGAATTTAATGTGTTATATTAGTATTTTTTTTTTTGGCTTGAGATATTTATATCATGGGGATAGGTGGATTGGAAATAAGGTGGTTGAGTTTATAATTATATTGTGTTATTAGTTTGAGTGGTAGTAAATGTGATAAATTCGTGAGTCTTATAAATGAACAATATTTTATTTATTTATTTTATTGCTTGAAGATTGCAAATTTCAATAGGTTATATTAGTATTTTTTTTTCCAGAGGCATTTGTATATACTAGTTGATACACACGTGAGTTGCACGTGAACCATTTTTAATTATAATTGAATTATAATGATGTATATATAAGTATCATGTGTTCATACATCTATAATTGATTTAGCATAATAAAAAATGTAAAAAATTATTAAACACAATTAAATTATTAAAAAAATATTGATTATAATTGAATTTCTATTAAATTTCATTTATTTAGTTTGAATCAATTCCTTATAGAGTGCATACAAATGAAAAATACAATTTCTCATTCTTTAAAAGAAGAAATGTCTTAATAACAATAACTATTTGGACCAAATTTGCTGATATCATCCATCATAACTATTGAATTGGTTGTGGGTCATAATGTAAGACCCCGTATTAAAAATGAAATAAAGATACTATTATCTTAAGAGTTCTCCTAAGATGAATAAAATGATGGTAGAAACTTAGAATCATTGTTGAAAGATTGAACATGAAATTTGAGTTTCGGACGAATTGACTTTTGAGTCAAACTTAGTTTTGAATATGTTTAACCTTGAGAACAGTGATTAAGTAAGTTTCTAAATATTTTTAGGTCAAGATAAAGTCTCCAATGAATCCGGGAGGTCCGAAAAATTTGGAATAGCCGTTTAGCACATATAACGGTTCGGAAGGATAAAATAGTAATTTTAGTGTTTCGGGTGTAAATTTACTTTAGTTTTGAGATAAATCATAAAACTAAATGTTTTTAGGTTAAAATAACATTAAAAATGAATCCGGAACGTCGAAAAACCTTAAGATAGTCATATGGATCAAATTTAGAATGTGTAGTGGCAAAACCGTAATTTTGGAGAAAACCCAAATCAGCCATGAACAGTAAAAAACGGGACTGCTGTGTTTAAAACACAGATTTCAGCCCCTTTACTCCCATTTTTTTCACTCCACTCTCACCCCAAACCTCTTAGCACCCTAGAAGAAGATATAGGAAAGGAGGAAAGGGAGAAAAGATGTCTCTAGAGCTTGGGTTTTGGTTTGGAAGTTGGATTCAAGGTAGAGATTTCTTCTCATTCTCCTACATTGAGGCTAGGGCTTATATATATATGTACTCTTTTGACTCTAAATTCAATATGTATGTTATAAAATCTTTAATTCTTGCTATGCTTGCAATAAATGTCATGTTTTAAACAATGTGATGGTTAGGTAACCATTAAAGCTCTTTTTTTTTATCTTCAAACCTTAAATTTTAAGAAAAATGGATTTTTCTCTCCATATTTCCTTTGTTCTTGATTTCCAAACTTTAGGCTTTCCATTAAACAATAAAATGTTATTGATGTTGATCTCTTGTCTATTTTTCTTACATGGGGCTATTGGATAACATACGAGAAATTTTGGGGATTTTGGGAATCTATGAACTTTTGTTGAGAAATTGTTGGTGATTGTATCTCGTGGAGGTGTTTGGATGACCATGGGTGGCCGTTGACCGAATATCGTAGAGTGGGTAGATGTGTGTGGTTCTTACTCCGTGCGGGTTTGAACTTTTCCTACCACTCGTAGTGGGGTTGGTGCCTTGCGAGGACCAAACCACTATTAGCTCACGGGTGTCGTGTCAAAGGATTAGTATACTATGCCTGGGTCGGATCCGTTATTGTCGGTGCATTGGTATGGGACAATGCATCGGTAGGCGCCCTTCCCGAAGTTTGATATCCTTGCGAGAATTTGTGTGTGTGTGGGCCAGGATATTCTCTATGTGTTTATTCATGCGATTATCTTACATCAGACTTGAGATACATTGTGGTTATTGTTTATTGCGTTATCTTTTGGATATGATTATCTTGGAAATTGTTGTGGGAATGATTACTCTTTGGAATGGTTATTTATGGTGGGATTGGCTTTACTCTTGTACTTAATTATTGTTAATGTCTAAACTTGAGATCTTTTAAAAATATCATGTTTTCTTTCAAAATTTACGTATACTATTTGTGAAATGAGACCGACCGTTTTCTACATTTTCCAAACCTTGTTAAATTTTGGGAGGATTTTCCTACAGAGCTTAGTGCTCACCCCCTACCAATAATATTTTTTTTTTCAAACTTCGTGCTAGAGGAAGATCCCCGAGTTGACGAGCCGGGAAATTGGGAGGCTCCACCAGAGGGAAACCTAGATCCCGAGGTGGATGTCTAGAGCTATAGTTTATTTTTGTGCTAGACTAGGGAATTTATTTACGATCATGTATAGTCTAGTATTTTGTTTATTCCGCTGCTAAGTTGAAATGTAATTCTTTTGGAATGTAATGGCCATAGTTTGGCCTATTCTTTTGAGATGATGTTGTGGATATTACATATGGTGAATGAAATTTTATTATTTGATGGATTTATTTAGTGCTCTCATGATGTGAATGGTTTTAGATAGTAATGTCGTCCAAGGGGGATTTTGGGGTATTACAAATCAAACTCATATGGACTGTTTTAATGTTCCCTTATAAATGGACCCGGTGTGGTCAATGCAGTATAATTGCACAGGTTGTGTTTTGGGTAGAGCTCCCCGTACAAAAGAGACTCTACCCTAATTTTGTTAAATTAAGGACCCTCGATTTTTGGGGCGTTACACATAACAAATAATGAAGTCCACATTCAATCAAATGATTATGAATGATTAGGTCAACAAATTAAGTTCAAATAACATTGCTTATAACTTATAGATGCGTTGAAACAAAAAATAGTATAATTCTCAATCCAAAGGCATCTAAGGAAATAAATGAGACCATCAACCCTTTTTAAGTGTACAAATTGACTTAAAAATGAAATTAAGCTCCATGCTCAGTTGTTATTTGATTTGAAAAACCATCAAACAACTATAAATCATTAAAGATCATTGTCAAATATGAACTTTCATTCTCACTTATCTGAACGTTTACCAGAAAGAGACACTGATGTAAAATAATTATTCTTTGAAGCCATTGTAGTAATGCAAAGGCTGTTGGCTGATTGACTTTGTCTGTACCAGAACAAAAGTCTCATCACATTTCATAGCGAAAATTATACCTTGATAACATTTGTTTTATACCATATGCTCATTACGCCCTTTCGACGGTGTCTGCTAATGGCCATAATGCCATTCTCAAATTTGGATAAAATGTGGGAGGATGATTCCATATTTTTTGTCAATGTCCATTGCAAAAAGATGAATTGATCTACAAGGTTCCTCAATCAAACCAATTGAACCATAGTGGGAGATCCTACCTAGCATTGAATGCAATAAAATCAGCAACCTCATTAGTGGATAAAAATCTAGTGTTGCATTCTCTGTCTGAAAAAAAAGGACAAGGAAAGGTTACCTTCTTAATGATCTTTACTTCAAGCTCTGATTTGCAAGGAAGAATTTTAGTCCTGATTACGGAAAAGCATGAACTCACGCTCCCCATCAGCTCTAAGTGTAACAAATGTCAGTGCAGTCCTAGCATTGGGGTCAAACCGAATGCCAGAATTGTCAACAGTGTTTTGTTTGAATACACAAACAATCTGATACTGGACAAAAATTAACAATTCACAAACGTTGTACAACGCACTATTTCTATAGGTAAAATCACTAATAAGTTGTATTGTTTAGCAACTTCAAAACTTCACTAAATATGATCCTAGGCATCATCGGTTAAATCTCCATTGTCGTGCCTTTTAGTGTCAAAATTTTACTTGCTAACCAACAATCAACTATGTTCCGTGATGGCTACTTAAATGCCTCTTCATACAGATTGGCATGCTAGTGGAAAGAATAAACTCTTTAAATCGAAACAGAGCAATGCATCAGAAGCTCATTAATATATAACTATAGAGAAACACAAAGCAAATACACACACTTGAAAGAGTTTAAAGAAAGGGTGAAACAAGAATGGTAGGTGGCATAGAAAGCTATATATGTAAAATATAACACCTATAGTGGTTAACACATATAGTTCAAGCCATTGTAACAAAAGTAAAAATTGGCATAGCTTTTAAATTTTGCTGCATGAAAAAACACTATGTGAACTATTTCAAACGTCCAAACTGATAACTATTTGGTAAAGGATCTTTCTAGGGGTAGTAACGTTAATTATTTTCCTGGAACATCATTTATAAACCAAATTTTGAAGACATAATAGTGAATAAAAAATCAAAGTTATGGTCATATTAACAGGTTGTTGCCTCAATTCATCAATTGAAAACAATGTAACAGCATTATTGAGTCTTCTACTAAGACATTTATAACAATTAGAAGTACCATATTACCAGAAAGCCCAACCACTATGTGTGCACAATAGCTACAGAGTGCAACGCACCCATGTGCCTATAACATAGATATCTAAAGGCTCTAAACCTCAATGGTAATTCTAATTCAATGCCCAATTTTGCTCATGACATTTAATAATCAATAACAAATATAATTTGTTCTTATATTTATCAACAGCATCATATTCTAAGTATTATGCCATGGCTGGTAAATTTTCCAAAGAAGTATCTTGAAGAACCAAGTATAATACATTTCTCTAGGAGAAATTACAAAAATAGTGGTCTACCAAAACTTTGTACCTGGGACCTAGTCAATCTGACAGTAGGCTTGTTTTGCCAAGATACCAATCTACGCATGGAAGACTTTGGAACCAACTGATTTCAAAACCCAAAGCTATTATTCCTGAATTTCCTTCAAGTGATGGAAAGCTCCAAGTCCCTTGGAAGGTTGAATTGCACAATGTCATTATTACATCATCTCATTCCATCAAAGGCCTCGTCATGCCCCTACTCTTTCAGTCCACCATAAAGTTTGAATTCTGATTTTCGCATTAAAAAAGTTCCATAACTACCACTTTTGGTGCAAGCAAAAATAATGACTCCCACCCTCTGACTTTCGAGTGCACAATCATCAGTGTTCAACTCAGAAAATCTAGCAGCAGGAGGAGTCACTTAACAAGTAAATGTCCTACCATGGTATGGAAAACAACTACGTTTCTAATCATTGCCACTAAGGATGGAACTAAATTAAAAACCACAAGGTTGGTGTCAATTCAACCTTATCAGCAAATGGCATTGATATTTCATAAAAAAATCTATCTTCATTGGCGGTATTATTTTTCCCTTGTCTTTCAAATAAGGCATATGAAAGTCTTCACTATACAAACCTTGTTACCAGTGTTTATATATCTCTACTGAAGTAAATCATCAGTCTTTTTAGGGATCACAATCCTACATAGGCTTCAAATTTCATAAGAAGAGTTGTGTACAATCTCGAATAAAATATTAGCCCTAAACATTTGAAATCACAGAGCCTAGACATCTAAAAAATGATAGCCAACTATGTTAAAGTCGACAAAGCACCAACAAGGAACCAAGACACCATATAAGCCCTAAAACTTAATTTTATTTTTGTAATTGAAGACAATAGTCTCTTATTTCTATTTCAAGGGCAAGCCTAATGATCAGGATAGTCTATTGGGAGTCACATGTTATCACATAATGCATTGTCCCTTCACCCCAAAATCAAAACTTTCAAGTGTTGAATTTTTCCCTTCAAGGAAAGTATTGATTCTATAACCCCATGAAAGTATTAAGATAGATAAACTTTGAGATTCTTACGGAAAAAAAAAAATGAAAGTGATAAAGACAAACCATTAAGATAGCAGCGGGAATTTCAGCCTTTTTTTTTTAATCTAAACAGAAAGGAAAAAGAAAAAAAAAATGGACATGTTATGGCACAAATCCCGATCTTAAAAAAAAATGGAAAAGAGGCTTAACTATAAATTTCCCAAGAAGTAATAAAAAGGAAATGAAGAACATCTCCTTTCTTTTTTTAGGGAACAAAAAAACCATATACATGCCAATAAATTTACCAAATAATAGATCACATTCGCATAAAAAAACCCAAAAAGAAATGGAAGAAGAAGGAAATCAAGTAATGTAGCTCATGCAGATACCAAAAAACTAAGAAACCGAGACTTTATGAAATTAAGACAAACATCTCAATTAAAACCAGAATCGCACAGAGATCCATTTTGAAAAAATATAAAAAGCATCAAGAGAATCAACACTCTAATTTTGAATCCTTTATCCCTAAATCATAGAGGCAAAATCCAGAACAAAAAAGCATCTACTAAAACACTACCTAGAGTTTGCAACAGTTCACATAAAAGATTGATAAACCACTGCGTCTAGCGAACCTAAAACAATAAATACATAAAAATATTGTTAAAATTCCCACCCCATAAAATCCGAATAATTTTCATACACCTTATTTGTACAGACGTGCCAAAAAAGGCAAAAAATATGGATAATTTAGATGAGGAATTGATAAAATCACTAACTTTAACAATACATAACTGAAATCTGAACATATCGAAAACTAAAACAAATATATGAATCATCATCAAAGATCTCAAATAGAGGGAAAAAGATAAAAGAAAATAAATAGGGTATACGAAATGTCTGCCAAACAGTCGATACTGAGAGAGTGTCCGTACAATTAGTGTTTCCCCACTATGGCATCATATAGAAGAGAATTAAAAATAACAGTTAATGAAAACAAATTTTATTGAAAGTACAATCAATCAAGAAAACTTAATTTTATAGAATTATAGAATGTACCTGACTTTCGAGGGGTCAAAGGCTTGTATTGAAGGTGAGTTGTCCATCAACCCAACTTTCTGTGTGTTGGTAGATGCCACTGTCAAAGAGAGAGGGAGATAAATGTAGAAGTTGATGGGTACAAACAAAGTGGACTGTTAATCATCGTTCTCAAGGCACAAACGAAAAATATAATTCATATATGCATTCTCAACTGTGTGTGCACACAAACATATAATTTAAAGATCTAAAATTGAAAGATACTGCTTCATCATCCCATAGGCCTTGAAGTTGAGAGTGCAATCGAGCATCGTTCTTTGACCAATTTCCCACTGACTCTGTTGTGCAGTGATCGTACTGTCTTGTTCTTTTGTTTTTCAATTTGTGACCCAACTATTTGAGAAAGTTTCAAGTAAGAAAAAAAGATTGATGCAATAAGAAGAAAAAAAACGTCTGGTGATGATAAGAAACGTTACTTTCGAGTAAATGAAGGGACTGTAGGAAGGACATAAATCTAACCATGGATAAAAATAATAAAAAAGAGACAGAGAATAAAGGAACACAACACAAGCAATACAATGCAAAAAAATTAAAGCAAAGAAATGTGTTGTACAACCAAAAATTGATATACAAACCCAACTAACCATTTCATAGAATCAAGAGTACATGAAAAATAGCAATCTGTCAAACCGTAAATGGTAGAGGGAGAGATGCGGCCTCCGAGGCTTGTGTGAAGGTGAGTTGTCCATTAGGTTGTCTTACGCTGTACATAGAGAGAGAGTAGGAGAGAGGGGAAGGTGAAAAGAGGGGAATTTCTGATAAAGCAGAGAGAGAGTGTGTGTGTAGTGTAACAGCAGTATGATTGAGAACAGTAGGTTTGACGTAAAAGTGATAAATTGGGTTTAATATGTAATTCATTTCGAAGGATAAGATGTTATAATTGTATTGTTGGGGGATAAAAATGGGTAAAAAATGTTTTTTTAGATATGTAGATTATTTATATCTATATCTATATCTATCTATACTACTTCTAAAAACACCTTAAGGTGAAAAACTTTTGTTTGACTAAAATAACCTCAATAAAATATTTATTCTCTATTATATCTTTTTGGAGTTAATAGTATTATTAAATTATATGTAATCTATTTATATCTATATCTAAAGAATCTATTTAGATATGTAGATTATAGATATAAATAGATAAATATATATATAGATATCAATAGATTACATATAATTTAATAATGCTATTTGACGAGCCCAAAATCAACTGGGCCAGACCCAATTAATCAAGAAAGGCCCACATCACCTCGGAGCCCAAGTCAACAAGTCAAGGAGGAGCTCAAGTTAAGGAGAAGCCAAAGTCAATGAGGAGTCAAGGGGGACACCCTCAAGGGGCTACCCCAAAGGGGTGCCGCCCAAGGGAGGCCACCCAAGGGGATCCCTTCCCTCCTTTGTCCCATGCTCCATCTCCTGCGCAATCTCGTGGATAGGAGCACGAGGAGAGAATATCGGGATACGTACGAAGATCTAATCCTACCATAACTGTACTTACCAAAATAGTAGAAGTCATCTCCCTCACATCACCGCCTTACTAAGCCTATACAATGTAAACTTTCTCTACGAGGAGAGGGATCTAGACACATTGCCAGGGCCTTGAGACCTCTACAATTTGAGATCCCTACACACACTACACCTCCCTACACACACTATTTTTCTCTCCCAAAGCACTGTAATACTCCCGGAGTTACTCTCCCGGTAACATTGTTCATCAATAAAGTTCTCCAGCCACCGCAACTATTCCCAAGAGTGGAGTATGTCACCCGGACCGAACCACTATAAATCTTTATGTTGACTCTATATTTATTATTTTGTCATTGATCTGTTATTGATTGCCTATTTATTGCTCATTAATTACACTTGTTCTTAAACTTGACTGTTGATCTTGCGCAATACCGATTTGTGCATCATCACTATTAACTCCAAAAAGATATAATAGAGAATAAATATTTTTATTGATTATTAAATTATATGTAATCTATTTATATCTATATCTAAATAATCTATTTAGATATGTAGATTATAGATATAAAAAGATAGATATAGATATAGATATAAATAGATTACATATAATTTAATAATGCTATTAACTCCAAAAAAATATAATAGAGAATAAATATTTTATTGAGGTTATTTTAGTGAAACAAAATTTTTTCACCTTAAGGTGCTTTTAGAAATAGTATAGATGATGTTATTTTAGAGAGTTTTTATATATTTTTATGGCAGTTCCATTAATATGGAGGATATGGTCGATATATTTCGAGCCATTTTGAAAAAAAAATTTGCATAAATATTTTTATACTATTCCTTTTGAATTTAGACAATTGTTTAAGATTTTTTTGTTTGTTGTATAGTGCATTCACGGGTAATAACTAGTTTATATAATAAATTAGCTAAGCATTTAAATTTTTATCCTACACATTTCCCCCCCATCCCTCTAAATCTATCTCATCATCCTCACCTCATCCATCAATTTCTGTCGGACTGTATCAGTCGGGTCCGGCTCCTCTGCCTTTAGGAACTAACCGCACACTCTGCGGTTTAATGAAACGGCGTCGTTTCGGCTGCCTTTGCAATTTTTTTTTTTAATTCCCCCTTACCCAAAACGACGTCGTTTTGGTCCTTTTAAAAATCAGATTCAAAAACCCTTCTCCTCCTTCTGCTTCTGCTTCAGGCGGTCATCTGTCTCTTCTCCTACCTCCGACAGACTCAGGCGCTCATCTCTCTCTCTCTCTCTCTCTCTTCTCCTACATTCGGCAGACTCAGGCGCCCAGGTTTGTGTTACATTCATTCAAGTAATTTCTAGTAGTTGTTAACATCGGGGATCTCTTGCAATTGTTTTGTTACATTCATTCAAGTAATTTCTAGTAGTTGTTAACATCGGGGATCTCTTGCAATTTTTTTGTTGCATTCATTCAAGTTTTTTTGTTACATTCATTCAAGTTTTTTTGTTACATTCATTCAAGTTTTTTTGATGGAACTCCACCTGTTTGAGAAAATGCCAGAAAGCATTTCATGTTGTGGTTCAAGCTTTTTTTTGCTGGGACATTGGAATTTTCAAATCGAATTCATTAAAATCTGATCGTTGAACTTTTAACTATTTATTTCTGGGCTCAACAAGTATTGACGAGGGTCGTCCGATCGTTCTCTTTAACATAATGGTTGCCCCCACTATGAACAAGTCCTATCTCCGCCCCTCTTCAAAGCAAACATTTTTATTTCTAAATTCTAACATGGGAAGCCTTGAAATGAGTTGGAATGGCAAAAAATAATCAGACATTAAGGGGTTGAAATTTGAAATAATTAATTTTTGTATGGAATCTAATGCTAGTGCTTAGGTTCCCTTAAAGAATTCCGGATCTTCCTCCACCTAAAAATACCAACTCCAGTAAAGAAATGTACTATAGTTGTGTGAGATTGAAGGTTTTAGCATTGAGTCCTAACGTGGGTTTGATTTATTTAATAAATCTTTAAGCCAGAATGCATGGAATTTAAGCATCTCTCTGATTGGTGTTTGTGTGTACATGTGTTGCTTATATATTCATATATATACATATGTTGAGGAGAGAGAGAGAGAAAGAGAGATTGGAAAAAGGATGCCAAATATATGATATGCAGTCCATTCTTCCAATGTCCCAGCAAATTCCAATGTCCCAGCAAAAAAAAGGTTGAACCACAGTCCATTTTTTTAAACTTTCCTGTTGTATTTCATGGCTGCAGTCCATTAGTGCCTCTTGTGCAGCAATGGTTGAATTAAATTTACAAAGAACCAGCAGACTTCATGGCAAGAACCAGCAGGCCTCTTGTGCAACTGATTTGGGATTATGCTAAACTTTGTGAAACTTGATTTCATTAATTTTAATTTATTCCAAATGTGTAAAATCATATCTTTTGGCATATCTTTTGGCATTTCAAACCTATCAATTTTATTCTCTTGCATATCATATATTTGGCTGTTTTTGCACCTTTTGCTTCACTGTCCATGTAAAAAGAATAAGATCACAACATTAGTCAATACATTGTGTATAAAGCAAATAGAATTGTTTTGGCAGTCTCATAAGCCAACAAACATAGCAGTATGTGTGCTGCTATGTTTTCTGCTATGTGTGTTGCTATGTTTGCTGCTATGTGTGCTGAATATCATTATGCTGCAATCTTGAGTTTTAATACCATTGTCCTTTCATGTATGTAGTGTTGAAAAATGGCATCTTCAAGCACGGCAACAAGCAACAACGAGTTAAGATTTCGCAATAGGAATTGCCCTGTTTGTAGCAAAAGAGCGATTATCAAAGTGTCCGAATCTGAACAAAATCCTGGGAAGCTATACTGCAAATGTGAAGACGATTCCCATCACTTTTTTAAGTGGATGACTCCTGTTACTCTCCTCTCTTCAGAAATTACAAATGAGATGATGGATGTACGACGAATTGAAGACAATGTACGACGAATCGAAGACAATGTACGACGAATTGAAGACAATGTACGACGAATCGAAGACAATGTACGACGAATTGAAGACAATGTACGACGAATTGAACGTGTTGTGGCTAAAGAAGGTTCAATGAAGTCATATATGTTTGTAGTCACTTTTGTAGTGGTGATGTTTATATTTGTGATTGTAGTGAAGTAGAGCAATGGTGTAGTGATGAAAGTTGTATTGTAAATGAACTTGTGCGTTTAATTTGAATGAAATTATGGGTTTTGTATATTGTTGTGACTTCGAAGATCACATTCATTAAAAAATATCTCATTCATTAAAAAGATCACATTCATGAAGAAGATCACATTCATTAAAAAAACCACATTCATTTAAAAAGACCACATTCATTTAAAAAGACCACATTCATTAAAAAGACCACATTCATTTAAAAAGATCACATTCATTAAAAAGACCACATTCATTTAAAAAAGATCAGATTCATTAAAAATACAACAAACATCCTTACAACAAGTAGTAGTCTCATTAAAAATAAAAAGTTTTCAACAAAATGAGAAGTCTCCATCTGCATCCTTATAACTGCTAATTCTCCAACCATCATTACAAGTTGTATCTCTCATTCACGAAAAATGATTCAGCGTCATTTAAAGAATGCACATATGTTGAATCAGTCGGAGTACCCTACATTAATGAGAAGGGGTCAGACAAAGAAACTTCGTAAATATGTGAATCAATAAATTTAACAATCAGGTCACATACCATAACACTTTGTACACTATTTGAAGCTTGAGAAGACATCGAATGACCATATGCTGATGTACACGGGTGAGTGAAACCTTGTACCTGGAATATAAAAATACTTACAATTATGTTTATAAAAATAGGAAGTGAATAAAAATATGAAGTGAATTAAAAAAATCTACAATTATATTTATACGATACCATAGTCATATGTGATGGTTGGGAAGCTCCTTTTTTTCTCTTTGTTGCTTTCTCATGCCAAGATTTTAGTTGACCCCAACCCTTGTAACCACCTTCTTTTCTTTTTAAACCTTTAACTTGGAGAAGTTTTGGGTCAACATTTTCTAATCCACTTGGGTCAACATTTTCATGGATTGGATCATCGCCACCATCACCATTTGATGCATACATACTATCCACTTCTTTGAACAATTCCTCAACACCACGTGACACCAATTCATATGCAGGTTGAAGACCAGAGCATCGAGCAGCTAGTTGTACCATTCTAGGACAAAGCTGCCTGTACCGTGACGCCACCATCAACTTGGGATTCTCTTCATTTGACATTAAAATGGGGGCTGTCCTACAACTCATTCTTGCATCTCGTCTCCATCTCTTACATATGTATTGCTCGGGAATTTGCTTAATATTGATCATGTCCAAGACTTTAAGTGCATGGCCACATAATATTCCCTCAATTTCAAACTTCCGACAACTACAATTGACTAGCTCCTCATTAGCCTTAACCAAGACCAAATACTCCATATGTTCATCATATAATCGAACCACAAATTGATGCCATCCATCCAACACATCACATGGTGTAGCAATAGCACACTGAAATATATCATACTCCTCTTGGAACAGCTCAAACATAGTTGGAGTGTACACTTGCCCTGTTTGCACTAACATTGGAGCTCTTTTTAACTTCAATCTAGGTAATTTTTGCCTAGCTTGGTATTCTGAGTCTGACTCCTTATACCGCTTATCATTCACAACTCTTTCAAAATGCACAAAGAACTGAACAATGTCATGGTCTGGCTTTAAGTACTTCCGTAAGGCTGCATTCAAGCTCTCACTCAATTGGGTGCTTCGCATTCCTGCAGTGAAAGTCCTCTTCATATACACATGCCCCCATTTCTCTCGCAATGCCCAAGTGGCTTTCATCCACATATTATCATCCAATTTATACTCCGCAAGCAACGATTCCCAAGCCTCAAATAGTTCATGCTCTTCCTCATATCCATACACACACTCTTTAAATCGAGCAGGAAATTGTGAACCATCCTTATAAATGTTTCCCAAATGTTTCAAAGCATTTTGGCAAAGGTGCCAAGTACATAACCCATGGTATGTCTCTGGCATGACAATAGAAATAGCCTTAGCCATCGCTTGATCTTGGTCCGTGAAGATGGTAATAGGATATTTCTCAGACATAGCTTGTAGGAATGTCTCAAACAACCACTGAAATGATGCTGCCGTTTCATCATACAATAATGCAGCTCCAAATAATATTGTCTCCCTGAAATGATTGAACCCAGTAAAACATGCAAAGGGCCGATACTCCTTGTTCGTTCTGAAAGTAGTGTCGAATGAGACAACATCTCTAAAGTTGCCATAGTCAACAATCATCACTGGATCGGCCCAAAAAATATTAGTAATATGCTCCTCCGCATCCAATTGCACTCCATAATAGAATGATGGATTTTTAGCTGCTTCCGCTTGAAAATACTTCAACAAACTACCCGCCTCACCATACATCAAGTCTTGTTGCCTCCTTTCACGGAGGTAATTCTTTTGGTCTCGACGAGTAAAACCAAGACTTTCCTTTCCTCCAGACTGAGTACTTAAAAGTTCATAGGAAGCCTTAAGTGACAATCCACAATCCGCTGCCATATCAATATTAATGCCTTGTGCTTCGGTAACCTTCCGTTGAGATGGCATCATATGCATACATTCAGTAAGGTGCAAAGGATGGTTGTGGTTGTCCTCCCACTTCGTCACAACAAATTTACCAATATCTCTGTTAAGAGATATGCACATATGAGCTTCGCAATTTGTTCGTGTCTCTGCTCGAGGCTTCTTTGTTTGGCTGTCTCTTTTATCACGACCCCTTTGACCTTATTTACAACAAACATATTTTCTGTAAATGACGACGCCATCTTTCAAACTTTTATTCTGAGAGTCTTTTCTCACGCTAAATCCCACAGACCCTCCATAACTATTGTAAAACGCATAAGCATCTTCCTCCACATCAAATTGCATACCAATATGAGGTATATTCTCTTTCGCATTAACTCCCAAATTATCCATCATAATATCCTACAATAAGAAATTTAATTGAATAAGACTATTTGTTGTTAATGAAACACATACTATATGTAGAAACAACAATGAACTATTGTACAAGAATCTGGTGTAGACTCGAAACAAGTATACCTGGTATTCTAACTGAAGTTTCTTTATCTTTTCAGCCTCAAGCCTCCGTAAGCTTCTGGAACTTAGCTTCTCACCAGAAGATTCTTCATGTACACAGCTCAAGATTTGATGCCTTGGCTATTTCTGCAACTGCCTAAAAAAAGAACATAATTATCAACAAGGTAAACATTTCTAGATGCAGATGATACACCAACTATTGTGAAACCATCCATAACTAATAGAAAAATGTCACGCCGGGAAAAATAGCTACCAAAAATTGGTTATATAGCATACCAGAGCTCAAGTCAAAAAGCAATTACCTTAAATGGAATTCAGAATCCATGGAAAATATGTTCTTTATAAGTTCTAAGAGACGAATTTGTGCAAGGAAATAGACAACACGTCGTTTTGAAACACAAGTCAAATCAAAAAAATAAAATGGTAACTAGGTTTGGCACTCATGCAAATGAACAATAACTACCCAAAGTCGTATTGGTGCCATCAAAGAGAACATGGACATTAGATTATTTTGTCAATCATAAAAAAAAGCAACATTGTAAGAAAGAGAAAGAGAAATATGCTTGTTATAGAATCATAGTAAGACTCAAAAAAAAAAAAAACAGAGATGTATATGTCACATTAATGCAAAAGGAACAAAAATATATTCTTGCTATTGTCAAAAAGACGATTATTAAAGAACCTGAATGAATGCTTGAGGATCGAAATGGCCCACAGAAACTCCAACAAATTTTTTTTCGAACTAGTTTACGTGTATTTCGATTAATTTTTTCTATTATCTGATTGATTAAAGACAGACCATCCACACTAAAACTAGGTTATTCTCGTCTTTATTGTCACTTGAGTTATCACTTAAAGTTGAAGAATTATTTTTTTTTATATATCACCACTCTGCCACATCAAGAACAACTAAAAAAATGAATGATTGTTCTTACCCCAAACCACATTTGCAGAACCCAAAATTCCAACCCCACCCCCACCTAAGTTTCCAGAAAAAAAAACATTCAACTTATCATTCGTTCCACACTTAATTTTATCCATACAACAATTTCTAACTTATGCCTCGATATACCATAATTTACATTAAATTATAGGTTAAACCCAGAGTTCCCACTATAAAAGCATGTAAAAAGATTCAACTTCAAAGTTATTATTTAGAAAACATATTTTGCAAGCACATTTGTATGTTGAAAAACATAAATTTATATTCAAAAGCGTAAATTATATCTACGAAATTTTCATACACACAGATAGCCGGGGTCCCTCGGTCAATCAAATTACAGAAGCTTAATGGTCTTAGGCTAGAATCCCAGCACTGGACAGTACCTGATGTCCTGTATTGCTCTTGTATCCTACACACACACACATCGTTTTTTGTTGAGGCAGAAGAAGGCGGGAGAAGCAGGGATGGTGGTGTGCTGGTTGAGAGAAAACCTGTGGGAGAACCGAGAGAAAGATTTCACGTACACAGGCTGGAGAAGAAGAAAGCGGGGGAAACTGGTCTGGATTTAGACGTGGAAACGACTGGACCAAAACGACGTCGTTTTGGGTAAAGGGGAATTAAAAAAAAAAATTGCAAAGGCAGCCAAAACGGCGCCATTCCATTAAACCGCAGAGTTTGCGGTTAGTTCTAAAGGCAGAGGAGCCGGACCCGTATCAGTCTATCTACCACTACCCATCTCTCTCTCTCTTTTTTTTTTTTTTAAATCCTTACTTCTTTACTCTCTCTCTCACCATCGCCAAAGCCAGAGGCAGAGCCACCGCCATAGCCACCACGCAAGAGCTAGAGCCACCGCGTCACAGCTTCCTCGTCTCCCAGGTATCCCTCTTCTCTTCTTCTTCTCTTTCACCACACACACGCAGATAGCACCCCCCAGCCTTCCCCTTCTGTGAATCTCAACCGCACACACACACACACACACAACACAACACACAACACACAAAACACCCACACCCCTTTCCACCGTAAACCCACTCCACCTGCTTCCTCATCTTCCTTGGCGACCACCACAGACCCACCCCCTTCATCAAACCCACACCACCACACAGTGGCCCACCAAGTGTTTGTTTAAATTCCTAAGAGAAGTTTGTGCAAATATTTGACAAAATTTGGGTTATGACATTTTTCAAAGGTGGAGAGGATTTGGAGTGACCTTTAGTTTTTATGTTCTAGACTTGATTTGGTAAATGGTTTACCTTCATAAGTATTGGCAAATGTTTTTGATTGCGGTACAAAAGAAAAAATATTTTTTCCGCTCTTCCTTTTTTTCCCTTTTCGTAACTTTGCATTTGATTCCTTAATTACCAATACATTGTAGCATATTGAAATAAAAATATGAAAGAAATACCATCTCACCATTCTCACCAGTAGTAGTTCATCACCATAGCATCGAAGCACATCAGAACAACCTCTCACATTATTCAAAACCTCCCCCTCCTTCTGAGTCGTACCTGAGACCTCAGCAGATTTCACAACAAGATTGAAAGGAATAGCTTCAAATAGAAGTGCTTCAAAGTGCTAAGTTCAAATACAAGAACAAGATTCAACAACAAAGCTTTGAAATAAAAATGTAAAGTACACTTGTAACTCGGCAAAACTCTGATAATGTAAAACTAAAATTAAGGCTAAAACTGAGAGCTCCCCAAAACTAGAATTAGGTCATCCTTCATGTATAGAAATACAAATGTATATATACCAATGATCTTCTCCATCAATTGGCCAAAGGTGTGGTGCGGGTGGTGAATGAATTGTCGAAGAAGTTTCCTCCGCCATCGTCAACCAATCCGGGTAGTTTTTGTGCAAGATGGAAGGTGCCATCAACCAATAAGAAGCAAGCTCATAAGGATTGGCAGCCTCCCCATGAGTGTAAGAGTGAAGTTAGTCGGCCCCCATGAACGAATGAGAACTCAGGAGAGCTTTTTTTGTGTAGCCGACTTAGGATCAACTAGTTGAAGTTAAGGTTCAATCGGTTGAAGTCTTCAATGAACCGATTGAAACACTCACAGTATCTTGGTTTTTTGAAGTTCTCTTATCAATCGATTGAAGATAGGAGTTCAACCGGTTGAAGTACTCTCAGTATCTCAAATAGTTCCAGTATCTCTAAAAATCTTTGATCAACCGGTTGAATGTGGACTTCAACCAGTTGAAGTTCTATTTCTACTCTGATTAACCAGCTGAAATGTGTTTTCCTCTATTCTTGTTGATTTCCTTCCTGTTCCATCTCCACTTCCTCCTTAAACTTTGTCCATGCCATATCTCATTGCATTGCTTACACCTATAACAAAAAATAAATACATTTAATCAAAATTCCAACATAATCAATAAAGATAAACATCTAACAAATGCATAAATCATAAAATATGCAATATTTTGTGCTCGACAATGTCTAAGCTCCTATGTGATTACCATAGATTCCTTAGTGAATTTCCTTAAGAATGTAGCCAGCCTCTTCTGAGCTGACGCCCTTGAGGAGTGGTTGTGAAAATCCTCTCTTGTATAGTTTTTCTTGGATTATATAAGGAAACGAGATGTCCTGTTCCTCAGCTTGGCATTTTCCCTTGGATCTTGAGGTAGGTGTCCCCCTTGTAGGTACTTGTAGATAGGGTCCATCCTGCTTGATCCCTCTTCTACTAACATGGTGCCTTTATTTTCTCAGTGTGAAATGCTCAGTTCCATTAGGTGCTCCACAGGGACCTTGTTGTCTAGGCCCTCCTAAAGGGCTGTGGCTAGCTTAGCTAGTGAATCTGCTCTGACATTCTCTACTCTTGGGACTTGTCTGATATTTATGTGTAGAAATTTGACTAGGAACTTGTTTACAACTTTCATATATGCCACCATTCTATCCTTCTTGGCGCTGTACTTGGAGACAACCTACTTGACCACCACTATAAATGAGAGTTTGCTGCACTTCCATGGACAGAGCCAGCCTGAGCCCAGGGACCAGTGCTTCGTATTTAGCTCTATTATTCGAGGATGGGAAATCAGACCTAAGTGCATACTCCAAGTCTATACTTTTTGGTGAGGTCAGGATTAAACCAGATCCGCTCCCCTGACCATTGGAAGCTCCGTCAACATGTAACTCCCATATGGGTATGCAGGCACATAATCTTCCTTTTGGGGAGCTCGTTCTGGCTCGTGCCTGGGGAGCGAACTCTACTAGAAAATTAGCTAGGACCTGGCCTTTGATCGCCATCCTAGACTTAAACTTGATATCAAACTCTCCCAGCTCTACAACCCATTTGACTTGCCGACCTGAGGACTGTGGTTTATGCAAGACTTGCTTCATAGGCTTGTCGATTGGGACATTGATGGTGTGGGCTTGGAAATATAGTGTAAGTTTCCTTGCGCCCGTTATGAAAGCCAACACCAGCTTCTCTACTTTTGGGTATCTTTTTTCAGCCCCTCTTAGAGCCTTGCAGCAGAAATACATTGGCTTTTGCAATTTCTCCTCTTCCTTGACTAAGGCAACACTGACTGAAAAGTAGGAAACTGCCAAAAAAAAGGTCAGGGCATCCCCAAGAATAAGGTTGACCAAGATGGGAGGAGTGCTCATGTAAGCCTTCAAAGGTTCGAAGCCTTCTTCTCGCTGCTTGTCCTACTGTAAAGCCATTTTTAGCATTTTGAACAAAGGCTAGCATTTCACTTGCTCGAGAAACGAACCTATTTAGGGCCACTATTATTCATGTAAGGCGTTGGATCTCTTTCATGCTGGCTGTAGACTTCATCTCAAGAAACACCTTCAGCTTCTCTGATTGACTTCTATTCCTCTTTGATTCACTATAAAACCGAGAACATGGTTCAAAGTCGTGGTATCGACCATCGACTCAGAGGGTGCTGATACACATTGGTCGCGGCGCGGTATCGGCCAATACGCTCAAAACGCAAGATAGAAGCTCCAAAAAAATTTGAAAAATTTATAGAAAATTCTAAAAATATAAACATCATCATTCATGCATCATATGTCCACAATACATCCAAAAACACATTAAATATAATTAAAATGAAACATAAATTCTCTACCGAAAATAATTATCATTATCAATATTCAATGTAGGCATTTAGGAATATATTGAGCCATAATTATTGCTACATTGAATGACGATGAGGCTCAAAATAAAACAGTAGCAGCCAGAAAAAAAACAGCCTGAAAAAAAAACATAGCAGCCTGAAAAAAAAAAAAAACAACAGCACTCAGAAAAAACAGAAAAAAAAATTGCCTATTGAAGGACATAGTAATTGAACCTATGACTTCTAGTTTGGTAACATGCACCTCTACCAATTGACCTATTGCTTTTATATGACTTGAAAGACAAATAAATATATTTAAAGACTCAGTAAAAAGCCTGAAAAAAAAAAAAAGCAGCCAGATAAAACAAGAAAAAAAACACAGACTGTGTGAGGGACCTAGGAATCGAACATATGATTTCCTGGTTGGTAACCTGCATCTCTACCACTTGATCTATTGCTTTTATATGATTTTAAAGGCAAAAATAAATATTTAAAGACTCGGTAAAAAAAAAAAAGGCTGCTCTTCTTTCTATTTCAGATTTTTTTTTTTCACCACTTTCCTGCACAGTCGTCTCAGATGAGAGAGAGAGAGGCAGACAGGAGAACCACTCTGATCGTCACAGCCCACTCCGATCGTCACAGCAAGAGCGATTCTTTGCCTATCGTCACAGCACCTAAGAAGATAAGCGCAGAGAAAATAGAAGAATGAGGTTTGAAATCCACCCTTCTGCTCCGATTGTCACAGCGGCCTCGATGCTGTTCAGTTGTATTCCTCTGTCAGATATACAATGGGTCACGACCCAACGAACCCCTGGGAGTAGAAGAACCGAAGAGAAAACCGAAGAAGATGCATATTGCACTATTGCAAATCCTATTTCGTTCGATCAACAGGTATGTCGTAAATCCTCTCTTTGCTTTATTTCCCATCCTCTCTTTGTTTTCTTTCCCATCCCTTTTTTTTAGATTTTTGTTCAGCCTGAAAAAAATGAGTGGCTGATTTTTAGGCTTTTACAGATTTTGGGGATTGTTCACAGGTTTTTTTGTTTCGGAACGATTTCGGTAGAAATCGTCCGAGTTAAACCGAGTTCCTCTGATTTTGGCCGATACTTACGAGTTGAATCGAGATATCGACGATATCTGATCAATGCGTCATTTTCGCGTACCGCGTACCGTTATCGTATCGATAGAGGCCGAGTCGTATCGGACTCGGCCGATACCTTGAACCATGATCGAGAACCTTCCCCGTCGACACTCTGAATGCACATTTGGCAGTTTTCAGTTTCATGCCATATTTTCAGAGTATCTGACAAGACTCCTCTAAATGGCCAATGTGTTGGTCGGCTTTGAGTGACGTGACCGACATGTCATCTATATAGACCTTCGTGGTCATTTCAATCTGATTAGCAAACATCTTATTGACTAACTATTGGTATGTGGCCCTTGTATTCTTTTACCCAAAGAGTATGACCTGATAGCAATATGTCTCCTGCTCGGTTATAAAGGGGGTCTTCTCCAGATCTGCTGGGTCTATCATAATCTGGTTATACCCCTAGAAAGGCGTCCATGAGCTGAGCAGCTCATGACCTAAGGTGACATCTACTATCAAGTCAATTTGCAGTAATGAGAAACAATCCTTTGGGCATGCTCTGTTCAGGTCGGTAAAGTTGATTTAGAGATGCCATTTTCCATTGATCTTTTTGATCAGGACCACGTTGGCAAGCCAGCTCGAGTAATTGACCTCCCGTACTGATTTGGCTTTGAGCAGTTTTGACACTTATTCATTGATCACTTTTCTATCTCTCTGGGGCGAAATTCCTTCTCTTCTATTTGATGGGCTTGGTGCTGGGGTCCACACTTAGCTTGTGGACAATCACATTTGGCTCTATGCCTGTCATGTCTTCTTGTTTCTAGGCAAAGAGGTTTGGGTTAACCCTTGAGGAACGCGATGAGCTTGCCCTTAATCTTACTCAATAGTCTAGATTCGATGAAGATGATCTGACCTAGATCTTCACCCAACTGAATTGTCTCAAGCTCCTCAAAGGGAATGAATCTATCTCCTCTCTCATGTCCAGTTTATCCATCGGGATTGTGTCCACCTCTGTTTGCTTTGTTGAGGTAAGATAAGACTCCCGTGCAATCCTTTGTCCCCCTGATGGCTCCTACTCCATTTTTCGGTAGGGAACTTCATTACCAAATGGTACATTGATGGGACGGCCTTAAGGGCATTTAAGGAAGGTTGTTAGAGAATCACATTATAAGTTGATGGGACTACTACTACTAGAAACTTAACAGAGGTGGTGGCTTGGCGAGGAGGGTTCCTAATGGTTAAAATTAGTTGAACTGAGTCTAGGGGATACATACCTTCTCTCTAGACAAACCAACTAGAGGGGACTTGACCATGGTTCAAGGTATCGGCCGAATTCGATACGACTCGGCCTCTATCGATACGATAATGGTACGCGGTACGCGAAAATGACGCATTGATTAGATATCGCCGATATCTCGGTTCAACTCGTAAGTATCGGCCGAAATCAGAGGAACTTGGTTTAACTCGGACGATTTCTACTGGAATCGTTCGGAGACGAAAAAGCCTGTGAACAATCCCCAAAATCTATAAAAGCCTAAAAATCAGCCACTCATTTTTTTCAGGCTGAACAAAAATCCAAAAAAAAAAAGGAGGATGCGAAAGAAAACAAAGAGAGGATAGGAAATAAAGCAAGAGAGGATTTACGACATGCCTGTTGATCGAACGAAATAGGGTCTGCAATAGTGCAATCTGCATCTTCTTCTTCTGTTTTCTCTTCGGTTCTTCTGCTACGAGGGGTTCGTTGGGTCGTGACTCATTGTATATCTGACAGAGGAATACAACTGAACAGCATCGAGGCCGCTGTGATGATCGGAGCAGAAGGGTGGATTTCAAACCTCATTCTTCTGTTTTCTCTTCGCTGATCTTCTTTGGTGCTGTGACGATAGGCAAAGAATCACTCTTGCTGTGACGATTGGAGTGGTTCTCCTGTCTGCCTCTCTCTCTCTCATCTGAGACGACTGTGCGGGAAAGTGGTGAAAAAAAAAATCTGACATAGAAAGAAGAGCCTTTTTTTTTTTTTTTAATTAAGTCTTTAAATATTTATTTTTGCCATTAAAATCATATAAAAGTAATAAATCAAGTGGTAGAGATGCAGGTTACCAATCAGGAAGTCATATGTTCGATTCCTAGGTCCCTTACACAATCTGTGTTTTTTTTTCTGTTTTATCTGGCTGCTTTTTTTTTTTTTAGGCTTTTTACTGAGTCTTTAAATATATTTATTTGTCTTTCAAGTCATATAAAAGCAATAGGTCAATTGGTAGAGGTGCATGTTACCAAATTGGAAGTCATAGGTTCAATTCCTATGTCCTTCAACATGCAATTTTTTTTCTGTGTTTTCTTGCTGCTGTTGTTTTTTTTTTTTTTCGGCTGCTGCTGTTTTTTTTTTCTAGGTTGCTACGTTTTTTTTTAGGCTGTTTTTTTCTGGTTGCTGCTGTTTTATTTTGAGCCTCATCGTCATTCAATGTGGCAATAATTATGGCTCAATATGTTCCTAAATGACTACATTGAACATTGATAATGATAATTATTTTCGGTAGCGATTTTATGTTTCATTTTAATTATATTTAATGTGTTTTTGGATGTATTGCGGACATATGATGTATGAATGATGATGTTTATATTTTTAGAATTTTCTATAAATTTTTCAATTTTTTTTGGAGCTTTTATTTGCGTTTTGAGCGTATCGGCCGATACCGCGCCGTGACGCCACGACCGATGTGTATCAGCACCCTCTGAGTCGATGACCGATACCGCGACTTTGAACCATGGACTTGACAGCTAGGAGCTACTCCCTGTCGATCTCAAGGTGGTCAAATACTCCATCAAAAATGATATTTACTGAACTCCTGTTATCCACCAGCACGAGGTGGATATTCTTGTTTGCGATGATAGCTTGTACAACCAACGAATTGTCATGTAGGAGCTGACACCCCTCTAAGTCTGCATCTGAGAAAGAAATCTCCATGTTGAGTTGGGGTTTTTTTGTACTAAACAGATTTTGAAAAGGTCTTTTGAGGGGTCTTTCCGTACATGGGTCTTACGAGTTGAGCTAGGTCTCTCATCTTCCAGAAAAGTTGTCATAGATGATGTTGATTTCCCCAAGGGGCTGTTGGTGATGCTGTTGTTGTTGTCTGCCCTAGGGGGTTTATAGCTCGGTTGTCGCCTTGTCGGGCCACAAAACTTCCCATGTAGCCTTTTTGGATGAGGAATTCAATTTCCTTTTTTAGATGGATATAATCATTCGTGTCATGTCTGTGATCTTTGTGGAATTGGCATAACTTGTTCATGTCCCTCTTTCGAGGGCCTGACCTCATCTTTGAAGGCCATTTCACGTATTTCTCATTTTGAACTTGATGTAATATCTGTGCCACTGAGGAGTTTAAGGGCGTGAACTGCTCTTGGGCAAGATGTATCTGGAAGCATAGTTTTAAAACTCGGCTTGGACATCAACTAGGAGAAGTGACTGGGTCACTGGTTCAACCGTTGGGTTGCTGGTTGAACCGGTCATATAATAAAAAAAATAAAAAATAATTATAAATAAGCTAAAAAATTACAATAATTATGAAAATAAAATGTTTAATGTATATTAGATCAAATAAAAATCCCCAAAATAATCAAACATGTATCCAATACATTCAATTTCATATACAATTTGTAAAGTTAAACATCAAAGCCAACAACCCACAATTAATTAAAGCCCACAATTAATTTTTTTTTTTACCATACCACAATTAATTGAAATATGCCAAAATTTATACAAATAGAAATTAATTAATTCTGCAATATAATACAAGGGAAACATAACTGGCCATAATAGAATGCTTAATGCATAAGTAGACTAGCAAGTAGAGAGAAAGCAAGACAATTATGAATTGAAGAATGAGGAGGAAAGGGTTTTTGAGCAGAAGCAGATTCTCGGCCAAATATGAAGCCATACCTACAAAAAAGAAGCGATACACAAATTTCAATCGAAAAATTGAAGAGTTCTCAGAGATCATTGATCATATCAAAGTAGAAAGTAAAACCCTAATTCTTGAAGAAGAAATTGAATGTGTGGAGAGAGAGAGAGAGAGAGAGAGAGAGAGAGAGACGCAATACCTGAAGAGCCAAATATCTGTTGTAGTGTTGTGAGCCTGTGAGTTAGAATAGAGTCGAAGAGCTAAGTTGAAGAATCTGAATCGAAGAAATCTAGGCACTTCGAGTCTTCGATTGAGTGATGTCCTATTGTGCTGTGTGTGTGTGTGTGAGAGAGAGAGAGATGGAGAGAGAGGGGGTGGGGTGGGGTGATCAGTCACCTCGTTGGAGACGAGGAGAAGCAACGGCAAAGATGAATGAATTTGGGCAAAAATGCCTAGAACCTCATTTTATAGCATTCTAATCAACCCGTCCGGTTTATTTTAAACCGTCCGGGTCATAGATTTTGTTACAAAATTGGCCGATTCAACGGGTTTTGTCCGGCTCTTTTGCTCAAATGATCCAATGACTAAATCGGCCCGGTTCAGGCTCCGGGTCAACCTGCCGGGCCGGGCCGGATTTTAAAACACTGTCTGGAAGTCCTGTTTCGGAGGTCCTAAATTATCCTGTACATCCCCCTACTCTTGGAGGATCGGTCTCGGCTCTTCTTGAGACTAAACTCTTCCTTCTTTTTGTCTCCATGCTAACTTGGCATAACTGAGGAGCTGCGCCTAGCACAGAGAACCTTTTCCCTATTGATATATTTTTTGCTTTAGCCAACACCTCTGCCATGCTGGCATGAAGATTTTTAGACACTGAAAAAAAGAAGTTAGAAGACTGGAGTCTGGTGATGAAAGCAATTAAGTCCACCTTGTCGTCCAAGCCATCAACTTGAAGGGATTCTTGATTGAAGCGCTGCACATACTTTTTGAGCAACTCGTCAGATTTCTATTTGATAATCAGAAGGTATGAGGTGTGCTTGAGATGAGTCCTTGAACTAATAAAATGGGAAACAAACATCATAGATAGTTCCTTGAAAGAGGAGATAGAAGATGGAGGCAGCCTGTTGAACCAAAGCCAGTGCTGTGCCTTTTAGGGTGATGACGAAAGCTCTACATCGGACAAGGTCTTGGTACCCATGGAGTTCCATCTTTTTATAATGTTGAGATGATCAAAAGTGTCTTTGGTTCCATCAAAAGTCTTCATGGTTGACATCCTGAACTTGGTAGGAAGAGGGAAGTGCTGGATTTCAGGTGTAAAGGGTGATTCCGTCTACTGGACTAGAGCCTCCATTGACACTGGGGTTCTATTCTTTACTGTATTCTTCACATTTCCTAGCTCATTCTAGACTTTCTTTATTCTCTCCTCCAAGTATTGGTGCCATGGATTCTGTTGGGGCTGAGGATTTTGTCTCATTTCCTCTCCAGTTCTGTTGTGAGCCTCGTTCTCACGGTCTTCTTGAGCCTAACGGTGGTGAACGTTCTCGCCTAACTAGCTTCGGTGGTCCTCCTCTGTCACCCCATTAAGAGGCTGTTGAGGAGGAAGAGAATTTTGAGGGACTGCTGGCTGTTGAGCAGTAAGAAGGGCAAATTTTGCCTGAGAAGCGCACATAGATTGTTGGTAAGTCTCTGGTTCCTCCACTAGAGGCAAATCTGCTGGTAGAGGTGGTGGAGGAGGAACTCGTTGTAGGTTTTCTGGGTTCTGATCCATGCTTCTTGTCAAGACCATCAATCAAATAGAGAAAGAGATGATTTGGGAGAAGTACGATGACTATCATTCCCACAAATTGCGCTAAATTGATAGTGTGAATAACTGAGAGGTACGAGCAACGACTCTATTCAATCAATCTATCAACTATATATGAGGTCTTGGTGGGTAAGGTATGGAGACAGAAGTAGGGTGAGCTCTTATGCCATTGAAACAAATGAAGAGAGCTGAGAGAGATTGGTTTTCTGTATGTAGAGAATGTTGATGTGTGTTGTAACTACTCGGTAAAGAGTAAAAACACAAGAAAATGAGTAGTTCACCAGCTAAAAAGATTGACTAATCCACTTTAATGGAGGCACTAGCTCATTTTTCTGTATTGCTTAAGGAAGAAGAGGCCAATGATTATAGAGGGTTCGATCCCTTTTCAGCAGTGCATCCTTTCTGTTTATACAAAAATAGATTTTTGTCTTCTTCCATGATTGTGTAATTCCCTCAATCTGTTAGAATCATTGAGGAATATTTGCCCATTAGAGGCAATTATATGCCCATGACATGTGGGCTTCCAGAAGTAACGAGGTGACATTTTTGAAGCAGTAGCTTGCTGCCCAGGGTAGGATAGACTTGTTGAGCTCTTCCTCTTCTTAGAGTAACTAGATTTGAGCTAATGTGATTGAAGCAGAGCTACTTAGACATCACTTGGTGATGTGAGAGTTGGAGGACATTTTAGTCTAGCTGTTGCTGTAATTTATGGTGTCATCAAATGTTATGATTGTCAATTTTTTTAATGATAATATCGTGAAAAATAAGTATAGGACACATTTGTTAAAGAGACGAAATAGGTGGGTTATAAAATTACATCAATTTCACTTGCCAAAAAAAAAAACTTTTATTATCAATTTCTTCTTCTCTGCAGTTTGAACAGTCCCGCCCCATTCCAAATGTCTATTTTTTTTCCCAGAAACTCTGCACTTCTTTATTCACTAGCTTTGGCGCGAATCAACTCCACCAACAGAATGTACAACACAAGACTGTCTTCCAAATTAGAAATTCTACCCTCAGACCCAAACCCAGGTCAGAAAATTCCCACAAATTTACTTGAAAATACATTTTTTGGCTCCATGTATGAAAAATCTTTATCTTTGGTCTCCCAATAGAATATGATTTCCAATCTGTTCCTTCAATTCATATATATATATATTTTTTGGATTTTTGGGTCAATTTTCCAGGGCCTGAAGCTTCCAGAGGCAGTTCTGTTCCGGAGGTTGGTGTTTCTAGTAGGAAGAAGAGAATGAAAAAGACGGTAGAAAGCGTGGCAAAGGAGGTTAAAACAGTACCTCATGGCCAGAAAGTAATTTTTTTTAAATATCATTTTTTTCTTGATTGTGATGCTACGTTTCTTATGCGAAACCGTTAATGGTAAAATTTCTTTCTCATGTGAAAATTATGTCTTGTGACTTGATTATTATGGTTGCGATCATCTTTGCTAATTAATATATTTTTTAATTCAAATGCTTATGCGATTAAAGCACATTTTAGTGGTTTTTGTTTTTGGGTTGGAGTGTGCTTGTAAATTTATTATGAAAAATGGAAGGGCAAGTTGAAACCAAATGATTATAATGATAATGGAATTCAATATTTTCCTGCAAAATATATCGATGACATACTTGCAATGTGTTTTGCCAAGTTTTGACTAAGCTTTCCTGTTTTAACTTGAAGTACTCATGTTCACTTAAAAATTTGAGAATGAAAGAGCATGAAGAATGTAATGTGCAAAGTTCAACAGACTTTTGCTGAACTGTTTGAGTCAATGAGAAGCTGTTACGTGCACAATTTTGGGTGATTTGTAAAACAAAGAAAAAATAGAATAAAGGAAGAAAACCCGCTTCGAGGAGGGTGAAAACCTCCAATGGTTCAATTCGAGAAGAACGTCTCTCCAAAACTTCACAAGAAAGTTCAATATAATATTCATCATATTCATTTCATTGATAGGAAGATCTTTAAATACAAGATAATAAAACTATCTTAATAACTAATTTGACCCATGACTCCACTATCTTAGTAACCACCTAGAAAACTACCCACAAAATACTATACCACTAACTCACTTACTAAAATATCTACCTAATAACTACCTCTCATATTACATATAAATATATTAAAAATATGTACATAACAGAAGCCTCATTTTGTGATTTCTGATAAACTTATGCTTTTGAGTGAGAAAGGATAACATATTTAAAAAGGTTGGTGGTGGGGTGGGTGTGGGGTGGTCATATAGAAGTTGTTGAATGAGGTAAACATAGGGATGCATAGCAAGCACAGCCAGGTTCTTACTTTGCTTAACACGTTATTTTCTGTTCCCTCTGCCACAATATGGCTGTTGTACCATTTGTTCTTGTCTGTCCCATAATATCCCTCTACTACTAATAAGTCAACACAATAGTTTTCATCTTTCCCTACTATCCCTTACTACAACAAGATAACCTTCTCTTTTCTGAAAGTTGAAACTATGTTAAAATGGTGAGAATGAGATGCCAATGCATTTATTGTCTGCTCTTAAACTTAAGCTTTTTCTATATAGAGAGTCTTAAAGCTTTTTCTATATAGAGAGTCTTTTGGACTCAGGTAGTAGATGAAATATTAATGCAATATTTTTTTGACTTTAAAAAGGACTTCTTTTTGGAGATATTTTTTTTTTCAATAAGAGACGTCAATATTATTAATAATAGAAATAAATAAGTGTTACAAGAACCAAAAAAAGTTGGACAAGTTGTCCAACCCTAATGATTGTAAAGAACAAAACAAAAGGCTCAAGCAATAGTGTTAACAGATTATTACAGCCCACACAATGCTGTACAGCTTGTTTTTATAATAAAAAGTGGTACTTCTTCAAAATCCTTAGTTACGGATGCCCAAAATCTCCATCCATAAAACCCAAATAATGGCAAAAAAGGCACAATGCCAAAGGGTTTTTCCTTTTTTTGGAGATATTATGATCAGCATGAATGACACCAATATCAGAAAATGTTCATGGCCTATGCATCTAGACTTTCATGGGTGTTGCAAAATTGTGTAGCTTAAACATCTGTGCTTGAGCATTATGATGAAGCTCAGTGAGAGTAAGTTAAGAGGACTACGGGTAACATGGTTCATGTTGAAGGTGCTTCAAAGACAACATGATAATACCCCCGTCTGTCCCCAGGATTGGGTATACAGGACAAAGAGAAAAGAATTGGGTTGAGTTTATCAGAGAAGACAAAATGCTTTTGATTTGGTGAATTTGCCAGGCTGTTGGCTTGAGATGTCTCTAGTTACATGACTTTAAATTAATTATGTTAACTTTTCAACTTATTTATTATTTATGAAAGGGAGTCATTTACCTTGTAATCAGTATACTCAATGCAGCTTTCTGGGCCACCCGACATCGAAGACTTTGCATATGCTAAGGCACGTGGTTCACCCCAGTTAGGTAAGTGCTTTCTTTCAACCTCACAATCTTTGCATATATACGTGTCTTGATACACATCTACAGCAGAGAATAAAAATTCCTTTCTCTGCATTTAGTTTGAGCTCAAGTACCAATTGTTATTTTTTGGATATGTATCTGATGATTGATAGTGTGTCTTTTCAGCAAGTAATTGAGGTACACCATATACTATATAACTGGCTAAAAGTAGAAGCAAGTGTTCATCAGAGTTAATAATTTATTATGGCAATATAGCCTACATCAGTTAGTATAATTCACCCACCCTGCTAGCAGCATCAGTAAAAGGAGGTGGATTGACCTATGCAGATTAGTTTTGGCAATATGTTCGGGACAAACTAGAATTGATTTTGTACTGGAGCTCCCAAAGGCAATTTATCTTCTGCTTACTGGCAATTTAGTTTCAGATTCGTCACAATCGTGTATGTTGACATTGTCAACCTAAATGACTTAGCAATTGGCAGTCCTCAAAAGTCATCAGCACTGCAAAAGAATATCCAAACAAACAAGATAAGTGCTTCTTAAGTTAGTTATACTGGATTTGAAAATTACAATCAAATAGATATCAGTAGTACTGGTGATGGTCACTGTACAGGTATTTAATCCGACATTGGGCAAGGCAAGTTTGGGAGTTAAGACGCACACACACGTATAAAACTTCTGCTGCATTCTTGATGAAGTATTCTTCTGTGAATGTAGTTGTCTAATAGTTATGAAAAACTTCTGCTTCATTGGGAATTCTTGCATTTCTCTTTCCAAGTGAAGCCAAACAAAGCAAAAGGAGACAAATTTTACCAGCTGATCCTAACAAGACTACAAGTTGCCCATGTGGTAACTTTGACAATATCCTATAAGAAATTATTCCATCCCGCTTTTTAAAACAATAACATGGATGAAAAATTGGTGGAAATCGTTTGAATTGGCCTGTGACAACAGATGTCTACATTTTGCACAACATGGCACTTTCTGTCAAGGGTGGAGCCAGAAATTTTTTTCTTGGGCGGCCACTTTAACATTCTTTATTTCTTTTCCAATCCATGAAAGTAAGATGGTATATTTTTCACTTGTTTGGTTACGAAACCAAGTTTTCACAATCTTCATTGCTAAAAATGATCTTTATATGCTAACAATTGTAAGTGGTAAAATCAATGCCAAAATCATAAGCGTGTGCACTGATGGATGCACAACGTTTCTTCTAGTCTTAAAATTTTTAAGCAAGAACATCTACCCCTACTAGTTTGAAAACTCAATGCTAGAGTGCACATGAATAATATAATTGTGATAAAAAAGGGTGAAAAGTTATCTAATCCCGTAGTGTTATTATCGACTATTCGGACATCAGACAAAGGCAAGTGGCATCTAACTAGAGGGAAACATAGTCGCCAGAGAGTTGTATAATCATAGAAGGTCGTATAGTGGGTTTTATATGTGGGCTTTGTTTTTATCTCCAAACGATTTTATAAGTTTAAGATTTTTGACCTTTTGGTATGTTATAAGTTTAAGTTGTGACCTTATCTTTAATATATAGATGTATATTTTTTATATTACACAATGACTCTAGTTTGTAAATGATTACGAAATAACTCTACCCTTAATTTTATTACAAAATGACCCTAATTTCTATACAATAAGAAAATAATCATACATATTTTTAAAAATTACAAAATGACCCCAATATGTCCAAAACAAAGAATTAAATTTCGTTTCAAAACGGTCGAATCGTCTGAAATGTTTTCGCTTTCATAGAAATCGAAATGAATCATTGATTGAATAACAAAATTCCTATGTTTCGAGGTGTTTCAGGGTGTTTTGACTTATTTTTTGGAAACAAATTTTCAAAGTTTTTCTTTGTTTCGGTTTCCAAGCTCACTGAAATTATGCACCGAAACGAAATTTTGATCCTTGGTCCAAAACTTGTCCCAATATGTGCGAAGCTGGTTGATAATCATTTAGGAATGAGTCTATTCTAATTGCCGTCACAAGAAAATAATGGGGTGAACATAATTAAATGTTTTAAAAGTATCAAGATATATAAATATGCAATGTGAAAGAAAAAAAAAGTTGAGGGTGGGCAAGTTCAATGGTGGCTCCAACATTATTGCAGTTAATCTACAAATTTGCATTGTATATCACAACTATTGCCCGATTAACCCAGTAAAAGTTGTGTTCTTGGGATAATAAATGTAAGGTTCCATCCTTTTCACATCTTGACTGTAAAATAGCTAATCACTTGGAAGTTTGGAAATATGTCATTGGTTTAATTATATTATCTCGTCGAAGTATGGGGAGCGTTGTATCAAGTAACCAACCAACAAGGAATTTATATTTTATACAATATTTCCTGACAGTATTTGTTGAAGAAAAAAGATTGTCATTGTTAGGGAAGACTTCTGTTATACATCGGGGTATGAAGGCATAGATCATGAAATCATCTAATTAGATCGAGTCAGCATGTAAGAACGGATAAGTTTAGATCTGCAATCGATGTGGAGGAAGTTTGTTATCATGTTAGTTTTTTTTTTTTGTATTTCTTTAGTTTTCAAGTTGGGTGGTACTTTGATGATGTGGATGTACAAAAACTTTT
The DNA here is from genome assembly GCA_951799425.1 of Ilex aquifolium. Taxonomy (NCBI): domain Eukaryota; kingdom Viridiplantae; phylum Streptophyta; class Magnoliopsida; order Aquifoliales; family Aquifoliaceae; genus Ilex; species Ilex aquifolium. The sequence continues at coordinate 10,837,723 of OX637401.1, read as the reverse complement.
GGGCAAGACTTTTCCCCAATTCTAGTTCTTTTAAAAATAATCACCTCAAGCATTTTGGTGGGACCTATTTAATTAAGTGGCTCTCTTACTAATACACAGTGGGTGTACTTTACAAAAAAATTGGAAAGGGGTGCCTAACCTCCCCCTCCCCCCTTAGGGCCCACGCACAACTACTATATTTTTTCTCCTTGCTCTCTCTTTTTCTAATATGATCTAATTTTCTTCTCTCTCTCTCTCTCTCTCTCTCTCTCTCTCTCTGTACAGGGAACTCAAAACCTACCTCAGATGTGTCTTTGATGGGAATGGAAGTTGTATCTCCCATGAACTCACCAGGTATTTGGAGTTGGGGCATGATTCTCTCTAGTTGTTATTCTAAACTAAAGGAAATATGATATAAGACTGGAAGTTCATTCACATTAACCTATATTGGCACACGGGGATGGTATTTGGAAGTAGAACCGGATCCCTTGGTCTTGATGGGAACCATGGCTAGCTAAATTTTGCACTTCTTGTAAAGTGAAGATAATACAGTCACAAGTTTTCTGTTTAACCTAACTGAGCAACAACCTGGTTCATTCACATTAAATGATTATAGATCTTTATTAATTAATGAAGCAAAATTGGCATGTTATTGTCATTGGTTGTTAACAACCCGAGCGTATAGGACGCAACTCGTGATTCTAAATGATTTCACGGTTCAAATATTTTGAAAGAAAGAAAGATATCTTTTATGAGCTATACCAATATTCTATATTCAAGAGTATATGGTCATTCGCATCAAGTTGAAGTGCACTTTTTTGACATAAACACATTTTTCTTTCAGAAAAAGACAAATGCATTTTGTAGAAGTCGATTTATAATTGCTAGGAAAACAATTTTTATTTAACACCCATAAAAAATCCTCTTTCGAGCAACTAAATGCTACTTTTAAAGAGCACCCTAAATACTAGGATTCTAGAGGGAAACCATTTAATAGGACTCTACTTATGGAACAATAATTGGATTGTTCTTCATTCTGTACATCAGAGATTTTGATTTCTTCCCTAGGGAAACTAGTTTGAAAAATCCTCCTTTGAGTTATTACATTTTTATTTAGTTGATTTTTAGGAAAAATCTGGTGTTATAGGCTGTATAGGCTCTTTTTCTCTGGTGGGAGGATTATTTTATGGGAGTTATATAGAATTCTCTTCCTAGGGTAGTTTCAGATCATTGACTTATTGTTCTTGATACCTCCGTTGTTAAATGGAGTCCTCGTCCTCTCAAGGAGATTTTTGGTGATCTTAGAAGAATGACGGGCTTAATTGTAGGAAGAATTGGAGATAGAGAGGGGGATTAGATGAGAGCTTGAAAAAAGAAATGTTGGATCTTGGAAACAGGTTTGAAGAGATAGTTTTGGAGACAAAAAGCAAGGGTTAAGTGGATTTGGACCATATGGGTGAACCAAGGTTACTTGGATCGTGGGTCGCTTGGATACGTGGTAGGGGTACGGGTACGACACTTTCTTAGGTACGCGGTAAGATGGGAGTAGGCTTAGCTGGTACGTTATTTTGGGTCACAATTCGTTTTAGGACTCTTATTTACATTGTTTTCACTACTATACAACATTATATGTTACAAAACATCTATAAACACCAAGTCAATTACCATTTATTTGATATTTTGCTTATTTTTTATTATCTAAAACAATATGTAATTATAAATTTATATACATTAAGTCAATTAATATGTATTTTATATTTATGCTACATATTCGAATGCAAATTGATTTAGGGTTAGAATTATAAATTGAGATCGTACAATTTGGGGATTTGGATCGTGAACCCACCCCGTTTGGGATCGGTGTACTTAGATCGTGGGTCGTCATAGGTTTAGTGAATTCTGATAACCATGGTGTGAACTCATAGTCATTAAAAAAAAAGGAAATATGCCAAATTTATGTATTCGTTATCATGCAACAAATATAAAAGTATATTTCATTCAATGTGTCCATGTCTTATATTTTAGAAAAATGTTGTGTCTACGTGTTCGTGTCTAGTCACATCATATTCGTGTCCAGTATGTGTATCCGTGATGGTACAATGGAGAGGTACAAAGCTAGACTGGCTTGTAAGTGATTCATACAGAGTTTCATCCAATGGTGTTGATTACCCGAAGACTTTTTTCCCAGTGGAAAATATGGACTCCATGCGTGCTCTCCTTTCTTGTGCTAATGATCTAAGTTGAAGTATGTAGCCATTATATCGTTGATGTGAAGAATATCTTTCATCACAATGATTTCGAGGAAGAGGTGTATATGGAGATTTACCATTGTTTTTTCCCCCAAATAACTGAAGGGATGACTTGTAAGTTGAAAAAGTCTCTTCATGGGCTGAAGTTGTTTTCAAGAGCTTGATTTGATAGATTTTTCAAAACTTTGTTAAAATTTGGATATAAACAGAGTCATGCTGATCAATACAATTTTTCATCAAACAGTCGGGTCACATCATTATTGTTCTCATTGTTTATGTGTATGATTGAGTGATAACAGAGAATGATGTGAAGGAAGTCACTAAACTTAAAGCTCATTTTTGCTTAATACTTTGCAATCAAAGACTTAAGATTCATCGAGACTGGAATGGAGTTAGCAAAACTACTATCAATATTACTCATAAACCAGTGCAACATTGTATAAACAAACATTGGAGATTGAACGACACTGCATCAAAGAAAAGCTTAGGTAGGGTTCATTTTGTGTACCTTTGTGAAATCAAAAAATTAGTTGCCTGATGAGGCACTCAATAGCAAGCAAGGAATTAAATTTCATTTCGAAACGATCAAAACGTCCGAAATATTTCCGTTTCCATGGAAACAGAAACAAATCATTGATTGAATATCAAAATTCTTATATTTTGAGGTGTTTCGACCTATGTTTCTGTATGTTTTGACTAATGTTACGAGAATAAATTTTCAATTTTTTTTTTGTTTTCATCTTGTTTTTGAAACATCACGAAACGTTTTCGTTTCAAACTCACCGAAACTATGCACCGAAACGAAATTTTGATCCGGCAAGTTATTTCATTGCATTGTTTGCAAATTGGATATGAGTGATATCCATGTACTAACTCGAGAGGAAGTGCTATGGTGTGTTATTTTTGTCTAGGGGTGTTTCTTTATGTTATATAACCTCAGCTTTTATGCGATATAAGACGTGTTTGTGTGATTAAACACCTCACCCCTCACATAATATTCTCAAGTTTTAATCTGTTTGCTTTCTTCCTTTTCTCCAAAATTTCTCATCTTCTCCAAACCTAGAACTTTACTATCTAACTTTTACCCTTATGATGATTTTGGTAAGCCAACATAGTTGCCACTTATATCCGAAGAAAATCCAATTAAAACTGCTATAATAACCATCTGAATGGGCTGATTTTGCAACTAGACTTCTTTTAGTGGATATACCACTTGATGGTTCCAGCTGTCCCTATGAATCCCACTTATGCTGTGGGCAGACGTCTGCTTGTGTCTGGAATCTTATCTTACGTGGAAGTGTTCCTGTCTGAGACTTAACGAAAGCTTGACTTAGGTATTTCACTTGATACTGCCAAACCACCTGCTAATTGGGAAAAAGTCCTTGAAGGGATTCACAAGATGAGGTCTTCTGAAGATGCGCCGGTAGACTCTATGGGATGTGAGAAAGCTGGCAGTTCTCTCCCACCTAAGGTAATAATCTCTTCAATCTGGTGGTGATAGGTTTATCTTAAGTTGGACATATATGTCGAATATGGAACATATGATTGGCCTTGGGATTTCATGAATCACTTTTGGTGGTACTGTCTTTTGGTATTGTTCAGTGTGGGCTTATGGTTTTTAAAGCACCCTTATTTTTTACAAATTAAAATCAACTGTTTAATTAAACCAAAAGGGCAATTTCTTTATTTTGATGACCCCTTCACAATGACTGGATATTGAGTTCAAAACCGTTTAGAAGAAAAGTGGTCTTCTTGTAACAGCCTTCGTTACCCATTCCATAATCTTCAACCCTTTCATTCACCGATAGTGCAAATTTTAAATTCACGCTCATTAGTTCCTCATTCTTGTATATGCCATATCTTAAATTAATTAACTTTCATGCAAAGGATAAGTATTGTGCTAGTAAACTTATTCTTAATATTTATCTTTCCATCAGGAAAGAAGATTTGCTGTCTTGGTATCTTCACTTCTGTCAAGCCAAACCAAAGATAATGTTACTCATGGCAAGTTCTAATAGTACGAAATTTAAATTTTGTCAAGATATGTTTATGTGTTGTGTATTTTTTCCATTGTAGGGACTCCCAGCCATCAAAACTTGTGGTTGTGGTCTTAAATATGCAATGAAATATTTTGCATTAGTTGCTCTAGCTATAACTTCCTTTCTTTATACGAGGTTGGTCGATTGAAGATTTTCTTCCTGAGCTTAGTTGCTCTATCATTAACTTTCTTTTAAGCTTAATGGCAACTTAAATCGCACTTATAACATACCGTAAATTTTTATTTGAAGATCTTTTCTTTTGTAATCTAAATTGTTGAGTTTTTTATATTACTTTTGAAGTCCGTCATCTTTTTACACTAAAATTAAAATGCCTAATTTTGAAATCTGGGATCTTACATATATTCTTGCAGGATTATTCCAAAGCCATTTTGGTTGCTTCAGTGGTCTTTCAAGTGAAAAATGTCCACTAAGTAGCATTTTTTTCTCTTGCTATTTTTTCCTCCAAGTAAAAAGTTGCTTTAGATTTGAGCCTTTCAGATTTTGTAGAAACTTGTCAACTATAGGCTCCATGATGTGACATGTGTATTGTCCACCGCTTTGTTGCCTAATTTATCTGGCTCCACACCTGCATTGAGTCTGCAGATTTGAGGATTTAGTGCCAATCTTTTACCAATCCACGCATTATACAAGCTAATCATGGCCCACATGCTAGCATAAGTTCTCAATAAAGATAATTCATATGTTTTAGCTTGAAAAACAATATTTTATTTTGTTCTTCGTTAGATCATATGCATATACATTTACAGTAATATATGTAATGAAGGCTTTTTGATGGCACTCTGCACATTTGGTATTTTTTATCGGGTGCTCTTCACCACTCCTGCATCAACAGCCACACCCCTACCGTGAATTGGTCACTTGGTCCGCATTTCTTGAAAATTGACATTCCTTCCCTTCACAATTATTCACTATATATCTCTCTGATTATGCAGGAGCAATTCAGCGTCTCCTTCATAATGGTCTGCTAACTGCAGATACTATTGACAAAGCCGATGAAGCCACCCTCAAGGGCTTGATTTACCCGGTATGTCTTTGCCAAGTCAGCTTGATACATAGCATAAAATTTGCCTTTGTTGTCTGGATAAAACTCAATTTATGTACAATGAACAAAGAAGAACTTAGTGTAACAGAAGTATTGAGTGTTCAAGCTTTCCAACATCCCTTATGTAATTTTTTATGATAGTTTACTTTGGTAATTATTAATTTGTCCATCTTTTGCTTGATTAGGTTGGGTTTTACCCTAGAAAAGCTAGCAACTTGAAGAAGATTGCAAAAATTTGTCTCTTGAAGTATGATGGTGATATACCCAGTACACTTGAAGAATTACTCCTACTTCCAGGGATTGGTCCAAAGATGGCTCATCTGGTACAATCTTACATTTATTGCCATCTATGAAGTACGGACACGAGCATGAGATATGGGTGCGAAACGAGACGGAGACATCAAAATTCTAAAAAAATAGGACATGAACATGGCCAGAACACCCTAAAAGTATTTCTGATTTATTTATATATCAATTTATACCAATATAATTGTAGTATTACTAAACAAACAAAAAGTAGTGCTTAATGATAAATAAATTCTATGTCTAGTATCGTTATTAGGATTTTAAAACAATGGATCATAGTAGTCAATAATCATCGTTTTGTTTTGTGGAAAAAGCAAGCATGCATAAATATAATGATTGCTCTTATCTTCTTATTCTTTCCTTTAAGTAAACCTATTATGCATCTTTTGTTTTTATTAATAATTTTAAATAATATGGTAACATATGTTAAACAACTATCTACTCCAAAAGTTTAAGTTGTTGGAGAGGGTGTAACTTAAGTATTTATACTTCAACATGCCCCTCACATGCAGATTTTGGGTCTAGCACATGAAAATATTTTTAATTATTTGGGTAGCGATGAGATTCGAATACATCTACTCTAAAAGTTTAAGCTGTTGGTGAGGGTATAAGTTAAAAATTTATACTACAACAACATAATTAGTGCATAATAATTATGTATGTTTCTTACTATAAGACCGTTAAATGGCCAAGTTTCAAGCTTTCATAATTGCATAACACATTTATTTTTAAATAAAGCACGACCCAGGGAAGTGTCGGACATGACCAAAGAGTTTTGGATACGTGTCCGAAATAAAGAATTTCTAGTTATAGACACGGCTAAAAGGGTATTAGATACGTGTTTGTGAACTGTTGATCGTTGAGATGAACACATCACTTTCTTAACAGTGTCCTTACTTCTTAGCTCACCATTAGCGCATTGCCTCTGATTGCAATTGGCTTTGGTCGCGTGTACTTGTGCAGGTTATGAATGTAGGATGGAACAATGTTCAAGGGATATGTGTAGACACTCATGTTCACCGTATATGCAATCGGCTTGGATGGGTGTCACGACCTGGCACAACACAGGTATGATTTATTCTTCCTATGCTGACGGGTTACAACAAATGAAATCATGAGGTTGAATACCTGCTAAATGATCTAAGATTTTAACTTAAAACATTTTAAACTGTCCTTTTTTGAATAGATTTTTGAGTAACACGATGCCATTAGAAAAGGTTTCAGAGATTTGGTTTGCACCTTGATTTTTGACAGAAAAAGTCGATGAAAGAAGTGGATGTAGAATGAGCAATTCTGCACTACTGCTTGCATGGCCAAAAACTAGATAGATATATGGTTGCATCTCTATTAAAACTAAATGAAGCATTGTTTAAGGATCCCCACGATTTGATCATGCAGATGAATTTAAGGATGGGACAGATTGTGTGCACTTGAAGTTAAAGTTACACCGATGTGACTTTGGTTTCGTCACTGGCTTGAGATCTACCCAGTGGGAAGCACTGAAATTGTTATATTGTTTGTATATCAATCACTTTGTTGCTATTTTTTGGATTGGATTTTGCTCCTTAAAAAGCATTGGATCCTTAACCTGGAGAAGGGTAGGACATCAGATTGGAATATTTTGTGGATATATGCATATAACTTCCTCCAGATAGCACTTGGGAGTCTGAGCTAGTAAGATATTTTGTTGGTATTTTTCCTGTGTTGATCATGTTCGAATAAACTCCTTGACTTGAACCCCTTTTCGATGTGTCCATTACCAGAAGAATTTATGGGTATGACCTTATGTTAAACAAGTGTCAAAAGACAATGGAATCATTTAGATATGATGTAAATGAACTGGGCTCCTTGACATGCTAGTACATAATTTGACAATTTGATTCCCTTCCCCCAAAACCAAAAAAAGGAAACAAAAAAAAAAAAAAACCAAGTTTTTAAAAGAAACACTCCTTTTATAGATGGCTTTGGATCACTGACAATTCTTTGCTCCTCAGAAAACTTCATCTCCTGAGGATACGAGAAAGTCCCTGCAGTTATGGCTTCCGAAGGAAGAATGGGTTCCAATTAACCCTCTTTTGGTATGTGTGTTTAGTTTTTACTGAATGGAGATTTTCATGTGTTCACATTTTATTTAGTTGGACATTTGGGCCTCATTTTACAATTGCTGCTGTAAGATGCTCAGGAGTTCAGCTATAGTTTGCTACGACACATATCTGCCTATGATTTTCTTCTATGTTGATAGTTGTAGGAAAATATGATGTCTTAGAAAGGTATCCATTGAAAGGTGACCAATTGCCTTAATCATTACTTGACCTTTTACTTCGTAAAGTTTGACATTTAGAAGGATCACATTATAACTTTGTTGAGCTTTATCTCATATAGATGTGTAGCAATGTGTTGATTTTGAATCGGTGAAAAATAAAAATGAAAAAAGGAACATTTGGTTCATGGCATATAGGTGGTTCCCTTGAGGAAAATATTAGTTCTCAGAATTAAACCAACAGCTCTACATTAGCAAGTAAATTATGACGGTTAAATACTATTTACCCCCATGTGTTTTGGCTTTATAGCACTTTACCCCTTGTGGTTTATATATAATCAGATAACCCCCATGTGGTTTTTGATTAATATGAGCAATTAACACCATTGTGAAGACGAAATGAACGAAATGACATTATCACCCTTATGTATTTATTTTCAGTCAAAATCAAAATCCATATGAACCGCCAACTATTCACCATAGCCAGCGCCGATCCACTACACCTATCTCTTCTTCTCAATGCTACTCTCTCTAGCATTCCTTCTCACCTCCAGCTGTTCAATTCTCACAGTTGGTGCTTTCTTTCATTTCCATAACTCTGCAATCCACAAGCTACTACTGAGTATTGATGGTTATCTATAGATGGTTGAAGATGAGGTTTTGAACCTGTGAATGAGATGAAGCTTCGTGATAATTGGGTATTGAGCTTTTATATATCATCTCATTTTAGTTACCCATTTAACTAACACCGTTTTGCATTTGTCTTTGATAGATTGAACATTTGTTAATGTCCAGTCTGTCTCATACCTAGAGAAGCTTTTCCATCTTTGGAAAATCGGCCTTGTCTTCTCCCACCATATCTGTCCCTTCTCTCTAATAATACCAGCAATTGAACTTATATATTTGGTCTCTGCGATTGCACAAATTGCCGACGAATCGTACGTACCATCACCAAGCACCTTGCTTCATCTCTCTTATAAAAACACACAGACGGGGTGGTGTTGGGGTAACTGTGGTTGGCGTTGAAGTGGCTGGTGGTGTTACAATTTGTAGTTGACTGGTGGTAGCGTGGCTGGCGATGATTGTGGTAGTGGTACCTGAAAAAAGTGAGTTATAGGGAGATATGATTGGGTGGAGGTTGCCATGGAAGATCTGATTGTGTTTGTGGTTGGTGGTGGCCTTGGGAGATCTGTAGGGGTGGGTTTTTAACAGATGTAGAACAAGATGAATAGAGGGGCTATTTCTTCTTTACACGAGCATATTTGTCATTCTACGTAAAAGGTTGACTTTGGTCGAATATTTTGGTAAGTTAGGTCTCAAAATATGGCGTGTATGTTACAATCTCCATCAATTGTAACTATTGCACTTTAGTCCAAAATAATATGTGGATCACATAGTTATATTTGAACCACAAAGGGGGAAGTGCTACAAGCCTAAACCATAGGTGGGTAAAATGGATTTCACCCACCCATTATGATAATTTCAAACTGGACAGAAAGGTGGCCACTGATAATTTGATGGTAAGGATCAGGACCCTCTGTGTACTTGGCCTGATTGACGTATTGATCGTGCAAGAGAAACCTGGTTGGAAGGATTTCATCATTTTGATGCAAAATAGGTATCTATTTCATTTTATGGCCTTGGAGGTATCCCCTGAAAAGCAAATTCCACATAAAGTTCTGCAACAAGTTCACCTTGTCTTTTTTTATTGCAATTTTAGAACCTCATGTTTGTTGGAACATTAAATGTTATGATATTGTTTTGTAAACTCAATTTGACGTTATAAGTGGGTGATGCGCCTTTCTAAATTGCATTTTGAATAACTGGGCGGTGAATGAAACAGGTGGGATTTGGACAGACGATATGTACTCCTGTCAGACCTCGGTGTGGCATGTGCAGCGTGAGTGATTTCTGCCCATCTGCATTTAAGGAGACCTCAAGCCCATCATCCACGCCCAATAAGTCTGGTCTGAAGAAGAAGTTTAGATGAAACTGCTTCTGGGGGGATGCAGTTCTTCAGTTGTCCTCCCCAATATGTATCCTTTTGCGATTGAAGACCAAGGGAAAGCAGAATTTTTGGCTTTTGAGGTTATATTCTATGCTCAACTCTCTTGTATAGCTGTAAAGCTGTTTTTTTTTTGGGGTTTAGAAGAAATGGAATTGCATTGGAAGCAAATGATTATTTGGGAGGCTTCTACTTCGCAAAATCTGTTGATACTATGTTGTTATTTTGTGCTACATTCTACGAAAAGTATCTTCGAGGTTTAATGGTTTGGGCTAGTTGCGTTAGCATATGTACTGTGAACATGTTATGAAGTTTCAGCATTTCTTTTGCCCTTTCTAATCCCCGTACACTATGAATCAACCACTTGAACTAGTGGCTTGTAAGGCTACCTCCAGATTTTCAAAGTCCAGGTTGTTGATTTGCATGGTAGAAGATATGTAAATGAGGCAACTTATTATTGCTATTTGGAGGCCAAGTCTTGGTCAATGCTTGTGTACGAAGTGCTCATAAAGTTACCTTCATTATATGAGAAGGATTACACTTGGTATCTTATCTAAAGTTATTACAGAATAAGAGCGAGGATATGGTTTAATCTCACAAGAAGTATGATAAAATAGGATCGTTCGATATCGATCCTAATATTTAAGATCAATCCCAATAGTTTAAGATCGATTTTAATTTTACGATGGTAACATCACATTTTAAGGTTGTAATTTGATTCAAAATGAATAATACCTAATCTTTATGCGTAAGTCGTTCCCTTCTAATATTAGTTTGGCACTTGGTCTACTAGTTGATCTTTTGATCCACTGATTTGCCTTGGCTGCACTCCTGGGGACGTTTAAAAAAGGAGTTTTTAACCCAATAGATATTTTTTTGAATACATTTTTTTACCAGATCAGGTTCGTTTTCAACTTCATTTCCAAACCTAGTTGTTTTGGAAACATGTAAGTTTAATTGACGTCTTTACCTTAAACACATCAGACCAAATAATATTTTTACGAAAGAGACACTTCTAAACTTAAACACATCAGTTGAACTGATACGTTTAAAGGAATTGATACTAGAAGCCTTCTCTCTCTCCCTAAATTAAAATGACATGAACACGTCATTTAAATTGATGCCTTTACGGATGTCAATTCAAATGTCGGGTAGTTTTTAAAATTATGAAGGACACTAAACAATTTCAACGTATGCAAGCCACCAACCCTCTTTTCTCTCATCTTTCTCACCTCCTTCATCACAAATGGAATGACGTGATTAAACTTTCATGGATTTTTTTTGGTAAGTAAAAATAAAATAAAAGTTGGTCTATTTCTGAAAAAAAAACTTCATGGATTAACGTGTTTCATGGATCTGTTTTGATTGCAAGAAAATGATCCAATCGTCGTTGCATTTGTTCAGGAGTATGTTGAATCATTGCTATGATCTCGTTATGGTTGCCTGAGTTCCATTAATGATATATATCAGCTGAGTGTGCTTTTAGTACGGATAATACATGCCACCGATAATATATTTCAAGCTCACAGTGTTTATCATACAACTTTTGCCATCTTAGTCACTATTGCTGGAAATGAAAACCTGGAGGCAGATTATAAGTTGCAGGTTCAATAATTACACAACCGACTTGTGTCAAAGGACTATGTATGAGCATTGATGGGCTTATCGTGAAAGCCATGCCTTTGTTCATACAACGTTATACAACCATAATATGTGTAGGATCCACAATGAGGCATCTTTTTTGATGACAAACTTTCATCATGCGTGTAGACGAACTTCAATGTTGGTTGTGTGAGGAGGAACCTTCGTGGATTTGGTTAACATGCGTATGTTGATGTGCCTATAGGCATTTTAGTTTATGTTTTACATGGCAAGGACTGATGATTTATATAGACTCGATTTAAAACTGTAAGGTTGAACAGTATTAGAGTCTGACATGGCTTAATATTGATAAAGTTATGACATGATGTAACACTCATAAAATAATGAAATGACTGAAAATTGATAAAATAGTAGAACACTTATTACGTTGATAATACTGAGATGAGTTAGACATGACACGACTTGACATTGATTACACTTACAAACATTAATAACATCAGGACATGACTTAAAGTTGATATGACGTAACTTTGTTAAAGTAGATATAACTAAACACAAAGTGTTAGATCTGGAAGAGATATTTTTCATCACATTTTTTCATTTTTGATCTGACATATACTCATTGGATATATATTATTCATTAGCCTAGACATAATTTCATTTAGCAAATGTTAAATCTCATCCATATGAAGCTCTCATCATGTCGGTTGCAAGTTGGACTATATAATATTGACATCTACACACCAACATCATGATGTTCTCCTTTCGGACTTGACTAATTGTTGATTCGTAGTCTTCTATTTTCCTTCTTTGCATCATTAGTGAATGTCGATGTTGTACTGATATACCAAGTGCTCTTAACTTGGCATAATGTGTATCATTCATTACACAACTTGCTCACTCTCAACATACAATATAATACTCCTTTGGATCTGTAAAATTCTCACTTTTTTAATCATCGTTCATATTTTTTAATAGCTACACCCTTTGCCGTCTACAGTCGTTCAACGTGGATGATGCTCTCGATGTAGACATAATGTTAAATATAGGTGCTCTAAAAGTGTCTAAGGTGTATTGTTAAGAAATCGATTGTAACTGACAAATTCCATGAGTCACGTGCAACATATATCTCGACCTAAATTCACGATTATGATGTTTTCATCGTGGAAGACTGCAACAAGAAGGAAGGGGAAGTTCAAGCTACACTGGAACATTTGAAGACTCCTTTGAATCCTTTGAGCCTAGGAAAGGTAAAAGGCCTAGGCACTTAGTGACCTTTCTTTGAATTAACTTAGGTTACCTTAGGTGGTTAGAATCAAATTTAGGATTCGATCCATGACATAACTCTCGTGGTTGAGTAAAAAATATTTTTGAAACTCAACAGATAATTCCTAAAACACTATAAGAGTCATGTCATGGAGCCTCATTGGGTATCACTACTTGATACTCAATAGGTTTAATTGGGCTTTAAAGAACAATGGAGACTGCTTGATGGTCGCTTGCGTACGACTTGAGCAGTCATTGTTCACTAAAGGAAGAGTTGAAGGAAAATACTGGCAAGGCCATCCGAGCACCGTTGGATGGCAAGTCGAGCGATTGCTAGATGGCTCAGGTGTTGCGCTCTTCGCTTGAGCGGTCTCCTCCCCTAATGGCGGGCTGATTACTAGACCGGTCTGTAGCGAATTTGAGTTTTTGGTTGTGATTGTCAATTGCATGCTCTTTAAACACTTGCAGTTTTCACTTCTCACATGTTCGATAAAATGCTTACTTGCATATTTTGATCACTATCTCCTTGTGGGTGTTGGCTAAATTGGTGGTTGTGACTTCTTGTTGATTAGGAGGATTGGGTGCCATTTGTGTTGGTAGATTGGTGGAAATTTGGGGGTTTTGGTGGAAATTCCAATTTGGTTGATTTGTGGGTTGAATCAGGTTTAATTTGGACCTAAATTTCGCAATTGATTGCAAAACCTACGCAACCACCTTTAGGTAACACTACGTTCGAGTTTATCATGTGAGTAGGATCTGTACCACACTCTCCTAAATACTTGTATTTAAATCAGAATGGTACATCTATTTATCTGGCATGGTAGACAGGACAAGTCACATGATACTGAAAACTACTTTAATTGTGCACAATTTAGAAGTCTATGTATAGCTCGTGAACTTGGCATACAATTCACCTATGGAAAAGTCTTACATGTATGGCATCACATGTTTTGCATGGTCGACACAAATGATCAAACACATGTTGTCCACAATGTTGTGTTGATTCATCACATTAGTTATGAGACACACATTCTCATAGACCCACTAGTGTTAAGTCACATCATTATAATGATATTGACAACTATGTCATGGTCATTAGTGCTACCTACAACACATTGCATCACATTGTTAGTTTTTATTCAGCGGAGCAACATGCATTCTCATTTTTTAGTCCAACCATGCATTACAATCTGCATTTGTTGCTTGAAACTATGGGTTATCGTTGGGTGTTAGAAGATGAGTTCTTTTATCCGGTGAATCCTCATTTACATTACTTCGATAGAGTCATCAATAAAACGGTGAATGAGTGGGAATCGTTTAAGGCAAGGGATGTTTCGAGTCAAGATTTGCACACTTATAATATATACACGCCTTACCAAATAGTCATTAACCTGCCAACTGACACACCTTAATAAATGGAAAGACCATTCCTATGTATTAAAGTGGAAAACCATCGCATGACCATTCGTTTGAATTGGTACAAGCTTCTTTGAATAGCACACAAATGAGTTAAGGAAGGGTTGATGGAAGAAGTGCGTGCATGCTTATTGCTAAGTCGAGTACCAGGGTGGATTTCCAATGTTGAGATGTCGTACAAAGATCGCGACCCATGATTGAAACTTGTTATTTACAATTATTACGTGTAACTTTGTAGGTCTTTATTTCTTGGAAGTCTGGTAACTTGTATTATGTAACATATTGACTAAACCATGTTATGTATTAATATGATAAAAATCATGTAAATTTCATTATGGGAGGAATGAAACGAATATATAAACATATTAGCAAAAAAATATAATTAAATGTATATATAAGCTATGATTGATGAAGATAAATTGCTTACATAAATAGAATCATACAACTAGAAAAAAAGAAAACACAATATAAGCTAGGTGCCATACCAAGGAGGCCACCTAATTTGCTTTAACCGATGATGCTTATGTCAGGTGCTCCTTTTTGTATTAGATGTGCCACACCAACATGTTTACCCAATGTGTATGCTGACAATAGCCTTTACCTCGTCATTTTCCTCAAACTCTAGGGCCCCTCTTACCATAACCTCTACCTAAGAGGGGACCTACTTGCTTAAGCCCCTCTGTAGGAACCTCTTATCCCAATGATGCTGTGTCAATATCTACCAAAACCTAAAGGAACTGGGTCCTCCTACATAGATGTGCTTGACAAGGTCAAAACTGATGATATAAGTGGTGTCAAAACTGATGCAACATGGGGTGTAAACACTGATGGTC
The DNA here is from genome assembly GCA_951799425.1 of Ilex aquifolium. NCBI lineage: Eukaryota > Viridiplantae > Streptophyta > Magnoliopsida > Aquifoliales > Aquifoliaceae > Ilex > Ilex aquifolium. The sequence goes on along the minus strand of OX637401.1, from coordinate 10,822,705 downwards.
CAGTGGGTGGAAGAGGAGAGGTTAACACTGATAAAACATGGGGTGTAAACACTGATGGTCTAGTTGGTTGAATAGGAGATGTCAATACTAATGGGAAATGGTTGTCAACATTGATGGAATAGTGGGTGGAATATGAGAGATCAACACTAATGGGACAGGGGATGTCAACACTGACGAAATTGGTGTTATCAACACTACTAAAACATCATTTGTCCCAACAACATGAAGTGGAGAGACATCAATTATAATTGATTTATTGCAACATGTATTGATGATGCAGGTGTAGATGGTAATGAACATTCATCTAATCAGGTCAATGGTGTAGTGGATGGAGTAGGAGAGGCTCTGCAATGCCACAAATGATGCATGTTACGCAGAATTTCATGCTCCACGCATGAGTTATGATGTTCATATCCTCTGTAACATGTTGATCCTTTTGTATTTGTGACTTCTTGTAGGTTTCGACCACTAGTTTAACCAATTAGATCCTTCTAATTTTGATCAACTTTAACTTCATACTTGGATGTCACAATCAAATGGATAATATATGATTTTTATACTAAATTTTATACTTTGCACGTTGTCTATGATGTTCCTATCCTTTGCCATATGATAATCCTTTGTATATGTCATCTCTTTTATGTACTTTTCATGCAAAATTTAATGTGCCATACACCGAGTATATTGTTCTCATTATCAATGACATGACAATCTTTCATATTTGTCACCTTTTTTTTGAGTTTCATGCACTAGTTTAAGCAACTAGACCTTCCTAACTTTGACCAACATAACTACACAATGTGATGTCACAATCACATATGTAATACATGCCTTTTTCGTGAAATTATGAGTATCATTTGTCACTATTAACAATCAGAGGTGAATCCTATATCCAACATGAAGCAAGCATTAAAATAAGTTAAGGAATGCAAACTTTTCCCCAAAAGTAATAAGTAAAGACAAGATCACAATAGTTGATTATCATTTTCTCAAACTTTTCCATATAAAGAGCATCAAAATTTTTTCCAAGACATAAAAAGGTTTTTAAACACAAGCAGCGCAAATCACCCTCTACTTAGTTTACTTGCTCTCCATTCCTGAAACATTTTACTGCCAACTGGGCTCTAAATGTTGTCCACTCAGTAGATGTCTCAACTGTGGTGATATTGTCATCGTGCGCTTCATTTTCCACTTCAAGCCCTGCTGCATCTAACTTCGTCTCAACCAGTTCCATTAGCATCTCATTTCTAACGTAGTTATGAAAAAGGAAACAAACTATTAATCCTATTTTGTATTTTGATGGGGGTAGTGAGAAGGAGTGCTTAGAATTGCCCATCGCTTCTTAAGAAGCCCAAAACACCTTTCAATCACATTTTTTGGCAGAAGAATGCTACATATTAAAGAACTTTTCAGGAGTTTTAGCTTGGTGACTTTCTATCCCTCTCTCCATTCCTTCAAGTGATACCATTGACCCCTAAATGGGGCAAGAAATCCCTCACCATTGGTATATCGCACATCAACAAGGTAGTAGGTACCACAATCCACCACCAACCTATTCCTTCTAATCATAGCATCTCTAAGCCCTCTACCACCTGCTGCTGACCCTTCCTACCCCAGCAACATGTAAAGGAAACACATATCTTGTGAGCATACTCCTAAGACATTAGTAGCTATTTCATGATTTTGAGATCGATACCTTGCCTTGTCCTTAAACTGGCCCATGAATGCTTATATATGTCCCATCTAAGGCAACAACATAACCCTAAAAAATAAAAATCAAGTTAAGAATCGAATTTTACGTAGGTTGAGAAGACTGACCATAAGAAAAAATGTATTGAAAGTTGGTTGTGTACCTTGAACCATTTCCACTTCTCATATGTGGAATCTTCTGATACTAGCTTAGGACTTTTGAGCAAGTGGCCTTGCAATCTTATGACAACATTTAGCACATTTTGAAAGTGTTTACTAATAGTCTCACTAGAACTCTTAAATTGTTGTTTTATCACTCGATTTTTAAAGTGATGTGCAAGAATATGTAAGAAAATAATCACTTGTTCGTTGATATCCATGTTTTTGGTATGTTATAGCTTCCCTATTTTCTCAAGCATGGAACATAACCTAATGAATGTACGTCTATTCATCCGCAATTGATCAATAAATGTGCTATCAGTCGCATAAGCATAGCCGTAGACAATAGCCCTCCTCTGAAAGAAGTCATAGTGATACCGTTGACTTCTCAAAGATTTTTCCCTTATATAATGAACCACAATAGCAGCCATGATATTGGGAAAAAAAAAATCAACCAAATGCATGATATTGATCCATAACATATACAGCGTAACCAATTTCTTCTTCCTTATCATTTTCCTTTGTGCTAAACTTAAACGAGCCATAACTGTCACGCTACAAATAAAAGAATTCAGGAGAACACCAATACAAAATCCTAGAAGGGGGGCATACATTAATCCATTAGGCAACAAAAATTCATGTTACTGTCTAGTTCTATGAATTTTGGACAGTTAAATTAACTTTTATTGTCTCAATATCATTGTCCTATGTTATAGTTACAGTGTCACTGTTACTGTCACTGTGCTGCTGTTATTGTCTCGCTGTTGCTGTTACTGTCTCACTGTCACTGTCCATTTTGTAATATAGCTATTTATGTCATTAAGGATAAATTAGTCTTTATGTATTTAATTATCTTTTAAGCCCCAAAAAGTACCAGCATGTCCTTATCGACCAAAAAGTCCACAACTGTGGACCGGCCTCCAAAAGCCCTAATAATAATGTCTATAATTGGAACCCAAACTAAAAGTAAACAAGTTCTCAAATTAAATTAGACTGGACTCAAAATCCAAACAAATAATGCCCAAACAAAATCTTAGCCCAAATAAAAAGTTAGCCCAAATAAAATATAAGTCCAAATAAAATAAAAAACTCAAATAGAATAAAACCGAAACAAAACCTTAACCCAAATAAAACATACACCATAAACAAAACAAAAACCCAAATAGGATAAGGCCCAAACAAAACAAAAGCCTCAAATAAATTAAAGCCCAACCCATGAAGCCCATAAAGGGCTACTTACGTAAATTAACCTTATGGCCACCCTAACTCTATAAATAGGAGGCTAAGGGGGGGGGGGGGGGGAGAACATGAGGCTAAGTAGCAAAAAGAAGGCAACAAGAGGCCGAGAAGCTAGGAAGCCAGGAAAAAGAAAGCTCTGCCCAAGTACACCCAATCCAAGCCCCACAAATCTGTCTCTGAGGAGAAGAATACACTACCAAGGTCTTTGTTCAAGAGACCAAAGATCAACACAAAGAACAGTAAGAAGATTTACCAAGGTAAACCCCAAACCGAAGATCGAGATTACGCTGATCTAGCCCTCGCCTTCACCAAATCTACCAAAGTTTCCTCAAATTGAAGATCAAGAGTGCTTGTTTTCCTAAATTGTGCTCGTATCTCTAATATGTATGTAATGTGTTTCCCAAGCGTATGAGGAATGTGCGGTGTAGTAACTCGAAAATCTCCCGAGGTCATCTCCTCAGGAAACAAGGTTAATTTGAATGGTGATAAATTGCAAAATAAAATGAAAACTCTTGCATTTTTGAAAATTGTTGAGAATGGAAACTAGTGTAATGAAATCAAATGGAAAATAATATGTTAATCCTTGAAAATGTAATTAGCCTATTGATTCTCATTTATAATTCATCCAAGCTTATAATCAAATTCACTCGGACGGATTATATTCAACAAAAATCAGATTTTGAACAATATGTAGTTTGTTGTGCAAATAATAATAATAATAATATGTAGCTTTGAAGATAGGTAGTGATAGCTAGAATTATAGATACTTTGATGTATTTATAAACTTCAAGCATTACCCGTGCCGGAAAATTCGTCAACGAGAAATCAAAGTGATCACATAACAAAAAAATTTTGGAATTGATTTTTCCCATCTACAAGCCTCCTTTCAGTTATAATCCATTAGAAAATCAATATTACTTGATCACAAGTGAGAATCCTCCCTTGGATTGCGCTGAAACTTAGCCGGAAGTAAAATCCATCAAATTAAAATTAGCAATGATCAATATGTAAATCAAAGGAAAATAAACAACAATGTTGAAAGGATTAGCATCACTAAGATACACTACACAATAGTAAGTTCAAATACAAGAAGAAAATCCAACAAAAAAACTTTGAAATGAGATATGAAAATTTCACTTTTCATCTTCTCCAAAACCAGACAAAAATCTAACACTCAACAACAATTCGTAAATGCTAAGACAAATACTAATACTCAGGCAAAGGCCCCTTTTCGAATGTGTGTAGCAAGATTTATATAGCAAGCCCATCCTTCTCCTTCCTCCCTAGTATGAAGTGAAGGGTGGTGGTCAATTACCAAAGAAGCTTCCTCTCGCCGGTGTCATCCAATTGGAGTTCACATATGATGGCTTAGAGGAGCCAACAACCAATCAAGAGATGGGTACTAGGTATTGGTACCCACCCATGGAGTATACAAGTGGATGGAGGAGTCCTCACGCGAACGGATGAGAGCTCAGGACTTATGTGTTGTATTTGTGTGTTGAAGAACTGGTATAAGAGTGAGGATGACCTGGTTGGAAGCTTTATGTTGAGGTTTGTACCAGTGCAAAGAGTGGATGAACCGGTACAACAACTTCTATCCTTTGATGAACTAGTACATATGACTAAGTTGTACTGGTACAAGCATGTTCTATAGCCCAATGAACCAGTACAAGTTGTACTAGTACAACATGATCTTTTCCTATTTTTTGATGTTGTTGCTCTGGTTCACTTCCTCTTCTTTCCCAAGCTTCCCTATGACATTTAATTTGAATCCAGAACCTTCCCTCTTCACCCTTTGTACCTACAAACTTCAATACACACACTTAAAACAAATTTGTAAAGATAAACATCAAGAAAATGCACAAAGTGGCAAGGTTAAATAATGAAATTTACAAAATTATGTGCTCAACAAAGAGACACGTCGACCTGGTCCTTATCTTTGCCAAATCCACAGAAACATCCTCAAATTGAAGACCAATAGACATGTTGATTCAATCATCGTCTTTACCAAATCAACTGACAATCAGATGATTGTGCAAGTGAGAAACAAGCTGAATAGAGTCAACACCACTTTTAGTAATCAAAATCAAAGCATCAAACGGTTGTAATTTAACAATCTTTAGTGTAATTTTACACGAGATATTTTTTTCGTTACAAACTTTTGGCACGCCCAATGAGGCGCTCTCTTGTCTCATCTCTCAAGACAAAGATCCAGCAAGCTTACCAACAATGACAACTAAAGAAACTTGGATTCTTTCCATAAACAAGTCCAAAAAACGTAGATGAAGAATTAGTCCCCAACAACCGCGCTCAAACAAAGGCAGGAAAATCTCAACTCTAGACATCAATCGAGCACTATTCCAAACAAAGCAAAAAGAAGGCTGTTTCGACAAAGAAAAAGTCATCTGTCTATTCTTCCACTAATCCGAAAGAAGATACTGGTGATTCTTTATTTGATAAACACTCCAACATGGGCTCGAGGAGTGGATCCTACTTTGAAACTTTTCCTATAAAATTTGGTAAATATTTTATTAGAATTTTTGGCCAATGTTTTATAGAATGGTGAACACAAAAGGAAGGGTCTTCAATTCAAACCCAAATACACAGTTAATGCGGTCTCTCAAATTAGAAGCACACAAAGTAACAGTGACCTCAAAGAATAAGGGTTTAAAGTGTGTTTCTGTTGATTTTTGCATGTGCGTGTTGGTGTGTATGAGCAAGAAGAGTTAGAGAAATTGGGAGAGGGAAGACATACCTAAGAAATGCGTGAGCAACATCGAGATGTAATGGGATACAATAAGGAGGGTATGCGTGAGAGAGAGAATAACAACTTTGCAGAGTTTGGAGGGAGAGAGAGGAGAATTGGGAAAGACATTAGGGAACGAAATAGGCGAGACATTAGGGAAATATTTTTAGGATAGCATTTGGTATGGAAAGGATATCACAAAGATCGCCTTCTATTATGGAAATGACATCACAGTGATCTCCTTCTCTGTGTTCGTACCGTGAATTAGGGCATGAGAGAGAGAGATAAAGAGTTGGACTACAGAGAGTTTCCTGTGAACATAGGAAAGGTATGTTTGTGTGCGTGTATTGGGGCGTTTAAGAGAGAGACATAGTTTGGGCAAGCATGAATTAAGGCCAACTACATTACTTGACCAATTGGGATTAACGTGATGTTACGAAAGGAATTGGGGGACCCAATTTTGGGACTTCAATTTTGAGCGGCAAAAAAAATCAATAATTAATTTGGTATGTTGGATTGAAATGATTTGAGACGTTAATAGCTTGAGATAGCGTCGTCTATCGGATGAGGCCTTATTTTGTCACGAAATGATCTCGACTGTTTTTTTATCTTTGGATTCAAATTTCACTCTACTTTCAAACTCATATACACGGTTAATGGGGTCTCTTAAATCCGAAGCACACAAAGTGACAATGACCTCAAGGACTTAGGTTTTAAAGTGTGTGGCTCTGTCACTTTGTGTGTATATGCGTGTTCGTGTGCATGAGCAGAACGAGATGGAGAAATTGAGAGACGGAAGACATACCTAAGCAATGCATGAGCAACAATGGGATGCACATTGATATAATAAGGAGGGCAAGAGAGAGAGAGAGAGAGAGAGAGAGAGAGAGAGAGAGAGAGAGAGAGAGAGAGAGAGAGAGAGAGAGACTTTGCAGAGTTTGGAGGGAGAAAAAGGAGAATTGGGGAAGACATTAGGGCATGAAATGGGCAAGACATTAGCGCAATATTTTGGGGATAGTTTTTGGTATGGAAAGGAGATCATAGAGATCGCCTTCTGTTATGGAAAGGAGATCATGGTGATCTCCTTCTATGTGTTCATAGCGTGAATTGAGGTGTGAGAGAGAGATAAAGAGTTGCTTGTGAACATAGGAAATGTGTGTTTGTGTGCATGAATTGGGGAGAGAGAGAGAGAGAGAGAGAGAGAGAGAGAGAGAGAGAGAGAGAGAGAGAGTTGGGGCCAGAGTGAATTGGTGCCAATTGCATTAGCGTGATGTTATGGAACGAATTGGGCGAATTAATTTTGGGACTTCAATTTTGGAAATTAAATTTTAAGCGGGAAAAAAATTTAAGAATTAATTTGGTATATCGGATTGAAATGATCTGAAATGTTAATAGCTTGAGACAGATTGATGTAGCGTTATCTTTTGGATGAGGCCTTATTTTATCACGAAATGATCTCAGCTGATTTTTGTCTTTGAATTCAAACTTCATTCTACTTTATTATATAGATGAAACAAGAGAAGGGAGCCAATTGTGCCACCAGAGTGCTAACATCGTATTGGTACATTTTGTGCCTGTTAGCACAAATGTAGTTGGCAGAACTTCAAGAAATGTAAATGTTTTTCTTTTTTGAACTGGAGGAAATGTAAAGGTTGATGGCGTTAAACATACATAAGTACTTACCGAAAAAAACAAACAAACAAATAATGGCTTTCTTTAGTAGGCAATACATCTCCATGACTAAGACTACAATAAGAAATATTATGTCTTATGTAAATAAAATTAAATTAAAATTAAGATACAATTTGCTAAAATTTGTAGTAATTCGGTCAATTAGATTAGATCAAATTTTTTTTATTGTGAACAAATATGGATATTGACTGTAACAATAATGAAATATATCCACTCAATAATATGATCGCATTCAGATTGGAGATTTCAGATCAGACTCGGATTCAGATCCAGCTTCGATCTGGATAACCCAATCTAAGGATGTCTAAGTACCCCCAATAAAATATTACATAAGAAAAAAGCTAGTAAATTTTTTTTATTTTCAAAGCCCAAAAAGATATAAAAATCTCACAACTGTAGCGGTAGGGGTGAAACTGGTTGGATTAGGAGGTCAACCTAAACTCAATCCAAGATATGAAATATTCAACCCAAGCCCAACCCAACTTGAGTTTTTGCTTGAACAATTTCAACCCAAGCCCGACCAGTGATTAAATTTTTGAACTCGGGTTAAGCTTGGCATATAAATTGGATTAAACTTGAGTGAAAATTGGATTTCTCCTTAATTAAAAATCAAATTGAACCAAAATAGGGTTTAGTTTGGTGTTCAATCCTAAAATTAAAATTAAATAATGTAAATGTTCCCTTGACCAAAACTAACTTAAAAATAGAAAGAAAAAAAATTCAAGTATGGAATACGCTTAAAATATCAATAACTTTGAATATATGTATAGTTTTTTACTTTTCTGGGTTCAGGTTGAACTTGTCAACCCGAATATAAATTGAACCAAAATAGGGTTTAGTTGGGTGTTCAGCCCTAAAATTAAAATTAAATTATGTAAATGTTCCCTTAACCAAAACTAACTTAAAAATAGAAAGAAAAAAAATTCAAGTATAGAATACGCTAAAAATATCAATAACTATGAATATATGTATAGTTTTTTATTTTTTTTCAAGTTTTGAGTTGAAATCATGTTGAACCCTGGGTTCAGGTTGAACTTGTCAACCCGAAACACCAACTCGAATATTGTTCGAACTCAATTTGTGTAATGTTTTTTTGCCAAACTCAACCCAAGTACTAAAAATCTCAACCCAAATATTAAAAATTTTGAATTCAGTTCGAGTTAGTCCGTCTAAGTTCCACCATTATCAAACGGGTAGGGCTAAGTGCTTGTAATTCTCATCTATCTACTACTCTACTGTGCGGGGAGATTTCTGCACAATAAATAAGATGACAGATCTCTCCCTTGGTGAGCTCGCGTATGTCTGGAACGTCTCCTAAACGGAACCCCTCTTGTGCTTCCAACAGTCAACGACTATAGAGCTACGAGCAGGACCTTAAGAACGGTGGGTAATGAACAATGGTGGAACCCCCTTCTGTAAACACTAATCACTGAAAAACTCTCAACAATGACCTATTACTCAAGAAAGAAGAGTTAGAAGGGCGCTGAAGTGTTCTCCGGCGTGACCCCTCCTACGCTCAAGTCTCGAGAGAGGGTTTGAAAACAGTATTGTATTGCTTGGAGAAGGGGTTGTATACCTTTGCTTGGAGTTTGAGTGTACTATTTATACTTTTCAGGAGTTTACTGAGGCAGACAACTGGGTCTCCTTGGAGGGAATGCTCCTGGTTGGTTTGTACAGGGGACAACATCTAGTGCATAGATTAGAGCACCTGCTTTTCGCTGGACCAGGTGTCTTCGCAGGTTCGCACTCGGGACCCCGAGCACTTAATATGTTGGAGTTTGACCCAAACTCTCTAAGTGTTTTATTCCTTATTTATTTGTATTAGTTTTTAATTAGAGTTTTAATGGATTTAAGAGTTTTTACCCATAAAGTATTTTGATTAGTTTTGAGTTGTTTAATTAAAGTTAATGTATAATTAATTTATTAGTTAAAGTTTTTAAGTCTTCTTGTGTGTTTTAACCAAACATCTATGGTGACATAAGCTTTTGGGTTGAATTTTTTTTTTCGACAGAACCTTTGATGCCGTCCTAGCGTTGTCTTCTTCAGTTTTTATGTTTCTTGATTTCTTCTTTAATTTTTCCTTTAATTAAATAATTGTGTGTGAGAGATTATTTTTTGAGTGCTTAATATTATTTTAAAATTCTACATCTGGTATTAGAGCCAATAGGAAGGCAAATAGGAACGAATTCGTTCAATGTCCCGTTGAAAAATTTGACGGGAGATCAAATTTTCACCATTGGAAAACACAGATGGAGTTTGATTAGCACTCAAAAGTAGCATATTGTTATGCTCTTTTTGGACTAATTATACTTTGATGGAGTTTAAATGATGATATTTTAGGTTCTAAAGTGAAGGAAAGTCCAAAGGCATCCAAGAAGTACATCTGAGGGACAAATGCCGAATTAACGCAAGACCAAGGGAGCAATGTCAGGAGAATGCAAAGAATGAAGGACAAAGTGTAATAAATGAAGGACAAAGTGTAATAAAAGCATTTGAAAAATCAGCATGCAAAGCACCACCGTTCACTTGCCCACTTGCCCACTTGCCCACTTGCCTTCCCAAGCCTATAAATAGGCAGCTCTTCTTCAGCTTTAAGAAGGCCAAACCTGAGGGAGAAATTAAGAGAGTATTTTTTTTAGAGAGTTTTTAGAGAGCAAAATTTCTTTCATCTTTTGTAGTTTCCATTTCAATTCATGTATTGAAGATTTTATGCTTATGTTCTTATGGTAAGAGTTCTTTCTTATAATTGTCATTTCTTTATAGCTTTTATATTTACTTGCTTATATAAATATAATGGAAGGCTGAGCCTCCTCTACTAAGTGTTTTCTTTTATGTTTTTATTATATCTTGGTTGTGAATTAAACACCAAGTAGTTAGTGTTTTTCTTTTATGTATTTTTATCTCTTGGTTGTGAATTAAACACCAAGTAATTATTGCTTTCTTTTAATTTAAGTATTGTTTTCTTTTACTTCCATTGTTGGAGCTTCCTTCTTCCCCTTAGAGGAGTGAAACTCTTCCACCTTTTTAGTGCTTTACCAAAGTCGGGAAGGGTGGAACGTGATTCACTTGTTCTTTGTCGAAGAACGACTCCTTGTTTAGATATTTTACTTTAGAGTATTTTACTTTGTAACACCTTTTGGGGATGAGGACTATTCATCATTCTAGCTTTACCATAGCTATGAAGGGTGAGTAGTCCTCATTCACTCTTTGGGAAGGGATGATAGATATGTAAAAGATTAATCCGGACATTATGTTTGTGTATCACCTTTATGCTTAAATGTTCTATACTCCACTTGATTTTTGGGTGATTGAATGCACCTAGCAAAGTAAAGGTACTTTGTATAATCAACGGATCTTTCTATGATAAATGGATGACTCCTACACGGAAAGATCCATTGATACCCTTCCTAAATTGTGCATGTGATTTTTCGATTGGCCACCTTCTGATCACATGCCTCGTGAGAGACAAGTCACTATAATCGAAGTGAACTTTTGCTGAGAGCATTCTACGAGAGGTTTGTGAAATCGAAGCTATCCATGGAAGGTAGTAAAATGGAGTGTTTGTTATATAACAAGTCACCTTCCATGGATAGCTTCGATTTCACAAACCTCTCGTAGAATGCTCTCAGCAAAAGTTCACTTCGATTATAGTGACTTGTCTCTCACGAGGCATGTGATCAGAAGGTGGCCAATCGAAAAATCACATGCACAATTTAGGAAGGGTATCAATGGATCTTTCCGTGTAGGAGTCATCCATTTATCATAGAAAGATCCGTTGATTATACAAAGTACCTTTACTTTGCTAGGTGCATTCAATCACCCAAAAATCAAGTGGAGTATAGAACATTTAAGCATAAAGGTGATACACAAACATAATGTCCGGATTAATCTTTTACATATCTATCATCCCTTCCCAAAGAGTGAATGAGGACTACTCACCCTTCATAGCTATGGTAAAGCTAGAATGATGAATAGTCCTCATCCCCAAAAGGTGTTACAAAGTAAAATACTCTAAAGTAAAATATCTAAACAAGGAGTCGTTCTTCGACAAAGAACAAGTGAATCACGTTCCACCCTTCCCGACTTTGGTAAAGCACTAAAAAGGTGGAAGAGTTTCACTCCTCTAAGGGGAAGAAGGAAGCTCCAACAATGGAAGTAAAAGAAAACTATACTTAAATTAAAAGAAAGCAATAATTACTTGGTGTTTAATTCACAACCAAGAGATAAAAATACATAAAAGAAAAACACTAACTACTTGGTGTTTAATTCACAACCAAGATATAATAAAAACATAAAAGAAAACACTTAGTAGAGGAGGCTCAGCCTTCCATTATATTTATATAAGCAAGTAAATATAAAAGCTATAAAGAAATGACAATTATAAGAAAGAACTCTTACCATAAGAACATAAGCATAAAATCTTCAATACATGAATTGAAATGGAAACTACAAAAGATGAAAGAAATTTTGCTCTCTAAAAACTCTCTAAAAAAAATACTCTCTTAATTTCTCCCTCAGGTTTGGCCTTCTTAAAGCTGAAGAAGAGCTGCCTATTTATAGGCTTGGGAAGGCAAGTGGGCAAGTGGGCAAGTGGGCAAGTGAACGGTGGTGCTTTGCATGCTGATTTTTCAAATGCTTTTATTACACTTTGTCCTTCATTTATTACACTTTGTCCTTCATTCTTTGCATTCTCCTGACATTGCTCCCTTGGTCTTGCGTTAATTCGGCATTTGTCCCTCAGATGTACTTCTTGGATGCCTTTGGACTTTCCTTCACTTTAGAACCTAAAATATCATCATTTAAACTCCATCAAAGTATAATTAGTCCAAAAAGAGCATAACAATATGCTACTTTTGAGTGCTAATCACACCCCCCAACCTAAACATTGCTGGTCTCTAGCAATAAATAACAGCATAACAAAATCACTTTCGTAGATAACACGATTGCATTTAGCATATGCAATAAGCCGTTAAACCCCTAGGTGATTCCTAGTGGACGAGTTTTGTCTCGTGAAGGTTTTCAGTGAAGCTACCTACAAACTCCATTGTGAAAAAAAATGTGTATATGCATTAGCACCATGATAGTTGAAACCTTTTTTTTTTTTTTTAGAACATAGAACACTTCTCTGTCATTGGTACGTAATATATGCAAAAATAAACACTTGTTATATTGGTATTTGAAATTCCCTATGTAGTAAGAATGATCATTCTAGCAACAAGAATTGTTATATAACAAACACTCCATTTTACTACCTTCCATGGATAGCTTCGATTTCACAAACCTCTCGTAGAATGCTCTCAGCAAAAGTTCACTTCGATTATAGTGACTTGTCTCTCACGAGGCATGTGATCAGAAGGTGGCCAATCGAAAAATCACATGCACAATTTAGGAAGGGAGTGAAGTTTAAGGAAACAAACTAATCATGTTTGGCATAATCTCATGAAAGAATATTGATACAATTTAAAGAAATACTATTTACCATACCCCAATTTTGATTAACAACACATACATGTAACAGACTTAAGATCAATTAGAGCTTTTCATAGGTTGTAGCGTGGCCAGAGGTCAGTGGCTAATGAAATGACGTCAGAGGTTTTCAAAAGCTATCTTTTCATTCTGTAATGTAGCACACTTCTTTCTAGCTTTTCGACATTTTGCCCAGAAATGATTTCTTTTTCTTTTTTTTTTTTTTTTCATTTGTTCCCATTGATTCTCCTTGTCATCGAAAAGTAATCTCCACAGTTTTCCCATTTCTTTGCATTTCTGTGTCATATTGATTAATAAGAGTGTGCAAGAAAATTTGATAGCAATGGTGTGTCCAGTATGTTTTCTTGTGGCTTGGTAAATATTTGGGTTTATCAAAGAAGAAATCATACATTGAGGGCTCAAACATGGCTGACTAGGGAAATAATTTTGCAGAAAAAATGGCTAAGGCTCAATATCAAATCAAAGATGGCCTAAAATCCTTTCTCAAGTATGTGAACATGTATGTGTCGTATGAACAGATTTCTTGGGGATATGTCAACAGATTACCTTAGTTGCGTCAATCAAAGCAAATTTAATGAGATTATTCAAAAATAGAGAGTGAAAGACCTTACTTGAATAAATGTTAATTATCTCTCAAAAGTATGATAAGGCTCAAAACTTACCATGGTATTCTTTATCATCTCCACTGGTAATGTCAGGTTTTTCATGGAATGTCGGTTATATACCGATTCTATTTTTGAGTCTGGTCATTCTGTACCTTAAGAATAACAAATAGCAATATACATTTGACATTTAAGCATAGAGAAAATACCATTTTTCAAGGAAGTGGTTTTTTTTTTTTTTTTTTTTAGAAAACAAGAAAAATAAAATTCAAAATTATAAACATACTCATTTATCTATGAAAATTGAAAGAAGACTAGATGCACCAATTAAACTTGAAAAACTATGGCGTCTCAGGATAAGTCCCTACCCACACTACAGGTTGGCATTTTAGGACATTCCTTACTCCGCCCACATACTCATTTATCTATGAAAATTGAAAGAAGATAAAATGCACAAATTGAACTTGGAAATTTATGGCGTCTCAGGATCAAATCCCTACCTACACTGTTAGTTGGTAGTTCGGGACGTTCCTTACTCGGCCCATATTTTTATTTCAACAACTAGACTTTGTACAAAAATATTTTACAAAAGAGTTCAGACCCTTATCTTTCATTCCAAAACACATTTTTCCACAGCTTTGTCTTTAATAGTCAAAATCTAATCCGAGTCATCGCTTGGATCTATGTCATTATCAGTGATCCTTCCAACTTCTTGTCGCACATAACATGTAAGTCCCGGACTGGCATAAGATGGCGTGTCAGGATAATCCTTGCTCTGCCCATACACTATCCAGTTTAATCGATCGGTTACATGACCCGAAATTGGTTCAGAACACTGATTATGTTCTTTCATATGAAATATCCTGCCACAATGGTAACAAGCACCCAGTCGTGTAGCACGACGACGTTTAGAATAACTACTTCGGCCACACAATGGTTGTTGTTGTTTCTCTCGGATTTCAATTTTTCTCACATCCCTTGCTTTTCTCATTATCACAGCATGCACATCAGATGGGAAATTGCGTAGAACTCCTAGACTAAACCAAAAAAGTTTAGGATCCATGCTTGCTAAGACAAAAGACACTCTATCTGGTTCTTTAACGTCTGCCAGTCACAAAGACTGTTGAAGCTGCATCCGATATGATCATGAAATATAGGCACAAATACTAAAAAAAAAACGCAATCCAGAATAGACAATTTTTTTTTTTTTAGATCTAAAACTAAAATTACAAATACAAAACTAGAGAAAATATACCAAAATACAAGCGGAAGGAAGTAGATTTAGGATGAAACAAACAAATTGACGAAGAAGGAATAAACCCAGAATACATAGGCTTGAGGAGGATTATTTGGCAAATTATCAGATCTTACTCTAACAGCAATTACAGCATAGTCATTGGAGGGCATAGCAAATTCACAAGGAATTTTATAAAGACAAATAGCCATGAGAATCACAAGCTGTAGAAATCAAATTTCAAATATATATATAAATGAAATTACAAACAAGCAATACTTACAACACTAGCACTAGTGGGCTAGTGGAGATAAGGTTGCAGTAGTGAAAGTGTATGACGCTTGGAAATGAGGTTGTAAGGTACAGATCTGTTCATCTGCCGAAACCTACAAACAAAATACAACAATTACTCAACTCAAGGAATATCTGGGTTTCTCTGGAAACTCCTCATCCTAAGTGTGAGAACACAAAGATCACCCAGGTACAAATACAAACATATAAGGCAAATTATTAAACAAAAGACTGGATCTTCGGCGTATATGGTCATGGATTTACAGGGGGTGAGTTGTTTTTATAGAGAACAGAAAGAACGACGACGAAGAAGAAGAGAAGAAAAAGAAAGAGAAGAAGATAAGGGAAAGAGAAAAGGGGGGAAACAACACCGGTGATGGTGGAAGAAAAAGAAAAAGGTGGAAGGCCTAATAAAGGCATTCCTCAGATTTTTTTTTTTTTTAATATAAGAAAGTGTCGGCAGGAGCTGGCAGGCAGAAGAAAAGAAAAAAAGAAGAAGAAAGGCAGTGGGAGGCCCCCCCCCCCCCTTTTTTTTTTTCTAACTTTACTTTCGGCAGTGTCGGCAGGCGCAATAATAGCAGCAGGCGCAATAATGGTGCATAGTAATAAAAATGAGTAGAGTAAGAGAACACCTCGCACTTGAGCTTTGACCCATGCACCGATATCTGAAACTAGGAACAACAAAATTATACAACAAAAGAAAGTGACATGCATTAAAAATAACATTAATAAATAAAAGCAACTGTACACTATTGTAGAAGGATTTTAGCAAAAACGTTCAAACGTGTTGTAACGTTCGAACGTCGAATCAAAATTTTTTACAGACTCGGACCTTCAGCTTTCATTCCCAACCTCAGTACACTTTTCCACAGAGGTCAATCTGATTCCCCCTCCGTATCTGTGTAAAATGGACAACCAGTAACTCTCCCAACTTCCTCTCTCACAAATCGGTTAAGCACAGTACCGGAATAGCATGGCGTATCAGGGTAATCCTTACTCAGCCCATTCACTATCCAGTTTAATCGATCGGTTGCGCGACCGGAAATTGGTTCAGAACATTTGTTGTATCTTTTCTCATGAAAGTATCTGCCACACTGTTTACAGGCACCAAGTCGTGTAGCACGACGACGTTTAGAATAACTGCTTCGGCCACAGAGGGGTTTCGCTTGTTTTTCTTTGATTTCAGCCTTCCTTACTAATCTTGCTTTTCTCATGATCATGGTATGTACATCAGATGGAAAAGTACGTAGGACTCCTAGACTAAACCAAAAAAGATTTACATCCATGATTGATACTCTATGACCCATTATCTGGTTTTTTTACGTCTTCCAGTCACAAAGATGATCAAAACTGACCCACAGATATTATCATTAATACAAAGTACATAATTTGAACAGATACAACAATAAAAACAAAAAAAAAAAAAAAAATTTACAGAAAATTTTACGGGTTCAATTACGGGTTCAACCTGCGCAGATCAACTACTGTAAACTGCAGATCAACTACTGTAAACTGTAAATCTTACCCCCCAACCTAGACTGAACATTGTCCCCAATGTTTCGAGTTTTTCGGTTTGTAGAACTTGAATACACAGTTAACCGTGGAGATCTGTTCAATCGCCGATGACCTATACCAAAAAAAACAGAGATTAAACATCTTTGGGGTGGTCTGGGTTTTCATTGGGACAAAAACCCTTGATCATCAGTGCGGCCCGAAGAAGAACAGCCATAAGTAAATAATACAAACAAATGTAGATCATGAGAAGGAGAATAGGGTCATCGAAAAATGCAGACATGGTACTGTTATGGGTTGGATCATGGTACAGAAGACCAGATGCAGTGGAGAAGAAGAAGAAAAGAGAAGAAAAAGAAGAAGAAAAAGAAAAGAAAAGAGTAAAGGCGGTGGGGAAAAGAAAAAGGAAAAAAAAAAACGATGGGAGCCTTATAAAGGCAGTCCATCGTGTCGGGTGTCTGATTGACCCGACCCTTTTTTGTGTCGGCAAGCGTAATCTCCGGAGTGATTTCCGGAGATACTTTCTGGATCAATAAAAAAAATGGTCTCCACATTTTGGACAAAATTCTCCACAAAGGGTTTTAATCGCTGACCATTGACGGTAAAAATGTTACCGTTTGATGGGTTCTCCACTTCCACTGCCCCATGTTCAAATACATTTTTAACAATGTATGGTCCAGTCCATCTTGATTTCAACTTACCAGGAAATAGGCGAAGTCTCGAATTGAAAAGTAGAACCTTTTGATCAGGTTCAAAAGATTTTCGCACTATGTTCTTGTCATGAAAAATTTTCATCCTGGTTTTTGCAATCTTAGCATTTTCATATGCTTCATTTCTCAATTCCTCCAATTCATTAATCTGAAGCTTCCGTGACAGTCCAGCCTTGTCTAAGTCAAAATTCATTGCTTTAATAGCCCAGTATGCCCTATGTTCCAATTCCACAGGCAAGTGACATGGCTTTCCATAGACTAATCGATAGGGAGACATGCCCAAAATTGTTTTAAAAGCAGTTCGGTATGCCCAGAGCGCATCAGTTAGTCTTAATGACCAATCTTTGCGATCTGGGTTCACCGTTTTTTCCAAAATTAATTTGATCTCCCGATTAGCTAACTCAGCTTGTCCACTGGTCTGTGGATGATAAGGGGTTGCAATTTTGTGAAAAATCAAGTATTTTTTCATTAAATTCCAGAATGGTCGATTACAAAAATGAGTACCCCCATCACTTATAATGGATTTTGGAATTCCAAACCGAGATAAAATATTTTCTTTTAAAAACTTGATCACCGTTTGATGATCATTATTTCGGCATGGAATTGCTTCAACCCATTTGGATACATAGTCTACGGCTACTAAAATGTATAGATAGCCAAAAGAGGGGGGAAATGGTCCCATAAAATCGATACCCCAACAGTCAAAAATTTCGATCACCAAAATTGGGTTTAAGGGCATCATGTTTCTTTTTGAAATGTTTCCCAACCTTTGACATCTATCGCAAGTTATGCAAAAAGCATGGACATCTTGGAAAAGTGTGGGCCAGTAAAATCCACACTGCAAGATTTTTGCAGCGGTTTTTCGAGATGAAAAATGACCACCGCATGCTTCTGAATGACAAAATGTTATTACCTGTCTACCTTCCTGAGCGGGGATGCAACGTCTTATGATCTGATCCTTACAGTACTTGAATACGTAGGGATCTTCCCAAAAGAAATTGCGGACCTCCCTCAGAAACTTCTTTTTGTCCATGGGAGTGAAAAATGGAGGAAGTGTTCCGGTAGCAAGGAAATTAGCAATATCAGCGTACCATGGGGTCTCATCAATCCTGAATAGTTGTTCATCGGAGAATTTTTCATTGATTGGCAGTCCATCCTCATGAAACTCATAAGTTAATCTCGACAGATGATCTGCCACCACATTTTCCACACCCTTTTTGTCCTTAATGACTAAATCAAATTCTTGGAGCAAGAGGATCCATCTCAAGAGCCTTGGTTTGGCATCTTTTTTTGTAAGCAAAAATTTCAGTGCTGCATGGTCAGTAAATACAGTAACAGAAGAACCAACAAGATAAGATCGAAATTTTTCCAATGCAAATACTACAGCAAGTAATTCCTTTTCAGTTGTTGAGTAATTCATTTGGGCATCATTTAAAGTTTTACTTGCATAGTAAATCACATGTGGCTTCTTATCTTTTCTTTGTCCCAAAACAGCACCTACAGCATAGTCACTAGCATCACACATCAATTCAAAGGGTAGAGTCCAGTCAGGAGGTTGCATTATTGGGGCAGAAATTAACATGCCTTTGAGTTTGTCAAAGGATTTTTGGCACGCTTCATTCCAGTCGAAAATGACATCCTGACTCAAAAGATGACACATAGGTTTTGCTATGGTGCTGAAGTCTTTTATGAACCTTCTGTAGAATCCTGCATGACCTAAGAATGATCGAACATCCTTCACAACCCTAGGAGCAGGAAGATTCCTTATCAAATCAATTTTTGCTTTATCAACTTTCATGCCTTCAGACGACACAATGTGACCCAAGACAATGCCTTGATTCACCATGAAATGACATTTCTCCCAGTTAAGTACCAGATTTGCCTCTTTGCATCTCATCAAAACTTTTTCTAGGTTAGCTAGACACAAATCAAATGAGTCACCATATACCGAGAAATCATCCATGAAGATTTCCAAAAAATTTTCGACCATGTCACTGAACAAACTCAGCATACATCTTTGAAATGTTGCAGGAGCGTTACAAAGTCCGAATGGCATCCTTTTGAATGCAAAGGTGCCAAATGGACATGTGAATGTGATCTTTTCTTGGTCATTCAGAGCTATCTCAATTTGATTGTATCCGGAATATCCATCCAAGAAACAGTAAAATTCATGGCCTGCTATTCTCTCGAGGACTTGGTCAAGGAAGGGAAGAGGAAAATGGTATTTTCTAGTCACCAGATTGAGTTTTCGATAGTCAATGCACATTCGCCATCCTGTGACGACTCGTGTTGGCACGAGTTCATTTGCATCATTTTTGACTACTGTGACTCCAGATTTCTTTGGTACAACTTGGGTTGGACTAACCCATTTGCTATCGGAGATAGGAAAAATTATCCCTGCATCCAGGAGTTTGAGCACTTCCAGTCTCACAACCTCTTTCATGTGAGGATTCAATCGTCGCTGCATTTGACGAGAGGGTTTTGAGTCCTCTTCAAGGTATATGACATGATTACATATTAACGTGCTTATACCTTTCAAATCAGCGATGGTCCACCCAATGGTGCTTTTATGACTTTTAAGAACTTCAATTAATTGAGCTTCTTGCAAGTCTGTGATTTTTGAAGAAATTACCACTGGGTAAGATTTATCCTCACCTAAAAATGCATACTTGAGATCAGATGGGAGCGGTTTCAGTTCAGGCTTTGGTGGCCTGTCACTTGAAGATAGTGGTTTTGTACCACTTGATGAAATTTCTTCAAATTTAGGAGCCCATGTCCCCACATTGAAGGTAGGACACTCAATGGAGTTTTGTTCCAGAGAGTCAGATGAGTCAGATTTTGACAAAGTTGATTCACTAAGATCCTCATAGAATGAGTCATTCAGATGTGCTTGTATCAATGACTCAATGGAATTTATTTCTTCTACCTCCTCGTACTCTCTTGGGTGTTTTGCAATGTCAAAGACATTCATTTCGAGAGTCATATTCCCAAAAGTCAATTTCATAATACCATTTCTGCAATTGATTAGTGCATTGGAGGTTGCTAGAAAAGGTCGACCAAGAATGACAGGAATTGGAGTTTCTGAATGAACTTCTGGATGAGTATCTAGAACAATGAAGTCTACAGGAAAGATAAAATTATCCACTTGGACAAGTACATCTTCAACAATACCCCTAGGAATTTTTACAGATCTATCTGCCAATTGGAGTGTGGTGCAAGTGGGTTTCAGTTCACCTAAACCCAACTGCTGGTAGACAGAGAAAGGAAGCAAGTTGACACTAGCTCCAAGGTCTAACAATGCTTGCTCAATTTTGAAATTTCCAATGACACATGACACAGTGGGGCACCCTGGATCTTCGCACTTTAGAGGGATTTTGTGTTGAAGTAGGGCACTGGCTTGCTCTGTGAGGAAGGCTCTTTTTTGAACATTTTGGCTTCTTTTGACTGTGCACAAGTCTTTTAGAAACTTGGCATAAGCTGGAACCTGTTGGATTGCATCCAGAAGTGGGATGTTGATTTTTACTTGCTTGAAAAGCTCGTAAATTTCAGACTGATTGTTTGCTTTCTGTATGCTCTTGAGTCTATGAGGGAAAGGAGCAGGAATAGAACACGAGGGTTCTTCTTCCCTTGATGGCTCTGGTTCTTGTTCAATCATGGGATCACAGTCATTTTTTGTTGCAAGTTCTGGCTCACTTAATGGGTTGGCTGGAATTGAGTCTGGTTTTGGATCTGGAATCAGCATGTTTCTGATGGACTTGTCAATCTTTTTGCCACTTCTCAATGTGGTGACAGTTTTGGCTTGGTCTTGTGGAGTTTCCATAGTTGATGGATTTCCCACCTGAAATTGGCCTTGTGGAGGCTTTGGTTGGGCAGGAAATTTTCCCTTCTCATGTGTGCTCATGGACTGGGTCAGCTTTTGAATGTGGCCTTTGAGATCCTCAAAAGATTGTGTGGTCTGGGCCTTGAAATCAATAAAAGCCTGAGTAGAACTATTGTTATAGCTCATTTGGGTTTGCATGAATTGATTCAATGTATCTTCAAGGCTCCTTTTGTGTGGTGGTTGATATGGAGGATATTGTGGAGGTACTTGAGGTGGATGTGGTGGCCCTTGTTGATGAGGATATTGTGGAGGTCCTTGAGGTGGTTGTTGTGGACCTTGTTGCTGATTCATGGGGGTTGGTTGTGTGTTTCTCCAACTGAAATTTGGGTGGTTCCGCCACCCTGGATTGTATGTTTCAGAGTATGGGTTGGAGTAAGGCTTGTTGAAATTGGAAATGGCATTTGTTTGTTCCAACAAAACTTCTTTGAATGCCGGAATGGTCGGGCATTCCCCAGTAGGATGCCCTGTTAGCGCACAAATCCCACATACTTGTTCTGTGGGAGGGACAACATCAACTTGATGGATCTTTTTCATCTCTAAAGCTTCAAGCTTTCGAGACAAAGTGGACATTTTTGCTCTAAGATCATCATCTTCTCTCAAGACATACTTACCCCCTTGGAAAGTAGGTGGTTTGGCTTCTACAGTGGTAGGAGAGGCTGAGTCCCACATTTGAGAACTGTCAGATATGGTATCAAAAAAATTGAATGCCTCCTCCGGACTTTTTCCCATGAACTCTCCTTGAGCCATCATTTCGACAAACTGTCGTAACCTAGTGGGCAAGGAATCATAGAAAAAACCTGCCAAAGTCCAATTTTCAAAAGCATGGTGTGGACAAGATTGGAGAAGATCTTTGAATCTCTCCTAGCTTTGATAAAAAGTTTCCCCTTCTTTGACCGAAAAATTCATGATTTGTCTTTTGAGTGTATTAGTGCGGTGCAGAGGAAAGAATTTTCTGAAAAATTCATTCTGTAGAGCCTGCCAATTAGGGATTGAAAGAGATTTTAAAGAATGTAACCATTGTTTGACTTTATCCCTCAAAGAGAAAGAAAACAATTTCATTTTTGTCAATTCAGAATTGTCTTGAAATGTTCCACACACTTCTTCGAAGTCTTTGATATGCAGATACGGATTTTCTGCATCCAATCCATGAAACACGGGCAATAACTGCACTGTCCCCGACTTTACAGTAAAGAGGGGAGCATTTTCAGGAAAAATAAAACAAGAGGGGACACTATTCCTTGTGGGATGTAAGTAATCCCGCAATGTTCGAATGTTGGGTACTTCCCCCTCTCTCACATGATCTTCACCCTGCCTGTCAATATTTGCCATATTGAAGTTACAAGAATCGGCTTCTGATTTGGGTGAAGGTGGTTCAAGTTGATTTACAGACCCAGAAGATTCAGCAGGCAAATTTTGAAAGAGGCGATTGGTGTCAGTCATAAAACAAAATTATTCACAATAAGGCAAAAATATAAACAAAAAGAGAGGTTTTTTTTTTTTTTTTCACCTTTTTCTAAAAAGAGCACCTTTTATGATTCCCCGGCAACGGCGCCAAAAACTTGACTTGATCCGAAATGTGTACACCCAAGTGCAGGCGGTCAAGTTGTAGTAATAATCTGGTTTGAGTCCAGAGTCGAATCCTCAGGGAACTATGGTTGGTGTTCTTTGAAGTAAATAGTGAGAAAGACTTGTAATTGGAAATATTATGATTTTGAAGTTGTGGGAAGTTTTGGATAGAATGTAAGATTCTTTCCAATGGGTATTTTGCTAGACAAAATATAAGATGATTAAATGTAACAAACACTCGTTGGTCCGGGAATCAGAATATGTAGTTGATTATCCGGTGCATTATGTTTATGCTTTATAACTCAATTAACTCCCGTGTCAACGACAAATTAATCGGAAGATAGGAATGAAGTGCTATAATGGTGGACATTGAAAGTTTGTCATGAAGAGTTAGTTAGGGTACTTGCCTTGAATCAATGGATCTTTCCGTGTAGGAGTCATCCATTTATCATAGAAAGATCCGTTGATTATACAAAGTACCTTTACTTTGCTAGGTGCATTCAATCACCCAAAAATCAAGTGGAGTATAGAACATTTAAGCATAAAGGTGATACACAAACATAATGTCCGGATTAATCTTTTACATATCTATCATCCCTTCCCAAAGAGTGAATGAGGACTACTCACCCTTCATAGCTATGGTAAAGCTAGAATGATGAATAGTACTCATCCCCAAAAGGTGTTACAAAGTAAAATACTCTAAAGTAAAATATCTAAACAAGGAGTCGTTCTTCGACAAAGAACAAGTGAATCAGAGTTGTTTTTCAAGGTCATGAAATTTTCAGATATTGTAACAAATGGGTTCACAGATCCCAGAGATCTACCAACTCACACAAAAGCCCAAAAGGATAAATTGGTAATTAATCGGAGGAAAGACAGTAGAGCGTTGATATATATCTATGGAGCAATTGATTCGTCAATTTATGACAAGATTGCTTATGTTTCAACGACAAATATGGCATGGGATATCTTGATCAGTTGTTATATTGAACATACAAGGTGAAAAAGGTTCGGTTGCATACTCTTTGTAGATAGTTTGAGCTTCTTCAGCTGAAAAAATCAGAGAGTATATCTAATTATTTTTTGCGGACATTGGTTATTGTCAATTAGATGAGAGCCAACGACAAGGATGTGAAGGATCTCCAGGTTATGGAGAAAATTCCTCGGACCTTATCAATGAGATTCGAATATATTGTCACATCTATCATGGAGTCAAAGGATTTTGATTCTCTAGCAGTTGATGAGTTGATGGGTTCCCTGCGAGCCTATGAACAAAGATTGAATGAAAAGACTGACATTTTAGGAGAATAAACCTTGCAGACTCAGACGAGTTTCAAGAAGGAGAAAGATGAGTCCCATACCAAATCTCAATCAAATCAGAGGTATCAACATTCAAATAACCGAGAGGGCAATGATGATAATTCAGAGGCTTTATTTTTGACTGATAGTGCAGTGGGTGATGTTCGAAAGAACAAGTGGTATCTGAATTTAGGTTGCAGTAATCATATGTGTGGTTACAAGTAGATGTTCTTTGTATTAGATGAATCTGTTCAATCAGACATTAAATTTGAGAATGTTTCAACCATTCCCATAAAGGAAAAAGGTAAAATATCTATTAAGTTAAAAGATGGGTCTTTGAATGCTATTTTAGATATTTATTATGTTCCTGGTCTTAGCCACAATTTATTGAGTATGGGGCAATTGTCAGAAAAAGAGTATGATATGAGGATTTTTAATGGTGTTTGTACAATTAGTGACAACCGTAGGGGACTAATAGCAAAGGTAAATATGACTTTCAATCGTTTGTTTCTTTTACAAATTAATTGTCAGAATTTACCTTGCTTAGTTCTGAAAATTCTGGGGACAATTAGTTATGTCATATGTGGTTTGGGAACGTAAATTTTCATAGTTTAAATTTTCTTGCCCGGAAAAAATTGATTTTTGGTTTGCCTACTATTAATATTCTTAGTCAAGTTTTTGAGACTTGTGTTTTGGGGAAAAAACATAGGGATCTTTTTCCTGATAAACAAGTTTGGCATGCAAAAAGATCCCTTGATTTGATTCACTCTGATTTGTGCTCTGTTGAAGTTCCTTCAAATGGTGGGAGTAAGTATTTTATTACCTTTATTGATGATTTTAGCAAAAAGACCTGGGTGTATATTTTAAAAAATAAATCTGATGCCTGTGATACATTTAAATATTTTAAGGTTATGTTGAAAGGCAAAGTGGGAGAAAAATTAAAGTTTTGAAGACTGACAGAGGTCAGGAATATATGATTTGTGATAATTTTTTGAGAAATCAAGGTATTAAGCATCAGTTGACAGCCATATATACTCCCCAACAGAATGACAGAGAGGAAAAATAGAACTATTATGAATATGGTTAGACGCATGTTGAAATATAAAAATATGCTTAAAAGTTTTTGGGCATAAGCTGTTGTTTGTGCTATTTATGTTTTGAACAGGTCCCCTATCAGAAGTTTTAAGGGAAAAACTTCCTATGAGATTTGGACTGGTCAGAAGCCAGGTATTCAGCATTTTAGGGTATTTGGTTGTATTGGCTATGCCCATGTTCCTGATCCACTTAAGAAAAAGCTTAAGGATAAAGCTGGTATTTTTATTGGGTATAGTTCAGTTACAAAGGGGTACAAGCTTTATAATCCTATCACATGAAAATTGATTATTAGCAAATATGTCACTTTTGATGAGCAGGGTGTTTGAGATTGGTCCCAAAAGGAAGACAAGTTAGTCACATTTGTTCCTTTTGATGTTGATGATTTAGTTATGATCAGGCAGTTGAACAGTCCCCAGTTGTTCAATCCTCGCAACCAGAGTCATCTAGGCGTTCACAGCGTGAACGACACATGCCAGCTAGATTGGAGAATTATGTTATTGGCACTGACAGTGATCCTTTAGATGAGGATTTGATAAATTTTGCTTTATATGTAGATTATGATCCTGTTTCTTTTAGTGATGCTTGTAGGGAGAAACATTGGGTGAAAGTAATGGATGAAGAAATTCATGCCATTGAGAAAAATAATACATGAGAGTTTATTTCTCTTTCCAAGGGAAAGAAAGTTATTAGAGTTAAATGGGTGTACAAGACCAAATACAAGCCAAATGGAGAGGTGGATCGCTTAAAAGCGAGGTTAGTAGCCAAGGGTTACAAACAAGAACCAAGTATTGATTATCTTGAGATTTTTGCTCTTGTTGCTAGGCTTGATACTGTTCATATGATTATTTTTTTTGCTGCTAATAATTCTTGGAAGATTTTTCAAATGGATGTGAAATCTACTTTCTTGAATGGTGTCCTTGAGAATGAAGTTTATGATGAGTAGCCTGCTGGTTATGTGAATAAAGGGGAGGAAAACAAAGTAAAAAGGCTTTGTATGGGCTTAAACAAGCCCCTAGAGCTTGGTATACTCGGATCGATTCTTATTTTGTTGAGAATGGTTTTCAGAGATGTCACTATGAACACACTTTGTATGTCAAAACTAATTCCTATTGAGATATTATTATTGTGTGTTTGTATGTAGATGATCTTATTTTCACAGGGAATAATTTGAAGTTAATTGATAAATTCAGGGAGGCAATGATTTCTCAATTTGAGATGATTGATATGAGTTTGATGTCATAATTTCTTGGGATTGAGGTCAATCAGATAGACAATGAGATTTTTATTTTCCAACAAAAATATGCTGGGGATATCCTTAAACGATTCAAAATGGATTCTTGTAATCTTATTTTGACTCTGGTTGAAGAAAGATAGAAACTGGGTAAAGATGAGAATGGTGAGTTGGTGAATCCCACATGTTTCAAACAGTAGGTGGGAAGTTTACGTTATTTGACTTTCACTAGACCTGATATTATTTTCGGAGTTGGACTTATCAGCAGGAACATTGAGTCTCCACGTCAATTCCACTAACAAGCAGCTAAAAAGATTTTGAGGTATGTTAAAGATACTCAGAGTGATGGTATTTTTTATTCTCCTACTGGTTCTTGTGAACTTGTAGGGTATAAAGATAGTGATTAGGGAGGTGATGTAAAAAAAGCCAAAAGTACTTCAGGGTATTGTTTTCAGATTGGTTCAGGAATTTTTTCCTAGTCTTCTAAAAAACAGCAAGTTGCTGCTCTTTCTACCGTTGAAGTAGAGTATAATGAAGCCACCAGTTGTGCTACCCAAGCAGTGTGGTTGCGTCGTATGTTTGGATTTTTGTAGCAATTTCCTTTAAAGATTTTCTGTGATAACTAGTCAACAATTGCCTTACCAAAGAATCTTGTTTTTCATGGGAGGACCAAGTATATTCATGTGAAGTACCAATATATTCATGACTTGGTTATTTATGGTGAGATTTAAATTTTATATTGCCAATCCGAGGATCAAATTGCAGACATTTTTACCAAGCCACTTAAATCCAATACATTCATGAAGCTTAAGCGGATGATGGAGATGATCAAGATTGAAGAATTTGTATCAAGGGAGGTTGTTGGAGTTTGATCCAAACTCTCCAAGTGTTTTATTCTTTATTTATTTGGTATTAGTTTTTAATTAGAGTTTTAATAGGTTTAAGAGTTTTAACCCATAAAGTATCCTGATTAGTTTTGAGTAGTTTAATTAAAGTTAATTTAGAATTAGTTTATTAATTAAAGTTTTTAAGTCTTCTCGTGTGTTGTAACCAAACATCTATGGTGACAGAAGCTTTTGGGTTGAAATTTTTTTTTTTGGCAGAACCTTTGATGTCGTCCTATCGTTGTCTTCTTCAATTTTTTTGTTTCTTGATTTCTTCTTTAATTTTTCCTTTGATTAAATAATTGTGTGTGTGAGATTATTTTTTAAGTGCTTAATATTATTTTAAAATCCTACATAATGTACCTTACTCGGCTCCGCCGAGTGAATGTGTCTTTTGCTTTTGTCAAATCACTTAATGCGCCTTGGGCATTACCATTCATGCGCAAGGTCATTTTCGCCAATCTCCCCTTCGAGGGGTTAGGAGTTAATTATTCCGTACACCTTACACCTCTATCATTGGTCATCAAATTATTTTTCTGATCATTCTGATTGCTTTGGAGAGGGTGGCCAATAACTAAGAGTCAATCCCCCCCTCCCCCAAGTCGCAATATTCAGAGGTTGCTTTATCTCGATCATGGGATGTGTTTGCCTTAGTCAATCTTCTTCATCTTCGAAGTTGAAGTTTGTCCTCTTGCGAGGTGGTCGGCACCGAGGTGAGTCATCCCTCGTACGTCGAAGTGCAAAAAAGCATCTCCAACCGAGGGGGGTCTCTTCTACCAATATGATTCACCCACGAATGCCAAACCGTAACATGTCGTCGACAAACACACGAGTCCAGATGCTCGCGACGCGTGTCACTCTTCCACTAAATGCCAAAGTGTCTATCATTTACTTTTCTCTCTACTGTCAAGCTGAAACTGACAGAATGGTCTACGTATTGGGTCTTTTCATACCGAACCATATCACACCATGCATCAAGGCCCAACACAAAGAAAACAATCAAAAGTTTATTCAACATCCTTGTTGATCTCATTTAAAAATTTCATCTTAGACTTTGTTTCCATGCAGCCACTTATCTTGTACATCTTGATTGTGTTGATTCTTTTATTTTAATTCCAAGTCCTAATCTATTCAACACAATCCTAATGCCACCTACCAGAGTTGAGTTTAATAAACAATTAATGCACGATGAGAAACTTGGATAGCACTGGCACCGAATAAAAATTTCACAATCGAACCAGTTTATAGTGTTGATGGTGAAGTTATAAGGAATTACAAGAGTTTGAGGTTATTCATGATTGATTACAAAAGGTGTAATTGAGCTTTATAATTTTTTATTTTTTGTGATCGATTGTTTATTTTGAAGTTGTAACTTACACTAGCTATAACTTTCGATACAATACCTCATTTGGTACCGTAATTGTCCTCATGGCCGGCCTAATCATTAGGTCAATAAAACATGGCCCCACTATAAAGAAGGTCTCATAATTTATAAATGTAATAATAGTCCAAACAAAAAATCTAAATTCATAAAAAATAAGAAAATTTGGAGGTCAGTCTTCCTTTGTAGACTTATTTGAAGATAAGTTCATCAATGAAATTAGTTTAATATTAAGTTTATTTTGATCTCCATTGTCCAAAATACGATCATTAGTTATATTTAATTAGCACAAATTTAAAAACTAACAATTCCTAAATCTTAGAAGTTTGACTAATATTAAAATTCTATCTCTCATATCTATGTACTAGTCATAACTCATGCCTGAAGGCACGATGAAATATAAAATTCGAACACCCAAAAAAATCTATCACACTATATTAAATAATAATTTTTCTTTCCTTCATTTCTTTGTCCATTATTTTCTTAAAAATATCGACAATTTTTTTTTAAAATACGTAATCCGACAAAATTTTCTCAACATATGTATACTATCATGTATTAATAATGTTTGAAACTATAAATTAATCAAATATTAAAATAATTGGGCATGTGATAGAAATGAGTGATATGATATTTTTGGGGGAAAAATATATAAGAGATAAAATTCAACTTGTGAGCTATCTTATTATATAGATATCTATATATAGAATATGACTATTTATATCTTTCTCATATATATATATTAAATAAAAAAATAGTAACATTCAAGCACAAAAAATAGAATCATTTAAGGACAAAAAAATAATAATATTTAAACACAAAAAATAGTAACATTTAAACAAAAAAAATAGTAACATTCAAAAATAAAACATAATAACATTGAATATTAATATTTAAAAAAATAACAGTAGTAACATGGTGAACAAAAAAAAAATAACATTCAAAACTAATAGTAACATGCTCATCAAAAAATAAAGCAGAATGTTCAACAAAAAATAATAACATGAAAAAAATTAGTAACGTACACAACAATAAAATAGTAACATGAAAAAATTAAATAAAATTGGGGTCAAACTAGTAAATGTGATATTCATTTACAGACAAAGAGACACCAATTTCAATTGATTTGGGGACATGTAGCTACTGTGTGTTCAATTTGAATCCGAATAGTGCGGGAATGTTCTTCTCGTGATCTTGAACCTAGACCAGCCTTTCCTCCTTCCATCAAAATTGGTGGGTTAATGACGAAGTCCAATAAAAACTAGAGAAATTGAAGAGTAATCGAGAGGTGGGTTGATAGTCGAACAATCTCGAATGAATTCGTGCTGAACCTAAAAAGTTTGTTTTCTTAACCGAGTTTAAAAGATTGTTCAAGTTCGGCTCGTTTAGAAAACGAGTCAAACCTGAACGAGCATGAATGAGCCCAAAGCAAGTCGAACCCAAGCCGAGTTCGAGTATTTGCATATAAACGAATCGACCCTATCGAGTTCGAGTCGAGTCTATCGGGCTTGTTTTTCAAACGAGTCTATAAAATTGTTCAAATTTGACTCGTTTACAAAACGAGCTAAGCTTGAACGAGCCAAAAACGAACTAAGCCCGAACCGAGCTCGAGTAGCTTAGTTTGATTAACAGCTCTAAACGAGAGAGAGAGAGAGAGAGAGAGAGAGAGGTGGGTACGATTTGAAATATTTGTTGGCTAAATTCAAGGAGTATTTGGCAGAAAAAAAAAAAGAAAGAAAAATTACCGATGTTCTTGGATGGTATGATCTTCCAGATCAGCCATCGAGTTTTCTTTGCAGGCCATGGACTTGAGCCATGTGGCATGGTGGCTCTGTTGCTCAGATGTTTTTGAGTTGGGTTTATAAGGGGACAATAAATCTAATTTTCTTGGTGGTGTTTCTACGAGAGAGAGAGAATAGTCTAATTGAGTCCAATTTGAATTTGAATTTGAATTTGAATTTAAATTTTAAATTTATGGAAAAAAAATTATTGATATATCTCCATTAACAGTAAATTATGAGGTAACAATTTCCCAGTTAAGAAATTAATTTAAATTGTTTTTAAGGAAGAGTATTTTGGAGTTTTAAAAAAATGGTGGATTTAACAACTTATTAATAAAATAAAAAACGGACTTATCTCAAAATAAGTTTTCTTAACGGACTAAAGTCATTATAAGTCCATTAAGGATGACACAACCCAAATTTTCACTAAAAAATAAGTCTAAAAGAAAACTTAGATTTAAGCCCAAACAAAATATTTCAACTTAAATAAATTATGTCTATTAATTCATCCCATGAAATTAAAAGGCTCTTAAAAAAAGAAGCTAAAAACTAAAACTATTGAAAAATCAAGACTTAGCCCTTAAAAAAGTCAAATTCAAACATTCAATCATTTATTTATATATCCCTGTTTAAGTTTTTAAAATTATTATGCCTTCCTCTTAGCTTTTCAAAAGTTCTTACATAGATCTATAATGTATTTCATCTAGTGTATTAAAAACTAGGAGTTGTCTACAATACCGAAAATAAATAAATTTGATATCGTACCAATATTTACCACTCTATGGGTATTTTTATCACTATTGTGGATATTTTTATTATTGTTGTGTTACCAAAAAATAATAATAAAAACAGTGATTGATTGTGCCACTATTTGGCCTCTCTTATCATAAAATCCTAACTCCGCCCTGCTTACTATAAGAAATTATAAAACTTGATGGGAAAATCTCCTTAACAATATATCATTGATATTCAAAACGCTACCAAAAGATAGGTAGATTGCAATTTAGGCGCGTTTGCTCTGTCCATTTCCATTTCTTCTTGACTATAAGAGGAGCGGGCCCTACAATGAATTGCATTGCGGTGAAGCAGTGATTCTCTGACCATAGATTCTATTGAGGACAAGTCGAAGGTTGTTGGGACATTATAACATTAAACAAATGGATAGCTAATCATTCTCTCTCTCTCTTTTACCATCAAGTTCAAATATGGTAATAAAAACTTAAATATAAAAATTTAATTAATATTTTTGCTTTTCAAAAAATTTAAAATTAAATTTATTGTTAATATTAAAAATAAAAAAAATTTATTTATTATTTTTGCTTTGAATCCCAAAATATCTCAGACTGCCCTTGATTGTCCTAAAGAAATTTAACCCATACATGGAATGGTGCAATAAAATTCTACTGCAAATTGTGCAACATGGAATTTGCTCACCTACTACGCAATTAACAACAAAAAATTGACCCGATTTCTTCTTATTCTTCTTGTATTTTAAACAAAAAGACCGGACCATTCGTTCTATAGTCAATTTATATCATGTTGAATGACATTTTCTTTTCTTTGTCAAGATGGATGAATAATTAATGAAAAATAGTATGTATTTGAGCTGTCGTTTATCGAAGGCAATGAAGTGATGTTCCCAATTGTTTTAATGTGAACGCCACTATCCAGTCCAAAAGATTCTACCCTTTTTTTATTTTATCTACTCAAAGATCAAAGGTTTCACATTTCATCCAAAAATTTTATAAATGGTTGTTTCGTGTCCCTTTTATATAGGGTTAATTACAAAATGCTATCTTCAATTTTGGTTAGATTGTCATTCACTCATAATTAATTTTATACCATAAAAAATGACGGAAGTTAAACATGAGAAAATTTATCTGATTTTTATTTTGTTGAAAGGTTATAACTACCTCTAGAAGATGTGTGTGTGCACGCATATGCGTGTTGTTGTTGGGTAGAGGCGAATGTGAATGCAAACATATTGTCAGGGTTGGCCTAGTAAAGTGGAGCCCTAGGCAAAAATTTTATATGAGGCCCAAGCTTATAATTTTATTTATTTAAAAATAATTTTTATTTTTTGGAATGCAAAATATTGATCAAATTTTAATATAAATATTTCTCAATATAGTTAATTCATTTAAGCTTATTTGAGCGTAAATAATATTTTATCAAGTCAAGTTTTGTACAAGCAACTTAATGATAAAATATGCGAGTAAAGAATAATTTTGATACAACAAAAAATTATTCTTTACCCACGAGTTATGTGCACGCATGAAGTACAAAACTTTGATAATATAGACAATTTAAACATAAATTATTTGGACTAAAAATTTATATTAAAATAAAAAAGGAAACAATTTTATAAATTTTTACCATAAGAAATAATGTATATAAATCTTTTATGTGAGTGAGAGGAATACAACTATAAACATAGCCAAAAGTGTTGAAAAAACGTAAATAATAGCTCAGAAAGAGTGAGTAATTTAGATCTAACAAAATTAGATATTGAATTTAACTATTAAAATTTGGGCCCTAAAAATTTGAATTATATCTAAAATACAAAAAAGAAAAAAATACGGCCTATTATACTAAGAGATAAATTTTATAGAGATCATCCAAAATTTGAGCTTAACCAAGTAAAGAGTAATTTTGAATTTAACAAAATTAAATAATGATTTAAACTTTTAAAATTTAGGCCTTAAAAATTTAGATAATATCTAAAATATATGTATATAAAAAAAAATTAGACCTATTATACTAAAGAAGTAAATATTTTTGGGGCCCCTAGCAAGCATCTTAGCTACCTAGGGCTTGGGCCGGCCCTGTATGTTGTGTAGCGTGTTGGTGTACTGAATGGATGTATTATTGTCTTGACTTTCTTGTTTCCTTGTTTTTTATGAAAATAATTGGCATCTCAAGAAAAAAAAAATATGGAAAATAATGTGCAAGATGGAGCGTGTATTAGTTGTTTCATGTTTCAACTATTCTTGTCAATCAATTTAGTCAATTTAAAACTTGCAGGGGCATATTTTAATATTTAAAACCACAAGAAACTTACTGCAAAAAAGAGTATCGTTGAAGGGGCCAAATTATAATTAATCTTTTTATATATCATCTTTTGGGGACTAGAGGGGCACATTGGTACCATTTGAAAATGTAGGGTTTTGTAACGAAAAAATTTCGTGATGTAAATTAAAATAAAAGTAAAGTCAAAATTACAATTGTCAATTTGGTTGACTTTAAATAGGAGATGTAGTGTAACTTTCTTTGGCGTGCTTCTCACGTGCACTTTCCTATGATTCTCGGTGGATTTGATGATGATGAGGGCCGGATTTGCGTGTTTCTCGATATTTGATTTGACGTTGACTTTGGTAGATTTGGTGAAGACAATGACTTGACTAGCGTGTTCCTCAATCTTCGATTTGGTGATGCTTTGGTAGATTTGGTGAAGACAAGGGCTTGACTAGCGTATTCCTCAATATTCGATTTGGTGATGCTTTGGTAGATTTATTGAAGACAAAAGTCGGATTGACGTGGTTCTCGTACTTCGATCTTCAATCTGGTGGATTTATTGAAGACGAGGGTCAAATTGACGTGAATCTCATTCTTCGATTTTTAACTTGACTTTGTCGAATCTTTTCACCGTTCTTTGTGTTGAATGTCTTGAAGATGATTTAGATCTCTTAAAGAAGGATATTGGTGGTTTGCTCTTCTTCTCTTGAGATGGATTTGCAAGACTTCGGTTAGGGATAGACTCCGACAGAGCTTTGTTGCTGATCTTCCCTTCTCTTCCTGAGATGGAATTGGGTAGAGTTTTCTTGATCTTCCCTCCTCCTTGACTTATCTTGCTCTTTCTTCTTGGCCCCCTTTGACCTCTCTTGCTCTTCTATTTAGTTATCCATACAAGAGTATTTTTAACTGCATACCCTTATGTGGGCTTTAGATAGTGGGCTACACATAAATTTGTGAAATTTAGTTAATTTATGGAATTTAAGTCTAACCCACTTTACTTTTTAAAAATTTATTTAATTTGGACCTATAGAATTTAAGTTTATTTTAATTTAATTTAACAAGCTTGATTAATTACATTTGGGTTTGTATTATTTAGGCTATAGAATTTAGGTCCAATTTAATTTAATTTGACAAGTCTTGTTAATTAAATTTGGACTTGTATTATTTAAGTTTTGGAATTTAGGCCCAACACAATGTAATTTATCTAATTGATTTGACCTCAATTATAGACATTAATTTTTTAATGTCTATTGGGTTTAATAGAAGATGTTTAATTTTTGAATAGATTAAAGTGAAATTTCAAAATCTTCAGGGAGTAAAGTTCCATTAGCAACATTAGTATCTTTCAATAAATACACGGTTTTGACTTGTACAAAGGTTGACTTACTGTTCACCTCGTTATTTTCTAATTATTCTACAAGGAAAAAATAAGCAAAAAAAAACAAGGATATATGTCTTCTTGTACAAAGGTTCTTGTCAAAGACCGACCGACCAATAATTGATGCAAATAAAAATTTGAAATAATTATATTTTTGGTCCTTAAAGTTCAAGTTTATTCTCAAGTTAGTCTTTAAAATTTTTTGCGTTAATTTTAATCTTCAACTTTTGGCATAGTATCAAGTAGTCCAATCAATGTTTGCTCACAAAACTTCATTGAAAATGCCTGCTGTACACATAAAATATTTATACTCTATAATATAAAATAAGACAGGTTTCATATTTATAATATAAAATAAGACACGTTTCAATAAATTTATTTGACGGTCTTAAATAGATTCATCTAACGGCCACCAACATCCCTCTCAAAACTATTCACATTGAATTTTTTCCCTCCTAAATCTATCACTTCTTACTTACGTTGCACCGTACCTTTAGACACATATTACTCCTAATATATATATAGTTCAGTGTGCATCTAATCACCATGATAAAACCACATGTTTTATGGAGAAAATTCATAAGATTGATCCATAACTCGTTATCTGCATTCTCTTTTAGTTTTAATATGGAAGTCTATAAATTATCTGAACAAACAAAATATAATCCATCAAAGTCATTTCCCATATGCACCATGGTTATAAAGAGGGAGCAATTAACAAAATTTGAATATTAATGAGGCAGATTCGTGGAGGTTTCTTGATAGGCAACTTGAAATTCCAATGGCATCTTCTTTGTTTTTTTCCACAGAAGGTAGAAATAACAGCCTTTAGAAATGACTGGTTGTGTACACCCAATCCAAAATTTCAAAGTCAAAATCTTAACCCAACAACTTTCATCTACTCATTATAAATATTCATGCACACAAATCCATTTTCATTATAAATATTCGTGCACACAAATACATTTTCCTTCGTCCATGTTCTAGTTAAAAAACAATGAGAATCTTCGTTTATCTTTTGCCTCTTCTAGCTTTGCTCTTGATACGCTTTTCGTTCTTGATACCCTTTCGCGGACGTACACAAGCACCAGCACCATATGCCAATTTTCAACTTGTCGAAACATGGGCACCAACCTTTTGCTCACAACCACATATACCTTGTATACAGCACTTCCCTCGAACTTTCACTCTTCATGGCCTCTGGCCGGCTGATGCCAACGGAAATACTCTTCTCACATGTAGCACCAGTCGAAGGGACAAGGACATTCAAACAGAGGTAAACTTTATATACCCAGAGTCTATTTACAACTTTTGCCCAAGCTTGAAATATTCGGTTTGGTATACTTTTTTAGGTACTCATTTTGTGCATTGGTCTATTATTATGTGTGGACCTAAAAGTATTAGTAGTCTTTTATGTAATAGGACTTGTATGAAAGATTTTGAATATCGGGCCTGATCCCCACATTTACTCTATACTATAGGAGTGCCTTTGGATAGTGGACTAAAGTGGGATAACACCTATAATGATAGGTTAATAAAATAGTGGGACTCACATATCTTTTGTTTGAGAAGTAAAAATAGAGATTGGATAAAAATTCCGGGTCTATCCTTGATGCTGTTGTTACAGTAGATTTTAACCTCTGTACATGGGTTAAAGCAAATCCATCTCGGAGGTGGGTTAAAATGCCAATGGATTGGATTTCTTGGTACATTACTATAAGTATATACACACATGCTCATAATTCATATAACCTTAAATTACATAAAAAAAAAATTGATCACTACCAGAGCATCTTTTTTCCTTCCCATAATATGTAATTGTAATATTAGGAATTTGCTTGCTCGTTTGTTTCATGACGTTAACCATGAACTTAATCCCAGTTTATTGAGATAGACCAAAAACTTTGTAATATCAGGATTTTATGTATTGAAAATTACTTAGGGGCTATTTGGTAAGGGGTATTCAAGATGGGTTTGAGAAAAATAGTCCAAAAGACCCTCAAATCCCATATTTCGATTGAAAATTCAATCTGATGTTCCTAAACTCGGTCCGTAGCTGGCTCGAATATTAAGCCCATGATCATGAGTTTCGTCAAGCCTAGGGGGTGGGTTTGGGAAGATAGGCTAAGGGGTTAATGATATAAAAGATAATTGTATCCCTTAACATAAGTATGAATTGTATTGATCAAGGGTAAAGTAGTCATTTATATGATAAATAGTTGTTAATAATTATGATATATCCATGGGTCCTACATATGTATGTGTTATATACCAAACATGAGTATGAATCGAATTCAATGTTGAATCTCATCTTTGTAAAGAGGGGTTTGAGTTTGGAAGAGTTTGAGGAAGCCAATTCAAACCCTCTTCAAAAATCCATCCAAACAAGCCCTCAATGTCTTAAAGTCGATACAAACTACAACTTGCAAAAGATGTATTTTTAGCAGGTTTGCATGTAGAATTATCTTTTAGGTTAAAAAAATTGAAGGCTTATATTGTTTATAGTACTATTTCTGGCGTGTGCAGAGGCACGCCTTCTTATTTGCTTAATTGATGGTTGAAGAAACGTGATTTACACTCATAGGCTCCATTTGATAAAAATAAAAAATAAGAACTCAGACCCATTTAATTAGAGAGAAAATAGTGATAGAAAGTGAAAATACCAGAAAAGAAAGGCACAAGAAAAGAAATTATCTTTCTCAGTGACAATTTTGTTAGAGTGAAAAATTCAAAATAAAATTGTGAGAAATTGGAATTTTGTTGTTTGAAGAGGATGAATGTGAAAATAAAATATATGTTTTTACTTAAATTGACCATTTCCTCACAAAATCTAGTCTAATTTTTGGTTTTAAGTTGTAAGGTTGGCCTGATTAACAATTATTAATATCTTGCATTATTTATACAGTTTTTTTATTTTTTTATTTGTGTTGTTCTCGAGCAATGCTGCTTCTGCTAAATCTTGTATCAATTTTTACATAATGATGTGGTACTATTCACACTGTTAGATAAGTGGGTCCTATAAATATCTGAAGATAATAAAAGTATTGAATAAGTGGGTGAATTGTACTTTATATCCTAAAAGATTTTAAAAATTTTATTTTATATCCTCAAAAATTAAAATTTTCACATTGTACCTTTGATATATTCAAAGTGTTGCAATATAGTCCTTTCGTTAGTTTCCGTTACTCAATCTGTCAATATCAATAGAATGGGTTTTAATGGAATAAGTAACGGAAGTCATACTGCAATACTTTAAAAATACATTGAGGGTGTAATATGAGAAATCTCAAGTGCAAAGTAAGAAAATTTAAAATTTTTGGAGTACAAAGTGAGATTTCCCATTATAAGAAATAAAATAGGATCCTTTCTGGGACTTATTTTTTTTGTTTTTTTTGTTCAATTTGCATGAAAGATTATCAGCATAGAGGTTGGTCCTTACTCTAACAGAATTGCATTCTCCATAATACACTCAGCAAAGGAAACATAAGATAAGAAAAGTATAAGACCTCCTACATATCAGGCGCCTCTCTCTCCCACATGTACATAACGAGGATTGTTTTTCAGTGAGTCAATCAAGGTTTCGGTTTCTATAGCATATACACCAAAATGCTTTGTATTATATGTATCCCCTATTTCAAATATTAATGAAAAAAAGATGGTATTCAAATACAATTTTCTAAACTGTAGATTAACTCAACTAAAACCAAGGATAAATTATAATTTGACCTCCTCGACTGTGCCCACTATATCTCCCATTGCCCCCCCTCTCCCGCCGCTATCATATCTATCACATTGCACCTCTAATTATGGTTGTGTTGTGGTAACAAATCTCCTACTCCACTGTCATATTTTTTCACACTGTACATTCAACTATAATCATTGATTTCACATTCTAAATTTGTATCATTGTAAATGCGTAATTTACTAAAAATGTGACATGTTCTGTCCAAAACAATACAAACTTTTGATTCCGGGCAATATGAAACTAATTCAAGTAGTTAAGGAGGGCAAGATGAGACCAGACTCTTAGTTAAGGGGGTTAAAGCATAATCTTCATAAAACTTATAACAAGAGAAATTCATTGCTTAAGTGGGTGAAATTTAAGTATCTAACCAAAAAGAAGTGGACTTTTCTTCAATTTTATGTACTAATTAATTTCAATTTGTGTCGAAAAGACCCATATTTTTTTTTTCTCTAAAATTTCAATGGGTTCAATTGATCCCACTATAGTCTGCTTGGCTATACACATGGGTGCAGGAGCGGAGCTACACTTACCGTTGTGGGGCAGTTGCCCCCACTCAATTTTTTTGTCCAAATATTTTTTTATATAAATTTTAATATATTCTAAATTTGCCCCCACAAAAATTCTTATACATTTTAATTTATTTAATAATTTCTAACATTAAGATTAAATTTCTTTACTCGATTATTGATTATTTAGTTGAATCTCTCAACATGTGTTCAAGAAATTTTGGAGCTTTTCGTTCTCTCCCCTATATCAAGCCCCCTTACTCTCACATTTGTAAATTTTGATACATTGAATAATAATATTATTATGCAATATTTTTATAATATAAAAATTAGTCAATAAGATGGCAAAGATAAGGTATACGTTGCTCATTTATAACTTGAATGTCAAGGATTCAAGCCGCAAAAAATACGTACATCTTACTCCAGACCTTGCAATAGCAGAAGCCACACGTTGGGCCACCTCGTTTAATTTATTATTACTTCAAAATTTTAAATTTTACTTTGGTTAAAAAAATATTGCTAACATATAATTGAAAGGCCTAATTTGATAATATAATGCATTGTTATTATTGAATTAGCATAGGGTATCAACATTAAATGCATTTTATTTGTTAATCCAATGGTAGTAATGCATTTAATTTTTCAATTTAGTACATATAGTATTGTTGTTGCTAAAATTTTCGCCCCCACTACCCCAAATTTCTGGCTCCGCCCCTGCATGGGTGTGTGAATAAGTATCAACATTTGAAGAATGTTAAATTCCATGAAGTTTGCTTATATGTTTTATTATTGGTAGAATATAGTATGCAAGGTGATGGCATTGACAATTTCTTGCTTTTGCTCTCCTTATAATTTTTCTTTCTTCTTGTAAATTTGTCTTTTATCTTTTCTGGAACATGTTTTGAAAATGTATAGATAACGGCATTAAGGTCTCAACTGCAACAAGTTTGGCCGAACATCCGTACTGATATAACAGAGGATATCTTTTGGCAACACGAATGGAATGTGCATGGCATCTGTTCACTAACGAGAATGACCAAAATGAACTACTTTCAAGGTGCTATAAGAGAAACAAGCAGAATTAATTTGTTGACAATCCTACAAAATGCCCGTATTGTACCAGGTTCGCATACTGCTTACACCAAGAATCAGTTCGAGAATGCAGTGAGAAACTCAATTGGAACAGATATATATGTTTCATGTGCGAGTCTTAACAATACCCATGTTCTCTTGAAAGAACTTTTCATTTGTTTGGATGACACTGCAACACACTACATAAACTGTCCAGCAAATACAAGCCCAAGGGGTTGTCCACGTGCACGAGGGCCGAACATCATATTACCTAGTTAATGTTTAGGGAAATTTGGAGGCCGGTCCCCCTATATGGACTTGTTTGGACTTAAGTCCGTCAAGGAAACTTATTTGTTATGAAGTCCGTTTTTTGTCAATTTTACCATATTATCCCTTCCCTTTAGAAGTGAAATAAAACTAAAAATTAAAAACTCCTAAATCTTAGGAGTTTGACTAACATTAAAATCTTTTCTCTCTCATATCTATCTATATCCAAATATAGGTTAAGAGTTTGACTAACATTAAAATTTTCCCTCTCTCTTATCTATATATATCCATATATAGGTTAGGTGCATATATATATATATATTTATATATATATAGTAACATTAAAAATAAAAAATAGTAACATTCAAATACAAAAAAAAGTTATGATTTGGATACAAAAAATAATACATTTAAACACAAAAAAATAGTAACATTTAAACATAAAAAAAAAAATTGAAACATTCAATATTAATATTTTTAAAAAATAACAACAGTAACATGTTCAACAAAAATTGTAACATACTTAACAATAATTATTTCTCTCAAATTCAAACGCAAAAAATAGTACCATTCAAATACAAAAAATAGTAATATTCAAAAACAAAACAAATAGTAACATTTAATATTAATATTTAGTAAAATAATTGTAGTAACATGCTCAACAAAAACAGTAACATGCTCAAAATAATAGGAACATGAACAGTAACATACTCAACAAAAGTAGTAACATGAACAGTAACATAATAAAAAAAATAGTAACATGAATTTGATATATATATATATATATATATATATATATATATATAGAGAGAGAGAGAGAGAGAGAGTTTTGAATTTGATATATATATATATATAGAGAGAGAGAGAGAGAGAGAGAAAGAGAGAGAGCTTTGAATTTGAATTTTAAATTTATGATGGAGATTTTATATATATATATATATATAGAGAGAGAGAGAGAGAGAGTTTTGAATTTGATATATATATATATAGAGAGAGAGGAGAGAGAGAGTTTTCAATTTGAATTTTAAATTTATGATGGAGATTTTATATATATATATATATAGAGAGAGAGAGAGAGAGAGAGATCTTTGAATTTGAATTTTAAATTTATGATGGAGATTTTATTAGCATATTTTAATTGACCTTGAATTAAGGGATAACAATTTCCAAAATAGGAAATTAATTTAACTTCCTTTCAAGGAAGGGTATTTTTGAGATAAAAAAAAAAAGTGGACTTAAGTCATTACATATAATTTTAAATATGGACTTAGCCCCTTATAAGTTTCCTTGCCGGACTTAAGTCCAAACAAGTACATCTAGGGGGACTCACTTCCAATTTTCACTAATGTTTATCCATGATATCACCTAAGAATGTATTGGAAACAAAAATAAAAGCATGTGTTGCCTTAATTAATTGTATGGAATATGTTGTTTTCATGTTAACTCATTGTGAGTTGCGGAGTTTGGTAGTATCAAACTAAATGTACGTCAATATTGACATGTTGAGTACATAAAAATATATACGCACTATTTCAAAGGTTCAAAAGAACCAATCGACAATGAATTTTTCTTTCTTTTGTGGACACAACCATCAAGTCCAAATTTTTGATTGAGTTTCAATTTAGTCATTCCATCTCAATTTGTTAAATATGAGACTAGGGAATCATGAGGGAGGTGAGAATGTCGTGTTTCATCTTCTCGGATGTTGTAAAAAATGGGATTATGTATTTTATTTTATGCCTCTATAAAGAAATATTCTAGAGAACTCTGGAAAGATATATAGAGATCCAGAGATGTATGAATGACTCTCATAGGTAGTAGATATTTAGAAATTTTTAAGAATAATTCTAGACACATTACCAAGTGATGGCACCAACTTTTTTTCTCATAGTCACATATACCCAGTATCACGCAATTAATTTCAAATTGAAAGTAAAACTCTTACCCATTGTAGCACAAAAGCAAAGAATGTGAAGATTCAACCCGAGGTAAATGATTTTATATACCCTAAAGAAGAAAGACAAAAAACATGTTAAAATGAGAATCTTGTTCATTTAACTAAACCATTCTATGTATAAAAAAGGTAAAGCAACTCAAATTGTCATTTGTTTTTCATGGGAACTCATATAATTTATCAGAGGTGAGCTGTCCTAATTATTGCCAAATATAGGACAAGAATAATTCTAATAAATTTAGACGTTAGTGTGCAACCAATTCAAGTATTTAGGGAGTGATATGATATTTTTGAGATTTTTAAAAATAAAATTTATTGGGTGAAATAGAAGCATCTAACCAAAAAGGAGAATTAGATTTTTCTTGCATTTAATGTCCTAGTTAGTTCCAGTAGGTGCCCAAAGGAGCCACAATTGTTTCTAGAAATTCAAGAGGTCAATTGATCCCACTACATCTTGCTTGGTTGTACGGTGGGAGTGTCCAAAAATTCAATCAATAGTGGTCGACATTTGAAGAAGGTTAAAGGCACAAAGTTTGCTTATATGCTTTATCATTGGTAGAATGTAGTATGCATGACATTGACCATTTCTTGCTTTTCTTGCTTTTGCTCTTATTCTAATTTTTTCTCCTTCTTGTTAAATTGTCTTTTCTTCTTTTTGAAACATGTGTTGAAAATGTACATATAAGGACAATAAGTTATCAACAACAACAAGCTTGGCCAAACATCCACACTGATATAACATATGATATCTTCTGGCAACACGGATGGAAACATCCGTTTACTGACAAAAATGACCAAAATGAACTACTTCCAAGTTGCTATAAAAGAAACGAGATGGATTAATTTGCTGAGAATCCTACAAAACGCCTACGTTGTTGTTCGGGTCTTTTATATCTCCTAGAACCAGTTTTAAAATGCAATGAGAAACTGTATTAGAACAGATATATATGTTTCTTGTGAGCTCCTTAACAATACTCTCTTGAATGGACTTTTCATTTGTTTGGATGACACCGTAGCATGCTACATAAACTGTCCAAGTATACGCCGAATGGGTTATTGAAGTGCACGAGGACCCGAACATCCTATTCCCTAGTTAATGTACATCCATAATATCACCTAAGAATGTATTTGAAACAAAAAGAAAAGTGATGTGTTGTGACGCTCCTAAATCCGGGGGTTATTTCTCAACCCGTTAATCACCCATCAATCTGCGGAAGTGCACGTGAATGCCGCATAACCTGACACCACGTCTTCACATCCCCTTCACCGGGATCGTAACCAATACAGAGTTTGGGCAGAGTCTCTCTTGTACCGGAGCACTCCCAACGCATAACTTGTGTACATATCAACCACTTGACCATTCTAAGGTCCATCCCCATTAATTAGGACTTAATCTTTAACTAATTTCAGCATATAAGTAAAAGGACTCAAGATCCGAAGACTTGACAGAGTAATATTTAAATTTTTGAAAATTTTGGAAGAGGTACCGGTACCTCTTACACGTGGTACCGGTTTTTGAGCCTTCTGTCTACCAGGTCCCTTCCATTAGCTAGGTACCGATACTTAATCCCTTAGTACCGGTACCTGAGCCCACTGTCCATCGAGGTACTGGTACCTGAAGTCTCAATACTGGTACCTCATCCCACTAGAATCC
The DNA here is from genome assembly GCA_951799425.1 of Ilex aquifolium. Lineage (NCBI taxonomy): Eukaryota > Viridiplantae > Streptophyta > Magnoliopsida > Aquifoliales > Aquifoliaceae > Ilex > Ilex aquifolium. The sequence goes on along the minus strand of OX637401.1, from coordinate 10,778,637 downwards.
AAGTACTGGTACCCGTAAGTCTAGGTACTAGTACCTGTGCCATCTAATAGTATGGTACCGGTACTTAATCACTTAGGTTTCGGTATCTGGGCCCAGATCTTCCCCAATTTTTTTCAATCTTCAACCTTTAACCATACAATCACATTCCGAGTTCACCCAAACTCAATATCATTCAATTACACTAAAAAATAGTCATAAGAGTCCATTACATGTTCCCTTAATACAATTTACACAATTGATTACAAAATGTAAATTTAAGAGCCACAATTTGGCTTCTTCATCAACAAGGGCCAAAGTGAGGGCCATCCACCGGTTTTTATCCCCCACTTGACATATTGTCCTTATAAAGGGTGAACTATTCTCAATAGGATATCTTCTAAAGAGGCTTATCCCCAAACCAAATGCATATGAAATGGTCACATACAAATCATCACATAAATCATCCATTCAAGCATATGCAATTCATAAATGAATTTCACGATGCCATGCCATGTCATAAGATGATGCTCACACATGCAATGCAACCCGAACCCTCCACCGACTCCCATAACATATGCAATGTCATACGCATGTATTTGGGCATTCCAAGCCCCCGCCATTGATCTTAAACATCCAATGATCAATTTACAAAATCCCGAGTCTTTTTTGGGGTGGGTATTTATGGACTTCTACCAACGGGTATCCAACCGACACAGCATCTGTGGCCTTCCACCAATGGCTTCGCGTATGCTGACACACTTTATGAACTCAATATCAATGGAGTGGGTATCTAAAATTACTGGGTCTTTCACCTGAGGGAGAATCTAGCCCTTCTTGCTAACCCGACCCATATTTTCAATGCAACACATACGACTCAGTTGAACCTAGGTCCAACTTTTCTAAGCCCACGTATCACCCACCGAGGACGGTGTTTGATCAAAACATGCACACACACCCACACTCATGTCACATGTCCACGAATGCGATGTTTCTCGTGCATATGCAAATGTGGTGTACAATTGCAATTACAAAATCATGTTTAACATATCATGAGTATATTATAAGCATATTTCATCTCAATCAACATTTCCCACTTATCAATTATATCATAAGCATATAATCTCAATTCACAACATTACCAAGTATGTTATGTATTCTTATTTAAATAACATACTTAAATCATTCCTAGGCATTTATCAAACACCTACAAGACACAAAATTATGTAAACACATAGCAGACTTCATTCATCACATATCTCAAGAAATTACAAATAAACAATTCCCACAAAACTCAATCATGCAAAATTGGTTCAACATGTTTCTATACCCATTTTACATACTCTAGTTACACTAAAAGTATATTAAATAAGAGATTTCATCTCTAATCATGCTACACATTCCATATACAACCCCAGGTTGAAAACAAACCTAGTTAGTAGAAGAACCCTACTTCTTGAAGTGTAATACCCGTAGTAGAAACTTCAAGAACCCAACTCAAGCCTCAAAGCTTTGCTCCCAACAATCCCGTTCTTGAGATGTTAGTGAAACCCATGATCTTTGGTACGTACTCGTAGCTCTCAATGCGTAGAACACTTTTTGTTCTTGGCTTGAAGCAATCTGAAGAACAGATCGTCCTAGATCGCAAGGAGAAGCTTAGAGATTTTGTTTTCTCTCTCTTTGTTTCCGGCTGTATATGGCTGAAGAATGGATTTTTCTCACCTTTTATACTCCTTCAATGCTTGGCCTAGATTCCGCCCCACGTGCCTCTTTTGTTTGGTCAAATTTTGATTCCGAATCAATTAAATCTCGTCTCGTGTTATGTTCAATATATTTTATTTGAACTAAATTTAAATTATTTTCTGTGTTTCGCAATTAAATCCCGATCGCATTTATTTTAGTCGCGCGACGCCTAATCGCATCGTAAAACGCAAAAAATCTGACTGTCTCAGAATTTGATGAAAATTAACTGGGCAACTATATTTCATGAGACGAATCCAACGGTGAGATTTGTTTCATCATTCGAGTTCTAAAAAGATTCGGGTTTTCAACCTGTACCATAACTACTAATTACCGTTTTGTCATTTTTTATAAATTTAAAAAAAAAAAAAAAATTTCCCGGATTTTACATGTGTAATTGTGAGTTGTAGAGTTTGGTAGTATCAAACTAAAGCTCCAAATGACAATGAATTTTGCTTTTCTTTGTGGCCACATCCATTTTTAATTCCCGAGAATCATTTTCAAATTAAAATATTTTCGAGTTCCTAAAAGTGTTTATGTAGACCAAGTGAGATTATTTAAGCATTTTCACCTTGGTAATTAACAATCACTAAAACTTGAATTATTGCGCTACATAATCCAATCATGGAGTGAGACCTCATTCAATCAATACCCTGTCTCTCTATTAAAGTTGAAGAAAAGATAGAACTCAGAAAGAGAGAGAAAGAGAACAAAGAAGGAATGAGAGGAAAAGAATAATCTCCATTCTTCTTCCACATAGGATCGATTTACATCATCCTCTATTTATAAAGACTACAGTAGTGTTTGATAAAACTGAAAGCTGAATACTGAATTTGTGGACTGTTTGGTATCCACTGAAATTTAATTACTGAATTAAACTAAACTGTTTGATAACTACACAGAACTGACGTCTGAAAATAAATTAATTTTCAGTTTTACCCTTCCACTCTTTAATTTAAAAATATTTATAAAATATGTTTTTATCTAATAAAAAATGACAATATATCAAATCAATAATAAATTGAATAACACAATAACTGAATAATAACATCAGATCAAAAAAAGAAAAGAAAAGAATAACGACAAATAAATAATTGAATCACAATAACTGAACAATAACAAATTAAATTACACAGTAAGTGAACAATAACATTTGATCAAAAAAAAAAAAAAACTAATAAATAATGGAATAAAAATAAATAAAAAAATGAATAAATAATCGAATTAAAAAATAGAATAAATTAAATCTCATTAATAATATGTGTGTGTGTGTGTGTGTGTGCAATTTGTGCTTGTGTGTGGGTAGTTTGGGTGGTTGGGTGAGGGTGTGTGTGTACAGTGCATGTTTGTGTGTGCGTGTGTGGGTGTGGGTGTGGGTGTGTGTGTGTAGTGAACGTGGGTGTGTGTTTTAACATTTTTTTTTTGCAGCAGATGAGCGAAGAAAAAAAAAAAGAAGAAGAAGAACACTTATTATCTGAAGAAGATGATTGCCAAGGAGGATAGATAGGTTAGGAGTTTTAGAGATAACACTAATTAGAGTTTTAATATGATTGTAAAATATTTCGGGTTATAATTGTTATATTATAAATATTATTAAAGATGATTTTACTGAGTACTTTCATCTTTCAGAATTTAGTAAATGATCTCCTACTTAATATTGTAGCCTATTTTAAAGGAGCACTTAACATATTAAGAGAATTTAAATTTTAGTTATCAAACGAGCTTAATTAATAAGTGCCAAATACATTCATTTTAAGTGCTAAATTTGGGTTAGCAAACACACCCTACATTACTGACTTAACCAAGAATCTAACTAACTAACTAATTAAATAACAGCTAACAACTTCTTAACCAATATTGACAACTAAGCATAACTAATTTCTAACTAACTACAAGTATCTTGTGACTGATACAACTTGTGACTGATGCAACTTGTGGTTGATGCTTGTGAAGAATCAAGATCTCTCATTCTTAACATGCCCCTCAAGATGGAGTGTGGATGTTAAGAATACCCAACTTGTTGAGGAGAAGATGAAATTGAGGAATACCAAGTGGTTTGTTGAAAATATCTCCCAATTGATGAGAAAGAGTAACATGAAGAGCTTTGAGAATGCCTACTTGAATCTTGTCACGAATGAAGTGGAAATTAAGTTCAATGTGTTTGGTTCTTTTGTGAAACATTGGATTAGCTGCAATATGGAAGGTAGGTTGGTTGTCACAAAAAGTAAAGCAGGTTGAGGATGAGGAAGTTAAAGATCAGAAAGAAGTGTAAGCAACCAGGTTAATTCACAACTGGTGGAAGCCATGACTCTATACTCTGCCTCAACAGTTGAGCGAGAGAAAATAGTCTGTTTCTTAGACTTCCAAGATATGAGAGAATGACCAAGAAAAACACAGAAGCCTGTAACAAAACATTTGGTGTCAGGGTAGCCAGCCCAATTAGCATCACAAAAAGCTTTGAGGTGCAGAGCAGATGCAGTAGAGAAGAACAATCCCTGTGCTGGTGTGGTTTCTAGATAGCGAAGGATTCTGTGGGCTGCATCCAGATGAGGTTGTCTTGGAGTGGCTAAGTATTGACTAAGAACTTGGACAACATAAGATAAATCACATGAAGTCAAAGTAAGTAAAGTAACCTACCTATGAACCTTCTATACACAGAAGCATTTGCAAGTTCAACCCCTATATATTGACCAAGCTTTAGATATTGTTCCATTGGAGATTTTGCTGGTCTAGCACCAAGGAAACCAGACTCTTGAAGAATTTCAAGAGCAAACATGTGTTGAAAATTGAAATGCCTATGGATGCTCTGGCAACTTCAAGGCTTGAAAAATATTTCAAAGTGCCAAGATCGTTGACATGAAATTGGCTATGCAGAAAATCTTTAAAGGTAGTTGTAGTAGATGGATCTTCAATGGCTATGACTATGTCATCAACATAAACTAGCATAACAATGAAAGATGTGGAAGTGCTCTTGATGAATAAAATGTAATTAGCCTTGGATTGTGTAAAACCATACCCTATAACAGGTATGGAAAGTTTGGAAAACCACTATCTAGAAGCCTACTTTAAGCCAGAAAGTGATTTGTTTAAACGACAAACTTTATAAGAGCCTTGCTTGTTAAAACCAAGAGGGAGACTCATATACATCTCTTCATGAAGATTTCCATGCAAAAAAGCATTGTGAAAATCCATTTGAAACAAATGCCAGCATTTGATTGCAGCAAGAGCTAAGAAACACCTGATAGTAGTGAATTTGACCACTAGAGAAAAAGTCTCAAGATAATCCAAGCCTGACCTTGTATCGTTCAATAATGCCATTTGTACTTGACCTTATAAACCCATTTACAGTCAATGAGAGTTTTACCAGAAGGAATAGGAGTAATAGTTCAGGAGTTATCGGCCTCATTGCTTGGGTTTCAGCATTCATGACCTCACACCAATAAGGAGACTTAATTACTTCATGGAAAAACTGAGGTTCATGATGGGATGAAATGACTAAACTATAAACCTTGTGAGATGGAGAAATTTTAGTATACGAGAGAAAATTAGAAATACTGTGAATTGTACTTGATGTCTTGGGAGCTGAAACCACAGAAGAAATAGTGGATGGCTGAGAAGAAATGGACTGACAATGATAGTCTTGTAAGTAACTTGGAGTTTTCTTCATCCTAATAGACTACCTAAGAGCAGTAGTGTTAAACGGATGGGAGGTTGGTACAGTATTATCCTTGAAAAAGGAATTAGGAGATGGAAGAGGAGAATTATAAACAATATCAGGAATGGGTGTAGGAAAAACTATAGAGTCTGCAGAAGAAGATGCTTGTGAATAATCATTAGGGAAATGAAATAGATGTTCATGAAAAATAACATTTCTAGAAATAAAAACAGATTGTGTCCTTAAATCATACAACTTGTGAGTAAGAGTGGATGAATAGCACAAACACCCAAACACTTTCAAGTGATAATAGTTTGGTTTTCTGGAAAACAATAGCTCACAAGGAAATTGCCCAGAAAGATGAGAAGAAGAAATATGATTGATCAAAGGGTAAATTACACTTTATGTCCCTCAATTGTTACCCTTGTTTCACTTTGCACCCTTAACTATAAAATTTTTCACATTGCACCCTAAAGTATCAGATTGTTGGAACGAAAATATCAAAAATTACTGACTGCACATATGTATCGAATACAAAAAAAATTTCTTTAAAACCTTACAAGGCGGAATTAGGGTTTACATTCGAGATTGTTGTGGATTGATCTCGTTTCAGCACGAATGCAGAAGCTAGCAACAAACATGTAAGACAGCTCGACGAACCTCACGACCTTCTGTCGTATATCCCCAAACGTCAAAATCCGGATGCAGTGTGGGCTACAAGGAACTCCGAACTTCTGCTCTCTCTCTCTCAGCCTTTCTAAAAAATGTGAGGAATGAATTGATGCTGATTTAGAGAGCCTAGACGTCTATATATAGGGTACGACAAAAACCTTAAGGAGAAATAAGGATCGGGCTTCCAATGGGCCTAGGATTCCTATGTTCAACCCAGAACAAATATCCTACAATCGATTAATAATAAGTTAGTACACTAAAAACTTATTATTGATCTCTTGAGTCTTATCTCAAAATTATATTCGAGCTTGTTATTATTATATGCTTAATAATCTCCCCAAGTTTAAGATTACATCAATTAAATAAATTACTGACAATTATATTTAATTGACTTCTTTTATTCCTTGAGATCTTACCACTCAACTTATTTGTCATGTCGGATAATTAAATCCACCTGTAAGGTTTGACATGGACAAAACTTATGATCTTCCTCAAGAAACATCATCAACCCATTTAAATACCAGGACGTGATTTCCTTTAATAATTAATTTCCACCATACAAATAATATCGTCTCCCAATTCACTGAGCTTATTGACTCAATAAGAATCTCACTTTTTGATTAATTAAAGTAATAAACATTATATGCACGTGGCAATTAAATATTTTGGGATTAAGAGCATAAGTAATCATAATAATCATGAGGTATTTTTATCTTATTGAATCAGTAAAAGATAATAACCTCAACATGAGTGTGTTCAATACACAAAGTGTACTAGTGCAATAATCCGAGACATCAAAATAGTCTCATACAGTCAAGACAGATTATGTCATAATATTACACTACAATCATACTGATGGTGTGTCCAATTCCATCTAGGATTGTGAACCTATACTCATATTATACAAAGATCCGATAACCTGGTCTTCTGTGCATAAGCTGAACTCTACACACCATATTATCTACAATAAAAAATATAAGACACACATGCATACCATATATCAAATATAATGCAAATATTTTGCCCACATAGATTCTCAATAAAATGGAAAGAACAAACTTCTATTAATTAATAAAATGAGTTTCACTACAAAAAGTAAGATTTTAGTATACAACTCTATCATAGATAACGACAAACTTGAAAATCTGTCAAATGAGGGAGGGAATCCCAAAGAGCTTCCCGCCAAGTGCCTAGTACCACTTTTGCAACCAATTGGTTGTTGAAAATAAAAAGAATGTCGATCAGAGGAAGAACATTTGGAACTTAGGAATGACAAAGTCATGGATAGGTATTTTTCTTTATTTTTGACCTGCACATGTGCAATAGGCAGTTGCTTATTGGTAGTACAGACCACTCACATGCGCATTTACCATAAAAAAGTGACATTCGTTATCAATTGAAGTAATATGAAACAAAATTGATACTTTAGGGTGTAGTGTGAAAATTTTATAGTTGAGAGTGCAAAGTGAAACAAGGGTAATAGTTCAAGGGGTTAAAGTGTAATTTACCCTTGATCAAATATGCTGCAATTGCTTGGCATTTTTTTGGTGTGGATCGCTTCTTCTTAAAATATAACAATGGGCTTTCCAAGCATAGAAAAATTATGTAGTGTAGTAACTTGGACAATTCCAATGTCACCTCCTCAGGGAACAAATGATATTTGATTGGTGATGTGTGTGCAAGTGAAAATAAAATCCTTTAACTTGTGGAAGAGGTGAGAAAAAGAATTCTAATGTATTGTAGTCAATAGAAAAACAGTTGGCGAATCCTCAGGAATTAACTAACCATAACCAAACATTTTGACTTTCCATTTTAACTCATCCGAGGTTTGTACTCAAACATGCTCAAACGAATAATATTCAACAAAAGCCAAGTTATATACTATTATAGCTTTAAAGATAGGAAAAAGAAACTAGAATGATAAGCATTTAGATTGTGTAAATGATTTCTTAGCATTACTCGTGTCAGATGACCGTCGACGAAAAATCAAAGTAGTCACTTAACAACTAATATTCAAAATTGGTATTTTTTTCCCTCTACAAAACATTTAATCCATTAGAAACCATTAGAGAATGACTAAGCTTGATTATGGATGAGAATCATCCCTCAGATTATGCCGAAACTTAGCCGAAATCTCTCCTCCTAAAAGCTCATTTTTTCTCATGTAGAGAATCACAAGTATATATATCATAAGTCTTCTCCATTTGATTTGACAAGATGAGTGGCATGGGTAGTGGGTGAAATGCCGAAGAAGTTTCATCCGTCCTCGTCAACCAATGGAATGCCTTCTTGAACCTTGGGAACTCAATATTGCATTATTTCATAGCCTTTCATATCTAATTTAGGCTTGCGAACTAACTAACTTGTTTCATTTAGGGAATTTTGTAGCTTAAGCCTTGATTTTGGTGTTGCAGGTATTATAGGTATAAATATGGAGTTTTAACATGGATATGATGACAAGGAACATAGTGGCAAAGAGTATGGTCGGGATTAGATGAAGTCGGAGGCCTTGCAAACCAATTGGGGAAAAGAACTATCGGTATGAAGAAATAAAGACAATGTTCTACCGGTACCTGAGCTCACAGAAGTTTACAAGTCTTCATCAGAGAAGTTCCACCGGTAGTTGTAGCATGATTTACCGGTAGCTGAAGTCTCAGTAATTTTATCAGAAGAGTCCTATTGGTAGGAGAAGCAATACAAATCTCAGAGGTTCCTGACTGACAGACAAATACTGGTAGGTATGCTGTTCTATCGGTAGATCGGGGCAGATACTCCCGGGATGAGTAATTAAAGATCATATTTTTTCAAATCTTTTGGGGATTCTCAATCAATAGAATTGAGATAATTTTTGGATTGATATCTTTCAAAGAAACTGAAGATTCTCTTTCCTAATCACTATAAATAGAGACTCTTTGTGAATCAAAAGGAGGTTGTTCACCAATTTTACATAGGTTTTAGGAGTCTTCTTTTACAAAGTTTTAGGGTTTGTTCTATAGAATTCATTCAACGTTCAATCTTTCAATTATTTGTTTAAGCAATATTAAATTTCAATTGTTTTTACTTTCAAAGCTTTGTCATTTACATTCGATTTTTCAATTCAAGCACTCAATTTCAATCCTGTTATTTACTTCTCTGAATTCAATCATGTCTACTTTTAAGCTTTATTTTATTTTCATTATCATGAGTGAATTTTCTTCTTCTGAATGATCTAAGAAATGAGTCCTAAATCTATGAAGAAGGGCGTATGCCTTAAACTAGGGTTTTAACATTTATGTAATTAATTGAACATGTTATGATTTCGAAAACCTAATTGGTTTGCATACGTTCCTGTTATTTTTTATGCAATTAGGATGGTACAAATAATTGTGGTATTTCCTGCAACCTTTAGAGTATGGATTCTTCCATCATAAACCATCTTTCAATTGCTACCATAGTTCTTTTAAAGTTTTTAGTTGAAAGTCTTCCGTTTGTAGTAGTTTAAATACGAAAGTAGATGAGTTATAGATTTAAGGTAGAAACTCTTATTCATAGGTGGGATGAATTTTGAAGATTATCCAGTTTTTCTAGTTATTGAATTTCAATTCATTAGTAGTTAACTCTCAAAATTCTCAACTTTGAAGAGCTTTTTCATTTTGTTTTTATCACTTTGGATTCCAAATTATTTCTCTGATGAGATGACCTTGGACTTTTGTTTAAGTTACTACACGACACCTTTCTCTTATGCTTGAGAGCTTTCGTGAAAATACAACCCTTTGGAGGGCAAGCATTTTTGGTGCCGTTGCCCGAAAAGTTAACGGTAATCTAAGGTGATACAGAGGTATTCAGGTAGGTCTTGTGATCTCTACTTGGGATCAAATGCAAAAAAAAAAATTGACTAAATTTTTCCCCATTCATAAAACTACTACTTTGAAAAAAAAATTCAAAATTTTGCTGAGAAACCAAATGAGTAGTTTTATGAATGTTGAGAAAGATTTAAAGAGCTCTTAAACTCCATTTCGCATCATGGCTTTGAACCATGGTAGATGGTAACTTTCTTCTATGAGGGAATTACCCCTGCAAATCGTCAGTTCATCGACATGATGTGAAATGAGTAGTTTTTACATAAAAAGCCTGAGGAAACTCTTGATTATTTTGATTGTTTGGCAAAGAGTGCCAAATCTTGGGATATATCTGACCCTGCTAATCGATCAACATCATCAGTAGCCCCTCAATCGTCCGGTGGAGGAAAATATTCATTGAGATAGCAAGACGAGCTCTTACCCAAGACTGCTAAACTTTCAAGAAAGGTGAAGAGTTTAGAGTTACAAAAAGTCAATGGGGTGACTAGTGTGCCCAAGGTTAATGACCCTTATTTGATGTGTGAGTATGTTGAGCATTCTACGAATGAGTGCCCAACCTTGATTATGTGTAGGGAAATGCAAGAGCGGGTTAATGCATTTAATCAGCCAAGGCAATCATTTTCTCCATACTCCAATACTTACATTCCGGGGTGGCGACACCATCCCAATTTTAGTTGGAGATCCGACAGCATAGCCCAACCTCAACAGTACCCCCTACCACGCATTAGCCATCACCAAATTATTCCGGTCCCTCTAATATTCAACAAGTCCCTCAGCAAGGACCTCCACAACATGGGTTTGTTCAGAACCCAACACCACATCCACAAGCTCAAGGGTTTGGCCATCAAGGTCAACCCATAATACCTCCTTATCAACCACCCCACAAAAATACATTACAACAACACATTCAGGCCCAACATAACATTAACAATCAAACTGCTCAGGCTCTGAATGAGATTAGGTCACAAATCACGAAGATAAACATGAACTTAGGGGCAATGCAACAAGAGAAAGGGAAATTTCCTGGTCAACCTCAAGAAAATCCCAAGGGCCAACACTTGACTGAGACCATTGAGAATGTAGAACATTTGAATTCCATTACTACTCTTCGAAGTGGTAAAACAGTTGATAGTACCCACCAAAGGTTTCTCATCCTACAGAAAAAGAGACCTCAGATGAAAGGGACTACATTACCTGATGTTGTTGAAAATAATTGTCCTATTCCTGCTCTTTTCCCTCATAGATTGTGTATGCCTACCAAGATATTTGATACATCTGAAATTCTTAAGATTTTTAAGCAGGTGAAAATTAACATTCCACTTTTGGATGCAATTAAACAGGTATCATCTTATGCCAAGTTTCTAAGGTTGCGTTTGGTAGCCATCTATTTTTGTTTTCAATTTTTATCAAAATTAAAATTAAAACACATTTGGGATGTGTTTTTATTTTTTTTAATATACTGTGTTTTGAAAACAGGGTCCAAAAATGCAAACATAAAAAAGGTGTTTTTGAAAACACCTAAAAACACAAAGGCGCGCGGCTTGTGACGCCCCAAAAATCCGGGGGTCCGTTGATTACCCATCAACCTGTAGAATACCCGTGGATACCGAGTAACTCGATATCGCTCCGTTATGCCCCATTTATCGGGGTCCATAATTGAACAAAAATCGGGCAGAGTCTCCTTTGTACGGGGAGCTCTACCCAAAACTCAACCTGTGCAATATATATTGAAATGACCCATCCGAGGCCCAATATAAAGCAATGACCACACCGGGTCCATTTATAAGTAAACATTGACCACACCGGGTCTATTTATCCATACTTATAAACATTGACCACACCGGGTCCATTTATCCCTACCTATGTCAAAACATGCAAGGTTGTTTTAACAATAATTCATATAAGTTTTATTACAATTATTTACAAAAAATTACATGCCCAAGACATAAGTTTCACAAGTGTTTTACATTAACACAAAATAAAGCCACATTCGGCTTTCTTCAAACATAAGGGTCCGAATTGGAGCCATCCACCGGTGTATTTCTCCCACCTGAAATGTGTTCCCCGTATAGGGTGAGCCAACGCCCAGTAGAGTATATCCTACAAAGACTACTCCCCACCTTAGATGCATATGAAATGTGTACATGCAACAAACAACATTTAACAACCATTCCATACAAGAATATGCATTCAATATTGGAATGCTACCATGTCATGCCATGAAATGAGGTGAGACTCACTCATGCATCTTAACCCAAGTCCTTACCGACTCCTACAACACAATGCAATGCCAATGTGTAGTAACCCCATCAACTGATGGAAAATACATCCAATGACCGTTTGAATTGAAAACATGTATTTGCAAAATCAAATCATTGTTGGATGTCACCCATTGAATGAGTGTTTATGTAATCAAAATCTTGTGTCTTTTTGGGCAACGGATTTTGAATTTTATACCGCCGGTTTCGTACACCATACTACACTTTTCCGGAATTTCACCACAGGGGAGTGTATAACCAAGTCGCCGGGTCTTGCACCCGAGGGGGGAATCTACCCCTTCTTGCTATACTCGACACAAGTTTTTCTTTCATGCAGCCATGCGACTCAGTCGAATTTTCAACCCAACTTTCCCGAGCCCACCCATCAATCACCAAGAATGGTGTTTGATTAACCATGCATACACACCCACACTCATGCCTAAGCCCATGAATGTGATGTCAATGTCATGCTCAATATGCAATCATGCCCAATGAGAAATTTTATCACATGTTCAGTATGTAATGGGTGCCATACGAACAATTTCAACATATCCATGGTAATTTATATTACAAACATATAAATACCATATTTTGTCACAATGTTAATATATCAAAACATGCATATATCAACAATTCCAACACTACAATATCTAAGCATGCTATACATCATTGTGTCATGACAAACTTTATCCACACATAGACATTTAGCAAACACCATCAAGGCAATCATCATGTTATCACACAATTTGCCCAAATAATAATAAGTTACAAGAAAATTTCACAAGTAACTTCCCTAGACCAAATTTAACAAAGAATTTATCTAGGCCATTTCTATATTCCTTTCATGATTCCCATGACTATAGACAAGTCATAACAACTCTATACATCTAACAATTACTTATGACACCATAGGTTAGAAATGAACCAAGGTAGGAGGGAACCCTACCTCTTGGAGCGTAAAACAACCGGTAGAACCTCCAAGAACAAGATTTAAGTCCAAATATTTGATTTTCCCAAAATCCTGTCTTTGGATCTTCGGTGAAATCAGCTCTTTTTGATATGTACGCGTAGCCCTTGTCGCGTAGATGAACTTTGACTTCTGGACTGACGAATTTCGACGGACGGAACTCCCGGAATCGGCGAAAGAAAACTTGAAAACCCATTTTTTCTCTCTTCTCTCTCCAAGAACGTCCAGCACTGGTTTTGAATAGATATTTTTGTAAAATATCTAATTTAGGCCCATATTTATAGTGGCTAATGAGCAGTCCACGTCGCACCGCATATTTCCGACTTTCGGGTCCGTTTTTCGCCCCAAAACGGTTCATTATAACTCGGATTAAGTTCAAATTAATTTTATTTGAACTTTCACTTTTTATTTAGGATATTTTAAAAAAAAGTGTTTTTAGGTACCCCTGGAATTTAAGTCGCCACGCAGTCGCCTCGAACGATGTGCAAAAATCCGACTATCTCGGAATTCGACGAAATTTGAGAGGGTGACTCGATTTCGCGATACGAATCCAATGGAGAACTCCGTTTTCTCATCCGAGGTCTAGAGCATGAGTATTTCAAATAAGCATTAGGATGGCAAATGACCATTTTTCCCTTATTCACAAAAAAGTTCAAATTTGCCCGGGTTTTACATTCTTCCCCCCTTAAAAAGAATTTCGTCCCCGAAATTCACACACACATACATGCAATCCCATGCATATGCTACAGTCATGTAATAGTAAATGACTATAAAAATGTACCTCTATCCTCAAACAAGAAAGGATAATTGGCACGTACGGTGTCCTCGCGCTCCCATGTCGCCTCTTCCACTCCCCGGTGCTGCCACAACACTTTCACTAGCCTTACGGTCTTGCCTCGTAAAACCTGATCTCGGCTATCCATAATACGCACCGGTCCCTCCTCGAAGGTCCCATCCGCATCAACAACAAGCTCGCCCCAATCCACCACATGAGTCGGATCTGGGGTGTATTTCCGGAGCATAGAGACATGGAATATCGCATGAACACCTGATAGGTTTGGCGGTAACGCCAACCGGTAAGCGACTGTACCAACCCTCTCAAGTATCTCAAAGGCCCCGATATACCTCGGTGACAGCTTTCCTCGCTTGCCGAACCTGACCACTCCTCTCGTAGGCATCACCTTCAAGAAGACATGATCTCCCACCTCAAACTCTAGAGGTCGCCGCCGTCTATCGGCATAGCTCTTTTGCCGGCTCTAAGCCGTGAGAAGACGCTTCCGTATCAAGTCTACCTTCTCCGAGGTGTCCCTAACCAATTTCGGCCCTGTAGCAGTTCTTTCTCCCACTTCTGTCCAACAAACCGGAGATCGACAAGGCCTCCCATATAGTGTCTCATAGGGTGCCATCTGTATGCTCGCCTGATAACTGTTGTTGTAGGCGAACTCCACCAAGGGTAAATGATCTTCCCAGCTACCCTTGAGATCTAGGACACATGCCCGTAGCATGTCCTCTAATGTCTGAATGGTCCTCTCAGACTGACCGTCCGTCTGGGGATGAAAAACAATGCTCATCATCAGCTGTGTCCCCATGGCTCGTTGGAAACTCTCCAAAAAATGAGCCGTAAACCTAAGATCTCGATCTGATACTATAGATACGGGTACCCCATGCAACCGGACAATTTCCCGTATATATAACCTGCAGAATTCCTCCAGTGTGAAGGTCATCCGCACAGCCAAAAAGTGTGCCGACTTCGTAAGCCAGTCCACTATCACCCATACCGCATCATGTCCCCGCGATGTCCGTGGCAAGTGAGTCACAAAATCCATCGTGACATGTTCCCATTTCCACTCAGCTACCTCCAATGGCTGGAGTAACCCTGCTGGTCTCTAGTGTTCAGCCTTCACTTGCTGACACGTGAAACATCTACTAACAAAATCGTCAACCTGTCGCTTCATCCCATTCCAATAATACTGGCGACGAAGATCATGATACATCTTCGTGCCCCCTAGATGAACCACAAAACGAGAGCAATGGAACTCCTTAAGGATCTCCTCTCTCAGATCCGCCAACTGAGGAACCACAACCCTTCCTCGATACCGAAGACTACCATCCGAGTGAATGGCCCAGCCCTCGTCACCTGTACCTGCCTGTACACGGTCCCGGATGGACAATAGCTCTGTGTCCTGACTCTGGGACTCAATAACCCTGCTCAGTAGGGAAGGCGTAGCCACCAAACTCCCCAAAGTACCCTGAGCCTGACCCATATAACATAGCCCGAACTGTCCCACAGTCTTGAGCATCTGCCACTCTCGGGAAGTTACACTAGCCAAGACTCCCCGTGACTTCCGACTGAGTGCATCAGCCACCACATTTGCCTTACCGGGATGGTAATGCAAAGTGAAGTCATAATCCTCCAGATACTCCATCCACCTACGTTGCCTCATGTTGAGGTCCCGTTGTGTAAAGATGTACTTCAGACTTTTGTGGTCTGAAAACACCTCGAACAGCTCACCGTATAGATAGTGGCGCCAAGCCTTCAAGGCAAAGACAATGGCCGCCAACTCCATGTCATGTGTGGGGTAATTTTGCTCGTGGTTCTTTAACTGTCGAGAACCATAAGCCACCACCCTCCCGGACTGCATCAAGACACATCCTAGTCCGTCATTCGAGGCATCACAATACACTTTGTACCTCTGTCCCCTTTCCGGGACTATCAAGATAGGGGTTGAAGTAAGCCTCTTCTTTAACTCCTGGAATGCCTTCTCGGAAGCATCATTCCACTCGAACTTGACCTCTTTCCGAGTCAACCTGGTCATAGGTGCAGCTAGTCGGGAGAAGTCCTCAATAAACCGCCGGTAATACCCTGCCAATCCCAAGAAACTGCGTATCTCGAAGACTGACTTCGGCCTCTCCCAATTCATGACTGCCTCAACCTTCTCTGGGTCTACGGATACACCCGAAGCTGACACCACATGTCCCAAAAACTTCACCTCAGTCAGCCAAAATTCACACTTGCTGAACTTGGCGTACAACTGATGGTCTCTCAAGGCCTGGAGAACAATCCTCAAGTGACCCTCATGCTCCTCCTCAGATTTGGAGTAGATCAAGATGTCGTCAACAAAGACTACAACAAATTGATCAAGGTAGGGTTGAAACACCCTATGCATGAGATCCATGAATGCCGCCGGGGCATTTGTCAATCCGAATGGCATCACTGTGAACTCGAAATGCCCATACCGCGTCCGAAACGCCGTCTTAGGGATATCTGTCTCCCTAACCCTCAACTGATGGTAACCAATGCGGAGATCTATCTTGGAGTAGACTCGCGCCCCTCTCAGCTGATCAAACAAGTCATCAATCCTCGGTAAAGGGTACCTATTCTTGATAGTAATCCTATTCAACTGCCGGTAATCTATGCATAGTCGAAGGGTTTTGTCCTTCTTCTTTGCAAATAACACCGGAGCGCCCCAAGGTGAGGTACTCGGCCTAATGAACCCTATCCAACAACTCCTGCAATTGGACCTTGAGTTCTTGCAACTCAGCAGACGCCATCCTATGTGGAGTCATAGAAATGGGCGATGTACCGGGATGCAACTCTATAGTGAAGTCCACATCCCTATGTGGAGGTAATCCCGGTAGTTCATCCGAAAAAATATTCTCATAATCACACACAACCCGAGGTAGACCAAACTCCTGTCTCGCCTCGTCCTCTAGGGTAAGGCTTGCTAGCCAACCCATCAACTGCCCGTGCCATCTAGAGTCGTACACGGCTTGGGGTAAAGCATCGTGCTTATCCCCCTGAAACATGAAACAAACCCCATCCGGTGTGTAAGCAGTGACCCGCTTCCGATCACAACCAATGACGACTCGGTGTGCCGCCAACCAATCCATCCCAAGGATTACATCGAACTCCGACATGTCCATGAACCGAAGGTCCACGGTGAGTAGAATCCCTGAGATCTCTAACTCACAACCCCGACATATCTGATCAACCCTCACCCTAGCACCTAGGGGAGAACTCACGTGCAATGGCTCTTCTAAGGTCTCAACCTCTAAGCCCAAGTCTTTCACACAAGATGCATCAATAAATGAATGCGATGCACCAGAATCAAACAATAATCAAGCCCATAAGCGGGAAAGTAGAAATGTACCCTGTATCAACGACGGATCTGCCGGCTCAGTCTGTGGTATCATGGCGTAGACACGCCCTTGAGTCCCTGAAGTCCCGGCTTGTGAGCCCTGGCCTCGTCCCCGACCCATGCCTTGGCCCATCTGGCCAGCTTGCGGTGTCCCCGCACGTGAAGTGGTAGGGCCTTGTGCAGCACCCTGGTACTGATACTGGCTTCCTTGGCCCATAGTGGTGTAGGGAGGAGTGTAGTGAGACTGTGAATATCCCCCTGATGACTGGGACTGAGACACCCCCTGGCCCTGGGATCCCTGCCTCTGAGGACAATCCCGCTTCATATGCCCCTGTTGGTGGCAATGATAGCTAGTCTGTTGGCCTGCCTGAAAAGGAGGCCTCTGATTTCTCCCGCCTCGGAAGGACTGACCTTAGCCTTGGCCTTGATAGCTACGACTCTGCCCTTGATGCCCCTGCGGAGCAGAAGTTCTCTGCTTCTTCCCTGCACTAGAAGAAGAGGATTGACCCTCCTTCTTCTTGTCTTTACCACCCGCTTCTCGGATGTTCCTTGCATCATCAACCTCTCTCTCAATGACCATAGCTGTCGCGACCATTGTGTCCAAGTCTTGCAGAAGGAGACCCACAATTTTTCCCCGAATAGATAACTTCAAGCCATCCTCAAACTTACGTACTTTGGCCATGTCTGTGGCCACATAATCGTCGGCGAAACGGGCTAATTCAGTGAACTTAGCCACGTATTCCATCACCGTCATTGTTCCCTGTCTCAAGTCTAAGAACTCACGGGCCTTTGCATGTCGAGCAGCCGCCGGGAAGTACTTACCCATGAAGAGTTCCTTGAACTCTGCCCATGTCATTATCCCCAAGTTCCTTGAGGTCTTGATCCAATCCCACCACACTTGGGATTCTCCCTCTAGCTGAAAAGTAGCTAGGGTTATCTTCGTAGCATCGGAGGTAATCTCCATTGCCCCTAAGACCTTGTCTACTTGCCGGAACCAATGATCAGCTACCATCGGGTCCGCCCCTCCCATGAAGATCGGAGGCTGATGTGCCTTGAACTTCTGGAGATGACTTGAGCCTCCTTGGCCCACATTTGCACTAGTCTGTGCAATAGTAGCAGCTGTAGCACTGGCCTGTGCAATGGTAGCAGCTGCAGTACCAATAGCCTCTATGAAGGCTTGTTGGTCAAAGACCGGTGGTGGTGGTTGGTTGTTCCGTCCACCGCCTCGGCCGCGTCCTCTTCCTCTTCCTCTATTTTCCATCTACACACACATTAGATAGCAATAGACTAACAATTTAGTACCCCAAAGTTAGGGATCAAACACAAACGTTGAGAATTCTCTCATTGTCTCCCCTAGTAGAACATGTGTCACATACTAGTAGACGTTTAACCCTTGAACTATCCCGTTCATCCCTTTTCCGAACCCAAGGTTATGTTTTCTATCCCTAGTGTTCCTCCTTTCCATATACATTCTACCATGTATATAATTCACCCAACAAGTAACACATAACAGGTAGCAAGTAGAGCACATAACATGAAATGCGTATGGAATGCAATGGTCTAGACCCATGCCCCTCAAGCCTTAGGTAAATCGTATACCTAAGCTCTGATACCAAGCTGTGACGCCCCAAAAATCCGGGGGTCCGTTGATTACCCATCAACCTGCGGAATACTCGTGGATACCGAGTAACTCGATATTGCTCCGTTATGCCCCATTTATCGGGGTCCATAATTGAACAAAAATCGGGCAGAGTCTCCTTTGTACGGGGAGCTCTACCCAAAACTCAACCTGTGCAATATATATTCAAATGACCCATCCGAGGCCCAATATAAAGCAATGACCACACCAGGTTCATTTATAAGTAAACATTGACCACACCGGGTCTATTTATCCATACTTATAAACATTGACCACACCAGGTCCATTTATCCCTACCTATGTCAAAACATGCAAGGTTGTTTTAACAATAATTCATATAAGTTCTATTACAATTATTTGTAAAAGATTACATGCCCAATACATAAGTTTCACAAGTGTTTTACATTAACACAAAATAAAGTCACATTCAGCTTTCTTCAAACATGAGGGTCCGAATTGGAGCCATCCACCGGTGTATTTCTCCCACCTGAAATGTGTTCCCGTATAGGGTGAGCCAACGCCTAGTAGAGTATATCCTACAAAGGCTACTCCCCACCTTAGATGCATATGAAATGTGTACATGCAACAAACAACATTTAACAACCATTTCATACAAGAATATGCATTCAATGTTGGAATGCTACCATGTCATGCCATGAAATGAGGTGAGACTCACTCATGCATCTTAACCCAAGTCCTTACCGACTCCTACAACACAATGCAATGCCAATGTGTAGTAACCCCATCAACTGATGGAAAATACATCCAATGACCGTTTGAATTGAAAACATGTATTTGCAAAATCAAATCATTGTTGGATGTCACCCATTGAATGAGTGTTTATGTAATCAAAATCTTGTGTCTTGTTGGGCAACGGATTTTGGATTTTATACCGCCGGTTTTGTACACCATACTACACTTTTCCGGAATTTCACCACAGGGGAGTGTATAACCAAGTCGCCGGGTCTTACACCCGAGGAGGGAATCTACCCCTTCTTGCTATACCCGACACAAATTTTTCTTTCATGCAGCCATGCGACTCAGTCGAATTTTCAACCCAACTTTCCCGAGCCCACCCATCAATCACCAAGAATGGTGTTTGATTAACCATGCATACACACCCACACTCATGCCTAAGCCCATGAATGTGATGTCAATGTCATGCTCAATATGCAATCATGCCCAATGAGAAATTTTATCACATGTTCAGTATGTAATGGGTGCCATACGAACAATTTCAACATATCCATGACAATTTATATTACAAACATATAAATACCATATTTTGTCATAATGTTAATATATCAAAACATGCATCTATCAACAATTCCTTCACTACAATATCCAAGCATGCTATACATCATTGTGTCATGACAAACTTTATCCACACATAGGCATTTAGCAAACACCATCAAGGCAATCATCATGTTATCACACAATTTGCCCAAATAATAACAAGTTACAAGAAAATTTCACAAGTAACTTCCCTAGACCAAATTTAACAAGGAATTTATCTAGGTCATTTCTATATTCCTTTCATGATTTCCATGACTATAGACAAGTCATAACAACTCTATACATCTAACAATTACTTATGACACCATAGGTTAGAAATGAACCAAGGTAGGAGGGAACCCTACCTCTTGGAGCATAAAACAACCGGTAGAACCTCCAACAACAAGATTTAAGTCCAAATATTTGATTTTCCCAAAATCCCGTCTTTGGATCTTCGGTGAAATCAGCTCTTTTTGGTATGTACGCGTAGCCCTTGTCGCGTAGATGAACTTTGACTTCTGGACTGACGAATTCCGACGGACGGAACTCCCGAAATCGGCGAAAGAAAACTTGAAAACCCACTTTGAATAGATATTTTGTGTAAAATATCTAATTTAGGCCCATATTTATAGTCGCTAATGAGCGGTCCACGTCGCACCGCATATTTCCGACTTCCGGGTCCGTTTTTCGCCCCAAAACGGTTCATTATAACTCGGATTAAGTTCAAATTAATTTTATTTGAACTTTCACTTTTTATTTAGGATATTTTAAAAAAAAAAGTATTTTTAGGGACCCCTGGAATTTAAGTCGCCACGCAGTCGCCTCGAACGAGGTGCAAAAAATCGACTATCTCGGAATTCAACGAAATTTGAGAGGGTGACTCGATTTCGCGATACCAATCCAACGGCGAACTCCGTTTTCTCATCCGAGGTCTAGGGCATGAGTATTTCAAATAAGCATTAGGATGGCAAATGACCATTTTGCCCTTATTCACAAAAAGTTCAAATTTGCCCGAGTTTTACACGGCTCCTATATTTTAATGAGATCTAGGCTTCAAACTCGGTTAGCAACAAAAAATAGAGTTTTTTGGTAGAACTATAAAGACCCCTTCTCGATTATCTCTCTCCTTTCTCTTCTCTATCTTTGTGCCAGATGTTCTCCATCATCTCTCTAACTCATTTCTTAGTGTATGTACCAAAGACC
This sequence comes from Ilex aquifolium, assembly GCA_951799425.1. NCBI lineage: Eukaryota > Viridiplantae > Streptophyta > Magnoliopsida > Aquifoliales > Aquifoliaceae > Ilex > Ilex aquifolium. The sequence goes on along the minus strand of OX637401.1, from coordinate 10,757,274 downwards.
CGAAGAAGAAAGAATCTCTCTCGCCACTCTGATGAAGACCTGAAGAATGAAGCATGCATCGTTTGTACTCTCTCGCCTATCTCTCTATCGAATAAAAGTTCTCCCAGATCTGCTTCGGTTAAAGCCTCCATCGTCCTCACTCAAGTAGTTTTTTTACTTTATAGAATACATATATACTTAGATCTATGCAGATCTAAGCTATTTATGTGTGTATGTAGATATGAGTTAGATTTGTATAAATTATGTGTTTGTGGATAAGATACTCTTTCTTTAATTTTAACCTGGAAGTTGAATCTGTGAATTTAGGAATTTCCTTTGTTTTAAAAAAAAAAAAAATATATGTTACATGAGAATCTGTGCATATGAATTTAGGAATTTCCTTTTTTTTTTTTTTTGTGTTGTGTTTGTGTGTAAGTGCATTTGCTTGTATGTGTGTTGTGTGCATCTATGTGGTGATTTTGAGTGTGTTGTGTGCATCTGTGGTTGTATAAGAGAGATGTTGAAATTCCCATGGATGGTTTCTGGATGGCTGTATAAGGAATTTATATCTTGGGTTATTATTATGTTGTTTGGAATTTTGAGCATAATATGTTTGATTAATTGTGTAAATGAATTTTTTAACATCTAAAAATGATTGACAACCTAGAAATGAAGCTTAATTCATTTAACTCCAAACTTGCCATTGAAATATTAAGAATTAAGCTTGGGTAATATTTGTATGGTATAATTTCTATGCCGCTGGAGGGATGTGGAGGAGGTGCTTTTGTCTTAATGCCCCTTGCTTGTGGTGCTTGCTGCCTGAGTGATTCCAAACTGACTATTTATGCTTGCTGAGTGCTCGTGTTGCTTGCTCGTGCTTGCTGAGTGCTTAACATGAGTGCTTGCTGCCTTCCCGTGGTGCTTGTTGCCTGAGTGTTTGACATAATATGTTTGCTTTTGTCTCATCTTCCTTACAAACACAAAAAATATAAAGCTAATAATTAGGTCAAACATAAAAATGGTTATCAAACATATTTTTTTTTTTTTGTTTTCATAATTTGTTAAACATAAATGACTACCAAACATATTTTATGTTTTCAATTTTTACCACACAAAGAAAAACAAAAACTGTTTCTATTTTTTTTTTTTGAAAACACAAAAATAAAAATGTTACCAAACGCACCCTAAGAGAGTTATGTACAATGAAGAGAAGGATAAATGTGCAAAAGAGAGCTTTCCTCATAGAGCAGGTAAGCTCCATCTTAAGGACAAACACTCCACCCCAGTACAAAGACCCCGGTTGTTCTACCATCTTAATCATCATTGGGGAATGCCGAGTGGAGCTTGGATAAGGGGAATTGAAGCCGACACCCATCACACTCCAACTTGCCGACAGAAGTGTGAAGATGCCAAGGGGAATAGTGGAGGATATTCTAGTCTAAGTGAAGAAATTTTACTTTCTAGTTGATTTTATTGTTATTGATATTTGTCCTATTGCTAACCCGTTTGCTCAGATCCCTGTTATATTGGGACAACCATTTCTTGCAACTTCTAATGCCTTAATTACAATAATGGATTTATGACGTTGACCTTCTAGAATATGACTTTAGAGTTAAATGTGTTCAATATCACAAGGCAGTCCGAGAATGATGGGGAATTGCATCAAGTAAATTTCATAGACACCATCATGGAGCAACAAGCAGAAGAGTCAACTAACAAATACTTGGAGAACCTTTCTGAGGAAATAACTGTTCAAGAAAAAAAATTATTTGCTCTAGGTTAATGGGAGCCTAAGTTTGAAGAATTACCATCTATAGAGAAGCATGCTCTACCATCAACTGTTCAACTACCGAAGCCTGATTTAAAGCCACTTCCATCCACCTTGAAGTATGCTTATTTGGGAAGTGATAGTACTTTTTTAGTGGTGACCAGTTCATCTTTGCTACCTAAGCAAGTATTAAGGCTACTACAATTGTTGAAGACCCATAGGGGAGCAATTGGGTGGACTATAGTAGATTTAAAAGGAATTAGTTCTATCATATGCACCCGTAGAATCTACCTAGAAGATGATGCAAAGCCTTCCCGCCAACCACAACGGGATTGAATCCTATAATGAAGGATGTGGTTCGAGCTAAAGTTTTAATTAATTTCTATCCTAACTAAACAATAGATCACACTTATCTTATAAACATACACTTAAAACAAATTCAAGCCTAAAGTTTCTTCAACCTAACCTAATACTCCAGTAATAGTTCATAACCTACAGCTCCCATGTAAGACCCAATTCTTAAGCTCAGATACCAAACCTGTAACGCCCCAAAATCTACCTTGGACGACATTACTATCTAAAACCATTCACATCATGAGAGCAACTAATAAAATTCATATATAAAGAAAATTTCATTCATCATACATAAAAGCTACAACATCATCCAAAAGAATATGCCAAACCATGGCCATTACATCTAAAAATCAACTTTAATCTTGCAGCGGAATAAACAAAATATCATTCATACATTGTCTCAAAATGCATCCCCTAGTCTAGGACATAAAAAGAACAACTCTAGACATCCCCTTCGGGATTCACGCTTCTATCCAATTGAGCTTCCCAAACTACCTACTCATCAGCTCCGAGCTCTTCCTCTAGACCAAAATCTGAAAATGTTGTTTGTAGGGGATGAGCACTAAGCTCTGTAGGAAAATCCTCCCAAACTCGAATAAGGTTTTGAAAACATATAAAACAAGTCGGTCTCATTTCACAAATATCATATATAACTTTTGAAAGAAAACAGTGACAGTTCATCCGATCACAAGTTTATGATGTATCAATAAATTAAATGAAGAAGTAAAACCAACTTTCAAACAATGAACCATTTCCAACATTTTATATCATTTCCAACAATTTGTATAATTATCCCCAATTTACCATTAAGCACAATGTACCATTAACCACAAAATGTATCTGTATCTCAGGTAGGGAGTAAGACTTCGCATGAATACACACATTGAGAATATCTTGGCCCACACACACATACCCAATCCTCGCAAGGATACACAAGTTTAGGAAAGGCGTATACCGACGCATCGGTAGGGACGATCCAACCCAGAAATAGTATACTAACCCTCAGCCTCGATATCACGTGAGTGAATAATGGTTTGGTCCTTGCAAGACATCAACCCCACTACGAGTGGTAGGGAACCTTCAAACCCACTCGCAGTAAGAAACGCATCTACCCACTCTACGATACTCGGTCAACGGTCACCCATGTTCATCCAAACATTCACACAAGAGATACAATACTCAACCAATTTCTCAAATCACAAGTAAATCAATAACCCCAAATTTCACATGTATTTTTTTAACATAACAACTCAATAAAATAAGCAAGAGATCATCAAAAGATATAATTTTATTGTTCCAAATAAAGCACTAGAGTTTTTGAATCAAGAATAATGGAATATCAAGGAAAAAATCTCTATTTCTTGAACAACAAGGGTTTTGAGATAAAAAAACAAGGATTTTATGGCTATCAAACCATAACTTCATTCAAAACATGATATGATTTGCAAGAACAACAAGAAACAAGGATTTCATAACAAATATCTATGATTGAGAGTCAAAACATACATATATATAAACCCTAGCCTCAATGAACAAGATTAAGAAGAAACCCCTACCTTGCTTCCTTAGTGTTGTGCGAAAAACTAGAGATTTTGATCCGGTCCAATGCGAAAATCCCCTTTAATCTTGTGTTTCTCCCATTCTTCCTTACTCTCCAAGGCTCTTTAGTGGTTAGAATTGATGAAATTTTGATGAAACAAAGCCTAAAGGGTGTTCCATAGGTATTTATAGTGGAAAAATTGGAGAGAACACCTAAAACAGGTCTTGGACGTGAAGCCCCCGGTTTGGTGCGTCCGGACGCGTGTTTTTTACTATCCGGACACGTGTTTCTTCACCCAACTTTCTACAAAACGCGTCTGGACGCGTGTTTATTCCCGTCCAGATGCGGGTGACAATATATCCCCAACTTCCTGATCGATTTTGACATATTTAGAAGCCGATTTAAAAAAATTTCGTGAAATACACTTTTGTAGACCTTGAAGTCTAGTTTCTACTGTCCAAAAATAAAATCAATCAGAGTTGGGAGTAAAAATTTATACTTAAAATACTAAGGTAGTGTCAAATTTCTTCCTATCTGAATTTTTTCTAAAATGTGTTTAAACTCCGGGATACTTCCTAACTTCTAATACACCCCATATTACCTCTTCCAAGATTTCTCGACCTTCCGGATTCAATGGAGACCTTATCTTGACCTAAAAATGTTTAGAAACTTAGTTAATCACTGTTCTCAAGGTTAAACATATTCAAAACTAAGTTTGACTCAAAAGTCAGTTCATCCGAAACTCAAACTTCATGATCAATCTCTTATCAATGATTCTAAGTTTCTACCATCATTTTATTCATCTTAGGAGAACTCTTAAGATAATAGTATCCTTATTTAATTTTTAATACAGGGTCTTACAATTTTATGGAGAAATTTGGTATTTGTAGGTGCACTCGTGTAAAAATAAGGTTTTGCATACATTTCAATATCATGGAAGACTTGGGGGATGAGCGAGGAGGTTCAGGAGTCAAGTCAAGACCACTGCAAGCATAATTGAAAAAAATGCCTGTTCTACTGGTAGGTCTTCTACCGGTTCAACTGGAGGCAGAAATTGATTCTATCAGTAGAAGTTCATTCCTACTGGTAGAAGTAAAACAGAGAGTTGTTCTACTGGTAGATGACTACTATTCTACTGGTAGGTTTGAAACAAAAAAGTGTTCTACCAGTAGAAGAGAAGGGCAATCAGTTCGTGCAAAACAGTGAACAGTTCTACTAGTAGGTCGTTTTCTACTTCCTATCGATAGGTTATTGTAATTCTACTGTGAGGACAGATTTAGAAAGGAAATCTACTGAGTATTTTAAATGCCGTGATTGATGGATTAAAAGGAGAAAAATTAGCACATGCTCTCCTATAAATACCCAAGTCTGGCAAGAGAGAAGCATTGTTGATATCATCGTTAGAAGACAAAATTTCATCGTTCACTTCACCATTTCTTCTCTCCTAGGGTTTGGAATTAGTTTTTCTGCTTTCAAGTGTTCTTTTCCATTGTTCCATTTACAAGCTTTGTTTAAGTTCAAGTTCTTTAATTCTTGCAACGCTATTACTTCCAAGTTTTACTGAATAATTTACATTCTTGCAATTCAATTCAAGGTATTTATGTTTAGTACAATTTCAATTCAAGTTTTATTTACTTTCAATTTCAATCATGCTTTGTTTAATTGTTTTTGTGTTTAATTCTATTACGAGTGAGTAGTCGTTTTCTGGTTCGATTGGATGAGGGAATCTCATCCGTGAATGGAGAATTTGAACAAATTACAGTTTTTCCAATGATCGAGTTATTTGGATTATTTGAATGATTAAAATTGAAAACACTTTCGATATGTATATCTTCTTACTTACTCGTAAACAATTAAGTTTGACATGTGTACTTCTTAGAATCACTGCAATTAGAGTGAATGTAATTCTTTCAAAATCAAATCAATTGATTTGAATACACATTTGTTATTTATATTCGGGTGTTAATCGAATATTTTTTCGTTTGAGTGTGTTTGAATACAATTTCAAGTGAGTGATAGAAATTAGGTCAAAATACATGTTCATGGTGAGATGAACCCTACCGATTAACCGGTATTTTCTTAAATTGTTACTTCTTAGTTGGTAATTTCCACAACCAAACTTTCAAAAATTCATGATTTTTATTTTCTTTTGCCTATCACCCCTTAAACCAATCATTTTCCTGAGGAGATGACCTCAGTAATCGACCGAGTTATAAATACGATAACTTTCCTACGCTTGAAAATTCTTTGATTATTTAACCAACTCAAGAGAGCAAGCAGATACGTTGTGGTTAAGCCTTAAGGATTATATATATGGAAATTGTACATGGGCTAATTGATGAATTGATCGGATGATCTAGGTGAATCATACATGGACTAGTTGATGAGCTGGTTGATACCCGGATTGTCTGACCAAGTTGACACGTTTGATCTAAAACAAGTCATACAAGATGTGTAAATGGTAACAGAGACACCAACAACAAACCTTAAACCCATTTACAACAAGAAGGAACAAATGACACAAGCTATAGATGCTATTGAAAAGATAAGTAATGGCTTAACTTATTGATAGCACTTCAAAACATCATTTGATACAGATACCATGCAACTCTTATAACTTAATACTGGACAACAAGCCAAAGGCTTACATGCTTAAAGAGGTAGATAGTAAACCAGTGAGACAACATAAATACAAAAACAAGTGCAGAAACAACTGACCATACGAAAAGGTTATTTGGTACCCTCTAGTTACACATTTAGCACTTACAATTCTTTCTTTTTTTTTTTCTAACATTGTTCCAGTTACAAAATACAGGCATGCAAAAGATCTTCTATAGCTGCTGGGGTCGAGGTAGAGGGCATGAGCCATTACAAAACATACCCCTTCTAGTCCTCATTTTGTCCCTCAACTGAAACTAAGCTCTCCTTGTAACTGAAAACCGAAAGTCCACTATTTGTGCCATCTCCATGGATTCCAAGATCCGTAGTTTCGCTGGTATCATTGTTGTACAAGACAACCTGTGACGTGCTACTTTCAAACAAAAGATTCTCGTTCTTCCAAAACCCAAGTGGCCTCATGACTTCTGGAAAGGGTTCAACAGTTAAGAGTTTGGTCCAACACCCTTCCTCTTCCATAACCCATACATCAATAATAGACTGTAAAACCACATCCGTCTGACAAATAAACATAGCAATGCATTCATTGTACAATGTAATACTCCCCCAAGTTTTTTTAGGATGATCAGGCCCCTGTATCTCTGTAAACATCTCCGAACTCATATTAAATGAAAGGACACTATGATTCTCATCATTTTTAGATGAAATCCAGTAATAAGCTCCATTCACATATGTGGCACACAAAGAGTTGTGAATTGTACGGTTAGGAAGTTCAAGAGGGTTGGCATATCTCCATGAATCACTACCTAGAGTATATAGAGCAACAACATAAGAAGGGTAAGGGTTATCCGTTTGCTCATCCCAAAAGGAACGAATCCAAATAAACTTGTAATTGTTAGTCAAGGTGTCCAACCCAAATCCAAATATATGCCAAATGGAAGAGAAATATGGTGGGAAAATGGAGTGGGGTACAGGGAGGAGCCTGATCTCTCTAGTAGCAGGGTTCCACAGAGCCATGTGATCGTCAAGGCCATTGTGCAGGAAAAATAAACCGTCTATGGAACCAATCACAGTTTCCATAGCCATGGGAATATGTTGACGGTCAATTTCCTCATGTATAGACGGCGTGCCCGTGAGTTTTTTATCAGGGAACAAGGCAGCAGCATATGTATTAGTGTCAGAATTAAAATAATGAACAAGGAGAAGGGCATGATTGTTTTCCCGGTTTAAGTGCTTTCTAATAAAACTAGGCTTCTTAGTAAGAGTGTACCAATACTTGCATACGCACTTGAATCGCAATAGTGATTTCACCGGCAGCCTTGAGAGTATCTCAATCACAACATCTTCCGGCAATTTTGGATCACCAGTGCTCAACATTTTGCCCCTAACTGTCAGTCAGTCCTTCTATCTTTTTTCTTCTCCTGGTCATGCAAAGATGAAGAGATTAACAGATTGGGGTCTACATGTTAAAAAGAAAATAATTTGTTACTCGCCTCAATCCCAATTCTGGACGAGATACACCAAAATGAAATAGTGAGAACTTGATATGATGTTTATTGCTCTATGCATATATATGTATTAGCATAATCTCATGCGCGAAGACACTCTACAATACCAAAAATTGTGTATTGCTCGTCCAAAACTTATATTTTAAAGGTTAAATCGCACTAATAGTCCCTGAGGTTTGTCACTCATCGCACTTTGGTCCTTGAAGTTTTAATTTTGTTAATTTAGTCCCTAAAGTTCAAATATCTCACTCAAGTAGTCCTTGCCACTAACTACCGCTCAAAATATGGACCAAAAATCCCATGTGCCCATCATGTGCGGCTCTTGAGGGGCATTTTTTATATTTTATAATAAGCCATGCATCCAAACAACATTATCCTTTATTTGAACAATATTAGACATGAACCCAAACATGGGTCTTCTTCCTCCTTTCTCTTCTCCTTTTCTCTCTCACACTCCCACACAACAAAAACGTCTTTGTCTCTCTGCTCAACCATCTCCCTCAAACCCAACAATACCTCTCTCTCTCTCTCTCTCTCTCCATCGTTTCTCTCCCTTTACCCAACAGAACCACCCCCGTCCTCTCTCTCTCACTCAAACCCTAACCACACACATAGATTATTGTTTCTGCGTCTCTCCTCCTCCCTCCCTCCCTTCAGTTAGCTCTCAAATTCTCTCTCTGTGTCCAATTTTGTTTCTCTGCACGTATCTCCCTCTAACCCAATAGAGCCCTCTATCTCCTTCAAACCTAGAGCTAGCGCACACACAACGCATCCCAATATCTGTCTAGAACACGCACATGGCGGTACAAGGGCTTGGGTATGAGCTAAATACACAGCTTGATTTTCCAGAATGACAGTGGGCAATCAAACTCCAATTCGATGCTTTGTCCCAGAGTTGCTCACCAGGCAGCCTGACTGTCACATTCCCAAAGGTGAATTGATGAAGAATTACGGTTGAAGTGGGTAAGTGATTGTGAACTCTCTCTCAGTGAGAGTGTATGTATAAGAAAACAGAACAGGAATATCCATACACACACACATCAATCCACATACACACAACATCTACTTGTATCTTCAGTAATTTTTCTTCGACCAACCGAAAAAATAGATATTAATAGGTGACTTTGCAAAATCAATTATTGAGATGACCGCAATTGCTGGCCGTATTACTCATCTGTACAGGCTTGATGAGTAAAATCTTTTTATTTCATCCAAAAGAAAATTTTTTGAAAAAAGTTGCAAGACCCTAAATCCCAATTCAGACCAAAAAAATCAGACCAGAAACAAAACACAAGTACATAAATAAACAACGTCTGATCAAATCAAGGAACTCATTAAGATAGACGAAATCAATCAAACTACTGGAAATCACTTACAAGATGTTCTGGAGAATATATTACCAGCAATTATATGTGGTTTGCATCAACACGGCTCTTGGGTTTGATTCTGAATGAATTATCACGGTTGATGGAATGGGTATTTAAGGTTGACGGCTATGCAGTGGACCTACAGGGCTTTGTCTCACTGTAAAGTTTTATTCGAAGATTGATAAATACGGGTTGCCGACTGATTGGAGGGTATGATTAGAATAAGAGCAAATTATAATTGGGCTCTTTAAACTATGCTCTTTAATTCACATTGTCCTCAAAATTTTTTATTTTCTAGTATTGTACCTTAAAACTTAAAATATTGACTTGAATTTCACATTTTCGTAATTGTTAATCTGTGCCTTCCTTACCAAGTTCTTTCTTTCTCATTTCCTTTATATATAGCATAAACAACTATCGAACACTAGGTACAAAAGTGTGTCTACCTTTAATCTAAATTATTGTTAAGGCTCGTTTAATTGCGGTATTAAATGGTGGATTACAGAACCATAGCATATTAAAGCTCTTTAATCCAATGTTATATTGCATTTGGTTGCCAAAAATACCCCAATATAGACTTATTTCAAATAGGGATACAAATAATATGTCATGTTTGTACTATTAAACTAATTTATAATACCACTGAAGCGGTGATATTACAATTCAGTTCAAGCCTATTCAGTGATAAATATACTATTCTCCCCACCAAATAAACAAAAACATGAATGATTATACTAGATTGTTGGTTTTTTGGTCAATATGTAATTAATATTCTAATATTTTTGTCTCATATTTAATCTTGTATTTTGATCCACTTATATGAAATTAGTCTGTATTACCTCATATAATCTATTCTTTTATAATACGGCAACCAAACGAGCCCTTAAATTTAAATGTCAAGAAGTATGAAATTTTTTCAATTTTCCTTATTACCCATGAAAAAATGATAAAGACAACACAATACACGACCTTAATAACTTTATTATTGTTAAACCTTGGAAGTGTGGATAGGGAATATGAGTATAATACAATACGGATACAACGATACAGTAAAATCTTAAAAACTAGGATACGACTACGACTATGATACGTCTATATATGTATATATATACTACTTTTAAATGTCAAGAAGTGGAAAAAAACTTTTAGTTTCCCTTATTACCCTTGAAAAAATATATAAAGACAGCATAATACGCACCCTTAATAACTTTATTAATGTTATTTACAACCTTAGAAGCACCAATATCTGTATAGGGATATGGGTACGATATGATACAGATACGACGATGCGATAAAATTTAAAACGCTAACATATAGATACGACTAGGATATGTATATATTATAGGATGTTATTACCATACTAGGAATATCAGGGATTAAGGGATAAAATACATCCAAATTACAATAATTTATGTTGTTGGCATAGAGACTACTTTAATGGTGTTCTACATTAAATAAACTCTTTGTATGAACCTCCATGTTTAGGACAATGGTAATGACCTGACAGACCTAAGAACCCTTGGTTTAATTTATTAGACTTAGGATGATTATGTAGTATGGTGCAACTTATGTGTATAATCATAAGAAAAGATCTACGACGTATCTTTGGTATCAGAGCGTGGTTGCCCTGAGTTACATTAGACACATTGTAGCCATATTTTGCTTTTCTTTATTTACTTAGTTATTTGCGTCCTAGAGATCTGTTGTTACTACAAGTTAGTTTCAGATGGTGTCTCCACATGAAAGAGGTTCAATTGCACAACCTCTTCTCTTTGATAGGTCTAATTTTGTGCATTGGAAAGCTCATATGAGAGCATTTCTAAAGTCAATAGAAGAGAGAGTATGAGTTTGGTGCCGCCCAGGTGCGATATGGGGGACTAATGCGCGGTCTATGTGCCTAAAGATTGAAGAAAGGGTTAAGGGCCTCCAATGCCTACAATTAGAAATTTTTTTCAGTCTCTATTTAGCTAAGGAAAACGGGGCCGAACTTAGAAGTCAGCAAGAAAGACTTTGAGAAATGAGTAGGAACTTGAATTTCCCTATCAATGAGCAATGAAACCACATCAATGCGCGTAAGCTATGTCTGCCGTGTGAAACATAGATCCTCGCCGTTCTTAACCGAGACTCAGGTTAAGCTCTATCTCGGAACCTTGTGGGGTTAGGAGTAAAACATCTCGAGGTTGGCGTATCTTGTTGAGCATGGAGAAGCATTGGGAATCTCAATTTCTTTCTTCGGAGCCGTTTCTTTTCCCATCCCCCCGCCCTAACATAGCACTTCGCTTCCGGTTCTTCGGAAGAATCAATTGAATTCCACCTTCTTCATTGATTTGGGGGAAAAGGAACCGTCTACCAGTTGGGAAACTAAACATCAAGTAAGTGGCTTGATGAGGATAACTAAACTGACACGCCAAGGTTGGTTATTGGCACAACAGGGTGGTGCCTTACCACACTGCAAACGGACGTGCAGTAGCATTCGTGATGTTGCTTCAGGATTCCAATGTACTGCGTCCAAGATCAAAACGAGCTTTTCGGTGGACCACTGTCGTCCCATTCTTGAGTAAGTTGGAGCACAACCATCTTATCCACTGAACTAGCTAGAAGTTATCGTTTCGAGTTAAAGCACTAAAAGAAAAGGACCGGGAAACACAACTAATAAAGAGAAAAGGGAAGTGCGCTCCTACGCACCAGCTGAAAAATCCCTTTCCCTTTTTAATAATAAGAAGGTAAACTTCATAGCTCTAACCTAGTAAAGGGGCTTTGATGCCCTTTGTATAGGTTGGGTTGCTGGATACGGGATCCTCGTAGTAAGCTGGACCAACATCTAGCCAAGCGAGGGCAGTCTGTTGAAGCAACATGTTGGGAAACCAAGAGAACGCTTCGCCTTTTCTTATCTTCCCGCCCTAGGATTAGGAATAGCATAAAAAGATGGATTAGCTTTATTGACCCAATGAGAAACCACTAAGACCTTCCTCATTGGGGCTCCGCACACTAGGAAAATGCTCTAGCGATTTCTTTTGGAAAGCGTTCGATGGGATCCTTATTAATGCCGGAAAATGTTCGATGGCATCCTTATTAATGCTGGAAAGCGTTCGATGGGATTATTCTCCAGAGTGGATTTACATTCGATGGGAACCTTCTCTTACGTTCGATGGGGTCTTTCTCTTTTGTGTAAGGCTAGCTTTATCCTCCCGTTGCCTTAGCTTGGATATCAGATGTCCCTCTCTCTAACGTGGATGAGAAATGTAATATTTCTATCTCATTGTAGAGAGCACCGACTATTGGGATCACATTTTCGGGGAATACGTATATGTGTTTTTAGGGTTGGAGCCCTCCCACTGCCATCACTCCGGTTGAAGGTGGTTAAACAATGGTTGAAGTGAAATCTCTGAAGACTTGGACGAATTGAGCAAGCGGGATGGAACTCTAAAGGCTTAAATGCGATATTCAATGTCGTGACACCTAATGAGTTCCAGAGGATTACAAATTACGAGACCTCCAACGAAGCATGAGACATCTTGATAGTTTTCCACGAAGGGACCACCATGGTCAAGATGCCTAGACTCCAAAGGTGCACTTCTCAGTTCGAGACTGTGAGGATGTAAGAAGATGAAACATTTAGTGAGTTTTACGCTAAATTGTGTGATATTGTAAATTCGTCTTTTGCATTAGGTACCAAGATTGATGAAACATCTATTAAATGAAAAATCTTAAGATCTTTGTCGAAGAGGTTTCATACTAAGGTGATGTCCTTAGACACGAGCGTCAATATGGAGTCGGTGTCAGTAGAAGACCTAGTTGGGTCAATATTGACTTTGAGATGAACCTTTTTCCACTCAAAAATATGAAGGGTGTGGCATTAAGTTCGACTAAAGAAGTAGGGGATAAATTCAAGTCACTCTAATTAGGAGAAGAGGACATAGCCTTCATTGTGAGGAAGTTCAAAAATTACTTCAAGAATAGTAATGTAGAGTCTTCAAGGTCGAAAGGAAAGCTTAGTATACCTAGAACTCCAATGGAAGGAAAGGAAAAAGGGGGAAGAAACTCTCGACAAGTGGTTGAGAGAAAGGGGCAAGACTTCTAATGCTTTGGGTTTCAAGGACTTGGACACATGGCTACTGAATGCCTGAATTGAACATAAAAAGATTCGCCCAATGAAAAGAGGAGATCTATGAAGGTTAAATGGAGTGATAGTGAAAATGAGTCCACATTGAGTGATGACTCCTTTTCTCAAGAAGATGAAGAGAATTTCTTGTCGTTTGTAGGTTCACACTCCTCTCATCCTAAAGAAACTTTGACTAGTGAAGTTGAAGCAAATCCAACCATGATGATTGAAGACTTGAAAGAGAAAGTCCCCACATATGAAAAGAATGTTGAGAGTTTTGAGGATATACATGATGCATATATGATCAACTGTATGAGCAATTCCTCAGACCAAAAAAGAAAGAAAGTGTTTTCCTTGAGTGGCAGAGTAAACTCAAAGTGAAGAAGATAAAAAAACATTGCATGTGGATTTAGTTAAGTCCAAAGCTTAAATTTGTGTGCTTGAGGAAGAAAAGAAGTCTCTTCTAGATAAAGTGAGCTTCCTTGAGAGAGAATGTCACGAGCTTGTTGAGTCTAAGAAAAATCTAGAGTTTAAACTTATCAAACTTGATAGAAGTCTTGTTGAACCAAATGAACTCCCTAAGAGACTATCCCTAAACATTGAAAAGCTTGATACAATGTTGTCTATGGGAAAAAGTGTAGGTGACAAGCATGGTTTAGGCTACATACATGAACACACCACCAACACTTCATTCAAGACCGTATTTGTGATGGGTAATCCAAATCCATCACCCCCACGAGTGAACAATAGTCCACCAAAAAACTAAAAATGGTAAGGGTAGGAACTTAAAGAAGCCGATTATTAGAGAAACCAAGCCAATCATAATTTGTGTTTCACTTGTTGAGAACATGGTCATCATAGTACACATTACATGAAGAATAGGGATGTCTTAAATAAGAAATACATGCATCTAGCTAACCAATCCAAGGATTTAAACAATCAAGATATGCATTTTTCTAAGCTTTTGAAAAGGTCAAGTGAGTCTAAGCATATTCATGCATCATCATCTAAGGGCTCACATGCTAGAGTGCACAAAGCTCCTTCTACTCCCAAGATCAAGATTGATCTACATACTTCCGAAGAGAAGAGAGATAGTTCTCAACCCATTCTCTGACCAAACCCAAGATTTTGAAAGCGAAAACAAGTATGGGTGACTAGGGAGGAGTTTGAAAGGCTCACAGTGTGAGACCAAAACATGCATAACATGGGGTAATTAAGTAACATGGTGGGTCAAGGTGTAATTTTCTAGTATTAACATGGGGTTAAAATTATGAAAATTAAACTTTGATAAATTGAGTATGTTTAATTAAGGACTTTAATTTTTGAATAACGAGGTGATTGAGCGCAAAGGTTAGAGTTTAAAAGTGTCGGGAAAGAAATGTGAAGTTTAACGTAGAAATATGTGAAACTAAGGGGGAATTTTAGGGTAATTATGGGAAATAGGTGAGTCATAGGACATTTGGCAGCATGAGGGACTTCTAGCCTTTGAAGTGATGACTATAAAAGGGGACTGTGGTCCAACCGGTTAGGAGAGGAGAATGGGAAGGAAAAGCTGAGTTCGTGGGTTTTTGACAAAGTAGCCATAAACACCTTGCGTCTTTGAGTGGGTGAGGGAAATTCTTCCAAGAAGCTTACATAAACTTAGCTTATATACAAGGATGAAAGTGAAGATGGAGAATTGAAGGGCTGGAGAACCCTAAGCTTGTGGGTGTGAAAATCGGAAGAATTCGATGGAATATCGAGTCGCAACGGAGAAGTTGAGACATCAATATCTACACCAAAAGCTCCGACTGGAAATTAAACTATTGTATTCCTGGACTTGAGATGAGTGTACTAACTTACACATCTTACATTGTCTTGTGAATCTATGTACTAATGGAATATGAGCATGGATATGTATAATAACTTGTGAAGGTATGATGGAAATGTTTAATGCCTGAAAGGCAAATTATAGCCTTAGTGGCAAATGTGAGATGGCCATAAGGGCAGACTCATTATTTGTGAGATGGCCATAAAGACGGACTCGTTATATTTGAGATTCCCAAAAAGGTGGACTCGTTTGTGAAATGGCCACAAGGGCGGACTCGTTATTTTTGAGATGGTCATAAGGGCGGACTCGTTATATGGTAGTTTGGAGCCTGAGGATTACGTAGTGAGCGCTACCCACCTAGATATGTACTTAACTTAAATTCTCTCCCGGTTGTTATGATGGCTATATGAAGCTTGGGTGTACTATTTTACATGTCCAGGTTACATTATTTTGTTTAAATATTCGAGTTTACCCACAAACTTTTATATATATAAGTGTATCTTAGGGTTGGGGGTATGACACATAGTCTCAACCAAGTTGGATGTCCTGAGGGCTTCCAATAAGGTCATGCCACCTAAATACTAGATGAAGTGAGTAGTATGGACCTAGATATATCATTCATGCATTGCATCAAACACCCTAGGGTTATACTTTGCATATATTTTTATTTGTTTATTCTTGATTTGTTTTCTTCTAAGAAAATAAAAAAACATTAAAAACTGAAAAACCAAGAACTAGAGAAAATGGCAACCCAAAAAGATTTTTGATGTCAAGTTTGACATTCTTTTTAGGATTCATTATAACCGTTTTATTTTCCTTTGTCGTTGCATATTTTTCTGTTTATATGATATGTGAAAAAAATAAAAAATATGGGGAAAAAAAGCAATTTTTTTTCTTTTGTTTGTTTTTATTTATTATTGATTATGGTAATTCACACTTGGGTTTACTTTATAATGATTTCATCTTTGAATCAAATTTGAAATGTGCATTACTATGAATCACATATTAGGGAATAGAGAACTTAGTAGTCATAAATTTAAGTGTATGATCTATGAATCAGAGTCTCTTTCACCCTAGTGTGCTTAAATAACGTTTTCCTTTGAAATATGCAAAAACCAAGTACATGTCAACCATTCTTCTTCATACTTAGGAGTCTTGTTAGTTTAAATGAAGAATGGTCTTACGTGACTTTAAGTGTTAGTGATAGGCGAACACATGGTGAAAGGTTAGTAAAGCCCAATCTCTTAAAAGATGTCAACGAGCTAAATGTGAGAAAAGAGCCCAATGTGGCCAATCTTAAAAAAGTAAGGCATAAAATAATTTTCTAAGAACATTTGCATGGAGTTGTTCACTTTGACAGCTATATGAAATGTCTTTATGTCGCTTTGAATGCTTTACCAATAGGTTTGATAAATGAGCTTTTAAACCCCTTTTTTTGGGGTTATATCCGAGGTGAAGCCACTTTTTTGGGGTGGGTCCTGCATCAATTCTCGAAGAAGACGCATAATGGGGTCTTCAACTATGGTATACCCCCCGGCCTGCAGTTTTGTTTGCCCCCCTTTTTTTGGTAACCCATGAACTATAAGGCTCTCAGTCAGAAGGAATTAAGTAAATGAACTTCTAACTGCTGAAAGACGAAGGAACTTACGAAACCAGAACATATTTTAACTTGAATTGTTAAGAGTACTTATGCTTAATGATCATTGATCATTTTTAAAGCTGAAAAATCTAATGCTAAACACGTTTAGAAGCATACTTGTAAAAGTACGAATTTCAGAATCATGCTAATTAAAGCCATAATAGTAGAAGGGATAAAAAAATTGGGGTAGCGCCAAAAAAGAGAAAATGAGTAGGGCACTTACTAACTGGTCATGTATTCACTAAGACGATAAATTAGAATTTCATGTAGAGTTTTATTAATGATTTGAACTAATTGGAATCCTAATGATGTCAGAGTTTGGTTTCACACACGTCACACTTGAATACATGCACCAATGAGGGAAGCCGCTTCTAGACTCCATAGTATCATAAGCTGCATAGGAGACAGTTTGCATTCTGCATCACGACCTATGTTGGTGGAGTGTGGAGTGAATTTCACTAGGGTAAGTAACACTATTATCCCTTTGAATTTTGAGTCACGAGATTGAAATATTTTCAGCTCTTGTCCCTACAAATGTGGATATAGTCACAGAGTTTTACACACACAGTAGGAACACCTCTGAGCACTTTATGACATATGTTCGACGTGTGTTGTTTGAGTTCTCCACTGACTTGGTTGCCACCAGCCTACACCTACCCCGGGTAGCATGTGATCTTTATCATCATAGACCTGAAAGTGATATACCTAGGCTCTACAATGTTGCATCTATGTTGTATGGTGCTTCTTACCCAGTTGGATGCAGCCGACAAAAGTGGTACCACAAGGACCTAGATAGGGAGTGTCAGATGACTAGTTTGATAATCAATTACAACATCAACCCAAAGGCTCACATGTCTACATTTCCTTCACCACGAGCTTACCTCTTACATTCTATTGGAACTGGTGTGGAGATTGATTTAACATGGGTAATATTTAGAGTCATTCGGAGAAGGATTAGTGATAGTCTGCTTTTTGGATCTCTTATCACCTAGATTTGTCTAGATAAAGGTGTGATTGCTTTAGAGACCGGTCAAATACTAAGACCAAAGAGACCTTTTGGGAAGAAGTCACTGAGACAGATGCGAGTTATACATTTGACCCCATGCAAGTAGAGGCAACGGATGATGAGATGGAGGTTGATACACATGCTACTACTACTAACCCTGGACCATTGAGATGTACACCACCACCGAGAAGCACAGGAGCTAGCACCTCACGTATACTACCACCTCGGACTCCTCAAGCACCTGTACTTGACTAGTGGATTACTATCATGAATGCATTTGGTGAGGTTCAGACCGACATTGGTCGTGTTCAATATAGTGTAGTATGCATCATAGTGTCATTGCACTCTGACTAGATTCTCTTGAGGGGAGATAGACGGATCTCTCGAGAGATTAGAGAACCATGCAGAGGGAGTTCAGGCATGTCAAGAAGATGATGCAAAATGCTGGATTCATTGCTGACGATAATGAGTTCGAGATACAACCACAAGATGGTGGAGATGATTTGGCCATTGGAGTTGCTTAGGGAACTTTAGTATAGGACCATATGAGACTTTATTAGAGTCATTTATTCATGTTCTGTACTTAAAGTACTCTATTTTTTTCTTTTTGAAATTTTCTTTTATTGACTTTTGTATTTGTTTTGATATTTTCGTTTGTTGTGATGTATTCTTAGGTTTATCTTTTGAGACTTTGAGTTAAGTGTCATCTTTGACCTTTGCTTTACTTACATGCCTATTCTTGCTAGTTAGTTTGTATTTATACCTTATTGTTACACCATGATTCTATGTTGTGTTTGCCAATATGTCATTGGATTGAAACTTTGTGGCAAATAGGGAAGAATATGTTGGGATGACGTGATTCTATACCATGCTTGTAATGATATGTCATTGGTTTGGTACTTTATAATAAAAAAGGAGAGAATATTTTAGGTACATATAGACGAAATCAGGGAGATTTTCTCTTGACTATCTTGGATAAGTTTCATGTGATTAGATTAAGGGGGAGTTTGTTCTTAGTACATATACAAACTTGACATGATGTCACCTATTTTACACGTTTATTTTACATTTGTTATTTTACTTGTGAACACCAACTAGGGGGGAGAACTAGTTGTGCATTTTCATGCTATATCTAAGGTTCTTAAGCATATTGGGCAAAGTAGTTTGGGAATCATATAACATATTGCGGAAGTGCAGGATCAAAGATATACATTAATTCACTTTAATCTCGAAATCTTTGATGGATGTTCCACGTTCTTTAGAATCTAAAAAACCATA
Organism: Ilex aquifolium; assembly: GCA_951799425.1. NCBI lineage: Eukaryota > Viridiplantae > Streptophyta > Magnoliopsida > Aquifoliales > Aquifoliaceae > Ilex > Ilex aquifolium. The sequence goes on along the minus strand of OX637401.1, from coordinate 10,738,307 downwards.
TTTGCTTTGTTTGCTCGAGTGATATAGTGTTGTTACGCAACAAGAATCAACACCAGGTTTTTCATAGTGCAAAAGCCTTTCAATGTTATGTAGGGAGAGAGCGAGAGAAACGGAGTAGGAAACTTTAATGTTAGGAATAATCAACCATGTTTATTGGTTGCCTTAGGGTTTATACAGGAAACCAATAGGTGCCTTGGAGAAGGACATGTCTGGTAGCAGTTTAACAGATACATCCTTTGGGTGGTAAAGGACTCCTCCAAGAGACATGCCCCTTGGGCATTCTCTAAGTGGGTCAGCCTATCATGGGCGCCCTGGTTCGGGTCCATAACCCAAACCCAATATCTAACATCTCTCACTCGCTCATGGTGGGTATTACACTGCCATCTCTCTTAATCCATTATATACATCAACATCCGTTGAGCACACCTATAATTTGGGAGCTCTACACTAGAAACTCTATAGAGCCAGCATAGAGACATCAACCCTAAAAATAAAAAATGAAAAATGGTGTCTCAAGTACTCTAGACCCATTTGGATACACCAGTTCAAGCATTTCTAATACCTCACAATATAAGAGCATGCTTAACCCCTCCAAACTATCGCCTATACATTCACACTTTGTCACTATCTAAACTAGCGTCCAAAGATGTCGACAGTGAATCTATCACGAGATGTTCCAAATGGTCTTTCTTTCACCCTTATGTCACTTAGTTCAGAATTAACCGCTTTCCTAGCAATATCCCGGAACGCCGAATCACTCATGGTCGTATGTAACATGCCAAAGTAGTTGAGCATTATTAATTCTTTCACTACGACACAATCAAAATTCAGAGAGTACATAGAATGTTTGGTTATACAAAATAACATGGTCATGTAAAAATGAATTAGAGGACTCATACAATGACGAAGTAGGGATCCATTCCTTCATGTCGCCAAGCACATGTAATATGAAATACATGCTACGATGAAGTGTCTTGATCCTATTGAGAGCGTATGTCATACTCAAACATCGTACATATCTTAGTTTAGTCGCTCTAAAAGTGTCTAAACCAAGTTCTCTATTTGCTCGCCCTCCAAAGAAGCCAAATTAAGGTGTCGTGTCTAGCTAATCAACAAACACAAGCATAATGGACATGGAGTTGAGTCTATTATCGATCCTCAAATGTTAGATCTCATTCTGTATATAAACCAGAGCGATACGGATTGCCGTGTGAGTAGCCAATTAAGCCCGCTGACATACTTAATGTGTGTGCTTTCTCAAATACCAAGGTAATCAAACAATATGTCATTTAATTGAAAATAACCATGTATTAATATCCCAAAAATGTCAATACAAATGATCCATACAATCTCTAGCATATAATCAATACCTATAAAGTCTTAGAGTTCTAACATGAGCCATATACGAATCTCTAGCTATAGGCTTAGTTAGGGGGTCTGCAACCATTTAACTAGTAGGTATGTGTTTCAAGATCACTTTCTTTTATGTAACCATGTCTCTGATGTAATGATATCTCAAATGTATATGTTTAGTTCTCCAATGATACTTAAGATCCTTCGCAAAAGCTAATGCAATCATGCTTTCACAAAGAATTGTCACTAGGCCCAAAGTATGTGTGACAACTCCTAGATGTTAAAGGAACCTTCTTAACCAAACAGATGTTCGTACAATTATTTCCCTCAAATGAGTAGATTTTCATGTAGCTCCCAATCATAAGAGAAGTTATTGTTTAGTAACTTGGAACAAAATTCCAAAGTCATCTCCTCAGGGAAATCTTTTGTAACTAAGGATGATGGAAGAAAATAAAAGTAAAAAGCTCTTTGAATTTGAGAAGTTTTGAGTAACTAACTAAATAAATAGGAAATTCAATTAAGAGAATGAATCAGATAATTTTCAGATTCCATCCCACCCATGTATATTCACACTCTAAATCTACTCATCTGAGTTCGCAATCAAACCCCCAAGCGAAAGATATTCAATCAAAAACATTAATTAGTAAAAACTAGTGAATGTGATGACAAATAGATTGATTAGAAGAATGCGAGTCCAATTGATTGCAAGGACTCCAAGTATTATTCGTACCAAAATCAATTGTATACAAATAATAAAGAATATGGCCAATAAATTTGATTTTCGAAAGCAATTATTAAATCATTAAATCACATATATCATGGAAACCTAGTTTAGAGCATAAACCCTAGTTCAAGGGTTGGGATTTCATCTTCGATTATCTAAAAAGAAAAATAGTCACTCATAACGGTGAAATTAAAATAAAGCATTGAGAAAGACATAATTGAATTCAAAGAATAAAGATTGATTGGAAAGTAAACTACCTTGTATTGAAAGAACTGTATTGAAATTGATTACACCGAATGAAATTGAATTGGAATTGAAAATACTAATTCTTGAAACTAAAAACAAAGGAATAACTAAAGAACAGTTGCTAAGGAAAAGAACTAAGAAAAGTTGCAGAGAAGAAGAGAAATAAGCAATTGAACGATCCCCATTCCTCAACCAAAGCCTCCAATTTATGGTGGATGGAAGGAATATCTTCAGTATCTTCATGCATATCTTCTCCTACAACATCTCTTCTTTTCTATTGGTAAAGAATCCCCAAAAGATATGGAAAAATTAGACTCAAATTAGAATTTTTCGTTAAATCTGTTGTCAACCTACCGATAGAACCTTGATCTCCAAATCTTGTAGCTTCTTCTACCGATAACACACCAAGTCACCTATCGGTAGGACACATTCCAGAGAGCTCTACTACTGGTAGAACACATTCTCACCTACTGGTAGAACACCTTACTATTCATTCTAGAGAGCCTTTCTATCGGTAGATCATAACTCAACTACCGGTACCTTACACACTGTCTTATTTCCTGGCACACTCCTACCTGTAGGTTTACTACCAGTAGAACCTATCTTTCTCTGAATTTCTTCTCTAAGGTCTCCGGCTTCACTTCTAATGGATCAAATTTAACTCTAACTTTTCCAAAGTCATTATTATCATGCTCCACATCTACCTTTACACCTAGACTACCTGCAAACACGAAATCAATGCATTAATTGCAAAACAAGCTAAGCAACGCATGTTAATTTACTAGCAAGCCTAAAGTGAATATGTCAGCTATGCAAGAATGAACACTCAACACACCCCCCAACTTAAGCTTTGCTAGTCCCAAGCAAACATCAAACTAAGGAACAAAAATAACAAAATAGATTTTTAAACATCCAAAGCAATAATCAACAAACACAATCAGACCATTAAACTATAAAGCATAAAATTAAATGAACTCAAAACATTTCAAGATCCAAAAGATGTATTCATTCATATTCTTCGTTGTCCTTCGAATACAGACTGACTCCAAAAAAAAAAAAAAAAAGTCTAACTCTTAAAGGTTCTTCTACCTAGACTTTAACAAGACAACTACTCCAAAGAAAACACGTAAGGTTCTACTAGACCTATATACTAACTATAGTCAAAGAAAAATAGAACGAAAAAAAAGTAACTTCTAAATTCTATCACTTTGATTCAGAAGTTAAAGCATCCCCCAAATTAAGCTTCGTCTCCATCTGGCCCATAAACATCATTCTCCTTCTCAGAATCAGAGATAATTACTAGCTTCTCAAAAATATTTCCCACCGCCAAATCTTTCCCTTTAGAATTGGCAGCCTTAGCCTAAGCATCCCACGTTCCTTTCATAATTTCCATCACCTTTGAGTGTACAGAGGCATAAAGGAGCCAAGGAAAAAAGCTTGCAGCCCAAGGGTTCGAAGGTGAAATCTTCTTGAGCACAATGGGTACATCATTTTTTTCTCTTCATCATCTGACTCCCCCTTCTTCCTCTTGCCCTTATCCTTAGCCATTGCCTACCTAAAATGAGCAGCAGCCTCTAGGGCTTTGTTCGGGGTTATCCTTCAACTTACCCTCATACTTACCATCTTTGTAGAAACTATGGCAACAGCGAGAACCCAAGCTAGAAGAATATGCCCATAGATTTTATAAGAGAAGTTGGTTTGGGACAAAATTTTCCTAGGAGACATTCTGAAATTTAATATCAAGAAGAGAATTAAAGGGAAATTAGAGGAATTTGAGGAAGCTAAGGACTTGGAAAAGTTTATCTGAGGTTTTATAGAAAGAAAGAGGAATATTTATAGTGAAAGAGTGAAGAAAACCCTTGAAATTCCCAAAAAAAAAACTCTTATTTAACACCTCAGATTCACAACCTACCGGTAGGTGATGCACAATCTACCAGTAGAATGACCCTTGGTTCTAGCACCTACTGATATAACTTACACAATCTACTTACACAATCTACTGGTTGAAAAATTCCTATTTTCTACCTCTCTTTTTTCTTTTTCTTTAGAAAAACAAAACCACTAGACTCAACTAACACCTAGTCCTATTTAATCAAGAACAAAAACCCTAAATACTCAAAAGACAATGATCCAATTTTTGTGCCAAATTTGAAAAACCTACAATATAACTCAATCCAATAGAACTCAAATTAAAATGCTAAGGAGTTAAAAACATCACAAAAATAAAAACTAAAAAGAACTAAACACAAAACCACTTTTGTAGGCATTCATGACTACATTTAACCTATGCAATAAGCCTTTAAACCCCTTGGTGATCCCTAGTGGACGAGTTTTACATCGTGAAGGTTTTCAGCAAAGATACCTATAAACTTCCCCACTTTAACTATTTCAAATGCATTATTCTTCTCTAATCATCAATGGAAACCTCAATACGCCAATTAAACTCAAACCAATTCATACATAGCTATTATTAGGCCTAAATGTTATGCAAGAGTATTCACACATACTTTATCATCAAAAACTCGTGTGTGCGTGATATCAATTAATTCAAGAAATCTATCAAACCAAATACCCATCCCTATGAGCTATTCAAAACTAGATTTGATGCAATTCTCACCAAGATATCACTTAGAATAAAACTCTGACTATAATGACTTTTTCACTCAAGGTATATGTGAGTAGAATCTATGTTAACAACACAAATATATCTCACTTATTTTCATACAATGAAAGACACTATGAAACGAATCAACTTATGAAAGAATACTAAAGCAATAAGAACAATGCAAGCAGTGTATCCCTTTCTCAAATCCAACATATTACTTACCATCATTCTCAAAATCAATCAAGACTTCATTAAGGCTATAATGGGGCCAAGGGTAAGAGGTAAAAGAAACAAAGGATTAAGGAATTCAAAAGAGTTATCCCAAGACAATTTGCTTTATTTTGAAATTTGAATATTTTCTTTTCTATTGTTATCACTTCACTCACTTTTTTACTTCTTCACGACCTTTGGCTTTTCCATGTTTTTTTTCTTTACATCTTGTAACTTCAAATTTCAAGCATTTTTCCGCTTCTTTCATCATTTCTCCCTTTTTTCCAATTCCATGCATTTGAGCATATACCACAAATTTCCCAACTTTCTTGATTAAAGTAAAGCAATTCTAGGGATAACCAAGGTAAGATATTTTTTTCTTTTATGATTGGCTTGGGTAAGAATCGAACATTCATTTTGGCTCAATCATGGCTCCCTTCATAAGAAAGAAACAAGCTAAGACTCAAAATTCAATCAAAAGATGGCCTAAAATCATTTTTCAAAAACAATGACAAATTATTAATTGATAGGGATACAACCAACTGATCATTCCTTATACTCTAACCAAAACAAATATAATGAGATTATTGAAAGAATTAGCTATGAAAAAACTATTCATGAGTAAATGTAATATAACCTTCCAACAAGATAAGCTCTAAACTCACAGATTAATATATTCATCTCCACTATACATGTCAAGCCTTTAAGACAAGAATTCAACCTAATAGATTGTAAGAATTAACTGAAAATAGTTTACGTAAAGTAGAGTTCCTAATGGCAAAGCAAGTATAATACTCAAGAATAGAATAAATTCCATCAATTAGCTAATATGCAAATCTACTCAAATTTCAATCAAAATATCATAGTTTCAAAGAATCTTAAAATAAAATATTAATACATTCAAAATAGCTAAAACAGATTTTTTTTTTCATATAGGAGCAACAAACAAAACAAGTAAACAAAAAGCAAGCAAAAACAAATAGAAACAAAAAGGGGTGTAAACCCTCACCCCCAACTAGAATTAAGCATTGTCCTTAATGCAACAGAAATAACTATATGCAATGAGAAAAATGAAATAAATAAGGGAATGAGGTCACCTGAAACGCAACTCCAAAAATAAAAACTACTGCAAAACCAAAAATAAAAGGAACTATCAAAGAATATATAAAGAAAACAACTATCTAACTAGTGTACAACAAGTCAGGTGGCAAAGAAATCACGTAGTAGGGGGATCTCCATAAACATGATCAACAAACTCCGCGTCAGGCTCCTCCAAAGGAAAACTCTCAAAGAATGGCTTCAATTGTTGACCATTGACCTAGAAAGTCTGGCAATTCTTTAGATTTTTCGCTTCCACGAATCCAATTGGATAAACTATGTGGATCACAAAAAAGGCCGGTCCAATGAGAATACAAGTAATAAGACATGTAATGTACATGAGTCACTTGCAACTCAAATAAATGAATCAAAGAAATTGAATTATATACAATCGAGTCAATTGCTCATGCATAATACATGAGTCATGAGTGGTGATAATCGATACCTTCACATAGATGTTGGAAAAAATAGTTTTAAACAAGATTATTTGAGCAACTTGAAGCTTAAATAAAAATAGGACCCACACATCAAAATTGGTGGGACAAAGTTTAAATCCGTTCTCCTCCGCGAGGAGATGAACGTCGTATATTTATTTATATAAAATTATTAAATATTGAATGAGAAATTATGTCTCAAAGTGATCTATTTGAAGTGATGAAATAAACTAAGATATGAAGTGATGAAATAGACTAAGATAGGTGTAGTGGAATAAGGCTTGTCCCACATTGGAAAAAGACCAACACTTTTGTGAGTTAATATACTCTTAGTTGGCTTCATGGTTTGGGCCCCAAGGGATACCACACTTTTGTGAGTGGAGTGAACGCCTACATTACCTTGGTCACCACACGCATGTCCGCCCGCCTCACCATGACCGAGCCGGGCTTGGGCTTGGGCCAAAAAGATATAGTCTTTTTGGATAAAGTTTATTTGGTGCAATGCAGGCTATGGGTTGAACTAAACGGATTCGAACGCGGATCGTATTTCAACTGAAATTTAAAAATCCAACCGAATTTTAATTTTTCTGCTCATTAAATTGATTTTGGCCCCAGAGTCTGTTCTGCAAAGGTTCCTTCTGTGTCTGTTCAGATTGAGGGTGCGTCTCTTTGATCAGAACAGAGGCGTCTTGTGACTCTTCAGGTGATCCGAACAAGAATGAAGAGTCTATAAATAGACTACCTCATTGCCATTTCAAACCATCCTAATTCTGGATTCCAGTTTTAGAATTTCTTCTCTCTCTCTCTCTCTCTCTCTCTCTCTCTCTCTGTCTCTCTCTCTCTCTCTCTGTGTGTGCATATTGTTGCATTGTTCTTTTGGTTTGGTTCAAGTATAAAATACAAGTTATGTTCGCTGGTCTTTGGAGATTGAAGTGCTACTTTTGCGTATATTGTTTGGTACCCACTGAAATTTAAATACTGAATTGAACCAAACTATTTGATAACTACACAAAACTGATATCTGAAAATAAATTAATTTTTAATTTTACCCTTCTACTCTTTACTTTGAAAATATTTATAAAATATGTTTTTATCTAATATAACACAATAAGTGAACAATAACTAGTAAATAATAGAAAAATATTGAAAAAAAATAGAATAAATTAGATTTCTTTAACAACAAATTGAAAAAATATTTGTCTATATGTGTGTGTGTGTGTGTGTGTGTGTGTGCATAGTGTTTGTGTTGTGTATGCGTGTGTGTGCACAGATTGTGTGTGTATGCAATGTGTTTGTATGTGTAACTATGCGTGTGTGTGTGTAATTGCGTGTGCTTTTTGCAAAAGACAAGGGAAGAAGACTTGCCTATGTTGCTGGCTAAAGAAGACGATCAAGACGGCAAGAAGAATAGATAGGTTAGGGGTTTCGGAGAGAAGACTAATTAGCGCTTTAATAGGATTGTGGAATATTCAGGGTAGAATTATTCTAAATATTATTAAAGATGGTTTTTCTTAGCGCTTTTAGCTTTAAGAATTAAGTAAGGGGTCTTAGCGCTTTTAGCTTTAAGAATTAAGTAAGGGGTATCTTACTTACTATTTTAACCTATTTTTAAGGAGTATTTAATATATTAAGATACTAGTTATTTCTCGTGCCTTAAGGCACAGAGTAATAAAAAAAAGTCAATAATAAACATATTTTTATTCACAGCCAAAATCAAATTACAAAGATAGAGGAGAGAGAAAGGAATTTAAGCACCGGTTGTAGTGGGGGCGAGCAGTGGTAGTGGGCGGCAATAGTGGTGGTGGGAGATGGTGATGGTTGTAATGGGTGACGATGACTGGTTGTAATGATGGCAGTCAGGGTGGCAATGGTGATGGTGGTGGTGGGGCGGTGGGGGTAGGGGTGATGGTGGAACAGTGGCAATGGTAGTAAGGTGGCGGCAGTGATGGTGGTGGGGGTGGGGGTGGGGGTAGTGGGGCCGTGGTGGGGTGGCGACAGTAGTTATGGTGGCGATGGTGGTGGTGGCGATGGTGGGGCAGTGGTGGTGGTTGTTGTGGAAGAGGTGGTGGTGATGGTGGTAGGGGTGGGGGTGGTGATAGGGTGACGACAGCGGTGGTGGTGGGGCGATGGGGGTGGTGGTGGTGGTGGGGCGGTGGTTGTGGTGGTGGTTGTTGTGACGGAGGTGGTGGTGGGGTGGCGACAGTGGTGGTGGTAATGGTGGGGGTAGTTGTGGTGGTAGTTGTGGTGGTGGGGAGACGGTGGTGGTGGTGGTGATGGTAATGGTGATGGGGGTGATGGGGGTAATGGGCAATTCCAAACACTTTTTTTTTTAAAGTACTTATGAGAAGTTACAAGTCATATAAACACTTTTTAAATTTACCCCAAACACACCCTTATGGCTCGTTTGGTAGACGTATTATGAGGGGATTAAATATTGGATTGTATTATTTTTTATTTAATCGGACCTAATATTTTGTTTGGTAAACAAATTTGATATCGTATTAATTTCAAAAACGTATATTGATCGTATACTTATCGTATATTTTTTATACGATAGACCTGTATTATGGAGGTCTGTTAATACCACCAAGATAGGTGGTATTATAATCTAACTCAAATGTATTATTTTACACATTTACTATTATAACCCTCCAAATGATAAAATCAAGTTGTCATCAATGTAACAAACACTGATTGATGGTATTTTTGTTAATTTAACATTAATACGATGAAATAATTCTATAACCAAACAACCGATTGGATTAAATAATTACTATCCAACGCTTATATTTTGTATTGTCAAACATTAGACAAAATTACGTATTATTCTAATACCATATTTAATCTTGTTTTTTATCCATCTTGTATTGTATTAGACTGTATTATTTTATCCAATCCATTTATTTATAATACTGCAACCAAATGAGTCCTTAGGAGCCTATTTTCCTTATTAAATTTGGAATGTTAATATTAATCGTCAGATTAACTTTACAATAAAATTTAAAGAGATTTCAACCGCGAAAAACAAAAGTCATTTTGTTTATCTTTTGAGATTTGAATTGTATTATACTTTATTATATAGATTAAAATTTTATTTATCAAACGATCTTAATTAATAAGTGCCAAATATATTCATTTTAAGTAAGGAATTTAGATTAACAAACACACCCTCATTGATTGTATACTATTCAAGTTTGACCGATGCTTATAGTTTTGTGAGTAATTATGCGCATATGAGATTTTGACATCAATTATAAATCTAAAGGGCTCAAGGTTAAGATAATTCCTGTTACAATAATAAAAAAAAAAATTAGCATAAGGAATAGGTTTCGCATCTCCTAATTGTTTGTTAGTATTTTGAATATCCATTTTCGTAATATCATTATCCCAACAACCTTGCTGTTGTCCGAAATAGAGTGCATAGTCCGAGAAAAACTACTTTCAACGAAATGCAATTATTTTTAGGGCCCACTTGTTTATAATGGAACTAGAGCACCCAGTACTGCAATCTAGTGTATAAATGAACAGACTTCTTGTAGATAAAATTTAAATTGTAATGTCAATGCCCCAACAACCTTCGACTTGTCCTCAACAGAATGTATGGTCCGAGAATCACTGTTTCACCGAAATGCAATTCATTGTAGGGCCCGCTCCTCTTATAATGAAGGAGAAATGGAAATGGACAGAGCAAACGCGCCTAAATTGCAATCTCCATATCTTTTGGTAGCATTTTGAATATCAATGAAATATTGTTAAGGAGATTATCCCACCTATAATTTCTTATAGTAAGCAAGGCGGAGCTAGGATTTTACGATAAGAGAGGCTAAATAGTGGCACAATCAATCACTATTTTTATCATTTTTTTTTTCGGTACAGCAACAGTGGTAAAAATATTCACAACAGTGATAAAAATACTCATAGAGTGGTTAATGTCGGTACGATATCAAATTTTTTTTTTTTACGATATCGTAGACAACTCCTAGCGATACCCCGTGACTAAAGTCACTGTACACTTAATTATGACACTGGAGATGCATTAGAATGTGTGTGTTAGAGTGTGTGTATGTATGTGTAGCTGTGTGTTGTGGAGTGTGTGTTGGGTTTTTGAAATTTGGGGAGAAAGTGTGTGTTGGGTGTGTGAAATTTGGGTGAAAAAATATACCTCTCATAAGTTCAAACGCCTATCTGATTTATTATATAGATGTAAGAACTTTTGAAAAGCTAAGAGGAAGGTATAATAATTTTTAAAACTTAAACAGAGATATATTTGGGCTTGTTTGGTTCGCGTTTTTATTTCGTGTTTCGTGTTTTTGTTTTCATTTTTTGGAGAAAACAAAAAAAAAATGTTTGGATTTGTGCTTTTCTTTTATATGAAATAAGTTGTTTTGGAAACAATACACAAAAACAAGGAACAAAAAAAAAAAGATGTTCTAAGAAACAAGAGAAACAGAAACATGCACTCCAAGTGAAAAACTTGGGACAGAGTAATTGGCTAATTGCTGATAAGCTAAGAGTAATTGTGATTTCATCTTTAAAAGTCAAACACAATCTAGGTGTAATCTTATCCCCTAACAACCTCTAGTTTGTCCAATGTTGCGACGATAGTTTCAATGATACGTAGTTAATTTTAGGACCCACTCCTAAATGGGAGGAAAATGATATTCTGTCTGTTTAGTCTCTCTTTCAAGAAACAAACGGCTTAGAAAATGCAACTAATGCATGATGTGTAAAATAGATATGAAAGTGACTAAGTGAGTTGTCCGCCACAAAAAGACTAGTTAACTCAGGCGTATTACTTGTAAATAGTACATGTCTTCATGAAAAATTATATGCATGGCACATAGGGGAGTGGTTGCCTAGGCTTCTCGACTAGGTGACCTCACGGTCATAATATCTATATTCTATTTCGAGGTGTTCAAATTTTCGATTACCCATAAATTCCGATTATATCTTATCCTACCCAACCTTATTTATTGATTGGATAGCCGAAATAATCGGGTAGGTCAACGGAAGGTCTTTTGGTATTCTGCAAAAAATCGGGTAGTAATGCGAAACACCTATAAAATTTTCGTATTCCTACTTTACCCTACCCTACCATATGCGCATATATATATGTTAATCCCTAAAAATTAAAATCCATAAATTTAGAAATCATAATATTTTATTGATGTTTATGACTTTTTTATATATGATGTATTGATGTTTATGATTCTTTTGTTGTGTTTTATTGTAATTGTTTATGTATTATCGAGTTTATTGTGTTTTCTTTAGTGTTACTGGTTTATTGTGTTAGTTAATTGGTGCAAGTTACTTAATTAAATTGTTAAAATGATCTAAAAATTAATAACTAAAAAATATGTGCTCACCCGATTTTCTACCCGATTGTTTTGGACGGAATTCGAGTAGGAATAGTACACTTGATCGGGTAGGGTAGGGCAAAAAAATATTATTCCGTAAAGTATTGGGTAGAAAAATAGAATACCATAATTCCTACCCGTAGAGTAAGGTGAACACCCCTAATTCTACCGTGCCCTAGAGATATGGTCAAAGCACGCCTATCAAGTGTGCTTCTTTCACGACATGCTATGGAGAACCAAAATTTTAAATGAAACAAATCCAACCTTAAAAATGATCTTTCTAATTCTCGAAGAATGAGGGGGAAAAGGATTTATCAAGAAACCACATGGGCGGGGGGGGGGGGGGGGGGGGGGGGGGGGAAGGAAACGTGAGAATGAAACATTGGTAGGCTAAATATTCTCTCTAATCAAACTAGAAAACTATACTTGTATCAAATTTTTATATTATGCTTTGAAATATGAAAATTAATATGTGTCATGTCAGATATTTAGAAAAACAAATTCACTTTCTCACATAAATACAATACTGATAAAAACAAGAAAAAAAACTGAATGGTTTATGACTAATTCAACTAAACTCAAATGCATCTTTGATAAATACTCATCCTTTTTTAATGTAAAAGTGAACCAAATAAATTATGGTTACCATTTTCCACCACCAACAAATAGCTCAAAAGAAAGGATTAATTACAAAGAAAACTCCTTGTATTCTTAGTGAAGCAGACAACTTTCCTCAACCTTGAATTTTTGGGTAAATTACAATGACACTCCCTATAGATTAGTCTAATTACAGAAACACCCCATCTATTATCTAAAATAACACTAACCTCCCTCATAATTTATGAGTTAGTTTCACATAATACCCTTGCCGTTAGTACCATTAGAGACATTTCTAAAAAGTGATTACATCAGCAAATTTTCTACATTAAATACCAAAATTACCCTTAAATAAAAATTTAGTTAAGCTATTCCAACACCCAAACACATACATCCAAACAACAAAGAGCTCTCTCTCTCTCTCTCTCAGTCCATATCCCCCATCGACAACCCAAAGTCCTTGGGCCCCACCCTTTTCCTCCCTTCCCTGCGATCATCCAACCCCAAGGCCTTCATGACACACATTCCCACCACCTGATCAACACCACATCAAAATTACAACCACATCCATCTCTGATTGCGCACCAACTGACAAAGCCATTGCAAACACCGCCACCCTAAACCACAAGTACAAGTAGCTACACCTTACACCTTCACACAAAAAGTACTAGTGCACTTTCCTGTTCTCTAGCCTTCTCTTTGATACATGCCACACACACATTTACAACAAAATACCCTAAACCATAACACAAATCAAACCTAGCATCCAAAGACCAACTCAACCAAACCCATCAAAATTCAACAATAAAATTAAATGAATAAACCAAAAATAAAATCCAAAATCTAACAATTTAATGCCGACTCAACTAAAAATTCAAGGCAAATGAGTTTCAGGAGAACGAATTTCTATAAGGGACGTGCTGGTGGAAAGGGGTAGGTGGACTGTGAGGATGGGTGTTTGGATTATATGTAGGTGTATGTGTATGTGTATATGTGTATGTGTGCGTGTGTATGTGTGTGTGTATATATATATCTAGAGAGAGAGAGAGGCAAATTGTATGAGAGAGGGGTAAGTTGTGTTGGTGTCATGGTGCTTGTATTTGGTGATAATGTATGTGGGCGGTTTGTATACATATCAATGTAGAGTGAGAGAGAGGTGGGTCCATGAGGTGGGTGATGGGTTGATGGTTTTGTGAAATGGGTTGTAGCTAATGGAGATTTTTTTGGCTAGTAGGAGAAAGAGCAGATCATGAAGAGATAGAGAGAGAGAGAGAGAGAGAGAGAGAGAGAGAGAGAGAGAGGTTTTAGGTATAGATCATGTATATATATTAAAAATGGGTATATGTGAAGGGTAAATTCGTAAAAATATGATTTCCGTCAACCTTGTTACCAAACAAAACTTGACAGGGGAGGTTAGTGTTATTTCAGATAATAGAAGGGGTGTCTCTATAATTAGACTAATCTACAGGGGATGTCATTATAATTTTTTGGCGATCGGGTGTCGTGTGACCAAAATAAACGCAATTGAGAAATAAATTGCAAAACGTGAAAAATAATTTAAAGTTAGTTCAAATAAAATATATTGAACTTGAAAATGGACGAAATTTAATTGATTCAGGACGAAATCGGACCTGGGAAAGGCGGACGTGTGGCGCAACGAGGGTCAAGTATCTAAGGGGTATAAATAGGAGAGAAAAATCAGATTTTCTCCCCATTACCCATCATATTTTCGGAAAAAGAGAGAAGGGAGAGAGGAAAGAGAAAAACTAGGGTTCTTCATCTTCTGTCTACGATCTAGGGCCAACCTTTGGTCGAAATCCTTCAAGCCAAGAACCAAAATTCATCTACTCGACGAGGGCTACGTACACGTACCAAAAATCGCGGATTTTGCCGAAATTTTAAAGACGAGATTTTTGGAAATCAAGAGTTAAAGCTTGGTTGGGGTTCTTGGAGGCTTTTCTACCACTTTAAGGTTCCTTTCCTAATTAGGTTTATTTCCAACCTATGGTTGAAATATGAACTGGGTAGGGTGTTAGAGATGTAATCTCATGTATGACACATACCTATGGTAATTGAAATGTGGAAAATGGGTATAAAAATGGTTAAAATCAATTCTAGCATGAATTGAGTTGTTGAAATTACTTGTTTGTGATTTCTTAAGATATGTGGTGAAAGAGGCATGCTATATTGAACTTGATATTGAAAAATGCAATTGTACATTACATTTGCATATGCACGGAAAATATCACATTCGTGGGCATGTGACATGAGTGTGGGTGTGTGCAAGATTTTGATCAAACACCACTCTTGGTAGATGATGCGTGGGCTCGGGAAAGTTGGACCAAGGTTCGACTGAGTCGCACGGATTGCATTGAAAATAGGGTCGGGGTTAGCAAGAAGGGCTAGACTATCCCTCGAGTGCAAGACCCAGTGATTTGGATACACACTCCGTTGGTATAGAGTCCATAAAGTGTGTCGGCGTATGCGCAGCCCTTGGTGGAAGTCCATGAATGCCGTGTCGGATGGGTGCCCGTTGGTAGAAATTCATAAATACCCTCGCCAAAAGAGACCCAGGAGTTTTAATGGTCATTGGATGTGTAACATATATGGCGGGGGAGTGGAATGTCAGGATTCATACGTATGACATTGCATGTGTTATAAGAGTCGGTGAAGGCTCGGGTTGAGTTGCATGTGTAAGTCTAATCTCATAACATGGCATGACATAGATAATTCCATTATGAATTGCATATTCTTAAATGGATTGTTTGTTGATTGTTAAATTGCATGTGAGCATTTCATATGCATCTAGGTTGGGGAGTAGCCTTTTTAGGAGATACCCTATTGAGTGTGACTCACCCTTTATGGGGACAACATATCAAGTGCAGGACAAGCACTGGTGGATGGCTCTTACTCGGGCCTTCATTCATAAAGAAAAGCCGAGATGTGGCTTTAAATTACGTTTTTGTAAAATACTTATGTAATTTAGTTTTTAGACATGTAATATTGTATAAATGATTGTAAAACGAACTCATATGAACAATGTTTTGTGTACAATTGTATGTTCTACGAGTTTGGGTGGATGTTGTGTGAGGTTGGAAGAGTTGAAATCGAAAAAGGGTTGAATCGGGGGAAAACTGGGATGATCTACTGGTAGAACGTTGATTACCTACGGGTAGAAGTTTTCCAGTGAGCTCTTCTACTGGTAGAACGTTGATCTTCTATCGGTAGAAGCTTTCTAGTGAGCCCTTCTACCGGTAAAAGCTTT
Source organism: Ilex aquifolium (assembly GCA_951799425.1). NCBI lineage: Eukaryota > Viridiplantae > Streptophyta > Magnoliopsida > Aquifoliales > Aquifoliaceae > Ilex > Ilex aquifolium. Next base: position 10,722,418 of record OX637401.1, on the reverse strand, counting down.
CCAGTGAGCTCTTCTACCGGTAAAACATGAATCTTCTACCGGTAGAAGTATTCCAGTGAGTTTTTCTACCGGTAGGTCCCCTTAAATTTTCAGAAAAATAAAATACCTTTGTCAAGCCCCCAGGCCTTGAGTCTTTTTGCTCAAAGGAGATAAATGGAGTAATATTAAGGATAAATTAGAGTATGTTGGACCTTGGAATGGTCAAGTGATTGAATTGTATACAGGTTATGCATTTGGGAGTGCCCGGTACAAGAAAGACTATATCCGAACTCGGTGTTGGTTATGATCCCGGTAAAGAGAATGTTGTGATGTGGTGTCGGGTTATGCGGCATTCATGGGCATTTTCGCAGGTTGATGGGTGATCAACGGGTTGACAAAAGACCCCCAATTCTAGGGGCGTCACATGGACTCACTTTCAATTTCACTCACCTTGGCCTTTAAGACTCTTCTCTTCTCCTTGGGTACGTCCTTCTTTGCACTAGGACATTCCACAGCTACGTGTCCAAACCCTTGACACTCGTAGCATTGGAAACCTTACCCCTTCTTCTCAACCTCGCGTCGAGAAGGTCTACTGCCACTTTCTTTTGCCTTTCTAGGAGACTTGGATCTACTTGGATATCCTTTCGACCTTGAGGACTTGACACCGCTAGCCTTAAAATATTTGTTGAATTTTCTTATAAGGTAGGTGCTTGCCCTCCAAAGGGGTTGTATTTTCACGAGTGCTCCCAAGCGTAAGAGTTTAGTATCGTATAGTAACTCAAACAAAAAATTCAAGGTCGTCTCCTCAGGGAAAGATTTGAAATCCAAGGTGATGAAAAATAAAAGAAAAAAGTTCTTTGAAGTCTGAGAGTTTGGAGATTAGCTATGAATGAAAATGAAATTCAATAATTGGAAAACTAGATAATCTTTAGAATTCATCCCACCTATGAACTAGAATTTCTACTCTAAATCGATAACTCATCTGTTTTCATATTCAAATTAGTACAGACGGATTATTTTCAACTAAACCCTTGGAAAATAATCAAAAGTAGTAATTGAGAGATAGTTTATGATGAAAGAATCAGTACTCTACAAGTTGCAGAAAACACCACTAATTACCCCTACCAAAACTAATTGTATACGGGTAATCGAGAAGTATGCAAACTAAATAGGTTTTCAAAAATACAACTTTAATCAAACAATCACGTAGACGTTAAAACCCCAGTTTAGAACATGACCCTAATTCATAGGTTGGGAATCCTTCTTCAGATTATCTTGAGAAATACTATTCACTCATGGTAATGTAAATAACACAATAATTAAAGAGAACATAATTGAATTCATGAAAGTAAAGATTGACGTGAAAGTAATTGCTTGTATTGAAAAACTGAATTAAAATAACAAACCTCTGAAATTATAGACAACTGAATGTAAAATTGTTGAATAATTGAAAGAACAAACTTAAAAGAAAGAACAATAGCAAGAACTCTCAAGAAAAACCCTAACACTCTCTAAACGTAGAAAATTAGTAAAAACTAAAGGAAGACTCCTAAAAAACGTAATGATGTATTCCCCAAAGGGTCTCCTATTTATTCTGCTTGAAAGGAAAATCTTCATATCTTTGACATATATTCATCCCAAAATTATCTCCTTCTTTGATTGGTTGAGAATCCCTAAAAGATATGGCGAGATCTGATCTTTAATTGAACTTCCCGTGAAAATATGTCTTGACCTACTGGTAGCAACTCCTTCTGTAGCACGACTTGCTGATGGCACATCCTTTACCTACCAGTAGCAATTTGCTCTAATAAAATATCTGAAACTTCTGTGGCTTTTCCTACGGGTAGCACATCCTTTACCTATCGGTAGGACTTCCTCGAACAAAGTACAGTAAGTTTTTCTACCAATAGAATATGTACTACCTACCGATAGAAATTCTCTGATGAAAAAGATGTAAAGTTCTGTAAGTTCTTCTACTGGTAGAATATGTACTAACTATCGGTAGGACCTCTGCACTAATCTTCTGTAGCTGAAGCTACTGGTAGAAATGACTTACTACCGGTGGTACCTTCAGAACACCTATCAGTAGAACTTCTCTTTTCTTCCAAAATAACTTCCAAGGCTTCCAGCTTCACTGAACTCAATCCCAACTTGTTCCTTGTCATCCTATTAATGTTTAATCTTAACCTTTACACCCAAATTACCTGCAAGCACAGAAATCAAAGCATAAGACAGAATACGCACTAAGTGAAGCAAGTTAATTTGTTAGCAAGTCTAAAGCGAATGTGTTACGCTATAAAATAATGCAATATTGAGTACTCAACAGTAGGCTATGTCCTTTTCTCCTAATTGGGGTAACTCGGATTTACCCCCTTCTTCAATCTCGGAATTTAATGCCACACCCTTCACTTTCTTGGGTGGAGGAAGGTTCATCTCAAGAGTCAAAATTGACCCTACTAGGTGTTCGACTAACACCATGGACATATTGAGACTCATCTCGAGCGAGGTCACCTTGGCATGAAATCTCTCCCATAGAGATCTCAAGATTTTCCACTTAATTGCGACATCATCAATCTTGGTACCTAAGGCAAAGGAAGAGTTAACAATATATCGCACAATTTGGCAAAAAAAATACCAAATGTTTCTTCCTCTTGCATCATCAACATCTCGAATTATGAGGTGTACATTTGGAGACGAGACATCTTGACCATTGTAGTTCCTTCATGTGAAACCATAAGAATATCTCATGTTTCAGAACTCATTTGGTGTCAAAGTATTGAATATCGCATTCAAGCCTTTCTAGTTTCACCTCGCCATTTTGATCTCGGTCTTTGACCAAGTCTTAACAATAGATCTCTCAAAGGTAAACCAGGCAAGTAAGCAAAAATAAGATATGCCTACTTTGTGTCTATGGACTCAGGGCAACCACGCTGTGATACCAATTGTTGTTCCGAGATGGGGAACTTGATGTGGATCTTTCCTCACAATTATATACACGGAGGTCAAGATACTTAACCTAGAGGGGGGTGAATAGGTTTTTCAATTTTGGCCCAAATTGATTATAAAGTAAACCATATGTCTACCACAATTACCTCTTCTTAGAAATATGAAGCAATGAATGTGAGAACCCCTTTTCAAACGCAGCCAATGTCACACCCCCACCCCGGATCACATAGGGTGGGCGGTGGACCGGCCACCGAAGCCTTAACCAACCAACCCTGTGCATAATAAATGCAAAATACAGCTGAAGACAAATAATAACGTGATTCATTCCACCGACCTAATGAATACTAGAGGAATAAACTAAACACCACTAATATCATTACTAAACTTATGTAAAACAATAATTAAACCATAAGGTTCACTACTCTAGACATAAACAATATTGTTCCCAAAACAATTAAACATTTGTCTCAAAACTATAAAAGACTTTTATTCCTGAGGACCTACAATAAAATAAATCTTCAATTCCTCTAATTCCTTGACTATCTGTGGACTTACTCCTCACCTTGATCCTCACCTGAAAAATGCTAAATGTTTGTATGAGCACAATAGCCCGTGAATAGCAACCACCTCTAATGGGGTGTGAAAATAAATCCCACAGTTTATATACGAAAATTAACTTTGATACATGATTAACCATCAAAAGTGCTATTTTATTATATTTAATAATTGGTTAATTGCATATTATTTGTGATTAAATGTGTTAAATTCCTTGATTTTCTAATTTGATACTTTTTCTAGTTGTTTGGTTTATTTTGCAGGTAAATTGGTTGATTTAAAGTAATAATGGATAATGCAAGTGAAGCAATCACTAGAGGAAGAATCACAATTGATAAGGATTGAAGAGTCAAGATTGGGATAGGAAGACTTGAAGATAAATCAGAATTTTAATCCTTATAAGAGTTTAAGTGAGAAGAAAACTCATTTAAAGTTGGATTAGGAAAGTTTCCTAAAAGATAAGGATTTGACACGTCTTCAGTATTTCATTCATAACTTTTGACTCCGATATCGGATTGACCTGATTTTTGTGGGGTTGGAAAGAAGACTTCAAGGGCTACAGAAGTGTATTTCACGAAAATTTCGTGATTCAGTCTCTAAATATGCGAAATTCAAGCTCGAAGTCTGGACAGATTTTGTACCCGCGGACCCCAAGACTTATGCACGGGATTTAACCTTACAAGACATCTTTTTGGGAAAGGAATTCCTTCCAACCTGGACTTATGATTTATTTTACTATAAATAAGGACTCTCATCTAGTGAGAGAGGGAAATTAGATTAGGATTTATTTTATTTATTCTTTTCTCCATCTTTTTACCATGTCTGGCTAGAAGGCTAAGCTAGGGCTAGGGGAAAACCTCTCGACGGAGTACGGTATTTTTATTGACTCTTGTACTTAAGGATTTATGTTATTGTGTTAATTTAATCCCTAATCTTTTAGCAAAGTGTTTATGCTGTATAAACTCCTGAGTTGTTGTGCCACGTACATCGATTGCTTGAGTTTCCCTGCGTGTAAATCACTGGTTATTCCACGTTGGAAGGATTAACATTATTTCATAAAATAATATGATTGAATGATTATTCAGGTTCCTGGTAGTCTTTTGATTATAACCTTTGGATTTATCACTTGATTTGTTAATCGGATTAACTGACATTTAATTCCTGTTTCAAATTAAGCCTTAAGTCTTTAATTATTACCGTATGAAATTGAGAGGGAGTATCCGATGCTTTAGTATTTTCTATTATTATTTTAAAACCAAATTTATTGTTTTCTAAATCTCTACAATAATTATTTCAAAACAAATTTTCTTTTATTTTTCTTTGTGTTTTAAGTTTTTCACAATTCCCTGTGGTTCGACCTCGGACTTCCGAGTATTATATTACTTCGCACAACCTGCACTTGGGTGAACACTTTTAAAGTTGAAGCAAGTTTTTGGCGCCGTTGCCGGGGAATTGTTTGAAGGCAAAGAACACATCGCCATCTATTGAGGTTTGCTTGATTTGAGATTCGTCACAGATCCGGTAATCTCGTCTTTTTTTTTATTTGTTAATTATTTGTTTTATTTTTCCTCAGGTTAGATATTTCATATTTTTTATTTTTATATTTTATATTTCTTTTAATGTGGTGTGAAGATTTTCCCCGATGGAGGAATTGTGTGCGCTTTGTGATGAATATGGGCATCCCATTGAGGTTTGCCCTTTAATGCCAACTGCTCGACAAATTTTGAGGAATGGGTCAATTGTATTACCTAATTCTTCTCAACCTTACCCCGACCATTGTTTTGAAACTTTTTATCCCAATTTTGGTTGGGGGAATGAACATTATCAATTACCTATATATGCCACATCACCACAAGACCCTCCCCAATATCCAACATACCATGACCCACAAGAAAAGAATTTTGAAGATATTTTTAATGAATATATGCAAAGCACTCTAACTTTCAATGAAAATCAACAAGCTTTCAATGAAAACCTACAAGCTTGCAATACCCAAATAAGCCAAGATAGTGAAGCGATAAAAGACATGCTCAATATATTGGTACAAGAACAAGAGGTTAAAAATAGTCAATATAGTGAGAGTGATTCTTTTCCTGAATTACAAACTGAGTTTGAATCCATTAATACTATTGATAGTGAAGAATTAAGTGACATTATTATTCCACAAGAGGCTTATGAGCCCAAAGACCTTTCATTATCAACAAGTAGTAATGAGATTCACATATCTAATATTGGTAAGGGTATGAAAGTTGAGTTGTCTGCTATAATTGATAAAGATATATTTTCTATCTCATTATTAGATTTGCATAAAAATGTATATATCTCCCTTTTCTTGCATGTTCAAAATATATATTGGATATATGAGTGGATAATTCGATTAAAGGAGTTACTTCAACACCACATTTTTAAGCCAATAAAATTGAATGGTCGCATATTCAAATATGACTTTAAGCCGGATTGAGTGTGAGCTTTTATTTTTATTTGTACATAGTAGTTAGATTTTATTATTATTATTATTTTTTTGTTTAATTTCAGTTTCCTTTTTTTTTATTTGTTTCAATTTATAGTTTTTTTTTTTTTGTTTCTTGAGTATTTTATTTTTAGGTTTTAGCGTTGTTGCGGCACCAGGTATTCCTATCCCTTTTATCTTTATTCATTATTTTTACTGAGCAATAAGATATTTATTTTTACATTGAGGACAATGTTGGATTTAGGTTGGGGGGTATGAGTATGCCTTGTGTTGTGAAAATTCCTAGTTTTTTTTTTTAGTTTATTTACTTTGCTAAAAAATAAAAAAAAAATAAAATTTTGGGTATTAAATATCTAAATAACATTTTTATGCATAACTTGATACCACAATATAGAAATAATTTTTTGCTTAGCTTTAAATTTGTATCTGTTTAAGCATTACATAGAACTTTATTATATATTTTTGTATTTCATATCATGTTCTTATAAAAACTCACAATTTGTGCACTTTAGACTTTACCAAGTTGAAAATTTGTTAGGTATTTTACTTTGAGAACTTGAAACATATAGTGGAGATGCATAAAAACCCTAGTGAGTTTTGTTCCAATCTTTCTTGGAGGGTTATTTACATTTACTCAATAAAAAATATTTTTATTCAGCTAATCTCCTTCAATAGTCTCATTATTTTTGTTTTGGTTAACACCAATATTGTGAATGATTGCTTGACTTTGAATTATTTGCATGAGAAGTGTGTTATCAAAAGCTCTTGAGATATGATTTTAGGCCATCTTTGTCATTATTTGAGCCTAAGCCTTATTATTTGATTATTATTATCCCTAGAAGCCATGATTGAGCCTTTAAAGCAAAATTTTATTTGTTATACCCAACATATAATAACCAAGTCAATGAAAAAATAATAATAATAATAATATCTTTTACCCTTGGTTATCCTGAGATTGAATTTTTATTGTTTATGTAATTTGGGAGATGTTGGTTAAGAAAAGAAAAGACAAAAAAAAGAGTTTTACATACTTGTGAATATTTGCATTAGATGTCTTGCTGAAAAAAAAAAAAAAAAAAGAAAAAAAAAAAAGTTGAAAAAAAAAAAGAAAAAGAAAGACAATATGTCTAGCAGTGAAAAAAACAGATTGAAAAAAAAAAAAGAGAAAAAATAGCAAGCATGTGTTTGAAAAGAAAAAAAATATGAACAAGTGATGTAAATTGTGCTTCTAAAGGATGGAGAGTGAAAGACTATGGAAAAAGTTTGGTTGTGTAATGTACATGTTCTCTCGGGATAGTCTTTTGAATTCCTGAATATCCTTCGTTTCAAAACCCTAATCCCAAGGCCCCATTACAACCTTAAATAAAGACCTATTTGATCTCAAGAGTGTATTGATGGATGCATGACTTGTGTGAATAAGGAAGAAAATGGTGATTATTTATTTATTGTGTGTTGATTTCCTTTCATGAGATTATGTCAAATCAATTTCTTTTGGATTACAATTATTTTAATGGAACATGTGAGCATTATTTTGTTTTGACTTAAATATCTTCTTCTCACATGTGATATTTGAGGGAATAGTCACTATAATCTGAGAGAATCTTTTATGAGTGAATTATCTAGTGAGATTTGGCATTGAGACGAATAGTTGATAGTTGTAGAGGTGATTACCAGATAAATTACTGACTTGGTATAGTTAATTCACACTACACACGAGTTTATATGAGAATATGATAAGTGCATACATTTATATAGCGCATAGTTCTATATTTTGTTTTGCATGTGCTTATAAAGAGTTTGCATCTTAGAATTTTTAGATTGTGGTAGCAATTTGTGTTATAAAATTATTATTTAGATATTTGATTACAGGTTGATGTTTGTGGGTATCATCTCTGGAAACCTTCACGAGACTATACTCGTCCACTAGGGGGAACCTAGGGGTTTAAAGGCTTGTTGCATATGCTAAATGCAATCGTGAGTCCTACGAAAGTGGATTTGTATTTTATTTTATTAGGTTATTTTATTTTTTAGTTTTTAGATTTTGTGATACATGTATTACTAGGGACTAGTAATATTCAGGTTGGGGGGTGTGATTAACCATCAAAAGTGCTATTTTATTATATTTAATAATTGGTTAATTGCATATTATTTGTGATTAAATGTGTTAAATTCCTTGATTTTCTAATTTGATACTTTTTCTAGTTGTTTGGTTTATTTTGCAGGTAAATTGGTTGATTTAAAGTAATAATGGATAATGCAAGTGAAGCAATCACTAGAGGAAGAATCACAATTGATAAGGATTGAAGAGTCAAGATTGGGATAGGAAGACTTGAAGATAAATCAGAATTTTAATCCTTATAAGAGTTTAAGTGAGAAGAAAACTCATTTAAAGTTGGATTAGGAAAGTTTCCTAAAAGATAAGGATTTGACACGTCTTCAGTATTTCATTCATAACTTTTGACTCCGATATCGGATTGACCTGATTTTTGTGGGGTTGGAAAGAAGACTTCAAGGGCTACAGAAGTGTATTTCACGAAAATTTCGTGATTCAGTCTCTAAATATGCGAAATTCAAGCTCGAAGTCTGGACAGATTTTGTACCCGCGGACCCCAAGACTTATGCACGGGATTTAACCTTACAAGACATCTTTTTGGGAAAGGAATTCCTTCCAACCTGTACTTATGATTTATTTTACTATAAATAAGGACTCTCATCTAGTGAGAGAGGGAAATTAGATTAGGATTTATTTTATTTATTCTTTTCTCCATCTTTTTACCATGTCTGGCTAGAAGGCTAAGCTAGGGCTAGGGGAAAACCTCTCGACGGAGTACGGTATTTTTATTGACTCTTGTACTTAAGGATTTATGTTATTGTGTTAATTTAATCCCTAATCTTTTAGCAAAGTGTTTATGCTGTATAAACTCCTGAGTTGTTGTGCCACGTACATCGATTGCTTGAGTTTCCCTGCGTGTAAATCACTGGTTATTCCACGTTGGAAGGATTAACATTATTTCATAAAATAATATGATTGAATGATTATTCAGGTTCCTGGTAGTCTTTTGATTATAACCTTTGGATTTATCACTTGATTTGTTAATCGGATTAACTGACATTTAATTCCTGTTTCAAATTAAGCCTTAAGTCTTTAATTATTACCGTATGAAATTGAGAGGGAGTATCCGATGCTTTAGTATTTTCTATTATTATTTTAAAACCAAATTTATTGTTTTCTAAATCTCTACAATAATTATTTCAAAACAAATTTTCTTTTATTTTTCTTTGTGTTTTAAGTTTTTCACAATTCCCTGTGGTTCGACCTCGGACTTCCGAGTATTATATTACTTCGCACAACCTGCACTTGGGTGAACACTTTTAAAGTTGTAGCAATACACACATAAGTACAATAAATTGTACCACAACCCCTCCCACATAATCATTTAAACAAAATGATTTCATGATCACAAATAACTTTATAAATGAAAATACATTTATAACCCAAAACACTCACACACACATTCAGTTCCAAATACATTTGTCAAGTCATGTTTGTTACCATTAGCATGGTAACTGACTCAGTCTCTTGTTACCACTAACCTGGTAATTGGCCCAGTCTCTTGTCATCACTAGCCTGATGAATGGTCCCGTCTCTTGTTACCACTAGCCTGATAACTGGCCCAGTCTCTTGTCATCACTAGCCTGATGACTGACCCAGTCTCTTGTTACCACTTAGACCTGGTAACCCCAGTCTCCGTCTCATAAACATGATTTCCACACACACCAAAACTGTAGTTTTAGTCCCAACGCACACAAAATTTCTCTTTCATCACCAAAGCAATGATATAAAATCATCCCACAAGTTTTCCAAAATTCACATGTATAACAGTTCACAATTTCAAAAAATTTAATTGCAACCCCAAATATCAAAATATATATTATATATATGAAAAATCCACACGCACGCACCCACACATTGAATATAGAAAATCCTCCCAAAAGAAGTAGTAAACTACTCACCTTGATTCCCAAAATCTAATACAAAGCACTCTTTCCCAACCTCAATGCAATCACCACCTAATCCAAAATAACATATAACAATCAATCTCTATTCCTAATTTCGTCGTTTCGCGATTTTATATTTAATTTACGTACTTTCTACCCATTGATATTTACTTAATATATCCTTTACATATAACTATCCTTTCTAATACGAGGTAATAGGGTATAGAAATAGTCTGGGTTATTTAGAAAAAGTTTCTAAAGTTTTGGGGCCAAATCATAATTTTTTTAAAATTTTTGGGGTCAAAGTGTAATTTCTTTGAAAAACGAATTTTCTACTTTCAGGACTGTCATAAATTTTCTAAAATTCTATTCTTCCAACCAATGTTATCAGAACCGGACTGGTCATCGAACCGGCAAGGGGACCGGGTCACTGGTTCACTAGTTCAACCGTTGGGTCAACTGGTCAGACCAGTCATATAATAAAAAAAAATAAATATATATATATAATAATTATAAAACATAATAATTTAGCTAAAAAATATAGCTAAGCAAGTCTAAACAAAATGCATTGATTTTATGATTCTCAAAATCAATGATGTTTACAGTATCAATTCATGGCATACCCAGGAATGTGCAGAATAAACACCAAATAATTAAAATGTTCAAAAAAAATATAATTACTTTGTACTAGGACTACTCAGTATTCACTATAGAACTCTGGGAAACACAGACAGGTTCGTCAATTATTTAGAGAACAAAAAAGTTAAATGAACTGAAATAGGAAGCTAAAGAAGCCAACAAAGGGATTACAGAAGTTCAAAGCAATTTAGGCAATTGAATTAGCTCTTAGTATCTTCACTGAAGTTTAGAAAACAAAAAGGCTTATATCTTAATTGTTGTTTCAGGCCCTCGTTGGAGCAACATTTGTAATGACAAGATTCCATATAAGTTAGTGGTAGTTCCCTTGTCATACGTAAAAATCCATTAAGTTAGGTTACTTTTTGAGCATCAGGGCTTCTTATTGTGTTTTTTTTCCAGCACTATAAGTGCTAATTCTATTTCTTGACTGAGAATTCACATTATAGTCAACGAAAACCCCCAATGTTGAAATGAGGGAAAAACCATTATGTCCATAGAACAGTGTGTGTGACAAAAGAGAAAGGAGGAGAAGAAAACCATATTACCTCAATTGTTGAGTGAGTAACAGAACAACGCCTGAGTACTGAGTTTGATGGTCGCCTGAGTTCACCTGAGTTCCGCCTGAGCAGTGAGCAGTGATCGCTGCCTTTAGCTGGTGAGACGAAGAGCACTGATCGAAGAGCTCTTCTTGTTCTCTGCCTTCTCCCCTTCTCTGATTTAGGGCAAAATAAAAATGGTCCAAATGAAAAAAGCAGACAGATTTATGGACTTCAAACTGTCCGGTTTTTAAAAACCGGCCGGTTTGGAGGTTTTTATCCGGTTCCCTTCCTTATACTGTTTAATTAGTCAACCGGACCGGCTACGGTCCCGGTTCACGGTTGAACCGGTCCGACTGGCCGGTCCGATCCAGTTCTAATAACACTACTTCCAACTTACAAAGTAAAACAGTGATTAAAATTAAATTTCAAAAGAATATAGGGGTCAAACTAAAGTTCCTTGAAGTCAAAGGGGTGGATTATGTAATTTCAGGACTTTGTCTTCTTCAACCAACGAAATCATCCAGCTTGTATATTCTGCAAGTTCAAATCAAATCCCTTTTTCTTTTCTTTTTCTTTTTTCCTTTTTCTTCCCAACACATTGATTAAACTCAATCAATTCCAAACAACTATAAACTTAAAGTTCAACCTAATAACTTCAATAATCAACAAGGTACCATGAAATTCATATATGTATATGTATAAAGACACCGACATTATAAACCCTACACCATTTAATTGAATAAGAATATAAAACTCATAAGAGAAGTAATCAGTCCATACTTTTAATAGAATCAATCCTTTTTTTTCTTTTTTTTTTTCCTCCTTCCTTCTCTCTCGTTCTCTCTCCCCTAAGCCGCCTCTTTCTTTCTTTGTTTCTTCCTTTTTTTATTTTTTTTTATTTTTCCCTCTTTTGACTGCCTACATATATATATTTATACAAATGAAAAGAAACCCTACAGTAACCCTACAATTCCTTATTCCTTAATTACACTAACATCCCTTTTTAAAAAGAATATCACAAATTGACCTAAAAACTAATATTATATATATATATATATATTAAATTTGGGATATTACAGCCAACCCTTTAAACCATGACTATTGATTTTGATTAATATGAAATTAATTAATTCAAGTCAATCTCATGGCAATCCCAAGAAATCCACAAACTCAAATGCACAACTATGGATGATATGATATCAGACAATCAAAACATCAAAAATCTACTGCGTGTGTGTGCTAACAACTATAAGTGTGTACAATAATTAATAAGAGACACAAGCAATTAGTTAACGCAAAAAACCTTCCTCGAAAAAAACCGTGGAAAACCACTCGGAGTTCACCAAAGCCTAATCCACTATTCTCCAAGTCAATATACTAGTACTCGAGTCTTATATCTCAACCAATACCATGGGTAGATGCTCCTTTTCTTGCTATGGCTCTCCGCCGAAACTCTCTCTCCGACGTCTAGTGTAGCTTCACTTGAACCTCCTAGCCACACGGTTCGTTTAGGCCTCGAGCGATTATGAGCACGCCAACATTTCTCGGTATACACACACTAATGGGTTTGTTCACCAAAAAGTTCTTCTTCTTCAAGTTTTGAGGATGGAAAGAATTACTAGTGATAGCCTTTGGATCTTAGGGATCTAGGTTATGGTGGAAACTCTCAAGGTTGAAAGATTTCTCTCTTCAAAATCTCACAGGAGACTCTCTCAAGACTTGATCCAGATGTGGGAAAGACTCTCCGTATTTACAAGTCTGGAATAAGGATAGTCTTAGTAAATAAGAAAACTCAGATTCATGAATGACGACTCAATCGGTGGGAGGGCGGTTATCGCTAGAGTGAAAACAACATTTCAAACACGACTAAGGCAGGCACTATTCGAGCGACCATATGCACTGCTCAAGCAACCATGAGATAGCTTGAGCGAGCTCACAGAGCGAGCCCTATGTTGCCTTTATGGCCTTTTTCCATTTCCTTCCCTAAGTCATAAAGAGACTACTCTAGCGAAGGCTAGCGAACATAGATCGGTCCTTAGAGGTTTTTAAGCCTAAAACCATGCAAAAACTTGTCCTCTTGAGCAGTAAAGGGTGTTGCTCAAAGAGGTGTCTGATTGTGACTCAAACTATATTTTCAAAACTCATAAATGGTGTAGAAAAATTTTTCTTTTAAAATCACCTAGGAGTCATAATCGGATCACTTCCAATTCCATTTTCATCCTAATCATCCTAAGTTAAAATAACTAAAGGTTCATCATAGGTGTCTAGATCATTATTTTTGTCCTAAGTATGAAGGTGCATACAGATGTTGAATGATGTAGCATTGACGCTTGATCTCCCCCCTTCAATGATGCTTTCAGATCTTGAACTTGATAGCATCATGATCATGGAAATGGTTGAGATTTTACAAAGGATTCCACGAAATTAGTCAATTACAATACATGATCTAACACCTAGGACAGTCAAGGCTTAGTATAGAAATGGTTATATTAAGTTATAGAAAAGAATCGAAAAACTAGGAAATTGAGGAATGATGGGGATTTTTGTCTTACCGTGGAAAACCAAATAAGGCAGTATTGGGTCATACCCTATTTGACCCAATCATGATGACTCGGTACAAGATAAACCATGTGCTTGTATACCTCCATATATGTGTCCTTCCTATAATACACATGCACATAGTCTTTTGGAATATGCCTAAGTTTGTAAATTGCACTGATTGCATGCTTACAAAGTATACTTGCGAGGTCCCACATCCAACAACCACAAGTTCTAGGCCCAACATCAACAACATTGACTCTATCATAACAATCAACCTCAAAATTCTTCTCACCAGCCCAACTTGCAAAACAATTTTTGGACTCTACTTTATTTTTTTCTAGTTTATCCTGTATGTTTGGACAAATATGTCCTTCATACTTTTCCATTCCAATCCTCTTAATTTGCATTCTGTTCATTAACCATCTTCTAACCCATTCAACTAAACCCAAAACGGGTTTTTCTCTTGTCTCTAAAATAACATTATTGACTGACTATGAAAGGTTGTTAACCAATATATCACATCTTGACCTAGTATGGAAATGTGATCTTGACCAATGACATGGGTTGATCCTTCCCAACCATTCGGCAACATTTATTTTGTTCCCAATCTTTGGATCATCCTTCTCAATCAGCTTCATGCAGTGTTCAAATTCCCTTACATTACTAGTTGAAGAAGCCTTCCAGAACAAATCCTTTAGTTCTTTACTTTGAATTTAATTTTAAAATTGTTATACATAGGTCTTAAGCAATACATGTGTTCAGCTGCAGGCATAATCACTTCAAAAGCATCTATTAATCCCTTTTGCCTATCAGATATAAATGTCCAACCAAATACATCACCTCTTCCAATGTCTTCCATTAGCTCTTCCAAGAACCACTTCCATGAATTACCACACTCTGACTCTACCACAGCCAAGGCAATGGGGAACATGATATCATTCCCATCTCTGCCAATAGCACTTAACAGTTGACCACCATATACACTTTTTAGGAAACAACCATCCAAACCTGTAAGTGGTCTGCAACCATTCAAAATCCCTTCTTCTGTGCATCAAGCCTCACATATAATCTCTTAACTGTAGGTGAAACATCTAAAGTAGGCCTTTCCAAGAACATTTTCAGTACACTGTCAGGGTTATATTTCCTAACGGTTTCACAGTAATCCCACAACCTCGCATATTGTTCCCTAACATACCCTTGCATAACATCTAATGTCTTTCTTTTAGCCCTGTAACATTGATGTGTGCTAACATTTACCATTACTTCCCTATGAACACGTCTCACAGAGTTTCTTGGTTCTAACCCTAGCTCATCTCTTAACTTGTTGATGAACTTTCTTGACAAATATCTAGAATCTACCAAGTGATTCTCATAACTTGTCCCACAAGTGTGTTTTCCAGATATAGTCTTTATCTGAAATGTTGATGTCCTACCAATTGGAGAAGCATGAATTCTCCAAGTACAGCCCCACCTACAAACTACTATGATTCCATTGTTTTCATTTTTTATCCACTTTAGGTAATAACCTCTTTGTATCACCCACTCCTTTAAAGCCTCTCTAAAGATTTGAGGGGAGGCAAATCTCATTCCAACCTTTAAGTCTGGTTTGTCCATGTCCCTTTCTTCATTAAAGTCAACATAAGGAGCAATTTCTTCATCTGATTTGATGTCTTTACTCAATTTGTCCCATTCATCCTCAACATCAGAATACCATTAGTCAGTTTGAATATTAACATTTTCATCATTTCCAATTTCTACATTTCCAGCATCAACAATTTCATTATAAGCATATGCAACTTCTACACTTTCATGCTCTGCAAATACAGCTTTTTCATTTTGAGCATTTCTAGTATTTCTAGATTCTGAAACCTCTTTTCTAGAATTTTCTCTTCCAGTGGCAGTTTCAAGCATATTCTCTGTCATATTTCCTTGAAGTATAGTAAAACCAATCCCTGAAGTGCCAGTATCATTGAAAATGTCATCCTCTCCACACCAATCCTTGAAGTGCTAGTATCATTGAAAATGTCATCCTCTCCAAGTCTCTATAATCCTTCATTCATCCAACTAGGATCCCCACAGTCACTTGCTTCTGTTGTAGGTTGGGCATTATTTGATTCTGCATAACCTTTTGACATTCTAGGTCCCACCAACATTGTCCCCTCTGCAGAAATTACTTGACTAGATTCTTGCCCTTTCTCCATATATACAACAATTACATCAAATCCTCTATATGCCATAAACATATCCATGATTCCCTTGCCTGAATTAATAGAAATCAACCCATTGTCTAAGCTAAACCCAGGAAATATGTACCACATGTTTATAATATTAGGCTTATCTAAAGTCAAATCCTTATACATTCCTATTAATTCAAACAATGACATCATATCTAGATTACACTCACATACTGTGTTCACTTTATCCTTCTAGTAAACAACACTTGGCTACCATTCAAAGTATCCACCATGATTTAACTCAATAGAAAAACAATTGTCCATTCTGCATGATTAACAAACATATACCGAATAAACAATTCAACACTAATAAACAATTCAACGCTAATAAACAAGTCAAAAAAGAAAAGAAAAGCATGCAACTGGGGAACAATAAACAAATAAGAACAATTTACCCACTAAAAAAACACAAGGACCCACATCTATATAATAAAACAACTACCACTTTGAAATTTTATCCCCCATATATTTTTCCTCCAAAAACCATCTCATCCAACCCAACCCAACCCAAACATCACATCCAGCCCAACCCAGAGCAACGGCTACCTACAAACACAGAGTCACCTCCCCAAAACTGTGCTACCTGCAAACACGGCTACCTGCAACGGCTCTCTCTCAGTCTCTTCTCTCTCAGGCAGCGAGTCACTTCCCCCAAAATCATGTCAATCTCTTCTCTCTTAGGTTGCCACTTCAACGCAAACACCCTCCCCCCCCCCATCCCTCTTCTGCGCAAACACCATCTCTCTCAGGTTGCCACTCTCGCGCGCGCCCAGTCCCAACAGGTACGATTCATCACCTCCTCCTCTCCCCTCTTTGTTTGGTTTTGCTCTTCGTTTCTGTATGTCTGTCTCCCTGCCTCCATTTGTGTGGTTTTGCTCAAATGCCCACAAGATGTTCGATCAAATGCCCCTGAATCACGGTTCTTCAGGCAGTGTTCGCACCCCCACCCCATTGCTTCGCTCAGGTTTAATGACCCTGTCAAAATCCCCAATTGTATGGACACCGAAGATGACCTGGGCTTGCGAGCTCTTTCATCCAAGCGTGTGCCCACACGTGATAATTTTCAGTTGGTTTCCATGACAAAGAAAATAAAAGTTTCAGCAATTACCAATTTTTGTGATTCCTTTTTAGGCAGCAAAAGTTGTTGGTGCCTTAATGATCTGTTAGCTACATAATGTGATTTTCTTTTTCTATGGGCTATGAAATGGTTTTACATGAAGCAGAAAGATAAACATATATTTTTTCTAGCCTACCTTCACTGCATCATGAACTCAATACATTTGACTTATTATCATAACAACTCTATTGAAATTGCTCACTCTTGAGTCTTTCACCTTCAGTAGCAGGTAAGAATCGTCAAATGCTTTGCTGGTATTTATTGATGTCCCCATCACACAAGCCCCATAGAGAACGAACATAACCTCCCTACAAGTTGTTCAATCAAATGCCCCTGACATACATTATCTGTTTCTCACACGCACACACAAAGGCACCCTCTGAATCACAACCACACCTGCTAAAAAAAAAAAATCACAGCCACACACATCTGTTTTTCACTTTTGCTTCAGACACGTGATATAGGGCGAACACACATACGCAGAACACGCACACAGAGCACATATTTGGTGTTAAATTTTGGGGAAATAATTTTATTTGGTCTTAATTTTTTGCTATTCCATACTCCACACCAAGTGTTTGTTGAAATGCTTGAGAGAAATATTGTATACTCTACCATTGATTTTTTGTTTGATTGATATGATTCCTTTTTTTCTGGTTACAGTTTCTTGAATTTAAGGCGCAATGCTTAATATCCAAAAGCATTTTATGTTGGCGCAACAATTATTTTTGTTATTTTCTTTTCACTTTATTTTGGTCAGTAGTTGCCTAAACGATTTTGTTCTTATTTTGAAGGTTTCTGAAGGGAGCTTCAAGCATTGATCAACATTTCTATTCAGCACCATTTGAGAAAAACATACCCGTATGTCCAAATGGCATGATCATTTCTCGGCTCTGTTATTTTGAATAACTTTTTTTCTAGATACCCTAGATGTCAGTTAGATATTTGGATGACTTATTTTACTATTTATTGGCATTGCTTCAGGTGCTCCTGGGTTTGTTGAGCATATGGAATGTTTCATTTCTTGGTTACCCTGCAAGAGTGAGTAAGATGCTACATTTAATTTCCGCCGTTTGATGATTTTCTGATAATGTCTTCTTACTACACACCCCATAACCTTGAAGCTTCAAATTCTTGCAGGCCATTTTACCTTACTCTCAAGCCCTGGAAAAGTTTGCCCCACATATTCAACAGGTTTGCTTAACATAGCTTTCTGCTTGAATATTATTTTGGAATCTTTATCATAATACCCTTAAGGCCTTCCAAATTTAACCCAATTTAGGTTAGCATGGAGAGTAATGGGAAAGGAGTATCGATTGACAATCTGCCTCTTCCCTTTGAGGCTGGTGAGATTGATTTTGGTGAACCAAGAACAAATGGTCTGCATAGCTTTTACCAATTGATTCACCAGGTAAAGCATAAGTACATAGAATATGTTAATTTAGCCCGAATGTGAAATGCTTTCTTAAATTCCTTACTCCCATATTGATTAATTGTGAGTATGTGCTCCTGTCATTGCATTCCTTGTGTGGTTAATTTGTTCACGTTGTGTATGAAAGTGTTTTTTTTTTATGGATGGAGAACTCAAGCTTATTCTTTCTCATCATAGGTTCCAAGTGTCTCAGTTAACTGTTTTGCCTTTGCTAAATATTTTATCACATAAGAATTATTTCTCTTCATTGGTTCTAGAGATTAAACTAACAGTAGAGAATTATATTTGTTTGTCACATAAGTAGGGTATTTGTCTAATTTTTTTTAAACTTGCTTAAACTATGTGATACTTTCTCTTTCTATGAAATTGTGTTACCTATTTTGTGTTAAGTAGTTTCAATGGATTGGAGGCGTAGATGACTCCTTGAATAATGAATGATGACATCTAGAGTATTTTAGAATTTCGAGTCTGATTTGTAGGATTAGTACTTTAGTGCTTTGGACTTAATTCTTTAGTTTAAGAATAATTTCCTAAAATAATAAAGTCGTAATATTATTACTTTTATTGTTCTAGAATCCTATGAACATTACTTTTGTTTTCACCTATCCCTTTTTAAGTCTACTGTGAATTTTTTTTAGTTGCTTTAATTTTGTTGAATTATAGTCTTTTCACAGCCATCTTTTTTTTCCTTTTCCTGTTTGGTTAGTTGTGTAATTTGGAGTATTCCTGATTTAATGTAATTTTTTTTTTTGAATTTAAGTGGTCAAAGTATTGGTTGATGACAACTGTTGACGGCTGCCCATCTAATACCTCAGGTAACCCACTAAATGGAATAAAATTTTGAAGGTAACCCACTAAATGGAATAAAATTTTGAATTCTTTGGTTTACGTTCAGTTGATCTTCCAAGAAATTAAGAATGCTTACCGAAATAAAAGATATTAAGAATATGGTAGTTAAGCAAAGTATGTTTGATCAAGCTGTTTTTTCTCCCTCAGTTTGTGTTTTGTTTAATTCATAGGAATGGAATTTTGTGTTATGTTTTCCAGTGTTCTATCTATTACCAAACGATGAGTTACGGTTAGATTTCTATACGATTTGTTTGACGATGACTGAATATGTTGTTTGTGGGATAATTAGGATGTAGGGAATTTAATTCGCTGTGTTTGAGCTTATGTTTTGTGCTTTGGTAAAGAGTTCAAGTACTTGACTCCTGATTGATTTTGTTCACTAAGCCAAAAAGTTTCATTAATTGTACTTCAATGGAGTATTGATAAAAATATTAGGGTAAATATCATAATTCGTCCCTAAATTTTGTCACAGGTTTCAATTTGATCCTTGAACTTTCAAATCTCTCAATTTAGTTCCTCAGTTATCAATTGTCTTAATTAAGTCATTTCGTCCATTTCCACTAGTAGATAAAAAACATACGATTTAACTCTTGCTTGATTATTTTGTGTTCAAATTCAATGTTCAATTTTTTTTTAGTTGCACAGTGCCTTCAGGCACGAGTTATCCCTAGTATAACTACAAAACGACAAAAAAGTCTTGCTTCAGAACAAGACAAACATTGATTTGAAAATGATGCATATTAAAAAGGGTAAATTTTATGCAATACCCATGTATTTTAAAACATTCAATATCTCAGATCTGCGATGGAAATATGTGATATACTAGAAAAATTTTGCAATTCATGTTTTTCATGGTCCATATTTGTAAAAATAAAAATTAAAATTAACAAGCAGAATAATTCGAAGGCTTACTAGAACTTTTGTTTACCTTTACCAAAGCATGAACAACCAATAACAAACAAGTTCTTCAAAGTAGACACCAAGATCTACTAATCCACTCTCGCGTACAAGGAAAACAATAAGAATCAATAGAATCTCTCAGCGAAGAAGGGTGGTCTACAATGGTGGTCTCAGATCTGTGATCTTCATGCCTTTATCTTCCTCTTTTCTCTCATTTTCTCAATTTCTCTCAGTCTATTTAACTAATTTTTTTTTCTTTTTTGGTCATCTGTTTGACTAATATTGTCAATAATAAATCTTATGAATATAATATGGGTGAAGAGGGTGGCTCCCCTTATGCCACGTATAGCAACATTTAATGACCTCACGTGAGGGTAACAAGACCAGTCACGTGAGGAAGGTACCATAAGTCAATCATCAGCTAACAACCGAGCTGTTCAAAAAGCTCAGGAAGAAAGAGAAGAGCTCGGTCCTCATCGTAACCGAACTGATAAAACAGTAACGTGATGCTAAAAAGATGCGTGAAACATAGGCATTCTGGTTGAACAAATAAGCAAGAATATAGGCTCGGCAGAAGGAATTGCTGGAGAGATTTCAGCAACTTCCTGAACGGAATCACGTGGTTGAAGGAAGGTGTACCACATTGAATCGAAAATCATGGAAACCCTAACTAAACAGATCTCTTTAAAAGGCATAAGGAGCCAAGGTGAAAGGTACGCTGAACTCTCCTTGTCTTCTTGCAATTCATTCAGTTCCATTACTGACTTAAGCATCGGAGTGTCTTCGATCGAAGCACTTCGATCTTGGGCAGTTTGTTAGTTTTGCAGGAAAGAGACTGGTAGATCAAGTTCAAAAGCACGCTGTACCAGAAATATCAATCTATCATTAGTAGGAGGTATTCTCATTTTTTGCCTCTTACATTTTGGCGCCGTCTGTGGGAAGATTATCATCAAACGAAACAAAAAGCCAATGTCAAGACTAAAAAGTGCCATCGGCTCACCTGTAAGCAGTTTGGCCTTGGAGGATTCCGATCTAAACTATAGGGTGTCACTTCCATCTGATAGTGACATTAGGATGGATATGGACAGAAGCCCAGCCAAGCCGCATGAAGATGACGCGTTATCCTCAGCAAGCTTCAAGCCATATAAGCAACAGAGTCAACAGGATGCCAACCAGGGTGAATCCCTCCGTGCCGAGGGGGAGAACCACTCTCTGGCAAAGCTGGTTCAG
Source organism: Ilex aquifolium (assembly GCA_951799425.1). NCBI lineage: Eukaryota > Viridiplantae > Streptophyta > Magnoliopsida > Aquifoliales > Aquifoliaceae > Ilex > Ilex aquifolium. Next base: position 10,700,988 of record OX637401.1, on the reverse strand, counting down.
TCTTTGCAAGACCGACTCGACGCCCATGATAAAATTTTTAAGAAATCCTATGCTAGGGAAAGAGATCTGATGAAAGAAAATGAAAAATTGAAAGCTAAGACTGAAGGAAATGACTAAGAGAGAGAGGCGAAGTAGGGAAAATCGACAGGAGAGTCCTGAGAAGAAACGTGGTAAACGGGATAATGACGAGGAAGAGGTGTATAAGCTGAAAAGACATAGGGGCAGGATGAGGGCCCCTAGAAGCAGTTTATAACTGAGGTGCTCAATAATAGACTAAGAAGGCCAGAGCAAAAATCAGCTAGGGACCTAGCCAGAAGAACCACGGGGGAATACAGAGGCGGTGTTGAGTCCTCCCCCTTTACCAAGTGGATTCAAAAAGGGCGAATCTCGAGCAAATTCACCATCCCGAACTTTAAATTATACGACGGGAAGACAAACCCGACCTCTCACATCCGCCACTACCAACAACTTATGACCATTCATCGTAAGAACGAGCCACTGCTCTGTACTATTTTTCCTAGTAGTCTCGGAGAATCAGCCATGAAGTGGTTCGACAGTCTGCCAAGAGGCTCAGTAGACGGATGGGCGCAACTTGCCGAGCAATTCATAGCTCGGTTTATTACAAGTAGCAGGCAACCTAAAGACGTTGGGGCACTGTTGATGCTGAAGAAGAAAATTTCTGAAACTTTAAGGGAATATGCTCATCGTTATTGGGAAACGATGAACGAAATCAAAGTTTGTAATCCAGAAATTGACGTGGCCTCCTTTAAAATAGGATTGCCAAAAGAAAATTCGTTGTACCAGTCCCTCACCAGAAGACCTGCCGTGGACATGGAAGAGCTAATGGCGAGGATTGAGAAGTACGCCAAAGTTGATGACGACCTATCCAGAGATTGGGGGAAGAAGCTGATTAACCCTAATTAATGCAAAATGTAATTAAATTAAAAGGTCAATTGTGTAATTAAATAAAGTTAAAATAGTCAAAATAAATCTAATTAGGGTTAATGTGTGAATTAAGGATAATGCATTGAATGTTGTTCTTTTCAGGTTTTTATGCGTCAAAACGACGGGAGCCAATTATCAAAGCATGGAGAGCAACTTATCAAAGCATAGGGTGTAAATTATTAAAGCTCAAAACAAAGGGAGATCAAAGTGTAAATCAAGATCTTCTTGATATTTTTAAATAAATATCTTTTAGGATATTTGTATTTAAATATCTTTTAGGATATTTAAATATATTTTAGGATATTTGTAATTAAATATCTTTTAGGATAAATATCTTTTAAGATATTTGTAATTAAATATCTTTTAGGATAAATATCTTTTAGGATATTTGTAATTAAATATATTTTAGGATAAATATCTTTTAGGATATTTGTAATTTGGATGCCTATAAATACCCCCCTTGGGGGCTTGTAATGGGCATCCTTCTCTTGTTTCATTTTTCTTGTAAAGAACATTTCTTCCAAGTGGAAAACACTCCAAAGGTCTTGAATCTTTTTCTTGAATCATCTTTCAAGTATTATTGCTTTATTTATTTTCTTGAGTTATTGTTTTCTTTTTATTAGATCTTGCTTGTGAATTAAACACCAAGAAGTTGTTGTTTTCTTTTTATTAGATCTTGGTTGTGAATTAAACACCAAGAAGTTATTGTTTTCTTTTATGTTTTTATTATATCTTGGTTGTGGATTAAACACCAAGAAGTTGTTGTTTTCTTTTATGTATTATCATCTCTTGGTTGTGGATTAAACACCAAGTATTTATTGCTTTCTTTTAATTTAAGTATTGTTTTCTTTTACTTCCATTGTTGGAGCTTCCTTCTTCCCCTTAGAGGAGTGAAACTCTTCCACTTTTCTAGAGCTTTACCAAAGCCGTGAAGGGTGGAACGTGATTCACTCATTCTTTGTCGAAGATCGGCTCCTTGTTTAGCTATTTTACTTTAAAGCATTTCACTTCTAGTGCTTGAGCATTTTACTTTGTAACACCTTTTGGGGATGAGTACCATTCATCATTCTAGCTTTACCATAGCTATGAAGGGTGAGTAGTCCTCATTCACTCTTTGGGAAGGGATGATAGATATGTAAAAGATTAATCCGGACATTATGTTTGTGTATCACCTTTATGCTTAAATGTTCTATACTCCACTTGATTTTTGGGTGATTGAATGCACCTAGCAAAGTAAAGGTACTTTGTATAATCAACGGATCTTTCTATGATAAATGGATGACTCCTACATGGAAAGATCCATTGATTCAAGGCAAGTACCCTAACTAACTCTTCATGACAAACTTTCAATGTCCACCATTATTGCACTTCATTCCTATCTTCCGATTAATTTGCCGTTGACACGGGAGTTAATTGAGTTATAAAGCATAAACATAATGCACCGGATAATCAACTACATATTCTGATTCCCGAACCAAAGAGTGTTTGTTACATTTAATCATCTTATATTTTGTCTAGAAAAATACCCATTGGAAAGAATTTTACATTCTATCCAAAAATTCCCACAACTTCAAAATCATAATATTTCCAGTTACAAGTCTTTCTCACTATTTACTTCAAAGAACACCAACCATAGTTCCCTGAGGATTCGACTCTGGACTCAAACCAGATTATTACTACAACTTGACCGCCTGCACTTGGGTGTACACATTGAAAGTTTGTCATGAAGAGTTAGTTAGGGTACTTGCCTTGAATCAATGGATCTTTCCATGTAGGAGTCATCCATTTATCATAGAAAGATCCGTTGATTATACAAAGTACCTTTACTTTGCTAGGTGCATTCAATCACCCAAAAATCAAGTGGAGTATAGAACATTTAAGCATAAAGGTGATACACAAACATAATGTCCGGATTAATCTTTTACATATCTATCATCCCTTCTCAAAGAGTGAATGAGGACTACTCACCCTTCATAGCTATTGTAAAGCTAGAATGATGAATGGTACTCATCCCCAAAAGGTGTTACAAAGTAAAATGCTCAAGCACTAGAAGTGAAATGCTTTAAAGTAAAATAGCTAAACAAGGAGCCGATCTTCGACAAAGAATGAGTGAATCACGTTCCACCCTTCACGGCTTTGGTAAAGCTCTAGAAAAGTGGAAGAGTTTCACTCCTCTAAGGGGAAGAAGGAAGCTCCAACAATGGAAGTAAAAGAAAACAATACTTAAATTAAAAGAAAGCAATAAATACTTGGTGTTTAATCCACAACCAAGAGATGATAATACATAAAAGAAAACAACAACTTCTTGGTGTTTAATCCACAACCAAGATATAATAAAAACATAAAAGAAAACAATAACTTATTGGTGTTTAATTCACAACCAAGATCTAATAAAAAGAAAACAACAACTTCTTGGTGTTTAATTCACAACCAAGATCTAATAAAAAGAAAACAATAACTCAAGAAAATAAATAAAGCAATAATACTTGAAAGATGATTCAAGAAAAAGATAGCTTTTGAAAATCATTGACGTCATTTCATTAGCCACTGACCTCTGGCCACGCTACAACCTATGAAAAGCCCTAATTGATCTCAAGTCTGTTACATGCGTGTGTTGTCAATCAAAATTGGGGTATGGTAAATAGTATTTCTTTAAATTGCATCAATATTCCTTCATGAGATTATGCCAAACATGATTAGTTTGTTTCCTTAAACTTCACTCCCTTCCTAATTGTGCATGTGATTTTTCGATTGGCCACCTTCTGATCACATGCCCCGTGAGAGATTTAAGTCACTATAATCGGAGTGAACTTTTGCTGAAAGCATTCTACGAGAGGTTTGTGAAATCGAAGCTATCCATGGAAGGTAGTAAAATAGAGTGTTTCTTATATAACAATTCTTGTTGCTAGAATGATCATTCTAACTACATAGGGAATTTCAAATACCAATATAACAAGTGTTTATTTTTGCATATATTACGTACCAATGACAGAGAAGTGTTCTATTTTGCTAAAAAAAAAAAAAATTCGGCGTCTCAACTATCATGGTGCTAAAGCATATACACATTTTTTCAAATGGAGTTTGTAGGTAGCTTCACTGAAAACCTTCACGAGACAAAACTCGTCCACTAGGAATCACCTAGGGGTTTAACGGCTTATTGCATATGCTAAATGCAATCGTGTTATCTACGAAAGTGATTTTGTTATGCTGTTATTTATTACTAGGGACTAGTAATGTTTAGGTTGGGGGGTGTGATTAACCCTAATTAATGCAAAATGTAATTAAATTAAAAGGTCAATTGTGTAATTAAATAAAGTTAAAATAGTCAAAATAAATCTAATTAGGGTTAATGTGTGAATTAAGGATAATGCATTGAATGTTGTTCTTTTCAGGTTTTTATGCGTCAAAACGATGGGAGCCAATTATCAAAGCATGGAGAGCAACTTATCAAAGCATAGGGTGTAAATTATTAAAGCTCAAAACAAAGGGAGATCAAAGTGTAAATCAAGATCTTCTTGATATTTTTAAATAAATATCTTTTAGGATATTTGTATTTAAATATCTTTTAGGATATTTAAATATATTTTAGGATATTTGTAATTAAATATCTTTTAGGATAAATATCTTTTAAGATATTTGTAATTAAATATCTTTTAGGATATTTGTAATTAAATATATTTTAGGATAAATATCTTTTAGGATATTTGTAATTTGGATGCCTATAAATACCCCCCTTGGGGGCTTGTAATGGGCATCCTTCTCTTGTTTCATTTTTCTTGTAAAGAACATTTCTTCCTAGTGGAAAACACTCCAAAGGTCTTGAATCTTTTTCTTGAATCATCTTTCAAGTATTATTGCTTTATTTATTTTCTTGAGTTATTGTTTTCTTTTTATTAGATCTTGCTTGTGAATTAAACACCAAGAAGTTGTTGTTTTCTTTTTATTAGATCTTGGTTGTGAATTAAACACCAAGAAGTTATTGTTTTCTTTTATGTTTTTATTATATCTTGGTTGTGGATTAAACACCAAGAAGTTGTTGTTTTCTTTTATGTATTATCATCTCTTGGTTGTGGATTAAACACCAAGTATTTATTGCTTTCTTTTAATTTAAGTATTGTTTTCTTTTACTTCCATGAGGATTCGACTCTGGACTCAAACCAGATTATTATCAAAAACTTGACTTGATCCGAAATGTGTACACCCAAGTGCAGGCGGTCAAGTTGTAGTAATAATCTGGTTTGAGTCCAGAGTCGAATCCTCAGGGAACTATGGTTGGTGTTCTTTGAAGTAAATAGTGAGAAAGACTTGTAACTGGAAATATTATGATTTTGAAGTTGTGGGAAGTTTTGGATAGAATGTAAAATTCTTTCCAATGGGTATTTTTCTAGACAAAATATAAGATGATTAAATGTAACAAACACTCTTTGGTTCGGGAATCAGAATATGTAGTTGATTATCCGGTGCATTATGTTTATGCTTTATAACTCAATTAACTCCCGTGTCAACGGCAAATTAATCGAAAGATAGGAATGAAGTGCAATAATGGTGGACATTGAAAGTTTGTCATGAAGAGTTAGTTAGGGTACTTGCCTTGAATCAATGGATCTTTCCATGTAGGAGTCATCCATTTATCATAGAAAGATCCGTTGATTATACAAAGTACATTTACTTTGCTAGGTGCATTCAATCACCCAAAAATCAAGTGGAGTATAGAACATTTAAGCATAAAGGTGATACACAAACATAATGTCCGGATTAATCTTTTACATATCTATCATCCCTTCCCAAAGAGTGAATGAGGACTACTCACCCTTCATAGCTATGGTAAAGCTAGAATGATGAATGGTACTCATCCCCAAAAGGTGTTACAAAGTAAAATGCTCAAGCACTAGAAGTGAAATGCTTTAAAGTAAAATAGCTAAACAAGGAGCCGATCTTCGACAAAGAATGAGTGAATCACGTTCCACCCTTCACGGCTTTGGTAAAGCTCTAGAAAAGTGGAAGAGTTTCACTCCTCTTTTTTTTTTTTTTTTTTTTTGTTCCCATTGATTCTCCTTGTCATCGAAAAGTAATCTCCACAGTTTTCCCATTTCTTTGCATTTCTGTGTCATATTGATTTATAAGAATGTGCAAGAAAATTAGATAGCAATGGTGTGTCCAGTATGTTTTCTTGTGGCTTGGTAAATATTTGGGTTTATCAAAGAAGAAATCATACATTGGGGGCTCAAACATGGCTGACTAGGGAAATAATTTTGCAGAAAAAATGGCTAAGGCTCAATATCAAATCAAAGATGGCCTAAAATCCTTTCTCAAGTATGTGAACATGTATGTGTCGTATGAACAGATTTCTTGGGGATATGTCAACAGATTACCTTAATTGCATCAATCAAAGCAAATTTAATGAGATTATTCAAAAATAGAGAGTGAAAGACCTTACTTGAATAAATATTAATTATCTCTCAAAAGTATGATAAGGCTCAAAACTTACCATGGTATTCTTTATCATCTCCACTGGTAATGTCAGGTTTTTCATGGAATGTCGGTTATATACTAATTCTATTTTCGAGTCTAGTCATTCTGTACCTTAAGAATAACAAATAGCAATATACATTTGACATTTAAGCATAGAGAAAATACCATTTTTCAAGGAAGTGAGTTTTTTTTTTTTTTTTTTTTTATGACTGACACCAATCGCCTCTATCCAAATTTGCCTGCTGAATCTTCTGGGTCTGTAAATCAACTTGAACCACCTTCACCCAAATCAGAAGCCGACTCTTGTAACTTCAATATGGCAAATATTGATAGGCAGGGTGAAGATCATGTGAGAGAGGGGGAAGTACCCAACATTCGAACATTGCGAGATTACTTACATCCCACAAGGAATAGTGTCCCCTCTTGTTTTATTTTTCCTGAAAATGCTCCCCTCTTTACTGTAAAGCCGGGGAGAGTGCAGTTATTGCCCGTGTTTCATGGATTGGATGCAGAAAATCCGTATCTGCATATCAAAGACTTCGAAGAAGTGTGTGGAACATTTCAAGACAATTCTGAATTGACAAAAATGAAATTGTTTTCTTTCTCTTTGAGGGATAAAGCCAAACAATGGTTACATTCTTTAAAATCTCTTTCAATCCCTAATTGGCAGGCTCTACAGAATGAATTTTTCAGAAAATTCTTTCCTCTGCACCGCACTAATACACTCAAAAGACAAATCATGAATTTTTCGGTCAAAGAAGGGGAAACTTTTTATCAAAGCTGGGAGAGATTCAAAGATCTTCTCCAATCTTGTCCACACCATGCTTTTGAAAATTGGACTTTGGCAGGTTTTTTCTATGATTCCTTGCCCACTAGGTTACGACAGTTTGTCGAAATGATGGCTCAAGGAGAGTTCATGGGAAAAAGTCCGGAGGAGGCATTCAATTTTTTTGATACCATATCTGACAGTTCTCAAATGTGGGACTCAGCCTCTCCTACCACTGTAGAAGCCAAACCACCTACTTTCCAAGGGGGTAAGTATGTCTTGAGAGAAGATGATGATCTTAGAGCAAAAATGTCCACTTTGTCTCGAAAGCTTGAAGCTTTAGAGATGAAAAAGGTCCATCAAGTTGATGTTGTCCCTCCCACAGAACAAGTGTGTGGGATTTGTGCGCTAACAGGGCATCCTACTGGGGAATGCCCGACCATACCGGCATTCAAAGAAGTTTTGTTGGAACAAACAAATGCCATTTCCAATTTCAACAAGCCTTACTCCAACCCATACTCTGAAACATACAATCCAGGGTGGCGGAACCACCCAAATTTCAGTTGGAGAAACACACAACCAACCCCCATGAATCAGCAACAAGGTCCACAACAACCACCTCAAGGACCTCCACAATATCCTCATCAACAAGGGCCACAACATCCACCTCAAGTACCTCCACAATATCCTCCATATCAACCACCACACAAAAGGAGCCTTGAAGATACATTGAATCAATTCATGCAAACCCAAATGAGCTATAACAATAGTTCTACTCAGGCTTTTATTGATTTCAAGGCCCAGACCACACAATCTTTTGAGGATCTCAAAGGCCACATTCAAAAGCTGACCCAGTCCATGAGCACACATGAGAAGGGAAAATTTCCTGCCCAACCAAAGCCTCCACAAGGCCAATTTCAGGTGGGAAATCCATCAACTATGGAAACTCCACAAGACCAAGCCAAAACTGTCACCACATTGAGAAGTGGCAAAAAGATTGACAAGTCCATCAGAAACATGCTAATTCCAAACCCAAAACCAGACTCAATTCCAGCCAACCCATTAAGTGAGCCAGAACTTGCAACAAAAAATGACTGTGATCCCATGATTGAACAAGAACCAGAGCCATCAAGGGAAGAAGAACCCTCGTGTTCTATTCCTGCTCCTTTCCCTCATAGACTCAAGAGCATACAGAAAGCAAACAATCAGTCTGAAATTTACGAGCTTTTCAAGCAAGTAAAAATCAACATCCCACTTCTGGATGCAATCCAACAGGTTCCAGCTTATGCCAAGTTTCTAAAAGACTTGTGCACAGTCAAAAGAAGCCAAAATGTTCAAAAAAAGAGCCTTCCTCACAGAGCAAGCCAGTGCCCTACTTCAACACAAAATCCCTCCAAAGTGCGAAGATCCAGGGTGCCCCACTGTGTCATGTGTCATTGGAAATTTCAAAATTGAGCAAGCATTGTTAGACCTTGGAGCTAGTGTCAACTTGCTTCCTTTCTCTGTCTACCAGCAGTTGGGTTTAGGTGAACTGAAACCCACTTGCACCACACTCCAATTGGCAGATAGATCTGTAAAAATTCCTAGGGGTATTGTTGAAGATGTACTTGTCCAAGTGGATAATTTTGTCTTCCCTGTAGACTTCATTGTTCTAGATACTCATCCAGAAGTTCATTCAGAAACTCCAATTCCTGTCATTCTTGGTCGACCTTTTCTAGCAACCTCCAATGTACTAATCAATTGCAGGAATGGTATTATGAAATTGACTTTTGGGGATATGACTCTCGAAATGAACGTCTTTGACATTGCAAAACACCCAAGAGAGTACGAGGAGGTAGGAGAAATAAATTCCATTGAGTCATTGATACAAGCACATCTGAATGACTCATTCTGTGAGGATCTTAGTGAATCAACTTTGTCAAAATCTGACTCATCTGACTCTCTGGAACAAAACTCCATTGAGTGCCCTACCTTCAATGTGGGGACATGGACTCCTAAATTTGAAGAAATTTCATCAAGTGGTACAAAACCACTATCTTCAAGTGACAGGCCACCAAAGCCTGAACTGAAACCGCTCCCATCTGATCTCAAGTATGCATTTTTAGGTGAGGATAAATCTTACCCAGTGGTAATTTCTTCAAAAATCACAGACTTGCAAGAAGCTCAATTAATTGAAGTTCTTAAAAGTCACAAAAGCACCATTGGGTGGACCATCGCTGATTTGAAAGGTATTAGCCCGTTAATTTGTAATCATGCCATATACCTTGAAGAGGACTCAAAACCCTCTCGTCAAATGCAGCGACGATTGAATCCTCACATGAAAGAGGTTGTGAGACTGGAAGTGCTCAAACTCCTGGATGCAGGGATAATTTTTCCTATCTCCGATAGCAAATGGGTTAGTCCAACCCAAGTTGTACCAAAGAAATCTGGAGTCACAGTAGTCAAAAATGATGCAAATGAACTCGTGCCAACACGAGTCGTCACAGGATGGCGAATGTGCATTGACTATCGAAAACTCAATCTGGTGACTAGAAAAGACCATTTTCCTCTTCTCTTCCTTGACCAAGTCCTCGAGAGAATAGCAGGCCATGAATTTTACTGTTTCCTGGATGGGTATTCCGGATACAATCAAATTGAGATAGCTCTGAATGACCAAGAAAAGACCACATTCACATGTCCATTTGGCACCTTTGCATTCAAAAGGATGCTATTCGGACTTTGTAACGCTCCTGCAACATTTCAAAGATGTATGCTGAGCTTGTTCAGTGACATGGTCGAAAAATTTTTGGAAATCTTCATGGATGATTTCTCGGTATATGGTGACTCATTTGATTTGTGTCTAGCTAACCTAGAAAAAGTTTTGATGAGATGCAAAGAGGCAAATCTGGTGCTTAACTGGGAGAAATGTCATTTCATGGTGAATCAAGGCATTGTCTTGGGTCACATTGTGTCGTCTGAAGGCATGAAAGTTGATAAAGCAAAAATTGATTTGATAAGAAATCTTCCTGCTCCTAAGGTTGTAAAGGATGTTCGATCATTCTTAGGTCATGCAGGATTCTACAGAAGGTTCATAAAAGACTTCAGCACCATAGCAAAACCTATGTGTCATCTTTTGAGTCAGGACGTCATTTTCGACTGGAATGAAGCGTGCCAAAAATCCTTTGACAAACTCAAAGGCATGTTAATTTCTGCCCCAATAATGCAACCTCCTGACTGGACTCTACCCTTTGAATTGATGTGTGATGCTAGTGACTATGATGTAGGTGCTGTTTTGGGACAAAGAAAAGATAAGAAGCCACATGTAATTTACTATGCAAGTAAAACTTTAAATGATGCCCAAATGAATTACTCAACAACTGAAAAGGAATTACTTGCTGTAGTATTTGCATTGGAAAAATTTCGATCTTATCTTGTTGGTTCTTCTGTTACTGTATTTACTGACCATGCAGCACTGAAATTTTTGCTTACAAAAAAAGATGCCAAACCAAGGCTCTTGAGATGGATTCTCTTGCTCCAAGAATTTGATTTAGTCATTAAGGACAAAAAGGGTGTGGAAAATGTGGTGGCAGATCATCTGTCGAGATTAACTTATGAATTTCATGAGGATGGACTGCCAATCAATGAAAAATTCCCCGATGAACAACTATTCAGGATTGATGAGACCCCATGGTACGCTGATATTGCTAATTTCCTTGCTACCGGAACACTTCCTCCATTTTTCACTCCCATGGACAAAAAGAAGTTTCTGAGGGAGGTCCGCAATTTCTTTTGGGAAGATCCCTACGTATTCAAGTACTGTAAGGATCAGATCATAAGACGTTGCATCCCCGCTCAGGAAAGTAGACAGGTAATAACATTTTGTCATTCAGAAGCATGCGGTGGTCATTTTTCATCTCGAAAAACCGCTGCAAAAATCTTGCAGTGTGGATTTTACTGGCCCACACTTTTCAAAGATGTCCATGCTTTTTGCGTAACTTGCGATAGATGTCAAAGGTTGGGAAACATTTCAAAAAGAAACATGATGCCCTTAAACCCAATTTTGGTGATCGAAATTTTTGACTGTTGGGGTATCGATTTTATGGGACCATTTCCCCCCTCCTTTGGCTATCTATACATTTTAGTAGCCGTAGACTATGTATCCAAATGGGTTGAAGCAATTCCATGCCGAAATAATGATCATCAAACGGTGATCAAGTTTTTAAAAGAAAATATTTTATCTCGGTTTGGAATTCCAAAATCCATTATAAGTGATGGGGGTGCTCATTTTTGCAATCGTCCCTTCTGGAATTTAATGAAAAAATACTTGATTTTTCACAAAATTGCAACCCCTTATCATCCACAGACCAGTGGACAAGCTGAGTTAGCTAATCGGGAGATCAAATTAATTTTGGAAAAAACGGTGAACCCAGATCGCAAAGATTGGTCATTAAGACTAACTGATGCGCTCTGGGCATACCGAACTGCTTTTAAAACAATTTTGGGCATGTCTCCCTATCGATTAGTCTATGGAAAGCCATGTCACTTGCCTGTGGAATTGGAACATAGGGCATACTGGGCTATTAAAACAATGAATTTTGACTTAGACAAGGCTGGACTGTCACGGAAGCTTCAGATTAATGAATTGGAGGAATTGAGAAATGAAACATATGAAAATGCTAAGATTGCAAAAACCAGGATGAAAATTTTTCATGACAAGAACATAGTGCGAAAATCTTTTGAACCTGATCAAAAGGTTCTACTTTTCAATTCGAGACTTCGCCTATTTCCTGGTAAGTTGAAATCAAGATGGACTGGACCATAAATTGTTAAAAAGGTATTTGAACATGGGGCAGTGGAAGTGGAGAACCCATCAAACGGTAACATTTTTACCGTCAATGGTCAGCGATTAAAACCCTTTGTGGAGAATTTTGTCCAAAATGTGGAGACCATTTTTTTAATGGATCCAGAAAGTATCTCCGGAAATCACTCCAGAGATTACGCTTGCCGACACAAAAAAGGGTCGAGTCAATCAGACACCCGACACGATGGACTGCCTTTATAAGGCCCCCATCGTTTTTTTTTTCTTTTTTCTTTTCCCCACCGCCTTTACTCTTTTCTTTTCTTTTTCTTCTTCTTTTTCTTCTCTTTTCTTCTTCTTCTCCACTGCATCTGGTCTTCTGTACCACGATCCAACCCATAACAGTACCATGTCTGCATTTTTCGATGACCCTATCCTCCTTCTCATGATCTACATTTGTTTGTATTATTTACTTATGGCTGTTCTTCTTCGGGCCGCACTGATGATCAAGGGTTTTTGTCCCAATGAAAACCCAGACCACCCCAAAGATGCTTAATCTCTGTTTTTTTTGGTATAGGTCATCGGCGATTGAACAGATCTCCACAGTTAACTGCGTATTCAAGCTCTACAAACCGAAAAACTTGAAACATTGGGGACAATGTTCAGTCTAGGTTGGGGGGTGAGATCTACAGTTTACAGTAGTTGATCTGCGCAGGTTGAACCTGTAAAATTTTCTGTAAATTTTTTTGTTTTTATTGTTGTATCTGTTCAGATTATGTACCTTGTATTAATGATAATATCTGTGGGTCAGTTTTGATCGTCTTTGTGACTGGAAGACGTAAAAGAACCAGATAGTGGGTTATAAAGTAGCAATCATGGATGTAAATCTTTTTTGGTTTAGTCTAGGAGTCCTACGTACTTTTCCATCTGATGTACATACCATGATCATGAGAAAAGCAAGATTAGTAAGGAAGGCTGAAATCAAAGAAAAACAAGCGAAACCCCTCTGTGGCCGAAGCAGTTATTCTAAACGTCGTCGTGCTACACGACTTGGTGCCTGTAAACAGTGTGGCAGATACTTTCATGAGAAAAGATACAACAAATGTTCTAAACCAATTTCCGGTCGCGCAACCGATCGATTAAACTGGATAGTGAATGGGCTGAGTAAGGATTACCCTGATACGCCATGCTATTCCGGTACTGTGCTTAACCGATTTGTGAGAGAGGAAGTTGGAAGAGTTACTGGTTGTCCATTTTACACAGATACGGAGGGGGAATCGGATTGACCTCTGTGGAAAAGTGTACTGAGGTTGGGAATGAAAGCTGAAGGTTCGAGTCTGTAAAAAATTGTTCTGTACAAACTCTTTTGACTAAAATGAAAACATGGGCAGAGTAAGTAACATCTCGAACTACCAACTAACAGTGTAGGTAGGGATTTGTTCTGAGACGCCATGACTTTTGGCTTAAGATTGTTTATTTTGATTCCTTTTAGTATGCATAATGTAGTGTAGAAAAAATTTTAATTTTTGATTCGATGTTCGAACGTTACAACACGTTTGAACGTTTTTGCTAAAATCCTTCTACAATAGTGTACAGTTGCTTTTATTTATTAATGTTCTTTTTAATGCATGTCACTTTCTTTTGTTGTATAGTTTTGTTGTTCCTAGTTTCAGATATCGGTGCATGAGTCAAAGCTCAAGTGCGAGGTGTTCTCTTACCCTACTCATTTTTATTACTATGCACCATTATTGCGCCTGCTGCCATTATTGCGCCTACCGACACTGCCGAAAGTAAAGTTAGAAAAAAAAAAAAAAAAACTGAGGAATGCCTTTATTAGGCCTTCCACCTTTTTCTTTTTCTTCCACCATCACCGGTGTTGGTTCCCTCCTTTCTCTTTCCCTTTTCTTCTTCTCCTTCTTTTTCTTCTCTTCTTCTTCGTCGTCGTTCTTTCTGTTCTCTGTAAAAACAACTCACCCCCTGTAAATCCATGACCATACACGCCGACGATCCAGTCTTTTGTTTAATAATTTGTCTTATATGTTTGTATTTGTACCTGGGTGCTCTTTTTGTTCTCACACTTAGGATGAGGGGTTTCCAGAGAAACTCAGATATTCCTTGAGTTGAGTAATTGTTGTATTTTGTTTGTAGGTTTCGGCAGATGAACAGATCTGTACCTTACAACCTTATCTCCACTAGCCCACTAGTGCTAGTGTTGTAAGTATTGCTTGTTTGTAATTTCATTTATATATATATTTGAAATTTGATATCTACAGCTTGTGATTCTCATGGCTATTTGTCTTTATAAAATTCCTTGTGAATTTGCTATGCCCTCCAATGACTATGCTGTAATTGCTGTTACAGTAAGATCTGATAATTTGCCAAATAATCCCCCTAAATCCTTTGTATTCTGGGTTTATTCCTTCTTCGTTAATTTGTTTGTTTCATCCTAAATCTTCTTCCTTCCGCTTGTATTTTGATATACTTTCTCTAGTTTCGTATTTGTAATTTTAGTTTTAGATCTAAAAAAAAACAAAAATTATTTTTATTCTGGATTGCGTTTTTTTTTTTTTTTTAGTATTTGTACCTGTATTTCATGATCACATCGGATGCAGCTTCAACTGTCTTTGTGACTAGCAGACGTTAAAGAACCAGATAGAATGTCTTTAGTCTTAGCAAGCATGGATCCTAAACTTTTTTGGTTTAGTCTAGGAGTTCTACGCATTTTCCCATCTGATGTGCATGCTGTGATAATGAGAAAAACAAGGGATGTGAGAAAAATTGAGATCCGAGAGAAACAACAACAACCATTGTGTGGCAGAAGCAATTTTGCTAAACGTCGTCGTTCCAAACGACTGGGTGCTTGTTACCATTGTGGCAGGATATTTCATATGAAAAAACATAATCAGTGTTCTGAACCAATTTCGGGTCGTGCAACCGATCGATTAAACTGGATAGTGTATGGGCTGAGTAAGGATTATCCTGACACACCATCTTATGCCAGTCCGGGACTTACAAGTTATGTGCGACAAGAAGTTGGAAGGGTCACTGATAATGACATAGATCCAAGCGATGACTCGGATTAGATTTTGACTATAAAGACAAAACTGTGGAAAAATGTGTTTTGGAATGAAGGTTAAGGGTCTGAACTCTTTTGTAAAATAGTTTTGTACAAAGTCTTGTTGTTGAAATAAAAATGTGGGCTGAGTAAGGAACGTCCCGAACTACCAACTAACAGTGTAGGTAGGGATTTGATCCTGAGACGCCATAAATTTCCAAGTTCAATTTGTGCATTTTATCTTCTTTCAATTTTCATAGATAAATGAGTATGTGGGCTGAGTAAGGAATGTCCTAAAATGCCAACCTGTAGTGTGGGTAGGGATTTTATCCTGAGACGCCATAGTTTTTCAAGTTTAATTGGTGCATCTAGTCTTCTTTCAATTTTCATAGATAAATGAGTATGTTTATAATTTTGAATTTTATTTCTTCTTTAAAAAAAAAAAAAACTCACTTCCTTGAAAAATGGTATTTTCTCTATGCTTAAATGTCAAATGTATATTGCTATTTGTTATTCTTAAGGTACAGAATGACCAGACTCGAAAATAGAATTAGTATATAACCGACATTCCATGAAAAACCTGACATTACCAGTGGAGATGATAAAGAATACCATGGTAAGTTTTGAGCCTTATCATACTTTTGAGAGATAATTAATATTTATTCAAGTAAGGTCTTTCACTCTCTATTTTTGAATAATCTCATTAAATTTGCTTTGATTGATGCAATTAAGGTAATCTGTTGACATATCCCCAAGAAATCTGTTCATATGACACATACATGTTCACATACTTGAGAAAGGATTTTAGGCCATCTTTGATTTGATATTGAGCCTTAGCCATTTTTTCTGCAAAATTATTTCCCTAGTCAGCCATGTTTGAGCCCTCAATGTATGATTTCTTCTTTGATAAACCCAAATATTTACCAAGCCACAAGAAAACATACTGGACACATCATTGCTATCTAATTTTCTTGCACATCCTTATAAATCAATATGACACAGAAATGCAAAGAAATGGGAAAACTGTGGAGATTACTTTTCGATGACAAGGAGAATCAATGGGAACAAAAAAAAAGAGGAGTGAAACTCTTCCACTTTTCTAGAGCTTTACCAAAGCCGTGAAGGGTGGAACGTGATTCACTCATTCTTTGTCGAAGATCGGCTCCTTGTTTAGCTATTTTACTTTAAAGCATTTCACTTCTAGTGCTTGAGCATTTTACTTTGTAACACCTTTTGGGGATGAGTACCATTCATCATTCTAGCTTTACCATAGCTATGAAGGGTGAGTAGTCCTCATTCACTCTTTGGGAAGGGATGATAGATATGTAAAAGATTAATCCGGACATTATGTTTGTGTATCACCTTTATGCTTAAATGTTCTATACTCCACTTGATTTTTGGGTGATTGAATGCACCTAGCAAAGTAAAGGTACTTTGTATAATCAACGGATCTTTCTATGATAAATGGATGACTCCTACATGGAAAGATCCATTGATTCAAGGCAAGTACCCTAACTAACTCTTCATGACAAACTTTCAATGTCCACCATTATTGCACTTCATTCCTATCTTCCGATTAATTTGCCGTTGACACGGGAGTTAATTGAGTTATAAAGCATAAACATAATGCACCGGATAATCAACTACATATTCTGATTCCCGAACCAAAGAGTGTTTGTTACATTTAATCATCTTATATTTTGTCTAGAAAAATACCCATTGGAAAGAATTTTACATTCTATCCAAAACTTCCCACAACTTCAAAATCATAATATTTCCAGTTACAAGTCTTTCTCACTATTTACTTCAAAGAACACCAACCATAGTTCCCTGAGGATTCGACTCTGGACTCAAACCAGATTATTACTACAACTTGACCGCCTGCACTTGGGTGTACACATTTCGGATCAAGTCAGAAGCAACACGGCAAAAAGCAATTTGGTTGGGAAAAACAGACCGAGCCAGACAGAGATGTAGGTAGGAAGAGAGAAAATGAGGGGTTTCCCTCAAAATTCCCATTCCTCATAGTCAATACGGTGTTCAAAGAGCCAATATACAAAATATTGACTCAGATTAAGGGGAAACCATATTTTAAGTGGCCCAACAAGTTAACAGGAGATCCTTCAAAGAGAAATCCTAACTTTAGATGCTCCTACCATCGGGATGTAGGACATAAGACCGAGAACTACCGATCTTTGAAGCAGCACTTAGAAGAGCTAGTCCAAGCGAGGCACCTTGCCCAGTTCGTTGAGGATAGTGATAGGGTTAGTGATAGAAGAGCTGAGCCCCAAGGGAACCACACCATGGCAGTAGGTGTGATAGATGTAATCCACGCTACAACGAACCCACAAATGGCAACAAATAATGCTGCTATGGCGTACATTCAGAGAGCCGCGAAGGAGAGAGAAGTTTATCAGTTGCGATTGTCCCCCGAAGTCAAGAATAGGAAAATGAAGTTAGAAGACGCAGTTGAGACAATCTGTTTCTCCGAGCAGGATTTGATCGGGATACACCAGCCACACAATGACGCACTGGTGGTGACACTCCAAATCGCAAACTATGATGTGAAAAGAGTATTGATTGATCTAGGAAGCTCCTCTGAGATCATGTATATGGACCTCTTCCAGAAGCTCGGACTAAAACAAGAGGATCTCAAGCCAGCTAATACCTCGTTGGTCAGCTTTAGTGGGAAAACGGTTCTCCCAAGAGGAAGGATCACTCTTCCGGTGAAGACTGGCTCCGTTGGGGTCATGACCGAGTTTTTAGTAATGGACACGACCTCGGCATACAATGCCATTATGGGTCGAACCTGGTTACACGAGATGAAGGTAGTACCATCAACATACCACCAGATGCTCAGATTTCCCGCGGCAAAATGAGTAGTGAACATTCGAGGAGACCAAGTAAGTTCCAAAACTTGCTTACTGGCCTCGGTCAAAGGAAGGGATTAGGAAAGTAGAGAGAAGAGTTCTGCAGTTGAAACAGAAAAATAGCAACCAAACCTCGATAGGTCGGTTGATACGACCGACCGAACTATTAAGGGAGAACCTAAAGTACCTTTAGACACAGAAAAGGAACCAACCGACCGAACAATAGAAGACTTGTCTAAAGTACCTTTAGACAAGAACGACGACAAGTATTTTCTTTTGGGCGCCTCTCTGAGCCCCGAGCATCGAAATGAGCTAGTCTCACTACTGAGGGAATACTCCGACGTCTTCGCATGGACGACGTACGAAATGCTCGGCGTACTGCCCGAAGTGGCATGTCATCAGCTGAACGTTGACTCTAGCTTTAAGCTTGTCAAGTAGAAACTTAGGAGGTCGGCACCACAACATCAGGAAGCAGTAAAGGAAGATGTGGCATAGTTGTTGGAGTCCCAGACCATCAGGGAGGTTCAATACCCCACTTGGCTGTCAAATACCGTAGTCATAAAGAAGAAAAATGGGAACTAGAGAGTTTGTGTTGATTTCACCGACCTCAACAAAGCTTGTCCAAAAGACAGCTTTCCTTTACCAAAGATAGATCAATTGGTTGATCCAACCGCCGAGCGGATAAGCTTCTTAGACGCGTATAGGGGATATCATCAAATCCCACTTGCCGAACAAGATCAAGAAAATACTGCATTTATAACACCTAAGGGGACATACTGTTACAAAGTAATATCTTTTGGGTTAAAGAATGCTGGAGCGACCTATCAGAGGTTGGTGACAAAGATGTTTTCCCATATGTTGGGTGACACCATGGAAGTTTACATTGATGACATAGTGGTTAAAAGTCGAAGGGCCACCAGTCATTGCTCTGACTTGAGGAACACATTCGACATACTTCGGAGATACAAAATGAAGCTAAATGCCTCAAAGTGTGTGTTCGGGGTAGGCTCGGGAAAGTTCATTAGGTTTCTGGTTACCCACCGGGGAGTCGAGTTGAACCCCGATCAAGTAAAGGCAATTGAAGAACTACAATCACCTCGGACAGTGAAGGATGTGACGCCCCAATCTCCGGGGGTCCTATATTAACCGTTGACCACCCGTCAACCCGCGGAAATAACCATGGATGTCACTCAACCTAACACCACGGTAGTAGCATCCCCTTAACCGGGATCTTAATTCACCATTGTTAACCGGATTCGATTATTCATTTGGGTTCAACCAATATTCGATATACCATGATTTATACTCCATTTACATCATTGGAGGGAAAGGAAACGTAGATTGAAAATAGGGCGAAGCAGTGTGAAAATCTGAAAATTTTGAAGAGAGTACCGGTACCCAGTACCGGTACCATTCAGTACCGGTACCCGGTACCGGTACTATCAACCCACTGGAAAGGGGGTACCGGTATCCAGTACCGGTACCCGGTACCGGTACTGTCAACCCACTGGAAAGAGGGTACCGGTGTCCAGTACCGGTACCATTCCGTACCGGTACCCAGTACCGGTACCATTCAGTACCGATACCCAGTACCGGTACTCTCTGCCCAGTTTTGCCATTTTCAACCATTTTTCCTTTCCAATCCATTCAAAACCCTTCCCAACTCATCAAATACATGTTTGACAAGGATTTCCATATAAAACATGGTTTATACAAGTTCTATTATAATTGATTCCATACATTTACATATCAAAATGGAATTCTTTTCAAAAGCTTTTACAAAACAACAATAAAAGCCACAAGTCGGCTTTCTTCAACCTTGGGGCTCGAAATGGGAGCCGTCCGCCGGTGTGAACCCCGCACCTGAAATGTTTTTCCCACAAAGGGTGAGCCACGCTCAATAGGGTATTTCCTAATGAGGCTACTCCCCAACCTATATGCATATGAAATGTTCACATGCCACAAAACCACAATTCATAACATTCCAAGCAAGGAAATATATTCAATGATGGAAATTGCAATGTCATGCTATGGAATGAGGTGAGACTCACTCATGCATATCAACCGAGCCCTTCCCGGCTCCTCTACACATGCAAGTGCCAATGTGTACTAATCTGTCATTGATGTTGCACATCAAATGATTTTTCATTCTAGGGTCTTTCTTGGGGTGGATATTTATGGACTTACACCAACGGCACCCAACCGACACGGAATTCATGGACTTCCACCAACGGTTCCGCGTACACCGACACACTTTATGGACTCTTATACCAACGGAGTGCGTATCCAATCACCGGGTCTCTCACCCGAGGGATAGTCTAGCCCTTCTTGCTACCCCAACCCTAACAACCGTGCAAACCGTGCGACTCGATTAGGTCATCAACCCATCTTACCCGAGCCCACTCGTCATCCACCAAGCGTGGTGAAGACAACCACCATGCACACACACCCACTAAGTGCAATGCTCCCGTGCATATGAAATGTGATGTCCCATTTCAATAATATTACAATGTTCAATATGGTATGAGTGACATATGAACATTTACAATACATTTCTCACACTTCATGGCAAAATCATATCATAAGCATATAATTTCCATATTTCCTTACAATGTCAATATATCACAAGCATGTATATATATCAACATTTAATCTTAATCAACACCCAAGCATGTCATCACATTATCAAGAGATAACATACTTCAATTTCAAGCACAAGATAAACACATAGCATGCCCACACTTCATATAGCCCAAGAGTCACATTGGGTTAATTTCATATACTCAATCCTAGAAATTTCATTTAGAAACTTCTAATTACCAATCCAATTAGAATTGATTTCAACCCATTTCACCCAATTTCACAACCATAGGCAAATGACATACATATATATATATCTATATCTATTCATTTACCCATTTCACCTAAGCATTCTAGGTGTGGAATAAACCTTGGTAGGAGGGAACCCTACCTCTTGAAGCGTGGAGAATAACGTTGGGAAGCCTCCAAGACCCGATTCAAGCTCCAAGCCCTAGCTTCCCAAAATCTCGTTCTTCGAATCGCTCCAAAACTCGACTCCCTTGGTATGGTTTTGTAGCCCTCGGCGAGTAGAACAACCTTTGTTCTTGGCCCGAGTAGATTTGAGCTCCGTAGAGGCGAAGATCTTAGAGAGAAGGTGGAGAAAACCTAGCCTTTCCCTCTCTTCTTTCTCACGTTAATCGGCTGAACAAATTGGGGAGAAAATCTGATTTTCTCCCCTTTAAATACTCTTTAAATGCTTGGCCCACAATGCGCCACACGGCTCTTATTTCCCGGGTCCGTTTTAACCCCGAAACGATTAAATTTCGCTCCAGTTCAAGTTCAAAATATTTTTATTTTAACTTGCCGTCATTTATTTCCCAAACTTGGAAACTTTATAAAAATTTCGTGTACAGGGTCACCCGGGGTCCGTTCGCCTCGTAAAACGCGAAAAATCTGACTATCTCGGAATTCAACGAAATTTGACGTGGTAACTAGATTTCGCAAGACGAATCCAACGGTGAGGTCCGTTTCGTCATCCGAGTTCTAGAAAAATTCAGGTTTACAACCTGTACCGTAGTGGCAATTTGCCGTTTTGCCCTTTTTCACAAAGGTTTAAATTTTCTCGGGTTTTACATTCTTCCCCCCTTAAAAGAATTTCGTCCCCGAAATTCACACACTCATGCACACACAATCTCATGCATATGCAACAGTCACATAATACTAAATGACTATAAGAATGTACCTCCATCCTCAAATAAGAAAGGATAATTGGCACGTATGGTGTCCTCACGCTCCCATGTTGCCTCCTCCACTCCTCGGTGCTGCCACAACACCTTCACTAGCCTCACGGTCTTGCCTCGCAAAACCTGCTCTCGGCTATCCATGACACGCACTGGTCCCTCCTCGAAGGTCCCATCTGCATCAACTATGAGCTCGCCCCAATCCACAACATGCGTCGGATCTGGAGTATACTTCCGGAGCATGGAGACATGGAATACCGCGTGAACACCCGATAAAGTTGGCGGTAACGCCAATCTGTAGGCTACAGTGCCCACTCTCTCAAGCACCTCAAAGGGCCCAATATACCTCGGCGACAGTTTTCCCCGCTTGCCGAATCTGATCACCCCTCTCTTAGGCATCACCTTCAAGAAGACGTGATCTCCCACCTCAAATTCTAGAGGCCGCCGCCGCCTATCGGCGTAACTCTTCTGCCGGCTCTGAGCCGTGAGAAGACGCTTCCTTATCAGGTTCACCTTCTCCGAGGTGTCTCTAATCAAGTCTGGACCCGTAGAGGGTCTTTCTCCAACTTCAGTCCAACAAACCGGAGAACGACAAGGCCTCCCATAAAGCTCCTCATAGGGTGCCATCCGTATGCTCGCCTGATAACTGTTATTGTAGGCGAATTCCACTAAGGGCAAATGCTCTTCCCAGCTACCCTTGAGATCTAGGACGCATGCCCGTAGCATGTCCTCTAATGTCTGGATGGTCCTCTCCGACTGACCGTCCGTTTGGGGATGGTAGGCTGTGCTCATCCTCAACTGAGTCCCCATGGCTCGCTGGAAACTCTCCCAAAAGTGAGCCGTAAACCTGGGATCCCGATCCGATACTATAGATACGGGTACCCCATGCAACCGGACTATCTCCCTTATGTACAACCTGCAGAATTCCTCCAGAGTGAAGGTCATCCGCACCGCCAAAAAGTGTGCCGACTTCGTAAGCTGGTCCACTATCACCCACATCGCATCATGTCCCCGTGATGTCCGTGGCAAGTGGGTCACAAAGTCCATTGTGATGTGTTCCCACTTCCACTCAGCCACTTCCAAGGGCTGGAGCAACCCTGCTGGCCTCTGGTGCTCGGCTTTAATCTGCTGACATGTGAGGCATCTACTGACAAAGTCGCCAATTTGCCTCTTCATTCCGCTCCAGTAATACTGGCGACGAAGATCATGATACATTTTCGTGCCGCCTGGGTGCACCGCAAAACGAGAGCAATGGAACTCCCTGAGGATCTCCTCTCTCAGCTCCGCCGACTGGGGAACCACAACCCTTCCCCTAAACCGAAGACTGTCATCCGGGTGAATGGCCCAGCCCTCGTCACCAGTACCCACCTGCACTCGGTCCCTGATGGATGATAACTCTGAGTCCTGTCTCTGTGACTCGATCACTCTGCTCAGTAGGGAAGGCGTAGCCACCAAACTCCCTAAAACACCCTGAGTCCGACCCCGATAATGCAGCCCAAATTGGCCCACGACCTCAAGCATCCGCCACTCCCGGGAAGCCACACTAGCTAAGACACCCCGTGACTTCCGACTAAGTGCGTCAGCCACCACATTTGCCTTACCAGGGCGGTAATGCAAATTGAAGTCATAGTCTTCTAGGTACTCCATCCACCTACGCTGCCTCATGTTGAGGTCCCGCTGAGTGAAGATGTACTTCAGACTTTTGTGGTCCGAAAACACTTCAAATCGTTCACCATACAAATAGTGGCGCCAAGCCTTCAAGGCAAGGACTATGGCCGCCAATTCCATGTCATGCGTGGGGTAATTCTGCTCGTGATTCTTCAACTGTCGAGAACCATAAGCCACCACTCTCCCGGACTGCATCAAGACACAACCCAGTCCGTCTTTGGAGGCATCGCAATATACCGTGTAGTTTTGTCCCCTTTCTGGAACAATCAAGATAGGAGCTGAAGTGAGTCTCCTCTTTAGTTCTTGGAATGCCTTCTCACACGAATCATTCCACTCGAACTTGACCTCCTTCCGGGTCAATCTAGTCATAGGTGCGGCTAGTCGGGAGAAGTCCTCGATGAACCTCCGGTAATACCCTGCCAATCCCAAGAAACTACGTATCTCGAAGACTGACTTTGGCCTCTCCCAACTCATAACTGCCTCAACCTTCTCCGGGTCAACTGACACCCCCGAGGCTGACACCACGTGTCCCAAGAATTTCACCTCCGTGAGCCAAAATTCACACTTGCTGAACTTGGCGTACAATTGATGGTCCCTCAAGGTCTGGAGAACAATCCTCAAGTGACCCTCATGCTCCTCCTCTGTCTTGGAGTAGATCAGGATGTCATCAACAAACACTACGACAAACTGATCTAAATAGGGCTGGAACACCCTATGCATGAGATCCATGAATGCCGCTGGGGCATTCGTCAACCCAAATGGCATCACCGTGAACTCGAAATGCCCGTACCGCGTTCTGAACGCCGTCTTAGGGATATCTGACTCCCTAATCCTCAACTGATGGTAGCCCGTGCGGAGATCTATCTTTGAATAGACCCGCGCTCCCCTCAGCTGATCAAACAGATCATCGATCCTCGGCAAAGGGTACCTATTCTTGATGGTGACCCGGTTTAACTGCCGATAGTCTATACACAATCGAAGGGTCTTATCCTTCTTCTTGGCAAACAGCACCGGAGCGCCCCAAGGTGAGGTACTCGGTCTAATAAAGCCCTTGTCCAATAATTCTTGTAATTGGACTTTGAGTTCTTGCAACTCAGCTGGCGCCATCCTATGTGGAGTCATAGAAATGGGCGAAGTACCCGGATGCAACTCAATGCTAAAGTCCACATCCCTATGGGGAGGTAATCCCGGTAACTCGTTCGGAAAGACGTCCTCATACTCGCACACCACCCGAGGTAGACCCAATTCTTGTCTTGCCTCGTCCTCCAGGGTAAGGCTCGCAAGCCAACCCATCAATTTCCCATGCCATCGCGAATCATACACGACTTGAGGCAAAGCATCATGCTTTTCCCCCTGAAACTTGAAACAAACACCGTCTGGTGTATAGGCGGTGACCCTCTTCCTGTCACAATCAATAACGACCCGATACGCCGCCAACCAGTCCATCCCAAGGATGACATCGAATTCCGACATGTCCATAACCCTAAGGTCCACGGTGAGTAGAATCCCCGAGATCTCTAGCTCACAACCCCGACATATCTGATTCACACACACCCTAGCTCCTAGGGGTGAATTCACATATAACGGCTCCTCCAAGGTATCAACCTCTAAGCCCAAATCCCTCACACATGATGCAGAAATGAATGAATGTGATGCACCAGAATCAAATAACACTTTAGTCCATAGGCGAGAAAGTAGAAATGTACCCTGAATGACTGACTGGTCCACTGGCTCAGCCTGAGGTGTAATGGCGTAGACACGCCCCTGGGTCCCCGAAGTCCCGGCCTGCATGCCCTGTCCTCGGCCTCGACCCATGCCTTGGCCCATCTGGCCCGACTGCGGAGTCCCCGCTCGAAAGGTGGTAGGGGCCTGAGTAGCGCCCTGGAACTGATACTGGTTTCCCTGGCCCGTGGTGGGGTAGGGAGGAACAAGGTGTGTCTGTGACTGTCCCACTGATGACTGGGACTGAGGTGTCCCATAGCTCTGGGATCCTTGCCTCTGCGGACAATCCCGCTTCATATGCCCCGGTTGGTGGCAATGGAAACATGTCTTCTGGCCCGCCTGGTAGGTAGTCCTAAAGTTTCTCCCGCCTTGGGAAAGCTGACCTTGGCCTTGGCCTTGATAGCCGCGGCCCTGTCCTTGAGGAGCAGAGGTCCTCTGTTTCTTCCCCGAACTAGAAGAAGAGGATTGGCCCTCCTTCTTCTTATCCTTTGCACCCGCCTCACGGATGCTTCGAGCATCGTCAACCTCCCTCTCAATGGCCATAGCTGTCTCGACCATAGAGTCCAAGTCTTGCAGGCGGAGGCCCACAATCTTTCCCCGGATGGATAGCTTCAACCCATCCTCGAACCTTCTTACCTTGGCCATATCCGTGGCCACATAATCATCAGCAAATCGGGCTAATTCGGTGAACTTAGCCACATACTCCATCACTGTCATTGACCCTTGCTTCAAATCTAGAAACTCTCGGGCCTTTGCATGTCGAACGGCCGTTGGGAAATATTTACCCATGAAGAGCTCCTTGAACTCTCCCCATGTCATGGCCTCCAAGTTCTTCGAGGCCGTCACCCAATCCCACCACAATTGGGCTTCTCCCTCTAGCTGGAATGCAGCTAGTCTTATCTTAGTAGCGTCTGAGGTGACCTCCATAGCCCCTAAGATTTTGTTGACTTGCCGGAACCAATGGTCGGCCACCATCGGGTCCGCCCCTCCCATGAAGACTGGAGGTTTGTATGCTTTAAACTGTTGGAGGTTACTCGCACCTCCATGCCCGGCACTTGCACTAGCTTGTGCAACAGTAGCCGCCATCATACCCATGGCTTCCGTAAATGCTTGTTGATCGAAGACCGGTGGTGGTTGGTTATTGTTCCGTCCACCGCCCCGACGTCCTCTCCTTCCACTTGCCATCTACACACACGTCAAATGGCAATGGCACACTAACTTAGTATCCCGAAGTAGGGACCAAAGTTAAGACATTTAAATCTTTCTCATTGTCTCACTAGTAAAGCGTATGCCTCCAATAGTGGACCCTTACGCTTTGAACTTTCCCGTTCATTTGCTTTCCCACTCCCAAGGTTAAGTTCTCTAACCCTAGTGTGTCCATTTCCATACACATTTTACCATGCATATAATACACATATCACATATCACATAACATGTAGCAATTTAAGCACATAACATGTAATGTACAATGAATGCAATGGTCTAGACCCATGCCCCATCAAGCCCAAGGTAAATCGTATACCTACGCTCTGATACCAAGCTGTGACGCCCCAATCTCCGGGGGTCCTATATTAACCGTTGACCACCCGTCAACCCGCGGAAATAACCATGGATGTCACTCAACCTAACACCACGGTAGTAGCATCCCCTTAACCGGGATCTTAATTCACCATTGTTAACCGGATTCGATTATTCATTTGGGTTCAACCAATATTCGATATACCATGATTTATACTCCATTTACATCATTGGAGGGAAAGGAAACGTAGATTGAAAATAGGGCGAAGCAGTGTGAAAATCTGAAAATTTTGAAGAGAGTACCGGTACCCAGTACCGGTACCATTCAGTACCGGTACCCGGTACCGGTACTATCAACCCACTGGAAAGGGGGTACCAGTATCCAGTACCGGTACCCGGTACCGGTACTGTCAACCCACTGGAAAGAGGGTACCGGTGTCCAGTACCGGTACCATTCCGTACCGGTACCCAGTACCGGTACCATTCAGTACCGGTACCCAGTACCGGTACTCTCTGCCCAGTTTTGCCATTTTCAACCATTTTTCCTTTCCAATCCATTCAAAACCCTTCCCAACTCATCAAATACATGTTTGACAAGGATTTCCATATAAAACATGGTTTATACAAGTTCTATTATAATTGATTCCATACATTTACATATCAAAATGGAATTCTTTTCAAAAGCTTTTACAAAACAACAATAAAAGCCACAAGTCGGCTTTCTTCAACCTTGGGGCTCGAAATGGGAGCCGTCCGCCGGTGTGAACCCCGCACCTGAAATGTTTTTCCCACAAAGGGTGAGCCACGCTCAATAGGGTATTTCCTAATGAGGCTACTCCCCAACCTATATGCATATGAAATGTTCACATGCCACAAAACCACAATTCATAACATTCCAAGCAAGGAAATATATTCAATGATGGAAATTGCAATGTCATGCTATGGAATGAGGTGAGACTCACTCATGCATATCAACCGAGCCCTTCCCGGCTCCTCTACACATGCAAGTGCCAATGTGTACTAATCTGTCATTGATGTTGCACATCAAATGATTTTTCATTCTAGGGTCTTTCTTGGGGTGGATATTTATGGACTTACACCAACGGCACCCAACCGACACGGAATTCATGGACTTCCACCAACGGTTCCGCGTACACCGACACACTTTATGGACTCTTATACCAACGGAGTGCGTATCCAATCACCGGGTCTCTCACCCGAGGGATAGTCTAGCCCTTCTTGCTACCCCAACCCTAACAACCGTGCAAACCGTGCGACTCGATTAGGTCATCAACCCATCTTACCCGAGCCCACTCGTCATCCACCAAGCGTGGTGAAGACAACCACCATGCACACACACCCACTAAGTGCAATGCTCCCGTGCATATGAAATGTGATGTCCCATTTCAATAATATTACAATGTTCAATATGGTATGAGTGACATATGAACATTTACAATACATTTCTCACACTTCATGGCAAAATCATATCATAAGCATATAATTTCCATATTTCCTTACAATGTCAATATATCACAAGCATGTATATATATCAACATTTAATCTTAATCAACACCCAAGCATGTCATCACATTATCAAGAGATAACATACTTCAATTTCAAGCACAAGATAAACACATAGCATGCCCACACTTCATATAGCCCAAGAGTCACATTGGGTTAATTTCATATACTCAATCCTAGAAATTTCATTTAGAAACTTCTAATTACCAATCCAATTAGAATTGATTTCAACCCATTTCACCCAATTTCACAACCATAGGCAAATGACATACATATATATATATCTATATCTATTCATTTACCCATTTCACCTAAGCATTCTAGGTGTGGAATAAACCTTGGTAGGAGGGAACCCTACCTCTTGAAGCGTGGAGAATAACGTTGGGAAGCCTCCAAGACCCGATTCAAGCTCCAAGCCCTAGCTTCCCAAAATCTCGTTCTTCGAATCGCTCCAAAACTCGACTCCCTTGGTATGGTTTTGTAGCCCTCGGCGAGTAGAACAACCTTTGTTCTTGGCCCGAGTAGATTTGAGCTCCGTAGAGGCGAAGATCTTAGAGAGAAGGTGGAGAAAACCTAGCCTTTCCCTCTCTTCTTTCTCACGTTAATCGGCTGAACAAATTGGGGAGAAAATCTGATTTTCTCCCCTTTAAATACTCTTTAAATGCTTGGCCCACAATGCGCCACACGGCCCTTATTTCCCGGGTCCGTTTTAACCCCGAAACGATTAAATTTCGCTCCGGTTCAAGTTCAAAATATTTTTATTTTAACTTGCCGTCATTTATTTCCCAAACTTGGAAACTTTATAAAAATTTCGTGTACAGGGTCACCCGGGGTCCGTTCGCCTCGTAAAACGCGAAAAATCTGACTATCTCGGAATTCAACGAAATTTGACGTGGTAACTAGATTTCGCAAGACGAATCCAACGGTGAGGTCCGTTTCGTCATCCGAGTTCTAGAAAAATTCAGGTTTACAACCTGTACCGTAGTGGCAATTTGCCGTTTTGCCCTTTTTCACAAAGGTTTAAATTTTCTCGGGTTTTACAAAGGAAGTGCAAAGACTAACTGGAATGGCAGCCGCGCTCGAAAGATTTATATCCCGAGCCTCAGATAAATGTAGACCTTTCTTCCAATCGATCAACGGAAAGAGGGGGTGTTATGGAGTCAGGAGTGCGAGGATGCGTTCACTAATTTGAAGGCCTACTTGGCATCCCCACCTATTTTAACGACACAACTCCATAAAGAGCGACTGTTCTTGTACTTAGTTGTATCCGACCATGTGGTAAGCGGAGCACTTATAAGAAACGACCAAGCAAGACTGAGTCCCGTCTACTACATCAGTAAAATGCTTTTGGATGCCGAATCAAGATACACGCTATGAGAAAAACTAGCGCTTGCCCTAGGAAGCTGCGACATTATTTCCAAGCACACCAAATCGTAGTACTCACAGATCAACCCCTAAAAGCACATTTCCGCAAAGCCGACCTATCGGGACTCATTGCTAAGTGGGCAGTTGAGCTCGGAGAATTTGATATTGCGTTCGAGCCAAGAACAGCAATCAAGGGACAGGTGATGGCTGATTTTGTCGCCAAATTCCAACCCAAGCAGAGTTTGGAGTCGGGAGAAAAGGATAAGTTGGATAGTGACCCGAAACAGGAGGGAAAATGGAGCTTATTCATTAACGGTTCATCAAACCAAAGGGATCGGGCATAGGCATCATTCTGGCAAGCCCAGATGGATGCGTGTTCGAAAAGGCCATTAGGCTTGGCTTTGAAGCCTCAAACAACGAAGCCCTGATAGCAGGAGTAAGGCTTTCAATTAGGTTGGGAATTAGAAAGCTCCAAATATTTTCTGATTCGCAGTTGGTGGTAAATCAGATAATAGGGGAGTACATGGCCAAAGATGAGAGAATGGTGGCCTATCATGCTATTGCAGAAAGGGAGCTAGGCCAGATTCTAGAATACTCTATCCAGCAGGTAGGAAGAACAAAAAATTCTCATGTCGATGCCCTAGCATCACTGGCCTTGGCCATTGATCAGGAGAATGAAAGAACTATTACAATTGAATTCCAGCCTGAACCGAGCATTTTGATCACCAGTTCGGTCGAAGTCTTATCTAGTGAAATGGAACTGAGTTGGATGGACCCAATCATCGTTTTCCTGAAGAATGGTGACTTGTCTGAGGATAAGAAGGAATCCCACAAGCTACGACTAAAAGCAGCCAGGTTTTGGTTATCTCCGAAATATGATCTTTATCGGCGATCGTTTGGAGGACCATACCTAAACTGTGTCCATCCGAAGCTTGCACCAGGATTCTTGGCTGAGATACATGAGGGAAGCTGCAATGCTCATATTGGTGGAAGATCGCTAGCCCACCGAGCCATCTCTCAAGGGTTTTGGTGGCCATACATGCAGAAAGATGCGCAACATTTTGTTAGGCGGTGTGAAAAATGCCAGAAGTTCTCTCCAATACCGAGAAGGCCTACCCAAGAGTTGCTTCCGTTGGCTAGTCCGTGGCCATTTGCACAGTGGAGTGTAAATATAGTCGGACCACTACCTCAGGCCCTTGGGAATAAGATTCTACTTGTGGCAACAGACTACTTCACAAAATGGGTTGAGGCCGAACCCCTAGCTAACATCCGAGATACCAAGACCAGGAAATTATATGAAAAAATATCATCACTAGATTTGGAATACCAAATGTCCTCATATCTGACAATGGGACACAGTTCGATAGTGGTCCCTTCAGAGCTTTTTGCTAGCAGTACGGAATCCGAAACCATTACTCGACCTCAGTTTATCCTCAGAGTAACGGGCAAGCAGAGATTTCCAACAAAACGATCCTGGATGGTATTAAGAAGAGACCGGTGGATGCCAAAGGAAGATGGGTGGAAGAGCTGTCAAGTGTTCTGTGGACGTACCGAACCACACCTCGGCGCTCGACAGGGGAAACCCCGTTTGCACTAGCCTATGGAATGGAGGCAGTGATCCCATTGGAGATTGGTTTGCCGACCTTAAGGACCGAGCTTATTGGAAATGGAAGCAATGATACTGTCATTACTCGGGACCTTGATTTAGTTGAAGAGAAAATAGAGCAAGTAGCAATTCGGATGGCTTCTTATCGGCAGCAGATGTCCCGAGCTTACAACAAGAAGGTTAATCCTCGATTTTTCACCCTTGGAGACTTGGTCCTTAGGCGCGTTTTGGGATCAGCTAAGAAGCCAGTGCATGGAAAGCTTGGAGCCAATTGGGAGGGGCCATACAGAGTGGCCCGAGTAGGGGGCAGTGGGTATTATGAACTCGAAACTTTGGACCAAAAAATGGTACCGCGCCTCTGGAACGCCACCAACCTGAGAAAGTTCTATTTCTAAAAAGTACTTGTTGGAATATGAACTCCGAAGTACCTTCGGGAAAATAAGGGTGCCCCTTTATCTCTTTATCTTGAAAATTCAACAAGGTTGATTCATGATTAGCAAACTCTTTGCAATATACTGACAAAAGTTCTTAATAAAAGTTCTTAAGATACATCTTTCGATTTCTCATTACCAAATACGTCCTACTGCCAAGACAGGGAAGCAAAAAATCCTGATAGAAGTGAACTTAAATCAGGCGCAGCCACCTGATCAAGTCCAATCCCTCAGCTAGGCATGACGATGTAAGCTGAATGGGATGGATTTAAGCCCGATTAGATCGACGGGTCGGTGCGGGGTGGAAACTAACTCTACATGAATAGGATGCATTTTCAGAGACTAACTCTACATGATCATCGAGCTTATTAAAGAAGGGCTGAGTAAAGGCCTTAACTTCTAGAGCTTAAACTTTTTCTAAGTATTAAAAAGGTCACTATTCTGGGACGGAGCTCATTGAAGAAAGGCCGAGTCGGGCCATTACTTCTAGAGCTTAAATTTTTTTTTCTAAGTGTTAACAAGTTCCCTATGTCAGGACCGAACTCGATGGAGAAAGGCCGAGAAAGGGCCATAACTTCTTGAGCCTAAGTTCCTACGTTAAGACCGAGCTCATTGAAGAAGGGCCAAGGTAGGTCGTAACTCCTAGAGCTAAAATTTTCACTAAGAACTAAAAGGGTCCCTACTCTGGGACCGAGCTCGTTGAATAAAGGCCGAGTAGGGGCCATAACTTCTAAAAACTTAAATTTTTGTTAAGTATTAAGAAGACTTCTATTGGATTATTAAAGACAGGCCGAGTAGAGGCCATGATTCTTAAGCAAACACAAAAACCAACCAGAAAGCTAGAAAACAGAACTTTCATTACACTTCAAAAAAGTTACATCATTCCAGAAAACTTTCTTGAGAATACATCAAAAAGTACAAAAATTGTTTTTTAAGTGTCTACATTCAGGAGGGAGGAGGTTGAGAAGAGCTAGGAAGAGAATGGAGAAGATAAAGCTCAGACAATGTAGCCACTTCGGCAGCAGTCAGGGCGGCATGCCAACCCTTGCTGAAATATGCCTTCTCCAACAAAGGAACCTGCAGAGCCAGATCATTCTCTGCCTTCTCCATCCTCTGTTCATAAGCAGAGTCCTCTAGATCCTTTGCGTCAGCCTTAAACGTATCAAACTCTTCAAGGAGGCTAGCATAATCAAGTTGAGATTGGGAGAGCTCCACGTTTATCGCTTGCTCAGACTCCTTCAATACCCCAATCTCTGCAGAAAGCTTCTTGTTCTCCTCGGTCAGGCTATGATTTTGAGCCTGAAGAACCAGAACCTCTTCGCAGAGCTTGGAATACTCTTCATCCACAGATTCTTTCTTCGCCAAGGCAGAGGCTCGGGCATGAATAGCGTCCTTCATAGCTTTATCTTTTCTCGCTATCCTTGCCCCCACCTCATGTACTTTTTGAAGGCCCTTCAAGTTAAAAAGAAGAAACTTAGACAGATTGTTACGCCTCTAAAGAAAAGAAAAGAAAGGAACAAATTTTTTACCAAAACCATGTGCTGGATTGCTTGGCGAGCAACCTCATCATCAGAGAGAGCTTCATTCATGGCTAGGTCCCGAGGCAAAATTACCTAGCAATCCCTACAGCAACATTAAGGTCTTCAATCGTAGAGTCCTTCACAGTAATTTTTCTCCTTTTTGCTTTGAGGACAGGTCGGAAGGGAGAAATGACAAGCTTAGGAGAAGGGCCTACTTCAGATTCTGCAACTTTGCGTCTTTTTGGAGTAGGGTCTTCAGAAATTTCAAAAATTGAATCAGCTTGGTTGTCGGGGGAATGAAAAGGAATTGGAGGCTCGAGCTCAGCAAGGACAAAAGATTATGTGGCCCAAACCAAATCAACTGGTTCATCTTCTGCCAGAACCACATTGTTCAGCTCGGGATCTTGAGCTTCAACAAAGACTTCAACAGTAGGCTCCTCTACAAGTCCAGGATTAGAAGGAGCAGGAGGATCAAGTGGCACAGTTGGTTCGGCGGGTGGGTTCGGTTCAACAGTCGATAGAAAATCAAGAAAATTCTTAACAGTCATGTTTCGTCCAGAAGCGCCAGGCAGACCTCTTTTACAGGAATGGGGGGTCTGCTCCTGAGCAACTTGAATGGTCTCACGATCGGCCGCAAGAGTAGCATTAGGTCAGTTCGGCACAGCAATGAACGACCTATAAGTAGGGGTATACCCGCGAAGCGTATAAGCAGCACGGAAAAATAAGGTGTCATTGTAGCCCCATGCTTTTTTAAACTCATCCATCTTGACCGCGCTCTCTGGGATTCTTCCCTTCACAGTCTTGCCTTCAAATAAAAGATAGCATAAGCAAAAATAGTGGATGAACAAACCAAGAAGTTTGAGTTAAAAAGACAGTCACCTGGTGCGCCTTCTTCATAGGGCAACGATAGGAAGGAGTAGCGCCAGCAGCATACTCCCAATTTTCAAAAAACAAAGATCACGTCATTCTCATGACCTTTGTTGGAATATGGGAGATAGGTCACCAAGTAGCGGTCCTTCTTCCTCACCGCAAGATAATAGTTATCTCCAGCTGGTTTGACGATGTAACAGTACAAAATTTCCAATAAACCTGGGCTCAGGTTTCAAAGCAGCCACGCCCATCACTATTCTGAAGAAATTGGGGCAGCATTGAATGGGGCACAGCTTCATTGCTGACAGCACCCAAAGAAGCAAAGGGTCGAGGGGGAAGCGAACACCGCCCTCTGTGACTGCACGGGTGTAGATTGGAATGCTCTCTCTAGTACCGATAAGAGGTTCATCGGTACCTGCCACTCGAACATTGACATCGTCTAGAATGTTATACGTGGTTTTGAAGGCTGGAATCTCAGAAGGTGTTAGAGGAGCCATCACAGATGGCAGCAAAAGTACAGAAAAAGGTAAAGAAATCTGAAGTTAAGAAGGCAAGGTAGGGAACAAAACAACGAAAGACACTTATAAAAGGGGAGAACTGAAGTCTAAAGGGCAATTTTTTAAATGCTGGACACGCCGCCAAAACAAGGGGAGATGTCCCAAAAGTACGCGCAATGATGGGTTTGGGGGCATGAAAACGACTGACAGACGAAAAGCGCTTGTCAGACATTTCCTGGGGGCAAATGAAGAGGGTGGCTCCCCTTTTGCCACGTATAGCAACATTTAATGACCTCACGTGAGGGTAACAAGATCAATCACGTGAGGAAGGTACCATCAGTCAATCATTAGCTAACAACCGAGCTTTTCAAAAAGCTCGGGAAGAAAGAGAAGAACTCGGTCCTCGTCATAACCGAACTGATAAAATAGTAATGTGATGCTAAAAAGATGCCTAAAACATAAGGCATTCTGGTTGAACAAATGAGCAAGATTATAGGCTCGGCAGAAGGAATTGCTGGAGAGATTTCAGCAACTTCCTGAACGGAATCACATGATTGAAGGAAGGTATACCACCTTGAATCGAAAATCATGGAAACCCTAACTAAACAGATCTATTTAAAAGGCATAAGGAGTTAAGGTGAAAGATACGCTGAACTCTCATTGTCTTCTTGCAATTCATTCAATTTCATTACTGACTTAAGTATCGGAGTGCCTTCGATCAAAGCACTTTGATCTTGGACAGTTTGTTCGTTTTGCAAGAAAGAGACTGGGAAATCAAGTTCAGAAGCACGCTTTACCAGAAATATCAATCTATCATTCCAGTAGAAGGCATTCTCATTTTTTGCCTCTTACAATGGGTATTATGGTAATTTTATTATTCCGTTAATGGTGTCAATTTTTTCATTTTGGTACATAACTACAAGGAAAGTAATGTACATAATTTTAAACGTCAAGTAGGTAAGATATTTTTATCCAAAGCCACAAGGAGGTAAAAAACAATTATCCCTTTTTTTTAATTTAAGGTAGAATTTATTTCCACTTTTATCCTCATTCCAGGAATGATTCAATTATATATAAATCAGGACAGATGAAGTGTTGAAAATGTCTCTAATTTCCACCGACGACCCATAGGACGAATAAACCGACACCAAGAAATTGGGTGTATGCAGATACTTTGGTCAAGTGAGGCCCCTCGTACTATTTATCTGAGAGGCGTTGGATGTATGCAGATTCTACGAGAAATTAGGGCCAGAAGGATCAACATCGAGTTAAACTCCTTTTATGGCTGAGCAAATCAGCCAACTATGGTTACTTTTTTTGGCGCCAATTATTTACCATGATTAAGGACTTTTTGGAATTTTACCATCTCAGTCACGTCCGTCAGTCCATTTACACAAATAAAGTTGCAGGGGGCAAATTGTTGAAATTGAAACCATAGGTAGTTGATTGAAACAAGATCCAAAATTGAAGGGGACATTATATAATTAACCCTCAAAACAATTCCATACTATCTTCAACCTTATTTGCCCAAGCAAACCATTAAAAGATCAAAAAGCATCCATTATCGCCTGAAGCTTCACAAAATCAAAACCTACAACGGATAAGAATATCCCCGGAGGTATCTGGAATCGACCCCTGATTCACGTACCAAAGCAACACGCCCGGTTCGTGCCACCTACAATGAGGAAGCCACGCTTGAGAACATAATTATGCACTTGGGGTCAAAGATATGTAAACGTGGTGGAGAAAGACGAGAAACATCATCACTAGGATTCTCCCAAGTATATTGTGGAACATCACAAAGTAGAGTCAAAAAGACGGCCTGGTGCACACACTCCTGCTATTGCAGGCCAGAGGATGGTGAGATTTATGCAGTCTCACTCCATGTTCGGAGAGATTGTTTTCACCCAAAAAAATAAATAGTACAAATGCAATAATAAATATTATTTGATTTATTTTCGGAAAAAAATACTTGGGATGCCCATCATATAGGTCTACAATGTAACTTGGTGCGCACATAAACGGAGCCAATATGATTCACATAAACACACATGTAAGACTGCCATGGGCTCTATCACGTTTGCGTTCTAAAACTTTAGCTGGAATCAAGACGATGGATTAGAAACATACCTCACAAATGCCATAGGGCTCCAACAATCTCTGCAGAGCCACCATCTTGTCCAAATCCCCTGTAAGCTGGAACAAGTACCAATGGAAAAATTATTGGTATCATTATTCAAAGAGGAAAAAGAACACCACAGAAATAAATAAAACGTAACAGAAGACCTGTGTAGGTTCATGCTAAATGAATTACAAAGCAGCAGCACGCCCCCCAAAAAACAACTATTTGCCACTCCATGTAATACTAATATGAACTCTTTGATTCATATGCCATATAGTAGTATATGCAGTGTGTAAATACCTCATAAAATAGCCACACGTAATAGAATGTTTGTGGCACCATAAAACTTTTTAAATTGTCCTCTCAATTACCAAGGCTCTGCTGCACTATAATCCGCTACGACTATATCATGAAGCAATATTATATCCTATCAAATTGAATCGTCCACCTTTAGTGCCCTGATTTCCATTTAGGTGTGCCACCACACTCCTCCAACTATTTCACTTCAAAGAACCTTTCTGACTAATCATGACTGAATTTTCCCATGCATACAGTAAGAGAAAGCCAATGCAACTCTTAGTAGTCACCCATTTTCTACAGCATCATCCCTGCTTAGAGTCAGGAATAAATAAAACTTTAGGTAAGAAGATTTAAAATCAATTTTGATTTATTTCTAGTGATTGGATGAAAATTAGCAAAGGAAAAAAAAAAAAATCTCTCCTTCAATTGCAAGAACGTCATTCCCATAATGTAGCATCTTATCATCTGACATCTTAGGAGTAATAGATGCCAATTTTCAGATTTCTACTGGATACTAGTAAGAACATTCCATCTTACTTTCATTCTCCCCTATAACCTAATGACACTATACAATTCAATGGATGACCTCACTCTTACAACATTCTGCTCGTTACAGCAATATCTATACCAACTTAATGAGTTTATATGCAACATAAAACACATTCAAATTAATTAGCGGAAAGAAAGAATCAATCAATCAAAGTAATTTGTTTTCCATAGGAAACCTCAAAGCAACTTCATATAGAAGTGATGATTAATCGTGATTCTGGAAGACAACAATGAAATAGCAATGGAGTCAGATAAATAGCACCCAATGTATTGATAATATAGGAAATAGAAGAGGTCAATAAGTGAGGTTTTTTTTCAGCAGAGAACTGTCTGAACCACGGGTCTTTTGGAATCATGGCTACCTTGCAAACTCCGTATACATGCAATCACCTGTAAACCATGCGCTTTGGGCTAGGACTCTTATTGGGATCCTCAGATAGAATCCCCTTAAATCTTTATCCGAGCTATCCGAAAGGGTTCAAGTGGCTCACTATTATTCATGTGGCTCTAAAATCCGTAGAAAATAAGATCAATAGTGATAAAAAATCAGCCCCCCAAAAGAAAAGGAAGAAAAAGAAACACACATGAAGGAACAAAAAATTCCCCATCTTCCCCCGTTTCGCTATATTTTCACACCATGTGCAGAGAACAAGTTTAATTCTCTACTATTGAGAAACATATTCACCTCAAGGGTTATTGTATGGTCAGACACATCGACAGCTTTGGCTCTGAAAATGCTGGCAATGTCAAGAACATTGCGCCGGGCAGCAGCATTCACAGCAATCTTAATCAACATCAATTCTCGCTCAGCAAATGGCAAGTGGGTAAAATCTCTGACCTGAAAGTCACCATTTGATAGGTAGAATTCAGTTAGAAACAAGGATGCTAATCACATGGATCAAAAGGTTTTTCTCTGAGTACTTGAATGACCAATCCAAATGTATATGGTACAAACCTTCAATGCAAGTGGTATCCATGAAAATACGCCAAATAAGGACACTTGAACATTACTTGACCATCCTGGCCCATCTAACTAGCAGATTCCATTAAATTTAAATTGGCCCATACTACAAGTTCACTATGATGTCTAACAGATATTGTCATCCGTTCCACCCAATTAACCACTTGTGCTATCACACCATTTAATATAATTTGGGCAGGAACAATATCTTTGAGAACTCAACAACATCTTTCCCAGAATTCAAAACAATTGAGTATACATCACAACAACAATAAATATAGCATCATCTCCCATCTTCCCACCAACCATGAAAAATAGCATTTTTCCTAATGATGGGAGATTCTCACCTCATGAAGATCTACTAACTTATAAAGTTGCTGCACCAACTTGCTAATGGATTCATCAGTACCAGGTACAACTGTTGTAATGCGAGAAAGTCCCTCAACTTCAGCATGGCCAACAGCCAAACTCTAAAACAGGATATGTAACAATGAAGGGCATAAGAACATTGCAGGAAAAAAAACACAAACTATATCAAAGGAAAACTAAACAACATCAACAATTGAACAAACATACTTGAATATTATAGCCTCTTCGAGCAAAAACCCCCGTTACTCTATTGAGAACTCCAGGAGAGTCATTAACAAGCATTGATAAAGTGTGCGAGCGCAGCCCACTTGTCTGGAAGGATTAAGACAAGCATTAATATGTACCGCATCTAGAAGAAACTTTTGCAGATAAAGTCAATTTTTCATAAATATAGGCATCACTTTTCAAACATGTTGTCATTACACACAGAATTCAAGCCCACATGTTTAAGTTCCATATTTAAATAGAGAATTGACAGATTATATGCTGTTCGGAATTAACATATCTCAAGTGCAAAATAATTTAAATGCAGATAACAAAGTTTCAGTATTAAAGACATCAGACACTATATGACAGTGTTTTGATGTTTCAATGTAAACCATTTGAAGAAGACACTCAAAACTTTTCATGTTGGACAGAATCTTGAAACATCTGCTACCAAGCTCACCCTATATTTGCATAACAACAGCATTTTGATAATCAAATAGGAGATTAAGTAAAATAACAGTCTTCAACTCTGTTAAGTTTGGAAGATTAACATACTATTAGAGAGACAATATTTTGGGGAGAAAACAGAGAGAGGTTCAAATCTTAAACCTAGCTCTCATACATCACTAGTATTTATAGTTAACTCACAGTAATAAGAATTACACATACACCCTCTTACTATAGACAATTTACACATACTACCCTAATACTCTTAACACTCCCCCTCAAGCTGGACTATATATATCATATAATCCAAGCTTGGAACAAATTGCTGTAAGACGTGTACGACTCAATGCTTTGGTAAACATATCTGCAAGTTGATCTTCAGATTTCACAAATGGAGTTGTAATCTCCCCACCTACTATCTTGTCCCGAATAAAGTGACAATCAACCTCAATATGTTTGGTTCTCTCGTGAAACACAGGATTGGCAGCGATATGAATAGCTGCCTGGTTGTCACAGAACAACTGTAAAGGATGTTGAACTGGAAGTCCAATTTCCTGGAGGAAGTGTAGTAACCAAGTCAACTCACTCGTCGTATGTGCCATTGCCCGATACTCAGCTTCAGCACTGGATCTTGCTACCACAGATTGTTTCTTACTTTTCCATGAGACAACGTTACCTCCTAAGAAAGTACAATAACCAGTGGTTGATCTCCGATCAGAAGGAGAGCCAGCCCAATCAGCATCTGAGAAACCTTCCACTCTAAGATGTCCATTAGCTCGATATAACAATCCAAGTCCAGGAGCTCGTTTGAGATATCGTAGAATACGAGTAACTGCCTCCCAATGTGGTACTCTAGG
Source organism: Ilex aquifolium (assembly GCA_951799425.1). NCBI lineage: Eukaryota > Viridiplantae > Streptophyta > Magnoliopsida > Aquifoliales > Aquifoliaceae > Ilex > Ilex aquifolium. Next base: position 10,660,809 of record OX637401.1, on the reverse strand, counting down.
ACACCCCATGAACTGACTTACTATACTGACTGCATAAAAAATATCCGGTCGAGTAATAGTGAGATAATTGAGCTTCCCAACCAATCTGCGATACCGACCCGGATTCTCAAACAGTGCACCATCATCCATCAATAGTTTCTGATTCGGATCCATAGGAACATCAATAGGCCTGCCACCCAGCAAACCTGCTTCCTCTAGCATGTCAAGCACATATTTCCTCTGGGATAAACAAATACCTTGTTTAGATCGAGCCACTTCAATACCCAAGAAATACCTGAGTTTTCCCAAATCCTTAGTGTGAAATCGATCCTGCAAAAATACTTTTAACTTGGCAATCCCCTCAGAATCATTCCCAGTAATCACAATATCATCTACATAGACTACCAATAGCACATATCCAGCATCTGTCTGTCTATGAAACACAGAATGATCTGTCTGACATCGAAGAAGACCAAACTCCAAAACAGCATCTGAAAACTTACCAAACCATGCCCTCGGTGACTGCTTCAAACCATACAAAGATTTCTTTAACCGACACACACTCTTACTATACTCCCCCTGAGCAGTAAACCCAGGTGGCTGCTCCATGTATACCTCTTCAACCAAGTCACCATGTAAGAAGGCATTCTTGACGTCTAACTGAAACAAGGGCCAATCAAGATTAGCAGCCAAAGAAATCAAGATACGAACAGAGAAAATTTTAGCAACAGGAGAGAAAGTCTCCTCATAATCAACACCATAAGTCTGAGTAAAGCCCTTTGCAACAAGCCGGGCTTTGAGACGTTCCACAGAACCATCCGGATGAAACTTAACAGTATACACCCAACAACAACCAACAGTTCGTTTACCAGGAGGTAAAGGAACGAGATCCCAAGTCCCATTATGATGTAAGGCATCCATCTCATCCTCCATAGCTTTTCTCCAACCCGGATCAGATAATGCATCCTGTAAACGCTTAGGAACAAATATAGTAGCTAATTGAGAGGTAAAACAAGAGAAGACAGGAGATAAGGCATCATATGAAACAAAATGGGCAATGGGATGATTAGTAACACACGAACGAGTACCTTTTCGAAGAGCAATAGGTAGAGAGTCTAAATTACCTGATGGACCAGGATCAGCAGACGGCGAGGAAGACGGTACGGGCACCTCAGTCGATGGGCGAGGACGGCGAGAGTAGACACGGAGAGGTAAAGGAGATGGCAATACAATGGGAAGCGGAATATCTGAAGTACATGGTGGTACAGGAGATGACCCAAAGTCCAGATCCAAAGGCTGAGAAGGTGCTGAAAAATATGGAACAGATTCCTCAAACGTGACATCGGCACTAGTAAAGTATCGTTGCAGAGAAGGACTGTAGCAACGATACCCCTTCTGTGTGCGGGAATAACCAAGAAATACACATTTGGTAGCTCGAGGGTCAAGTTTATCAAACCCAGGACCCAAATTGTGAACATAACAGACACAACCAAAAACCTTAGGTGGTAAGGGAAATAAGGGCTTACTAGGAAAAAGGACAGAATATGGACTTTGCCCATTTAACACAGAGGATGGCATACGGTTAATAAGATGACAAGCAGTAAGAACAGCATTACTCCAAAAATACCGGGGAATATTCATCTGGAATAACAAGGCACGGGTGACTTCCAACAAATGACGGTTTTTGCGTTCAGCAACACCGTTCTGTGGAGATGTGTAAGCACAAGAAGTCTGATGAATAATGCCAGTTTTACTAAGATAAGCTGAAAACGGATCAGATTCATATTCCCGAGCATTATCAGAACGTAAAGTACGTATACGACAACCATACTGAGTTTTTATCTCCTTACGAAAGGTCTCAAATATAGAGAATAATTCAGACCGAGCTTTCATCAAAAACAACCAAGTCACACGAGAATAGTCATCTACAAATGTCACAAAATAAGGGTATTTATTAGATGAAATATTCTTTATTGGACCCCAGACATCAGAATGTACTAACTCAAATGGACTGGACACACGATTATTGACTCTAGACTGAAATGATACACGGTGATGCTTACTGAGTTGACAAGCTTCACAAGGCAAAAACGACACAGAACTAAGACTGGGAACTTGGCGCTTTAGATTCTGGAGAGAGGGGTGTCCAAGACGACAATGCCATTGAAAAGGAGAAAACGAGGTCTGTAGAGCCCGGGTAGGTGAATCAAAGTCAAGGTAATATAGACCACCAGCTTCATGCCCCGTACCAATCTTCCTCTTCGTCTTGAGATCCTGAAAGACACAATAAGAGGGATAAAATGTTACAGAACAATTGAGAGAACGGGTAATCTTGCTAATGGAAAGTAAACTAAAAGGAAACTGAGGAACAAATAACACGGAAGATAAGGACATATCAGAACTCAAGTGAGTAGTCCCCAAACCTGAAACTTTAGAACAAGTACCATTAGCAAGAGTGACACTACGTGTGGAACTAGTAGGCTGGTAAGTAGAAAAAATACTAGACGCACCAGTCATGTGGTCAGAAGCACCAGAGTCTATGATCCAAGGACTGCGAATGGAGGACAATAAACAAGTGGAAGTAGTACCTGACTGGGCAAAAGTAGCAGTGGAGGGAGATGTAACAGCCTGTTGTTGGGACAGGAACTGAGCATACTCCTCTCGTGTAATAGTAACCAACCCAGAGTCTTGTTTGGGTTCCATAAGTGCAGCAAATAGAAAAGGAAAAGCACTGGATCACTGAACCGGTCTAAAACTTAATGAACCGGACCTGAACCGGTTTGAAAACTGGGCTGGAACCACTGAACCGGCCTGAAACCTGGGCTGGAACCACTGAACCGGCCTGAAACCTGGGCTGGAACCACTGAACCGGCCTGAGGGAGCACCTGAACCGCTGAACCGGGCCGGTTTAGCCCAAAAGACCACTGAACCGGGCGGAAAACTGGGCTGGAACCACTGAACCGGCCTGAAACCTGGGCTGGACCGCTGAACCGGACCGGTTTAGCCCAAAGGACCACTGAACCGGGCTTGAAACCCTAGCTGGACCACTGAACCGGACCGGCTGGGCTCTCTGAACTACTGAACCGGACCGGCTGGGCTCTCTGAACCGCTGAACCGGTCTGAACCGGTTGCCAAACCCGATCTGAACCAGGACCGCTGAACCTGGACCGTGGGCTGGACCGGGACTTGGGCTGGATCGCTGAACCTAGACCGTGGGCTGGACCGGGACTTGGGCTGGATCAGAAACTATTGATTTGGACTTAATTTAAAACCGTGAACACTTGGGCTGGACCAGGGTATTGGGCCGAACCAAAAATGGGTTGGACTTAAAATAATTTAAATCCGTGGACTCTCGGGTCTGGACCTTTCCTCGGGTCTGGACCCTGTCTTCTTCGTCGATTAGGGTTCCACTGAACCCTAGTCTTCGACTGCGCCTCACCACAACGGCGAACAACAGTCCACCACACCAGCCACACCACCACCAGCAACAAACGGCGATAGCTTCGACGACCAGAGTCACACCACCACCACACGCGATCACTACAGTCAATCGCGACTGCACCTCCACAACCACACGACCACAGCACACCACCACAACACAACCACAGCACACCACCACCACACGACCACAACACACCACCACCACAGTACACCACCACCACAGTCGATTGCGATCAGGATCTTCGACCACCACACGACAACCACCACCACAGACAACCACCACAACAAACAGACAGACGCCACCAACGATCAACACAGACAACCACAAACAAAAAATCAATTTATTCGATCGTAATGCTCTGATACCATGTTAAGTTTGGAAGATTAACATACTATTAGAGAGACAATATTTTGGGGAGAAAACAGAGAGAGGTTCAAATCTTAAACCTAGCTCTCATACATCACTAGTATTTATAGTTAACTCACAGTAATAAGAATTACACATACACCCTCTTACTATAGACAATTTACACATACTACCCTAATACTCTTAACAAACTCCTTCATAGGCTAAGAAATTTTGAAATCTGGAAGAAACTAGAATTGCTTGAGCCATTCAAAGGCATTTGCACAGAATTACAAGAAAAGACCATCTCTATATTCCAGGCTCAATCCATAGCATCATAATTCCTTGTTCGTACACACTTTCATCCAAGGGGCAGAGGTTCCCAATTCCAGTCATTCTTCTTGGGCCAATTCCCAAAGGGTTTGTCCTACTTATAAGAGGATATGTGTACAACCAGGTGACTGTGGGTGTCCTGAATGATCAATCGAGTGTTCTAAAAGGCATGAACTCATCCTCATTAACAAAACAATAAAAAACTTTCTTGTTGCTTCCCCTGCTTCTCTTTTCAAAACACAAAATGTCAAGAAATGACTACACAACAAACAAAATAGATCCATCGACCAGAACATTGCATAAAGAACATAATAGATCGATCAAAAAAACAAAATGTGTACAAACATGATCTTGCCCAGAAAACAAAGAAAAGAGAAAGGCCATAGCACCTCAATGGTTAAATTTTATTGGGTTTTCTGCTTGCTAAGCTATTACATGACAAGTTCCCATCATAATAAACTTGTAGAAAGTAAACAGACCACTTCTTTCTGGTATAGTTTTATATTCATTCGCTGATTGAAAGATGAAATCTTTAGCAAGAGATGGTTCATAAGATTCCAACCATGTGATTTATATAACCTGACCTCCTTGTGAATTGTTTGGGAATGTGGATAAAGTGAGCTTGTTTCCTTTCTTATTCCACATACAACTATTTCTGGACTTAAGATGATCGCACTCTATTGGATATCCCATCTTTCAACAATGTGTGAAGGATGGCATAGCCTGCACACTTCCATCTCCCTTCTAAAATGATCTGAGTCTTTGGTGTAGTTGCACTATTGGATGGATACCCCGCTCTTTTTAGGAACTGTCTTAGAAGCATATGAATCAAGCCAATCAATTTTGAACCACATTTGTTTGAGCAATAGAAGATGCATATAAAAAGTTAAACATCACAAAAGTATGTAGCATTTAACGCAAAAATTACACCAATGAAATGGTCTAAAATTTGGTTGGTCAAAGAGAGTGAAAAACAAACTTGGCCAACCAGTTTTTTGTCCACTATTCTTGAATCTCGCAAAGGAACTTGTTTAGTTCCTCATGTAAGGTGATATTGGAATATAAATAATGAATGCCGCTGATCTTTTAGGTGCTTAAAGTGAAATAACCATATTAACTCCTGAATGAATATTTTAGGAAGGAGGACCACGCTTTCAAAATGTTCATTTCATCTCTCTGACCTACACATCTCCACCAACTAAGGTACCAGAAACATGTAAATGTAATAAAATCATAAACACCATAGTAACTTACATCTTCATCATTGAGGACACCCCAGTGAGCATCAAGAACTTGACTGACTGAGAAGTCAACAATTGTCTCCACTGGATAAACATCTCCCTTCATAAACAAACAAAAATAAGTCACATGTTTAGTCCATAGTGACAACAAAGTATAGACTCTCCGAACAGTTAACTTCTCATCAATTTCCACTCTTCCCCTCTTCAACCAAATAAGCAGCACCTAAGAATATTAGAATTCGCCGGAACTTAAACAAAATAAAGCTAAGACCACATATTAAGATGGCACAGTTTCCAATCTATCCAACGAATTATATATATAAATATATATACTAGTCATAACCCATACCTGAAGTCACCATGCAATATAAATTAGAGTGCCCAAAAAAATCAATCCCACTAGATCAAAAACTAATTTTTTTTCCTTCTCTTTCTTTAATTACATGATTTGAAATTAATTTTAACGCACTATTTTAAAAAAATTGATAACTTTTCTCAAAATACATGACCTTAAAAAAAATATCAATTTGTGTAAATTAACAATGCCAATAATAAACATTGTATTGAGCCATAAGATTAATCAGAAATTAAATAATTCAACTTGTTATATAAATGGATGATAGGATAGAAATGGGCCGGAAAAAAAATGCTAGCTATCTTATTAGATAGATATATGTATACATACACACACACACACACACACACGATACGATACACGATACGTATCTACGAGTCGTATCATTTTCTTAACCGTATCTTACACGTTACATATGATACATTTCAATAGAATGGCAAAACGATACTCATAAGATCTTTTATATTTTAATTTTTTAGTCTACACAGTGAAATGAGGTCACTTCAAAAGATTATTTTTACCCTAAACGGTGAAACAACTTTGTTTCCTATACATTATTTTTTTTCTTTTTTGTTTTGATCTCAATCAAACAACTAAGCTCTTTGTTGGGCAGCACCAAGAACGATTTTATTGATGATTGGCATGGATGGGCTGTTGGGGGGGGGGGGGGGGGGGGGGGGGGGGGTTGGCAATAAAACATGGAAAGTTTTTTGGCATTGCGTTTCTTTTGCTACTATTTAGAAAATTTGGTTGAAAAGGAATACGAAGATTTTTATAACAAAAGCAAGGAGATTGAATGTTAATGGGATAGAATGGTTTTCTTGGCCTCTTTTTGCACCTCGGTGTCAAAGAAGTTTGAAAACATTCCTCTTTTTTGCATTGCATCAAGCTGGAAAACTTCATGTGAGACGTAGTTTTATCATGATGTATTTTCTTTTTAGACTTGTCATTGGTTTGGACAACTTGTCCACCCTTGACTACTAAGTGTACTTCCTTTTATTTTGATTTTTAATGAAATCATTGTTTCTTATAAAAATAAATAAATAAATAACTAAGCTCCAAATCATATTATTCTCCTAAATATTATTCTTCTTCTTCTACTTCTAACAGACAAAACTTTAGCTATATTTCGATCTCTGGCGTGAAAACAAACAATTGTATTCCTTCGATCTCCATCGAAAACACGAATCACACGAACTGATAAGTGAGTTGAACTAATATTTGTATCGCTTGGGACACCATATATTTACATATTCTTTGGTATGTGTGTGTGCGTGTATATATATATATTCAAATCGAGTATATCTTACGATGTACGATACGTTGCGATACATTATACATTATTTTTAAAAATGCTACGCATTCTGATACACGTTTTGACAACTTTGTTCTCAATACCATAATTAATTCATATTCCTAATCAACCATGATCCATGTCCCTACTCTTAAACCCTTAAACCAACACCGGATTCCTCTAAATGGTGAGTCTAGTGATTTCCTATAACGGTGTCTCTTCAATTTCCTTCGACATCATCTCCTGAGCGTAGCCAATAGTCGTCCATTTTTCCATAGAACCTATAGCTTTTTTCTGCATATCTAAACTCTGTATCTAGGAGTAATTCAAAACCAAAGCCCACCATGGAACTAATTAAATATGCCAGAATCCTAAGTTTATTTCCTCAAACAGTCCTACATCACTGCTCCACTATAAGCAAGAGGATAATAATAGAAGATTTATTTTTTCTAGAAAACTGTGTGAACACAGATAAAGAAAATTAAAGCACTATAAACCATTTTAGTAAGGTTATTGAGTGGAAATGGTACACATAACATCTTCTCGAAGGAATCCAGCATAAAATAGTGTCAACAAAAAATTACTAGCCATTAGATTATCTATCACTTTTATTAAATGCAAATCTTACCTTCCAAAAGGAAAATTGAATAACACCATGGGGTAATGGAACCTTTCTATATTATAAAAAGAAAGAATAAAAATTTGATAAATAGTAGAGGATTTTTTTAATCCATAATTCACCTATGGACCCAAGAATCAGGTATGTATTGATACTGTTCCTTTTAATTCTATTCTTGTTGAGAAAAATTAAGACTATGCTACAGGTGTTATGCTTTATACCTCTCATATGAAGTATGATATGTAGGAGATATAACTCCATATCATTCATCTCCAACGTACAAAAGAGGAATCTGGAACAATACAAAAGCTTGTTTGTTCTTTGGCCTGACAAAGAACCATGACAGACTGAAAAACAAGCACACAGGAGGGAGCCGTAAAGGAACCTAAGACCTAAAAAATTATGTTCCGATGTCAAATATATCACCCCTCCACTCCCCATCGTAACACGGGCTCAAACTGAGCATGTACTCCTTGTGGGAAGTACAAAGTACCATTCTAGTTAACACAAAGTGGTGAATACCACCTTCATATATGATTGGAAAAAAACTTACACACTTGGCTAAAACAAAGATAGCAGTCAGAGGCTAGAGGATTGGATACCCCAACAGATGCATCAGATTCTCCATTCTGTGTTCTCTTTGTAGCCCCAAGAACAGTATCTACGGGCATTGTTCCTTCAAGATCCGGATATGAAGCTGCTGAAAATCGCCAAAAAGGAGCAGATTCACCCAGCTTTTCCCTTCTCAATGCAATCTAGAACAATTCCAGGCATCAAGAAAGAACAAATGTTTCAAACGACTATCCAAATGAATAAGAGGGAGAGAGAAAGCTAAATGTTAAAATAAAACAATTCATCATTTCACAAAGTATTTAAAAAGGACTAGCAAACCTTTCCAGTTCTTGCAATTTCTCTAATTCCAAACTTGCTTAAATTTCTTTGAACAGCAACCATCTTCCCTGGATCTCCAGTTACCTGGATCAACGACGGAAAAGGATTTCAGGGATAGTAAAATTATGTATGTGAACATGAAAGGACGTACTGTCTGATCCACAGATGCCCTTGACCATAAGGTCCTGTTACATCCTGCTTATCGGGTTCACGTAGATGCAAACTTTTTAAAACTTGAGTGCTATATATGCTCAGATGACCACAGAAAGTCTACTTACGAAGATACAAGATCACAATCTCATTACTTCCCTCGGTATTTCATAATGAAGATTCAAACATTGTCAAAATGCCAGCAATTTGATATTGAAAGATCTATCTTCAGTGTGCTATCACAATGGCTCTGCTGCATCCAGCTGAGTTGTGAACAGATTGGCATAGGTCTCGCACAGGTAGTTGTAGCAAGGCAATGAGAGATGGAAGCCCAGCAAAAGAAACAATAGGTGCATGTCTGGTTGCCCAAGCATGGTATTTGGTTGCATGGACCTTAAGGGCTCTAATTGGGAGAGTGCAGCTTTTGAAATGGTAAGAACTTATGGGACCTTAAGCGCTCCTACCAAGAAAACTGGTCTTGATACCCAAAACTCTGGTTTCTTGTAACAGAACCACAACCAGATGGTCAAGAATCATTTTTCAATCCTTACTTTTTTCCCCACTTTTTTTTTTTTTTTTTAGCTAGACTTTTTAACTGTGATTACAAATATTAGAATTAACATTAATTTATGCAGCTCCCTTCAAATTAACTTTCTTGCTTATTTTGATATGCATACTAAGAAATCCACAATCCAAATATTAGGAATTTATTAATACACAAACAAATACATTTTTCACATATTAGTCATAGTGAGAGAACATAGAGTATCACGCAAGTAGTGGAAACTTTTTTCCTTGGGATAAAAGAAGAATTTTTTCACAGATGAGAACTGACAACAGAATCACAATATTGAGGACAAAATATGCTCAAACAAAAGCAAGGCAAAGTAAAATTCATATTAGAAAGAGACCAATAAAAACTAAAGGAGATTAGCCTTCCAATTTTGCTCAAAATCCAACAAAAGCAGGTCAGTGAAAGAACAGTCGGCCCATGGTATGGTGCTGAGTTCGTCTGTTCGAAAAGATCCTACACCATGGTGGTACATGGGTAAAGGGAAGGCTCCCACCAATGTGTAACTTGGGGTGGTTTATGGCTGAATTACCCAAATTCAGCAAGCCTACTGCTGAACATGTATCCAACAGGAGTCGTAGAAAAAAGAAACAAAACATCACAACCACCATAAATACCCTGAAATGCCTTCTCAATCTAGTAATCAGTGATTTTGATATTTCCAAACAAGCTAAGATACAGAAACTTCATTTCTCCCTAAAGGCAGAGGAGAAAAACACCTGGTCCTTTAATAACTCCGGTGTCTCCATGTTGAAGATAGGTTAAACATATAAGAGATCTCAAGACCTAGCTAGACTGGTTGCCCACACGCATACCAGAAGCCATATAACATGGCCAACTACCGACGTAGGCAATTTTTCAATCACAACAGGTCAATCAACTGATGATTCCTCGCAGATTGAATAGAACGTGAGGAAGCCTTCTACATCTCAAGGAGGACAACCCTTGCACATGACCTCATATCCTCTCCAGCTCTCCTATTAACTTTATGTAACCAAGAACCACATTCAGAAGGAAATAAACATTCTCAAAAATAAAATAGTAAAATTACTGCATCTGTTGGTCGTGTAAGGAGTAATTTGTTTATTTGATCATCATTTTATATAGTTGACACAGTAGTTTTCTTTCTATGACTTATCCAGTCAAAGTTCAAAGTACACCAGCAAACACCTCTATAGTCAATGAGTGATCTGAGATATCCACGATTCTTGCTCTAAAGATGTCCACCAGCCGCATGACCTGGAGATTACAACTAAACAAAATAAGTTCACCACCCACCAGACAATAGAATACAATCAAAATGACTAGAAGTAACTGTAAACACTCATAAGAGAACTTTCCATGATTCTTGAAATTACTCGTTACGCATTCAACGGTACATTACAACATTTAATATTCAACATTCACAGAAAATTGCATAGCTACCTCAGCACGGTAGTTCGGATCTGCATTGATTTTTATTAGCATCAATTCACGTTCTACCTGTGGCTCCTTTGAGATATCTTCAACCTGGTCAGTGGGTTGGAATGAGAAGTTCAAAAATTAGTTATAACAGAAGAAATTATTGCAAAATGGAGAGGAGAACAAAGGCCAAGCCAGATCAGGATTGCAGACATGTCTCCAAAAAGAGAAAGAAATCATTCAAGGTTTTGCTCCTCAGCATGCCAGCCACATTTCCAAACTATAAGGTACAGCATCTGGACATCCTTACTTTTTCTTTTAATCATAAGTAAGAATGTACGATATAGATGGAAAATTGTCCAGCTCGTATCAAAGGTGACTCAGATAAAGATTTAAATTCAACAATGGTGTTTCAAAGGGAATATATTATAACCTTCAACACGTTCAAAAGTTTTTGAAGCTGCTCCATAACTTGTACTAACACACTTTCAGTTCCAGACACAACTACAGTGAACAGAGCCTTGTCTTTGTTCAGACCAACCGCAAGGGACTCAATGTTGTATCCCCTCCTTGCAAAGACTCCTGCAATTCGATTTATCATTCCACTTTCATCCCCAACAAAAACTGAAATTGTGTGCCGTCTCACCCTGGATTGCAGCAATCAGACAATGATGAATACAATATGCTACATCAAAATATGCAAATCTAAACGGGCATCTTTAAGAACATAGGTTTTATCCCGGTGGCAAATTGCCAGCTGGTCAACCCAAGCTCGAATTCCCACTCCCCCATCGTTGTGAATAGAAAAAAAAAGGCATCCTTAAGAAGCCACGGTTTTATCCTGGTAGCAAATTGCCACCTGGACGACCCAAGCTCAATACCCACTCCCCCATCGTTGTTAATGGAAAAAAGCAGGTATCTATCAAAGGAGGTGCAAAAAGCATACTACGACACATTTTCTAGGTAAGTAAGACAAATATATTAGAGAGTTATAATATATTTTAGTGCAAACAATTATAGTATTTTGTTTTGATTTATATTTTTTAAAGGAAAAATTGAATAATCTACTCTAGTTGAGAAAATATGTTTTGATATATAAAGGAGAAAATAGAGAAATCAATGCTAGAAGCTGGCTCACATGAGTTCCAAAAAAACATTTAAGTACATAGGAAAAGCAACATGGAAGGAAAAGTAAACAGAGTTATCGATAACAGAGTAATAGCCGGAAGTTAATTTCCCGAGAAATCAATAGAAGATGATTGAAGCAAAATTGGGGAATGTAACTGACTCGGTGGCACATGGATAGTTTGTACCTTTTGATGCCAAGAGTAATTCTTCATGTTATCCTTGTCAAAACGAGCATCAAAGGAATCACTACTATCACCAATAGGTTGTGGTTGTTGCTCCTCCTTACTAATATCCCCCGCTAAATAGGTAACTAAATAAAAATGTCTTCCGACATACCATATCTTCATTAGTTGTGGTATTCTCCCACTAAAGAGATGGCTGGAAGTAGGAAAAAAAAGACTCCAATTCTTGAAAGGTAACATCTATGTTAATATGCATTGTTTGAGATGGTGGATGATTGCACTTATACCCTTTGTAAGGAAAAATGTAACACTTCCCGTGTATGATCTTTCCACTCGATTATATAAAGAAATTGCAAACAAGAATAGGTTAATTTCAATTCGGCTAGAACCAATGTTTTGAAAATCACACCTAGGCGCTGGACTAAGCGAGAGGCAAGGCGAAGCAACCTCATGTCGCCTTGAATAGGCCAAACGAAGCGACTGTAGAAGAAGCGAGATAAAAGCAAGAATAGGCAAAGAGAGCAAAGAAGCGATCGCCAGAGTGAACTTTTTTATTTTTTGTCTTAAACTGTTACAGGTCATTGGATTGATACAATTGGATCAAAAATTAGATATGTCAACAACAACCCATTAAGCCTCATCTATATATATGTAAAATAACCCTAATCACCAAATTGATTTGAGCAACCAACGAGAAGCCACTAACGCTGCTCGCAAGAAGGTATGTCCTCTTCCTCTTCTTCTTCTGATTCTTCCCTTCACAGTCAGAAGCCAAAGGTATGTCCTCTAATTCTTCTCCTTTTCTACTTCTTCTGATTTTCTGGTTCTTTTTCTCCTCCTTTTCTACTTCTTCTGATTTTCTAAGGTTGCTTTGGTAACATTATGTGTGTTTTTTTCTATTTTTGTTTTTAATTTTTTCCAAATAAAAAACATGTTTGTAGTGTGTTTTCTTTTTTTTTTCTTTTTTGGCCAACATGTTTTGTAAACAACCCCAAATTTTGAAAACAAGGATTTTGGTGTTTTCAAAAATAGCCTAAAAATGAAAACACCCGCCCCTTCAAACCAATTAATGAGGTCTGGCCTTCGAACCCTATGAGCAGCAAAAAAAGGTTTTTTTGTTCCAACTATAAAAGCTTGTTTTACCTTCTTTTTTTTTTTTCCCTCTTCCCTCTCAGTCATCTCTATCTCTCTCACGACGCCAGCGACAACGCAGGCCTAGAATGCCAGCGACAAACACAGCGAAGGAGCCCTCAGATCTAGAAGTCAACACTCCATCTCCAAGGTCAGATTTCACTCCATCTCTATTAATCTCTCTCTCTATAACTCCTCTCTTTGGAATCAAGCGTACAATCCCTAGATCTATGTATATAACAATATATACATAAATCTATATATATACGTATATAGCCCTAGATTTACGTATATATTGTTATATTTTGTTAGATTTGTGTGTGAATGTGCACGTGTTTTCATCTGTGTGTGTGCATCTCTGTGTGTGTGTCTGTATAAACTTTGACCTTCAATTGAGCTTCTCCATCTCTGAACCACAACCATTGCTTCTCTTCTGGCCAACGGAATTTCCCAATTCTAATCTCAAAAAGGTTTTACCCAAGGCTCGAAAACTAAACAAAACCATTGGCTATGACATATAATGAAACCCCGTAGCTTCTACAAGATGTCTCCTTCATTAGTATTTCTCTCTCCTGCAAGAATATTGGTAGAGCCTCTAATGTGCTTAATAGCAAAAATGTTAAAATGAATGCAAATGTTAAAATGGGTGCTTGAATTTAGATTGCAATCTTATGAGAAATTCTTTGAAAAGTTGAGCCTAAATGGGCTGATATTGAGTACCTCGGATAGATCTCCAAGACATGTGTTATAAGAAATTTAGATCGTTTGGCTAATGTTGTTGTTGATGCTGTTCTTGATAGTGTTTCAATTGCTACAACTCATAGAAAAACTTTAATATGTCATCTTATTCTATTGCAAACTTGTAGTTAAGCTTGGATTATGCATTAAGTACGAGATGAATCAGATCCTAGTGGTGGCTGTAAGATCATATATGGATTAGTAGCATATAATAGGTATTATTTATTTTCCCGGTAAGATGAATCTCATAATTGGCTTATTTGATGGACAGCATTTCATAGGGAAGAACCTTGATTAATGCAATTTTACAACTATTATTCCTTTGGGACGAAATTCAATTTTTTGCAAAAGTCTGCCCAGTCATTTGGGGGCATAAATATGCAAGTCAATTCCCATGAAAGCCAGAGTAACACTTTACTAGTGCAGATGGCTCATTCAGAGTCAAGGTCACAAATGCTAAATGAAATTAATGGTAGTCATGTTTCAAGGATTCAGTCATCCATGGAGGGCAACCTATTATGTCTAATGGGGGTGCAAGTGGAGTTTTGGCACAAAATGGCAACAATGCTAGAGGGAATCCATACCATTAGAAATTGATTTCTATTTGCATACTAGACAAATTGATTTCTATTTATTAACAATGGGTTGATGTATTGATACTTTGAATGTTTAACAACTTCTATTATTTTGGGTTGATGTATTGTGCAGTGTTTTATGGGTTGATGGATAAATTGATAAAAATAATGTGGAAGTGTTTTAGCAGGAATTAATATAAAGGTAAAATATATGACAAAAAATAAAATGGTTACCAAACATGCTTTCTGTTTCAATTTTTAGATTCCCTAAAACGAACAACGGCATCCAAACACATTTGTTGTTTTAATTTTTAACCACAGAAAAAAAGAAAAACCGTTTCTATTTTTTTATATAAACATAAAAACGACAACGTTACCAAACTCAACCTAAAACTGCGTTTCTGTTTTTTTTTTACTGTGTTTCTAACTTTCTGGAACTCTGTTCCTGTGATGCTACTTCTACTGGAACCTTCTCCTCTTCTACTTCTTCCCCTCTTCTTTTGATTTTTTGGCACTCTGTGTCTATTTTTTTTTTTTTTTTTTTTTTCCGATCCTTCTCGTCTTTTACTTCTTTCCCTTTTCTGCTTCTAATTTCTAAAACTATGTTGTTGTGATGCTACTTCTACTGGAACCTCCTCCTCTCCTTCTTCCCCTCTTCTTCTTCTTATTTTCTAGAACCCTGGTTTTTTTTTTTTTTTTGGCTGTGTTTCTGATTCTTCTGCTATGTTCTGCTTTTGCTGGTTTTCTGCTTTGTTCTGCTGTGTTATGCACTTATGCAGTTATGCTGCTTTGTTCTGCTTAATTGCTTCTGCATTGTTCTCAATCTGTTTCTTGGACTGCTGTTTAATGCAATTGGGTTAAGCCACTGACTGTTGTTCTGCTGCGTGCAAATGTTGTTTAATTGCAATGTAGTATAATCTGTTTCTTGCTTGTTTGATTATCAACTAAATATTTAGTATTGTGAAGTTAGAACTTAGATATTTAGAAGTAATTAAACTAAAATATTTGTTTTTTTACTATTCGCTTTGCTTCGATGAAACGCCCTCTCTCGCTTCTCGCCTAAGCCTCATGAGACTTATTTGCTTCGGTTTGCTTTACGCCTTAAATAACACTAACTTAAACAAACATCAAGTTTAACCTAATTCTACCACAATTACAAAATTCAAAGGTAATTTATTAATTAGCCCTTTGATTTAACATGAAAAACCCAAACTCATCATGTGAATTGATAATAAATTAGTCTACAATTTCACAAAGACGCAAATCTCATTCAAAGCCCCAATCACTAAAACCGTTGTTTAATGACTTGGAAGATAAATAATCAATTCATCAAATACATGCTGCGAATGTGTGTATTAATTGCAATTGTATAAGCAAATAAAGCAATAAAAAGACAAGCAATTGTTGATGCGAAAACTCTTCCCAAAAAAAACCGCGGGAAACCCCTCTAGGGTTCACCAAAGCCTAATCCACTATTTCAAGGTCAATCTATGAGTACTCGTGACTTATACATTAACCACTTCCCATGGCTAAATGCTCTTTTCCTCCAATAGGTCTCTCCGCCGAAACTCTCTCTTCGACGTTATGGATAGCTTCTCTTGAACTCATAGCCGCACGGTTCATTTAGACCTCGAGCAATCTTCAAGGCTTCACACCCAAGACTCTCAGAATGCACACTTATCCAAGTGAGTTTTGGTTGACGTTAATCAAGACCTTCTTCTTCAATGTGCGAGGTTGAATGGAAGAATTAAGATGGTTAGCCTTTTAGGACTTACAGATCTAAGGTTATTCTTGATGCACTCTAGAAAGGTTTGGGTCTTTTCTATCTCATAGATGCTTACCTTAGCTGAAAACTATAGCCCCATATTTAACTTGGTACCTGGGGCTAGTATGTCAAACTTACGCTATTACCAGAGTCTCAAAGAGTTTGAGATCCTGTAGGTTTAGGTTGATGAGTTACTGCGAAATGGGCAGATTAGGATGAGTATGAGTTCTTGTGCTATTCCTGCTCTACTCACTCTTAAGAGAGATGGGAGTTGGAGAATGGGTGTCTATAGTCGAGCAATTAACAAGATTACTGTGAAGTATCAGTTTCCTATACCTCCACCGGATGATATACTAGATATGTTGAAGGGTGTTAGAGGGTACTCTAAGGTTGACTTGAAGAGTGGGTACCATCAGATCCACGTTCGTCCAGTGATGAGTGGAAGACTGCCTTCAAGACCAAGGAGAGGTGATGTAGGACAACTTTATAAAATAAAAATAGGGACTGTTTAGGGGCTGTGAACAGTAATGGGACTGTGAGCGTGAATAGTAATTTTGGCTAGGAATCACTCCTAGGGTTCCGTAGGCATCACACTTAGGGTTAGAATTGCATCACACAACTCAAAAAACATGTAATTGTTAAAAATTCTGAATCTCTCTCTATCTCTTATTAAAAGTAACACTAATTATATAGAGTTTTAAGTACTCCTAATCCCAAAAGATTAGGATTCCAAAGTCTCTAGGACTCCAAAAACTCTAGATCCCTACAAATTAGAAAACTAAAATTAATTAGAACTAGAACTTTAAATTCTAAAATATTCAATACTAGAATTTGACCAAAAATTATGACATGTTCCAAAAATTCTAGAAATTACAAAAATACCCCAAATTCTAAAAAATATAAAAAAAAACCACATAAAACACTAGTACTACCAAACTAACTCAAAGCAACTAAAAATTAAGACTCTATTTATGCTTATGCAAGCTCCCAAGTAACCTCTGCATCATCCAACATGTGCCAAATTAAAGCTCGAGCCTTGGAGGCATCTTTTCCTCACCTTTTATAAACTTTATAAGGTTGTTGTCATTTGTCCCCATCAAGAGGTTGTATGAGTAGTTTGTTATGTCTTTTGGTCTATCCAATGCTCTCAACACTTTTACGAGGTTTATAAACCAAGTGTTCAAGTCTTTCATTGGGAAGTTCATGACTGTTTATTTTGATGATATTCTTATTTATAGTCATGATGAGAATGACCATTTACAGCACTTGAGAGTAGTTTTTGCAGTTTTTACAGTCAGTGAGGTTCGCAATTTTCATGACCTTGCAACCTTCTATAAGAGGTTTGTAAGGAATTTTAGCACCATTGTAGCACCCATCACTGATTTCTTGGAGCAAAAGCAGTTGCAATGGACTAATGAAGCAGATGAAGCACCAAGTTTTGAGCTGCTTATGGTGAAACTCACCACAACCCTTGTATTAGCACTACCTAGCTTTGAGAAGCTATTTGAGATAGATTATGATGCTTCTTGTACTAGCATTGGAGTAGTTTTGTCACTAAAGCGCAAACCCGTGGCATTCTTCTGGGAGAAGCTTAGTGAGGCTAGACAGAAGTTGTCTACATCTGAGCAGGAGTTTTATGCAGTTGTGAGAGTCTTGCACCACTGCAGCATTACTTGATTCAGAGGGAGTTAATTCTGAATACAGACCACCGAGCGTTGAAGTATCTCAATAGTTCTGCTACTCCAAATCGCATGCATGCCCGGTAGGTTCCTCAAATTCAGAAATTCACTTTCACCTTCAAGCATAAATCTGGCTAGTTGAATAAAGTGGTTGGTGCCTTGAGTTGTCGGAGTATGTTTTTAACCAGTGTTCGCAATGAGGTGGTTAAGTTTGATTACTAGAGGGAATTGTATACATATGATGAAGATTTTTAGGAGATTTGAGCTTAATCCTCAGATGCACATGGAGCCTCTAGAGACTTTTAGGTCCATGATGGATTCTTGTTCAAAGTCACATGGTTTTGCATCCCCGAGGATCCTTGCGTGAGCATATCATTTGGAAGTCACATAGTGATGGCTTAAGAAGGCACATGGGTTGAGATAAGAGTATGGCTTTGGTAGAAGAGCGTTATTTTTTGCCCCAGCTGTAGAGAGATGTGGAGCAGTTTGTCAAACAGTGCTATACATGTTAACTGCCAAGGAATATGTGCAGAATACTGGCCTCTACACCCCTCTTCTCATTCCAGATGCACCATGGGAAGATCTATCCATGGATTTTGTGTTGGATCTTCCCAGACTCAACGAGATATAGACTCCATTTATGTTGTTGACAGATTTTCAAAAATGACACTTTATTCCATGTAGGAAAATCTAAAATACTTCTCATGTCGCTCATTTATTCTTTAGGGAGGTAGTTTGCTTACATGGCATCCCCAAAACCATATCTTCTAATCGTGACTGCAAATTCCTTAGCCATTTCTAGCACACTTTACGGAAGCTGTTGGACACTTCATTGCAATATAGTAGCTCAAGCCACACAAACAGATGGACAAACAGAAGTGATGAACCGAACATTGGAAAATATTCTGAAGTCTTTGAAAGGAGTACTCAAGAATAACACCTTGTCCCAGGCGAAGTTTACTTACAACAATGTTCCTAATAGATCTACTGGTAGGTCCTTTTCAGATTGTCTACATCCGGGCACCTATGCATAAACTTGACTCGGTTCCCCTACCCAAGCTTCTAGGGATGAGCATTATAGCTGCGCATATGTTGGAGAGGTTGACCTATGTGCATGTCAAGGTGAAGCGGCAATCGGAGAAATCAACAATCAAGTATAAGAAAGTAGCACACAAGCACCGCCGCCAGAAGTTTTTCGAGGTTGGTGACATGGTTATGGTTCACTTACGTAAGAGGAGGCTACCCATAGGGACTTAGAATAAGTTGAACCAAAAGAAGATTGGCCCTTTTCAGATTTTGAGGAAGATCAATGACAATGCATATGTTTTTGACCTCCCTACTATAGTTATCAAAATCGTACAGTTCGCGATTCGAAATCATACAATTCGGTTCGATACAGGCACAAAACAATTCGTATCTTATATAAGAATCGTTTTTTGAGTTGAATTGCACCAGGATCGTACATGTCATACGATTCGATTCGTATTCTCATGATTCAGTAACTTTTTTTAAAACTCATATTTTTGGCAAAACAATGTCATTTTGTTTGCTAAACAGTAAACGAAGTCATTTTTGTTGTAGAGGAACCCACGCCCTAATAAAAACTCAGTCTATTTGCTCGTTCTCTCACTCTCTGTCGCATCGTCTAAAGCTTGCCTTACGTTGTCTGATGCTAAAGATCACGACTAAAGGTCTCGCGTCATCGGCTAAAGGTATGCCTCCTCCTCCTCTTAACAATAGTAAGCAAACCCTAGCATGCCTTTTTCTTCTTTTTTTTACATTGGATTTCTCTATCTCCTGTCACCATATTTTAGAATAAATTTGATTTTTGCTCTCAATCCTTTCATGGGTAGTTTATTAGGTTCTAATTTTTTATTTCAAAATGTTGGCCACTATGTTTTCTCTCAATCAATTTTCTTATTTGTTCTTTTTCATTCATATTTGTAACATAATTTGTACTGGGCGTCACTGTTTTGGTTCTTGAATAGATATGGTTCTTTAATGAATTTTTGTTTCAAGTTGTTGAATATGAAAATGGTTAAGCAAAAGATGAAAATAAAGCAAAAGGCTAGCGTATTTGGATTTAGACTACGTGATTATGTCAACTAATTATTTTTAGAATGCAATAATATTCAATATTCAATATCTTGCCTATTTTAAATATGTAGAGATTATTTTTTATTTTTGTTCAAATTTTGTGTTGAATCTTACGATTCACGATTCTCAAATTTAATATTCCGATTCACGGTACGAATTGCTATTTAGCAACTATGCTCCCAACCAGTGTTATTAAAGGCGTTAAGCGAACCGAAGCGACCGAGACTCCTAACGCCTAGGCGAGAAGCGAAGCGACACGCTTTATCGAAGCGAAGCGAACAGTTAAAAAAAATTAAATATTTTAGTTTAATTACTTCTAAACATCTAAGTTCTAATTTTATATATACTAAATATTTAAATGCAAGTAAAACCATAAACATTTAAATTAAAACAAACACTAATAATATCTCAAATCTTAATAACAGTCATAGCTTAAACATTTAAATTCAAACAAACACTAATAATATCCCAAATCCTTATATTTAAAAACATAAGACACACAATTCAAGCAACTAAAGAAACCATCTCATGCCATGTACTGAATCTATTTTTAAAGTATATCAACCACATGTGTTTTTGTTAAAGTATATCAATCAACCACAGCTGTTTTTATGTACATTCGTAGGCATTTGAACATGTACTGAATCACATTTTAGGACAGCAAAACAGAACAACAAAACAGCAAATCAGCAGCACAACAGCAAAACAGAACAACATCTTAAAGACGCACAATCAGAAAAAAAAAAAAAAACAAGAGCACAACAGCAAAGGAGCAGAATCAGAAGCAGAATCAGAAAAAAAAAAAAAAAAAGAGCAGAATTAGGAAAAAAAAACAGAACCAGAAAAAAAAAAAAAAAACCAGAACCAGAAGAGAGAAGAAAAAAAGAGAAATAGAAGAGAGAAGAAAAAGAGGAGACTAACCTCCAGCGATTGAGTCTCTGTCTAGAAGGAGCAACAATCAGCAAGATCAGTGAGGAGCAGCGATCGTTGAGGAGCAGAGATCAGTGAGGAGCAGCGAGATCAGTAAGGAGCAACGATCAGCCTCCAGCGATCGTCTCTGTCCAGTCCAGTGACTCTGTCGATCGTGTAGCAGCAGCGATCGACTCTGTGTTCTGTGTCCAGCGATCGAAAAAGAGGATATGTTCTGTGTTCTGTGTAGCAGCAACGATCGTCTGTGTTCTGTGTTGTGTCCAGCGATCGTGGAGTAGGAGCAGTGAAGCAATCCGAGTAAAATTAGGGTTTGGGTTGTATTTATGGGATAAGGGAATACTTCGGTGTATCACCATCTTCTAATTTTTTTTTTCAATTGCCCAATCCAACGATCCATAATAAAAATAAAATAATTTTGCCTCTAATGACTCAGACGCTCGCTTTTTCGCCTCTCGCTTAAGCGACAGGCGCTCGCTTTTCTCGCTTTTTTCTCGCTTCACTCTCATTCGCTTCGCCTGGGGTATCCCAGGCAAAATCCCTTCGCTTCACCTCGCTTCTCGCCTAGGAGCGTGCCTAGGCGCGCTTTTCAAAACACTGCTCCCAGCAGATATGGGGTTCTCTAGCACTTTCAATGTCCAAGACCTAATTGAGTTCTATGCATATGGTATTCCGCTCCCACATGCTAACTTGAAGACGAGTTCTTTTCGGGAGGGAGGGACTGATGTAGAACAGGTGGCGGCAGCAAAGTACTGGCTGACCGTCGTGCCTTCAAAGCACAACGAAATGTCAAAAAAATAATAGTAGAGACAAAATGGATCAAACTCGGAATTCATGGGAAGCAGGTGAATTTGATCTAGATAGGGCCAACGATTAAGACTTATCTCTTCGCCGTGAGCTCCATCAGTTTTGTTAGACTTCAAATGACACGTACTTTTATGTTAATTATAAAAATAGCATATTTTCATTTTTGATAATTTTCGTAATGTTAAGGATTTTGCTTTAGTTATGGGAACGATTAGGGATTTGGTCGTTCCTATTTATATTGCTCCTTTATACTACAGATTATTCATTCAATAATATCAGATTTCAGAGTTTTTCTCTATTCTCTATGGATTCAGAGTTTTCCTTTTGGTTCGATACATAAAGAATCATAGTGTTCTTTGTGTTCCTTGTTCCTGCATCAATAATAGAGCATATCCATGCAAAATGTAATTCCTTGATAATAGTCTATGTGATTAAGTTAACCAAAAATGGATTGAAATTTACTTATCTAACCTAACACTATTTCTATACTTTTCCAAATTACTATATGAATCTTTCAAAAAAGCCAGAATTTGTTTTGTTCAAGGAGTGTAGGATTGCTAATCCTTGACATTACTTACCCAATACAATGTCGCCACAAAGGAGTCAAAACAAAACAATAGTTCAAAATATTAGTAAAAGCCCGAAAAGGAATAAATTATATCTGACATCAATCCATTCTATTTAGGGCAACAAACCTCATATACACCAAAATAAGAACCATGGCTCTAAATTCAATTAAAAGGGATCTTCTACATAATAACCCCACAAAGGCTTATCCAAGCAAACATAAACCAAATAATCCAAATTAAAAGAAAATCAATAATCAATTGCTACAAAGACAATGTGATAATTCGTAAGTTATCGACAAACCATGCATAAAAAGGACAGCTCAGTGCACGAGCTCCCACTACTGCGAGATGTGCGAAAGCATCTTGCAAGGTTAGATGCGCACAGTCTTATCCCTGCCAAGAGGCGTGACTTGAACTCGTAACACTTAGATCACAATGGAGCAATTTTACAGATGTGCCAAGGCCCGACTCACAATATATTATTTTTTTATATCAAATACAAGTATCAAACTTTAATTGCTTGATGGTTATTTGATAAAGTACATAGCTTAAATGAATCATGCATTAGGATAGTATTATAATGGTCAAAACTTTGATTGTGAAGTGGACAAGTATTCCAAACATTTGTGATAGCTAGCTGGTGAGCACGTATTAGAGGGGTAGCCCAATCTATACTTGTGGTACAAGTATCAAACATTTGAGTGTGATAAGAGTACTTTGTAGCCTAAGGGTTATGGTAGTTGACAATCATAATCACTTGTATAGTGCATAGGCACACTTACATCTCATCCAACAACAAAATCATTTGAATTGTTTATTAAAGTGTTGCTCCATACTTGTTTTCAAGCATCTTGCTTTTCCAAAAATATCTTAGTTAAGAATATTAAAACCATAGCACATTTGACTTAGAAATATACTGTTTGGTTCCATATTCCAAGAGGAAAAATCAGATTTTTAACTTCCAATATAGACTGTAAGATGATAGAATTAAATTTATTCTTCTTACCAGCTACTTATTTCTATGTTTGTAACAACTATAGTAATGTTCAACAATAGACAAATATAAATTATTTGAGAAGATAAAATTACCTTCTTATAATTTAATACGATATATACGCTCAACATTTCTCTTTGACTATGTCTCATAAGAGACACAACACTAATAATTTGTTTTAGAGGAAGAGATCTCATTATTTACTTTTGTCGTAGTGGCATGTAATGTGTTGGAGTAGTGAGAAAACTATAGATCTGTTCCTATATTGTTCAATGGCTCTATCATTGTAGAGAAAGTTATTCTCTTCGGTGGAATTGTGTTGGTTTAAAAATTATCATGTGAATCTATTTTTGTTGTTAAATTTTGGCCCCGAGGAACGGTAAGAAAGCTCTTTGTTCGAAGATGTGTGGTGTTCGCAGAAATCCAAACTTAGACACCATAGATTCCTTAAGCTTCTCTAGAAGTATAAATGATTTTATAGTTAAACACATTACAAGATGTTGTTCCATGGTTTCCACATTCGAAAACTTCAGTTTCTATGGTTGGAAAGGAATGTCAGATTTTTTTAAAATAAGTTTGAACATGAGGTTGATTTGTGGGAAAAAATTTGCTTCTTTTTTTAGGGATTTTATTTTCTCCTTTTTTGACGGATATCTCATTGTTTTTGTAAGGACATGTCGGAAATCAATATGTGAGATGTAATTTGTATTTTACTTTTAAATTTTCCTTTTCTTGTAACTTCCACAGAGGATTGTTCATCCTTCATGTCCTCCATTCCTTAGTCTTAATAAAATTGATGTGGTTACCGACATAAAAAATACAGCCACTGAAGAGTAAAAATTGGTCAAAATAATTTTGATGCACAGAATGGTCAAAGTAAATCCAAAAGCACAAAGAAAAAAAAATAATGTACAATATCAATCCATTTTTTGAGCTACTCCTCGAAAAAGCAACATGGCTCATGAGCCAATCAAAAAAGATCTCAACAATTTTACATGATATCCTCCAAAGATAAACCCAAATATAGCATTGGCAATGAAAAAGGGAAATAGCATCCAAGGATAAAATTTCATTTCAGTTTATAGTTTTGGTTATCATGGAAACCGAAGAGTTATGAAAATATTTCGAAAACATTTCGAAAACATAATGGAAACAAAGAAAAAAAATTAGAAATTTGTTTATGAAACACTCTGAAACATTGATCGAAACACATCAAAACATACTCAACCACATCAAAACATAAGAATTTCATTATTTAATAAAAAACAAAATGGAAACGATTCAGACGTTTCGGCTGTTTCCAAATAAAATTTAGTTCCTTGATGGCATTATTCAGAAAATAACTAAAATGGGACAAGAAAAGCCCAGTATGAAATCCCATAATTTAAACCAACATATATTCAACTTAAGACAAAAACAAAGCATAAAAATCCAAAGATCAGTCACAAGAGCATCTCCAATTCTGACGCAAATCTCGACTCAAATTTAAATTTGAGTCAAAATGACCCAAAAAACTTCTCCAACTTTAAGCTCAAACTTATATCAAATCACGACAAAACTTATTATGGACCCCAATTGAGGGAAACTCAAATCTTATATCAATTTTTCAACGGTAACTTTTTGTCCTATCCAAACCCAAAAGACTCATTCGACGAAACAAGTTTTTACCATTCCTGCGTCTATTCTTTGAGGGTAACTTTTTACTTTATATATCTCTCTATACTTTATCTCTCTTTTTACCCTTTTTCTCTCTCATAAACACTCTCATTCTCAAAAATCTCTCTCCCTCTCATACGAAATTGCTTTAGATAGAAGTTGCTTTAGACGGAATGGAAGGCAAGAAATACTACTAGTTGATATTGAGTTAAAATTTTAAAAATTTATCTTGTTGTAGACAGAAGTTGCTTTAGACGATAAAAAACTCACGAATCTACCACTCGTTGGTATTCCTGAATTTTCTTTTAGTTAATATTGATGAAGTTTGTAAGAAACAGATTTTAATATTGGGGAGGGAATGAAGACAAGAAAATGAGAGAGGATAAAATGTTTTGGTGGGTTGGGGAGCCTTTTCTTTTTTGTTTTAATATTGGGGAGGGAATGAAGACTGGAAAATGAGAGAGGATAAAATGTTTTGGTGGGAAAAATTAAAAAAATGAGTTTTGGAACACTAAGTGAATTTTTTAAAAAATTTGAGTAGATATTTGAATTTTACCATTAGAGTGTTCTATACCAAATCAAGCTTTTACTCAAATTTGAGTCATGTTTGGAGATAATCTATATCATGAATCCAAGATCTAACTCATCGAAAACATTTGCAAAAGAACATATCTACACAAGCAATAACTATAATCTTAACACAAATGCACAACTAAATGAAAAGTAAGAGGAGATCGCTTTATAATATGGAAACTGTCAAGACTAGAAAATCAGAGCTACCACACAATCTAAACTTATCAAGAAAGCCCGTTTACTAAATCACGTTGGCATCACATAAGAGCCCTAAAATAGTGACTAAAAAAAAAAAGCAAAACTCAACTGAATTACCGTAACCGAGTCGATATATTATGATTTCAACACAATACTCGATTCAAAATAATATTTCTATATTCCGAAATACAAGTGATCCACGTACTTGGGTCTGGTTGCAGACGTAGAAGAACCGGCAACAGATAAAGTGTGGTCATTGACATCGTGTTGATCGACACTGGTTGCAGAGGCTACAAGTCTCCTGGGTTCAAAGTACTTGGCCTTTAAAATCAAATTTGGGGTGGTGATCGAAAACCCTTTATTCATAGTAGTCGTTTCTAAAGACGGTTTAAGGCACTGAAATGGGATGGAGTGAGCTGACACAGCCGCCATGCGAGAGAGAGAGAGAGAGAGAGGGGTGTGAGACAATGGATGCTAGGTCGCAGAAGGGGTCCGACGACTGGGCGCGGCTCTTCTGCCGTAAGTAAAATTGTAAAAACAGCTGCTGTTACCCCAAAACGGCAGCGTTTTTTGTATGTTTGCTTGAACTGTTAAATTATTTAGCGAAAATTGGTCATAACTGTATTTTTATAACATTAAGTCCACGTCAACATCTTCTTTTTTTTTTTGTCTTGTAATTTAATTTAACTTAATTTTTTTTTAATGACCAACGTACCCTTTTACTCATTCACATTGATTTCGTTGCAGCTTCTTTTTATTCTTCTTCGTTTCTTTCTTTGTTGGACTTTCTGATCTGAAACTCACAGAATTGGAAGTCGACCTCACAAAGATCAGTTTATAGATCTAAACATCAGCCCACAGACTTGAAAGATTAACCAGATAGATCTAAAAAATTCAAGCCGATCTAATGCTCGATCCTTGTCTCCATGGTTGTACTTAAGGACCAGCAACTCAACAAGCAGCTCTCAAACCCTAAGACGAAAATGCCTAAGCAAATCCACGAGATCAAAGATTTTTTTTCTCACCACTAGAAGGAAGGATATGCACGATCCGTGAAGATCAAGAGGAACAAAGAAGTGGTTAAGTTCAAGGTTCGCTGCTCCAAGTACCTCTACACTCTTGTGTCTTTGACTAAGAGAAAGCCGACAAGTTAAAGCAATCCCTTCCTCCAGGTTTGAGTGTGCAAGCCCTGTGAGCTGGGCATGGGCTGGTGAAGAGCGCCAGTAGCAGAGAACTGTTTTTGTTTCTATTTATGCTTGTTTGACACAAGTTACAAGACTTTTTGGCAATGTGATTTGGATTCAGTATTCTGCAGATTCAGATATTAGGTTGATGTGGTTACTTTTACCAGCTATGGATATATACTATTGGTTTTCCCATGTGCCTGTAGTTTTAATTTGATTGTTCAGCTTGCTTATTCCCTTCGTTGTTAGGTACCTAAACTCGATCTTCACTGGTTGATTTGCGAATTCTTCGTTGTGAAATTGTTAGACCCTAATCTTCTTACTAGAAAAAATAGTTGTACTTAATGATCTTGTGATTGATCCTGATGATACCTAAAATAAACCCTAAGCACAAGCTCAGAAAATGAGCCCAGCTCAGGAGGTCAGGTAAGACAAGCAGAGCTCATCCAAGCCATAGTCAGAGCTCGTCCAGCCAGTGTTGGAGCTCCCCCAAGCAAGATAATAGGGGAAGATGTGAAGAGACAGCAAGATGATAGCAAACACCTCCGAAGTAGTAGCCAAGTTGGAATCAAGGCATAAAACCCTTAACCAACCAAGATCCTCTCCAAAGATTAAGGAGGATCTCATGGTAGAAGGCAAAGATCTCGGGATATAGTCCGTTAAGCCAGCCATATGGAGTTTAGGTAACTCCAGGATTGGGGAGAGAAAGGGGGAAAGATCCCTTCATTATAGGAAGTAAAATCGAGTTAGAGGTAAGCAAGAGGCTATAAGAGGGGGGTAAGCTACCATCAGAGGAGGGGGCGGTAAAGCCACGAGGAACCATAATTTCCTACACATTGCATTGTAGCAAACCCATTGTGATTAATAAGAAAATAGGAGCAAGAGACTCCATAAAAGAGTGGACTAGTCGATCTCTCAGACCGGTGAACCACTGTAATGTCATTGTGTTTATTTCTCTTTCCTCAATTCTCCTAAGCATCTACCAGCATATTTGCATGAACCTTGTAGTTCAGACACCACACTTGATTTCGTGCACGCCCATACCATTTGCTCATCTTCGGAAGATTAACATCATCAGTTTGGCGCCGTCTGTGGGAACGACAGTTCTTATTACAAATATACTGATTTTTCAGTGATTGATAGTCTCTACACGAAACATGAGTAAAAGTCAGATGAATCCCCCAAGGATGCAGAATCCCTAGGAGGTCACCAGTGGAAGGCAACCAGAAAACCTTCATGATTTCATCCCCACCGCTGAAGACGACCCACCTACGGTAGATCCCCCCGCTAACAATGAACTAGACGCCCTTCGTCTGGTCAATCAACGCTTGCTTCAACAAAATGAGGAGCTCTTGAAGCTCTTGTAAGGTCCTCAGCAGACGCAACCAGCCCGGCGAGGCCCGGATGATCTTCC
Source organism: Ilex aquifolium (assembly GCA_951799425.1). NCBI lineage: Eukaryota > Viridiplantae > Streptophyta > Magnoliopsida > Aquifoliales > Aquifoliaceae > Ilex > Ilex aquifolium. The sequence goes on along the minus strand of OX637401.1, from coordinate 10,632,571 downwards.
TCTTAGGGAACGGCAATGCCTTGATCCCCTCAGGGAAGCGAACGAAGGAGGGGAAAACAGTCAAGCACCCCATCAGCCGCCTAAGAGGGGGATTAACGAAGAAGCACAAAGCCAGAACGAAGAGCTGGAGATGAATGATTTCCTTCCTTTCCAGCAGGAGAGAATGGAGCAATATTGGGAGCACCGCTTCAAGGACATACATCAAGAGCTCAGCTATATGAGAGAGGTAGTGAAGGTCAAAATTCCAGTGACAATGGATGCCCTGGTGCAACAAACTGAATCCCCATTCACTCCCGGGGTGCTGCATTTCCCCCTTCCTCCAAAGTTCAGAGTACCTCAGATAGAGGTTTTCGATGGGACAAAAGACCACGTGGATCACCTCAACACCTATAAAAACCAAATGGAGCTGCACGGGTACCAGGATCCTGTGCGATGTAGGGCCTTTGCCATCACCCTGAAGGGATCAGCCTTAGCATGGTTCAATAGGCTCCCCCCAACTTCAATCTCTTCTTTCAAAGAACTCTCAATTTCCTTCGTGTCTCACTTCATCGGAGCTCAGATCTATAGGAAGCCGAGCTATTATTTATTAAATATAAAGCAAATGCCTGATGAGAACCTGCGATCTTATGTACAGAGGTTCAATTCAGAATCTTTGAAGGTAGATATCCCTGACGAAAAATTTGCCATTACTGCTTTCATTGCAGGATTAGGAGTCCAGTCAAAGGATCTAATGTTCTCTATATCGAAGAACCCTCAAGCAAGCATGGCTGAGGTGTTGGCCAAGGCAGAGAAGTACATAAATGGTGAAGAAGCACTCCTTTCGAAGGTGGGGAGTACATCCTCACGAAAGGAGAAGGAAAAAGAAGAGAAGAGAAGGGACCGAAGTCCCAGGAAAGAAAAAGGGCGAGAAAGGTCTCCAAGGAGGATAGAGATCGCTCACCGAAGAGAAGAGGAAATGTTAGAGACCGCTTGGGCCCCATGCAGCTTGAGCTACAGCCTAGATACGGACCTCAGCGATTCACTCCGCTCACCGTCGCTGTATCCTAAGTTCTGTATGAGGTCCAAAACGAGAAGTTTTTAAGGTGGCCACCTCGGATGAAGGCAGATCCAGCAAAGAGAGACCCCACGAAGTATTGTGACTTCCACAGGGATCATGGTCACCATACCGATGACTGCATTCAATTAAAGAAGGAGATCGAGTTCTTAATTCAACGAGGACAGTTACGTCGCTTTGTGGCCCATGACAACCAAAACCGAGCTCTTCCACCGCCGCCACCTCAACAGCAAGCACCTGCACCACATCAGCAGCCTTTAGGTGAGATCAGAGTAATATCTGGAGGGTTTGCGGGAGGCGGAGAATCCAGCTCAGCCAGGAAAGCACACCTCCGACGAATCAGAGCCGAAAAAGCTCTTGAAATGCATACTGTATCCAAAGCACCACGCTTAGATACAGCTATCACTTTTTCAGATTCTGATTTGGAGGGATGTTAATACCCCCACGATGATCCATTGGTGGTAAGAGCTGTGGTAGCTAACAGAACCGTTCATCGGGTTCTGATTGATAACGGGAGCTCGGCAGACATCATTTTTGCGCCTGCGTTTGACAAAATGGACATAGGAAGGGAAAAATTAAAACCGGTAAGTACTCACTTGCTGGGTTTCTCAGGAGAAATGGTGCTTCCCCTGGGCTCAATCCAACTTGTGCCCACCCTAGGTGACCCGCCTTGCCAAGCCACCACGACCGTAAAATTTCTAGTGGTTGATGCACCTTCTACATACAACATCCTGCTTGGAAGGTCTTCCCTTAATTCTATGAGGGCAATCCCATCTGCCTATCACTTGGTCGTCAAATTTCCAACAAAAAATGGAATCGGAGTGGTCCGGGGAGACCAGCGTGTGGCAAGAGAATGCTACATGGCTTCTGTGGAAATGAAAGAGGTTGAGAACATCCAATTAGATGAACTCGACATGAGAGATGAGCTGGAAACCAGACCAATCCCATTAGAAGAGCTAGAACCTGTACAGCTAGATGGTGAGCTTGAACACCTTGTTTATGTGGGATCCAAGCTGAGCAGAGAGATTAAGGATCTTCTCATCCAGTTCTTGAGGCAAAACATGGAGGTGTTTGCCTGGAAACAAGAAGACATGGAGGGTATCGAATCTTCGGTTATTATGCACAAGCTCAGCGTGAACCCGAGCTGCAAGCCCATCAAACAGAAAAGGAGGAGTTTCGCCCCGGAGCGTCAAAAAACCATTAACGAAGAGGTCAACAAACTTCTGCATGCCAGAGTCATTAGGGAAGTGGATTACCCGATATGGCTAACTAATGTTGTCCTCGTTAAGAAGACCAATGGCAAGTGGCGCCTCTGTATTGACTTCACTGACCTAAATAGGGCCTGTCCCAAGGACAATTTCCCCTTACCTCGAATAGACTTGATTGTGGATGTCACCGCTGGTTACGAGCTCCTCAGCTTTATGGACGCTTTTTCCGGATATAATCAGATTAGGATGGACCCTAATGACCAAGAGAGGACCTCCTTCATAACCGAGCAGGGGACGTACTGCTACCAGGTTATGTCATTCGGTTTGAAGAATGCTGGAGCCACTTATCAACGATTGGTGAATAAAATGTTCCAAAAGCAGATCGGAACGACCATGGAAGTATACATTGATGGCATGTTGGTCAAATCGTTGAAAGCAGAGCTCCATATCAAGCATTTGGTGGAATCTTTCCAGGTCTTAAAAGAATACAAAATGAAGCTCAATCCCGCCAAGTGTGCCTTTGGAGTCTCTGCCAAAAAATTTCTAGGCTTCATAGTCAATAGCAGAGGAATAGAGGCGAACCCAGAGAAGGTGAAGGCGGTACTGGATATGCGACCTCCATCCAACACAAGGGATGTGCAGCGTCTAACAGGAAAAATAGCTGCCTTAAGCCGCTTTGTGTCCAGATCGAGCGATAAGTGTCAACCTTTCTTTCAAGTATTAAAGAAGGCATTCCAGTGGGATGCCTAGTGTGAGGAAGCGTTCAGAGCACTAAAGGAATATCTGGGCTCCCCACCTACTATGGTGAGCCAGGTGGAAGGTGAGGTCCTTACTCTCTACTTAGCAGTGTCAGATTTCTCAACAAGCGCAGCGTTAGTAAGGGATCGCGACAGAGCTCAGCAACCAGTATATTATTGTAGCAGAGCTCTGAGGGGGGCAGATGATAGATACCCAAAGATGGAGAAGCTCGTTTTAGCCTTAGTCACGACCGCCAGGAGGCTCAGGCCGTATTTCCAAGCCCACACAATCGAGGTCCCAACAGATCAACCAATAAAGCAAGTATTAAGTAAACCAGAGACTTCGGGTAGGCTGGTTAAGTGGGCCATTGAGCTCAGCGAGTTCGATATCAGGTATAAATCGAGAACAGCCATCAAAGGGCAAGTGTTGGCTGACTTCATTACAGAATTCACAACGGGAACACCCACGGAGGCCACACAGCTGGTACCCGACCTCCCGACGTGGAAACTCTCTGTAGATGGAGCTGCCAACGCCCAGGGTAGTGGAGCTGGTTTATTTTGACCTCCCCTGATGAAATAGATGTTGAATATGCATTAAAGTTTGAGTTTAAGGCTTCGAACAACGAGGCAGAATATGAGGCTGTCATATCAGGTTTGAACCTTGCTCACTCGATGGAAGCAGAGCAGTTGGAGATCTGTAGTGACTCTCTGCTCGTGGTGAAGCAGATAGAGGGATCCTACAAGGCCAAGGGCGAGAAAATGGTCATTTACCTCAGAAAGGTACAGGAGTTGATCAGGAAATTTGTGCAAGTCAAGGTTATACATGTCCCCAGAGCAAAGAACGCTTGAGCAGATGCGCTGGCAAGGTTAGCAACTGCTTCACAGGAGAATTTAGATAGGTTGATACCAGTGGAACAGTTGGCAGAGCCATCAGTAGGAGTTGATAAGGAGGAAATTTTCCCAGTCCTTTCCCCACTTGTTTGGATGGACTCAATTAGGGAATATCTTCATAAAGGAACTTTGCCAGCAGACCCTAAGGAGGCTGCAAAGATAAGGATAAGGTCAGCCAGGTTTTCTATTGTACAAGGAAACTTATACAAGTGAGGATTCTCGATGCCTCTCCTCAGATGTGTGGGAGATGAAGATGCCGATTACATTCTTAGGGAGGTCCATGAAGGAATTTGCGGTAAGCATATCGGAGCTCGGACACTGGCGGGAAAAGCTTTGAGGCAGGGATATTATTGGCCCACCATGCTGAAGGATGCCACTGACGTGGTTAAGAAGTGTAAGGCGTGTCAGATACATGCCAACATCTCTCATTGCCCACCAGAATTCCTAACCTCGGTGGTAAGCCCTTGGCCCTTTCAGCAATGGGGATTGGACATTCTTGGCCCTCTACCCACCAGCATAGGGCAGTGTAAATTCGCCATAATTGGGGTGGACTATTTCACTAAGTGGGCCGAGGTGGAGCCTCTAGCCGCAATCACGGAGCAAAAGGTTCAGAATTTCACTTGGAAGTCTATAGTCTGCAGATTCGGAGTACCTCGAGCAATCATCTCTGATAAGGGGAAACAATTTGACAACCCGAAGTTCAAGAAGTTTTGTGCAGAGCTGGGGATAAAGAATTATTTCTCGGCCCCAGCCCATCCACAATCAAATGGACAAGCAGATGTGACAATCAGGACAATCAAAACAGCCTTAAAGACCAAGCTCGAGTCTTTGAAGGGAAAATGAGTCGACTATATCCCAGAAGTGTTATGGGCATACAGGACAATCCCTAGGACAGTAACTCAGGAAACACCGTTTGCTTTGGCTTTCGGAACTGAAGCAGTCTCGCCTGTAGAGATAGGGATACCATCCCCTAGAACCAAACTCGCAGATCCAGAGCATAATGATGAATCCCTCCTGCTGAACCTTGACCTCTTAGACGAAAGAAGAGAGAGAGCGCTGCAACGCATTCAGAGTTATCAGAGGAAAACCGCAAGATACTACGACAGGAAGGTAAAACACAGAAGTTTCAAGGTTGGAGACTTGGTGCTTAGGAGGGTTTTGCTTGCGAGAAAAGACCCCACGCACGGGAAGTTGGGGCCAAACTGGGAAGGCCCTACGTCGTTTCAAGAGTGATTAGGCCGGGGAACTATGAGTTACAAACAGAAGAAGGAAAGATCCTACCTCACTCTTGGAATGCCGAGCATCTTAAAAGATTCTTTCAGTAAGTTTTCCCTGTAATAGAGTTATTTTCAATAAAAATAAGCAAGCTCTTTCATCCATCCTCATATGGTTTCCAAAAAATGAAATATATATATATATGAAAAGGGTTCTATAGCTCAAGATAAGCTATTCAGCTTATAAGGACCGAAATGAGCTCTACAGCTCAGGATAATCTCTTCTGCTTATTTATATATACAAGCGATAAGCTTCTAAGCTTATAAAGTTCAAGATGAACTCCTCAGCCCAAAAACAAACGATAAGCTTCTAAGCTTATAAAGGTCAAGATGAGCTCCTCAGCTCACAAACAAATGATAAGCTTCTAAGCTTATAAAGTTCAAGATGAGCTCCTCAGTTCATAAACGAACGATAAGCTTCTAAGCTTATAAAGTTCAAGATGAGCTCATCAGCTCATAAAGGAACGATAAGCTTCTAAGCTTATAAAGTTCAAGATGAGCTTCTCAGCTCATAAGCAAACGATAAGCTTCTAAGCTTATAAATTAAAGATGAGCTCCTCAGCTCATAAGCAAACGATAAGCTTCTGAGCTTATAAAATTCAAGATGAGCTCCTCAGCTCATAAACAAACGATAAGCTTCTAAACTTATAAAAAGATGAGCTCCTCAGCTCATAAAGAAACGATAAGCTTCTAAAGCTTATAAAATCCAGAATAAGCTCCTTAGCTCATTTGACAAGTGATGAGCTCTTCAGCTCATAAAGAAGAAAAACGAGTTCCTCAGCTCATGCATGCACATACACGTTCAAAATGAAAGATCTGATACTCAAGGATTCACGGATACAAGCGTTCAAAAAGATGTAAAAGTAAAACGAAGTTTGGCATTGATCAGAAAGGGAGGGAATACAAGGGGGTAGAATTCCTAATTCTTCTTAAGACGTGCCTTCAGCTCTGCAACCTCTTCTTTCAGGCGCACATTCTCCTCTTTCAGCTCATCCCTCGCTTGTTCAGCCTTGTGGAGCGAGTTGAGAAGCTTCTGACCTGCTGGGGTAAGAAAAATAGTGGCAAGAGAGTCAGGTGAGAAGGAGCCATCCCTCTTACGCCTCTTTGAGGTCGCGCCAGTGGCCTCCCCATCAGAATCTTCTTCCTCACCTATGTCCTTCTCGCCAGACTCAGAGGGAGAGGTCCAAGGAGAGTCTGGAATGGAGGAAAACTCATATTCAGTAGCCTCAGCCCCAAGCAGATAAAGGTTCTCATTCGTCATCAACTCCGAAAAGGTCTTAGGCTCTACGAGCAACAGCTCGTCAATGTTCATCATCTCTGGCAAATCCAAATCAGGAGGACCTGCACAACGAGAACATAATAAGAATAACTCTTCGTGGAAATAGTTCAAGAGATCTCAGCTTGAGCATACCAATGTGAGAAAAGCTCTTCCAGGACCGTGGAATCCTAGTATCAGGACAACGTAGCTCAGGAGACCGCCAAGATTTCCCAGAAGCAAAAAAGAAACGATGAGACCACCCTTCAGGATTGGAAGGAAGGTCTAAAACCAAAAGAGGTAAATCAAAATGCCTCCAATGGAAAAAATTGAAGCAGGGAACATCGTCTTCCTCGATCTCGAAGAAGAAAAAGAACTCAGCAACAGAAGGAAATCGACCATTGCCATACAGACGCCAAAAGAGGAAAAAGCTGACCATAGCAGCCCATCCTCGAGGGGAAAGGCGAGAGGGGCATAGACCGTAATGGGTAAGAACTCGCCCAATAGAAGGATGGATGGGAAGGCGAAGTCCCATGTCCATTGCACCCTCAAATAAGCAAATTTCCCCTCGAGAAAGGTAGTTGCAAGGCTCGTCAGGGGTAGGAACTCGCAGAGGCAAGTCAAGATCAGGGAAGAATCGCTTTTTGATGGCTACCAAATCAGAAGCCTCTAGTGTTGAAGGAGACAAGTAGCGACAATGCCACTGCCAATCAATTCCGAAAGAAGAGCATTCCTTGAACAGAGATTACGGTGAAGACAGAAAGGAACCACGAAGATTCAAGAAGAGACTCAGAAATATTTTGGCAAAAGAGAAAGAAACACAGCAGATGTTAGGAGACTTAAAGAAGATCGTAGCTTTTAGGAAACCAAGAACCACATGGAAGGCAGAGTCGGCGGTCTTTTTGGTTTCCTAATTAATAAGGGTAGTTACGGTTTTGGAAAACAGTTGGGTAAATACGGAAGGGTGAGTCAGCACAAGATAATCCCTCCCAACGCACTCGATACAATTGGAAACAAGCCTGACCCCACCTAAACAGAGTATTCATCATACTTCTTTGAGTTGAGCTCAGCTCGGCTGGCAGCCTGACGTCTCCATAGCAAGTCTTTAAAACCTCCAATTCCAAGAACCATGCTCACATCAGGATGATGAGCTCCTGATAAGTTCCTTAGAACCCGGCAGCTCGTACAGTCCTTAATCTTGCTTTAAGAAGGACTGAAGTACTTCTCAAAACAATGGGGGCAAGAGGAACATAAAATAAAGGAAAACAACTATGTTTCAAAGCAAAGCCAGAAGTCACATTGCAACACATCGCATTTCAAAAACAAAAGTTGTATTTCAGAAGCAAGAATCAAAGGTACATTAAATACAAGTTTACAGTTGCAAAAAGAAAAAAAAAACACTAAGTCTCTGAAGGTGGATCTTGAAGTTCAAGAGAGGAAGTCTCAGTAGTAGGAGTAGAGCTCGGAAGATCAGCAAGCAAGGACTCAGGGATCAGAGGAGTAGTAGTCTCAAGGATGCTGGCCCCAGGAACCTCCACTCCGTCACCTGGCAATTCTTGATTAAGAGCCCTGTACACGAGGTCAGCAGAGAAGGGGTTGGTACATGGAATAGCCGGAGAAGCAGGCACACCCTGGTTCAAGACTTCAGCCGGAGGAACCGAGGTGTCTTCCTCATTATTAGAGTCAGATTCATCCATTTCTTCCTCAGTGGGGATAGAGAAGTTGAAGTCCAGATCTGGAAAAGCCTTGATAGCCTTGCGCCTAAAAGCAAGCCACCCAGTAGCCCACAAGGTGGTGGCATCATCCTTCAGCTCTGCCACCTCGTTATCCCTCTGTCTGACCAAGTTTTTCTGCATCTCAAGCTCCTCGCAAAGCTTGCCATTTGCCTCGTTGAGGGTGAGATACTCCTGCCTTGCCTGCCTAAGGGAATTCTTGGCATCAAAGGCCTCTTGACTAGCCTTGGTCCAGGCCTCAGACTTGAGCTCCAGATCCTCCTTGGTTATCCGTAGCTCATCTCGAGCTTTCTTTTCCCCTTCCTCAGCTCTGACCTTGACGGTTAGGGTATATTTGAGGTTGGAGGATTGCTTTTCTGCTTGCTCCTTAAGATCTTGCACCTGAGCCCTGAGGTCCTTGTTCTCAAAGGACAATTCAGCTACCTTGATCTCATACGCCTTCAGAGCCTTAGCAGAGCGATCATAAGACCGAACCCGGTGCAATAGACCCTTCACATGGAGGGCAGTCTGGGGATATAAAGGAAGTTCAGCAAGTTACGTGAGGCTATGATATGAGGGTAAATAAAGATGAAAAAGTGCTAGTACTTACAGCAACTGCTCCCTGAAGAGTTGAGGCGATGGATTCCTCGAGGGGCACAGAAACAGCCTTCAGGACGTCAGACTCAGAAAAAATAGAAGAAACAGCTCCCGCAACGAGATCCATGTTATCAAAGTAAGAATCTTCATCTTCCTCTTCGGGTTTTCTCCCTCTCTCAACAGTCTTCCCGGAAGCACTGTATGCGACAGTGCTAGGTTGGAGATGGGAAATCTATCCCAAAGCTCTCTCGACCTCAGAAGAGGAAGGGGAAGCCTGACCTCCCACTTGAGCTTGTACCAACACAGGCTGAGCCTCTGAGGGGAAAGAGGTGGCTGCAATTTGAGGAATGTTAGATGAGGAAGCCAGTGCCTTGGTGGGATCCTGTTCTTTGGCGGATGAAGAGGGTGAAGGCATCTCCAACCTTGGAATTTTAGCCCGAATAATAGGGCCGCTTCCAGAGCCGACCTGGGCCTTGCGCTTGCCAGATTTACCGCTCTTCATCAACTTCTCAACCTTAGCTTGAAGCTCTTCAGGAGTAGACTTCATGGTGGAGGGTCCTGGAAGGTCTGGGTTGAAGCAAAAAAAAAAAAAAAAGAGGAGGAGAAAGAAAGTGTTAGTGGTATTACCTTCCTCAGTGCTTACAACAGATATCAGAATAGCTAAAGTCACCGGGGGAGGGCTCAGACCTAACTCCACCAGGTATCGAGGCTCGATGAGATCAGCGTATCTCTCTGGCTTAAGTTTTCCCAGTTTCAATAGCACCCTGTTATCTTCAGGGCAGAGCTCAGGTCGAGCACCTAAAAAAAAAACATGCAAGTAAGAGCAAAATTAGAGGCTCGTAAGTTCCAGATCAAAGCTCAGTCAGCTTGAATAAAGACTCACCCAAGTTTTCTGGTCTAGACCAGGCCGTAGGGATACCAAGAGTATCTGTTTTATCAGCAAGATTATACTCCCAGTTGATACCCCCAACAAAAAAGAAATGTTTTTTCCACCATTTATGAGAAGTTGGGAGGTCGGTAATAATCTTCCTAGCAGCGTTTCGCTTAGAGATGTACAAAAAGCCCTCAGAAGAGGTCAGCTTGACATTGAAAAGTTCCATAAGCAGAGAAATGCTAGGGACCCCAAGTTTATGCTTGTTAAAGATGACTAAAAGGCCTACCATAACGCCATAGAAATTGGGGGAAAGCTGGGAAGGGCAGACATTGAAGTGCTGCAGAACAGCCTTGATAAAGGGGTGCATGGGAAAGCGAAGGCCGTTCTCAAAAGCAGCAAGGAAGAAGCAGACCCTCTTACGCACCTGTTCTACGTAATAGATGGACTTGTCCGGGCACTAGGGTTCGACTCCAGGAGGGAAACCGTAACGAGCCTTATAAGCTCTCATCAATGCAGGGGCCTCCCTACTGTGGCCCACGAGCTCGGCATGCCTAAAGGCAGCCCCCAGGTATGAGGATCTATCAGCAACCCCAACTCCACTCGTCTTGCCCTTACCTTTGTCAGGCTTAGGGGGCACGGGAGAAGACGTGGAAGGGGGCTCCTCATTGCCGACCTTGGCTTCCACAGCCTCCACACCAGGAAAATTGTCAATTTCATCACCTACATCCCCTAAATCGGTGTCCTCCTCGACAGACCGATCGCCTAGGAGGGAAACAGAGCAACGGGTAGCACCAGAAGAGGCAGACATGATTGGGCAAGAAAAGGGAAGATTAAAGGAACGATAGAGAGGGGGAACACTAATCAAACTCTCTCTAATAACCCTAGGGTCAGCACAATAGCTTCCAACATCAAGTATGTGCACAATAGAGCTCCAATCCACAAAACGAGGAAGAGGGATAGACAGCAATCACGATTCCAGCAATAAAAGAATCGAAAAGACCAAAAATGCAATAACCACCTCGAACTCGAGGGATCCAGAACGAGGAAAGATGCAAAAAGGGGACAGAAAGGGCGTACCTAGTTGGGAGAGAGCAACGGACAACAATCCAGGGCCAAACCAAAAGGGGGAAGCACTGTGAGTCCTCGAATCGAACACAGGAAAATCGATTTTGAGCAAGAATCAGAAAGCTTTGAGACAGAAAGCCAAGAATTCACAGAGGCAAGAAGTTCGAAGAACAGAGAAGAAGTTGAACAGTGGGAAGAGGCGGTTCAGACAGCCGTTTGGGTATTTAAAGCTTGAAAGACATGAGCTGGAACGTGCGTGGGAATCGAGGAGAGCTACGATTGATACAAACCGTCAAAGGGCTTCAGTCACGTGCAAGCCAGGGTCAGCCACGCTCAGATCTAGCTCGGTTTAAAAAAAGCTCAGCCCTTGCCCAAGCTCGCTTAAGGCAAGGGCTGGGGGGGCAACTGATGATACCTAAAATAAACCCTAAGCACAAGTTCAGAAAATGAGTCCAGCTCGGGAGGTCAGGTAAGACAAGCAGAGCTCATCCAAGCCATAGTCAGAGCTCGTCCAGCCAGTTTTGGAGCTCCCCCAAGCAAGATAATAGGGGAAGAGGTGAAGAGACAACAAGATGATAGCAAACACCTCCGAAGTAGTAGCCAAGCTGGAATCAAGGCATAAAACCCTTAACCAACCAAGATCATCTCCAAAGATTAAGGAGGATCCCATGGTAGAAGGCAAAGATCTCGGGATATAGTCCGTTAAGCCAGCCATATGGAGTTTAGGTAACTTCGGGATTGGGGAGAGAAAGGGGGAAAGATCCCTTCATTATAGGAAGTAAAATCGAGTTAGAGGTAAGCAAGAGGCTATAAGAGGGGGGTAAGCTACCATCAGAGGAGGGGGCGGTAGAGCCACGAGGAACCCTAATTTCCTACACATTGCATTGTAGCAAACCCATTGTGATTAATAAGAAAATAGGAGCAAGAGACTCCATAAAAGAGTGGACTAGCCGATCTCTCAGACCGGTGAACCACTGTAATGCCATTGTGTTTATTTCCCTTTCCTCAATTCTCCTAAGCATCTACCAGCATATTTGCATGAACCTTGTAGTTCAAAAACCACACTTGATTTCGTGCACGCCCATACCCTTTGCTCATCTTCGGAAGATTAACACCATCAGATCCCAAGGTAGAAAATAGTATATTATGGTCAAGGGCGGATCTAATTCCTTTTTTCTTAACCAATCACGCTATATAATATATTTATATTTATTATATCACATTTCATACATGAATTCCATTTAACATAAAAAATGCCAAAAAAATAATGCATATTGTATATGTACAAAAAATGACTAATTATTACCATTGTAAAAAATGGAGCTAATTGTTATTTTTGTATAAAAAAAATATCAGTTATTCACTAACAATCCATTAAATTTATCCAATAAATGATATTCCAAACACATTGGTATATTAACATAGTAAAATTATTAAACAAAAATTTAAGAGCTAAACATAAATAATAAAATAGTGGCAATTTCTCGTAAAAAAAAAAGAAGTTAAATGAAGGTCAATTGCAGAAACTTTCACTTGCAAAAATTCATAAATAACAAAATTAAGGTCATATGGAGAAAACATTAATAAAATAAAAAAATTGTCTCATTGTTCTATTTGTCTTTATAATCCTACTCAACATTATCTATATGACTACAAGTATTACAGAAAAATCTAAAACTTCATACCATACCCATAAAAAACTGAGAAGATATGATATACCATGATCAACTGATAACTCAATCGGTTAAAAAATTGGATCAATACCAAATTTCAACAATTGGATCAATAGGCAAGGCACTAGAGGCCGAGTAGGGCGGCGGCAATGGTGTGGGTGAAGGCGTCACCCAGGCGGGCGTTGGGCAGTAGGTGGCCGGGGCCAAGGCCAAGTAGGGCAGCGACGCTGGCGCGGGCAAGGGCGTCACCCAGGCGGGTGAGGTGCAGGTTGTGCAACAGGTGGCCGGCACCGAGGCTCAGGCGATAGGCGTCGGGTAGTAGGGCGTGAGAGCATTGGGCCATAGGTCAAGGGCGCCAACACTGGCATGGTGGAGTGCACTAGGTGGCAGACCCCCGGGCAAGAAGCAGGCAGGCAGCGGGCAATAAGGCTCCAGCAATGGTATAGTGTCCAACAGTGGTACAATGTCCATTCTTTGGGACGTGAATATTGTTAAGGATCGATTCTAAAGTTTCTTGTCATCTTTAGACATTAAAGAAGTCAGCTATCAGGGTACCATCACCGATGGTATTATTGATACCATGATGGAGGGCTTAGCCAAGGTAATCATCTGTACTTCTTTTCAATAGAATGTTATTCCTTGTATCCTCTAATGATACTGAATTTTTATTCCTTTTTCATGTTTGTAGGTGTCTACGGCTGCTACGTGTCTTTTTGGGAGGGCCACCCAATATGAGCGTGTATTGATGAATCTGATGAGGGAGAGGCAGACACTGCATGCTGTTGAGGAGCAGTTGAGGGTGGCTTACGAGAGAGATGCTCCTTTTGAGGCCGATATTTTGGAGGCTTGTGAGAGAGAAACTAAAGTAGAGATCTGAAAAATGAGGATAAACTTTTCATTTTACTGGTAGGACACTATTCATACACCATTTGTCGGTAGAGCACTACATATGCATCATTTAGGCATAAATCATGTTTACAAGCATAATTTGAGTATGTCATAGAAGAGAAACATGCTTAGAATATTAAAATACACATACTGTATGAATTTGAACCTAAACAAAAACAATTTCAAAAATTGGACCAAAAGATTATCCGGGGTGGTCCGGGTGGAACCGGCCAAACCCGGCCACAGGTGAAGATTTATTTTTTTTGAAAATTTTTATTTAGAATAATTTTAAAAACTTTGGTTAAATCAAAATGTCGAATTGAGGCGTTTTGGGACGGGTTGTAGTGTAACGGGGTCTCGGATTCATAAGGGTCATTTTGCACCTTTGTCCCTCCACTATAAATACATCCCCTTAGTGTAAAAATATCATTCTTTGGTCTGGAGAAAGGGAAAAACACGTTCATTGAGAGAAAGTGAAGAAAAACCCTAGGTTCTCCAAGCTTCAAGTCACCAAAACACACTCCTAGGCCAATATTCTTGTAAGACTTCCTTCTAGGAAGTTGTTCCTCTCAAGAAGGACTATATTCTCACCGATCGGTTTGGCTGCACAACGAACACAACTCCCTTGATTTGAGAAAAACCATTTTAGGTATGATATTTTGCTAAGTTAGGAATGGATTTAAGTTTCCCTGCTTTTCTATGCGTTAATTGAATGATTTAGGTGTTTACTTGATGTTAGAAAATCACTTAGGTGGTAGTTGCTTTGAAAACTTAGAGTTAGTAGTTTAGGTACTTTTGTGTTCTTTGAATTTTTTGACAATTTGTTACTATGATAAAGGTGTACCTTGCATATGTGTTGGATTATTATATTCTAACTTATGTTCATGTAGACAAAGTATTGTGAATTTGAAGTTATGCTTTATTTTATGAATCAAACATATTTTAAGTTATACACCATGTGTTGATGAATTGTTCCATAGAATTTACATTGAGAAAAATCAAGGCATCTTGACATACATGAATCCTTGGATGTAATACCCGGGTAAATTTGAACTTTTATGAAAAAGGGTAAAATAATAAATTGCTATTTCGGTACGGGTTGAAAACCCAAATTTTTCTAGAACTCAGATGACGAAATGGATCTCACCGTTGGATTCGTCTCGCGAAAGTTGGAAAATAATTTAAAGAAAGTTCATAGAAAAATATTTTGAACTTGAATCGGGGCGAAATTTAATCGTTTCGGAGTGAAAACGGATCTGAAAAATGAGGACGTGTGACACGTTGTGGATCAAACAATTAAAGAGTATAAATAGGGGGAGAAAATATGATTTCTCCCCATTGTTCAACTGGGTTCTAACATTGGAAGAGGAAGAGAGGGAAAGGAGAGAAAAATAAAGATTTCCAAACTTCTCTCTACGATCTACGGAGGTCCGTCGCTCGAATCAACTCGAGCCAAGTATTAAAGTCGATCTCCTCGTCGAGGGCTATGCAACCATACCAAAAAGGAGGAATTTCACAGAAGATAAAAAAATAGGATTTTTGGGGAATTCAAGGTAGAGCTTGGGAGGTGTTCTTGAAGGTTGCTACGACTCGTTTTTAAGCTTCAAGAAGTAGGGTTTTCTTTCTACTTAGGTTTATTTCCAACTTAGGCTTGAAATATGAAATGGGTAGGTTGTTAGATGTATTTTAACACTTGCCTATTGTTGTTGATTTGGTGAAATGGGTATTGAAAATGGGTAGAATAAATTCTATCTTAAATTGGATATGTAGAAATTGCTTAATGTAATTTCTTGAGAAATGTGAAAATTTGGGCATGTTATTTGTTTACATGAGTTGTGCCTTGTATGGGTGTTTGATAAAATGCCTTGAATGATTGAAGTTGTTGCCTTGATGAAATTGAAATAACATGCTTGGATGATGTAATAAATTAAAATGATATGCTTATGATGTGATTTACAATTGGAAATGTAAATGTTGATATGTGCTTAGAAATTTTTCAGTAGGCAAAAACTTCTGGAAGGTTGGACAAAGCCTTCCGGAAGAAATTCTCTAGTGGGCAAAACCTTCCGGTAGGTTTTTCAAAAATCTGAAATTTTGAGAATGTTTTCCTATGCTTCCGGGATTTGAGTCCTTTTATACAAATGATGCAAATGAATAATAATGGAGTATAAATAGTGGTATATTGGACCTCGGATGGGTTATGTGGTTTAAATGTACACATATTATGCGTTTGGGAGTTCCCGGTACAAGGGAGACTCGGTCCAAACTTTTTATTGTTGTACCGCGGTGTCGGGTTATGTGGCATTCACAGGTATTTTCGCGGGTTGATGAGTGATCAACGGGTTGACAAAGGACCCCCGGTTTTAGGGGTGTCACATTGAAAACATGGCGTGGGTTGAGCACTTGGTGCTATGCATTATGATGGTGTAGATCCTGTGGTGAAAAACCCAAAATCTGGTCAATGACAGTACTCGCGGGCTGACGGGGGCGGACCGTGAAGCGAGACATGGGTGACATAGAGTTGCATGTGTATGTCATGCTTATTGGCATTGCATAACATTGAGTGATTACGGGGTTGTAGCTTTTAAAATGTACACTTGCACATGTCACGGTTTAAATTTGTTTCTAGCATTAGCATTTTGTCATACCAGCAGTTAAGCTGACCCATTCATGGGATATCATATTACAAATGAGACTCCCGGTACTTGAGACTTGAGGAAGTCTTAAAGGAAAGAGAGGAAAGGGACTTGAATTGACATTTGGCCCTTGGGGCATATTTTGTATGTATGGGCATAAGCCTAAATGACTTGTATTTCAGTTTGGAAAAGTAGTGGATTATAGGCCTTGGGCCATTTTAAAGTGTAAGAGTAGAAACCCAATTGCTATGTAGGATATCTTTATTTAATGAGTATTATATGTGTATATTGAGACAACTAGGTGTGTATGTTGAAAACAAGGGATGTGTGTTTAATTTACATGGATTGTGGCCATCGAGTGAGGGTAGGTTGTGATATACTTATATATATGAAGTATTGTAAATATTAGGTGGGAAAAAAGCTTGGAAAGACTTGTTAAGTGTGTAAAACACCTTTTAAATAGGTGGGAATGATGTCAAAAAGGGGGGAGGGGTTTAGAAACCTTTTAAGAAATAGGCTAAAAATGGAAGAAAAATGGCTTGAAAAACTTTGGGAAAAAAAAGGGAAAACAAGGAAATTTGCTACAGAAAACAGAGAAATTTGTTTGCAACCATGAACAGTAATTCTACAAGAAATCAAAAAATTTGCTCTAAGTCGCTACAGTAAAGCAGTGCAGAAACCAGCCCAGGCCGTAGCCAGCCACCCACGTGCTGCCTGCGCGCCCAGCCTACTGCCTGCACGCCTGCACCTGCCTTGCCCAAGCCTGTTGTTGCCTTGTCCATGCGTGTTGATGCCTTGCCTTGCCTTGTTGCTTTAGCCATGTCATGGCATTTCATGACCTGCCTTTCAAGGTCATTTCAAGGCCATTCAATTACATGTTTGACCATAATTTTTTGAGCCCATTTTAGGCTATTTTAGGCCATTACATCAAGCCATGTTAGGCATTTTCTTGGGACACTTTTTAGTCATGTTTCAAGGCCATGTTTGACCACTTACTAGGACCATTTTAGATAGGATATTTGACCTACTCTTGGCCCATGTCTTAGGACATTTGGGACCCATTTGGACCATTATCCAAGGGCTTATTTAGAGACATTGGGGTGGGCTATTGTGGAAGCCATTTTTGAACATGACTTAAACTATTTTAAATATTAATTGGGAGAGATGCTTGAGCAATGTTAGGAGACCATTTTGGTTGAGTTAAATTAGCAAGTTTTCAATTTTAATTTTGGGAAAACATGGAAATGAATGAAAAATCAATATTTCCAACCTAATGACCTTTCATTTATTTTTCTTCTTCATTTTCACTCACTCCCCGGGTTTGTGGAAATTCGGGGTGTGACAACTTGGTATCAGAGCGTAGGTTCGAATACCTAAAGACTGTGGGGTGTTGTTGAACACAATAGGGCCGTGACACATGGATTTAAATTTTGGTGAGCATTATGTTAAGTGTAAGAACTTGTTTGGTGTATGTTAAGACATGATGTGGTTGTTGCTTGTGAAGTGTGAGTTGTTGACATGTATATGCTTCATGTTCTTTTAAAATGCCTATATCTAATGTGAAAAAAGGTATTAAATTTTTTTTTTCTTGGACTTGTAGACACATGCCACCAAAAAGAAATCTTGCTAGACCAGTAGTACCTAGGCACGGTAGGCCTAAAGCTGCTACATCACTGCGGCGTGGTAGGCCCTGAGCTGCTATTCCTGTTTATAGCACAACTGAGGAGGCCGTTGCTCTTGCTCCTGCACCTGCCCCAGCAGAGGAGGTGGAACAGACCATTGGCGCCAGAGATGTGGCAGCAATTGTACATGAGTGTTTTCGAGCCATGCAGAAGACCAGGACTGCAGGTGGCGAAACCAGGGATACCTTCGTGATGAAGGTATTCCAGAGGATGAGACCTCATACATTTGCTGGACAGCTCGATCCTCTAATAGCCGAGGAGTGGTTATAGCAAATCACCAGGATCCTGGACTCACAGGGGATCATGGAGCCGCATTTGAGGATCAAGTGTGCCTCCTTTCAGTTTACTGAGTTGGCTAGTCAGTGGTGGAGAGTAGCTGCTGACCGGATAGACAGTTTCGGGGAGGGATGGGATGCCTTTGTGGCCATGTACAATGACCACTATTTTCCCAAGACCGCATGGATTGGGTATATGGATGAGTTCGTGACTCTCCTACAATGAGACATGACGGTGACTCAATATTAGTCTCGGTTTACTACATTGGGGAGATTTTCCCAACATGTTATTCGAGAGAAGTGACTGAGGGTCCTTTACTTTGTTAGGGGGTTGAAGACCTCCATCAGGGCCACCAAGGTTGAGAGGGAGTTGGCCGACCTTAGAGGGATTAGAGAGCCCCGGACGCAGAGTGGGGTAGTTACAGCTCAGGCTTCTACATTTGTCCCAGTTTACACTGGTAGGGGACCGACGAAGAGGTACAAGACTAGTGTTTCTTTTGCACAGACATCACACCAACCTGCCCAATTTTTAACCCCTCGACCTCCTATGCCTATTACTTTCTAGGGGGAGTACCTCAGAGGCCCCTTACTTGTTATTAGTGTGGACAGCCTGGCCATAGAATGGCTGATTGCCCCTAGAGAGATCTCAGCCCGGGGCATGGAGCTGGATCGAGCCAGGGGTCATTTCCACCACCGGTACAGGGTTAGGGGTGGAGAGCTCCACAACTTTGCTACACCTGTCACTAGACGGGCCATGTTAGGGCCAACTGTCCTCAGGGGCAGACTTCATAGAGCTCGTAGAGGCCACATTACTATCAGCATACTCAGGTGCCTCTGCCACAACCACAGTTAGGCCATAGACCTCCGACACCATATTTTCAGTCTGCACCCTCCGCACAGAGTGTTAGAGCTCCCGGACAGAGGGGAGGAGGTCAGCAGGGACAGAGAGGGGGAGGTAGGCAGGGCCAGACTACTTAGGGTTGTGTTTATGCAGTGGCCACACTAGAGACATCTACTTCTGGACCTTCAGTGGTTCGAGGTACATTCCTTGTGTTTAGTTCATGGGCCAGCGTACTCGGGTGCATCTCATTTATTCATATCTACCATGCTTTCCATGACATTGGGGTTGGACATAGATCGGTTAGACCCACCATTGCATGTTGACACCCCAGTTGGGAGTAGTGTGATATTAACGAGGATCTGTAGAGATTGTTCGATAGAGATAGCTGATCGCATCTTTTATTTTGACTTCATTCTACTTGACATGTCTGGTTTTGATATTATTTTGGGGATGGATTGATTGTTTGCTTTTTGGGTGAGTATAGATTGCTACAGGGGGAGAGTGACAGTGTGTACTCCTGAGGGGAGATAGCTTTTATTTCACGGGAGATCGTGGGGATTTCTTAGTTTCACCCTTGTATGACTCGAGGAGTTGGGGAGGTCATAGTTACGTTTTGGCTAGTTTGGTAGCAGATGGGAGTGGGACTACAGAGAGTGTGTTACCACCCGTCGTGGATGAGTTTCCAGATGTCTTCCCGGATGACTTGACTAGTCTATCGCCGAGACGAGAGATAGAGTTCACGATAGAGCTTATCCTAGGCACTATGCCTATTTCCATTCCACCTTACCGTATGGCTCCAACTGAGTTGGGAGAGCTGAAGGAGCAGTTGATTGATTTGCAGGGTAAGGGTTTTATTCGTCCTAGTACTTCTCTGTGGGGGTGCTTCGGCACTATTTGTGAAGAAGAAGGATGGGACATTGCGTTTGTGTGTGGATTATAGGAGGCTGAACCGGGTCACTATCAAGAACAAGTACCCGTTGCCCAGGGTTGATGCCTTATTTGATCAGCTTAGGGGTTCGAGATGTTTCTCGAAGATTGATCTTAGATCGGGCTATCATCAGTTGAGAGTAGGAGATGAGGATGTGGCGAAGACAGCTTTTCGCACTCGCTATGATCATTATAAGTTCGTGGTTATGCCATTCGGTGTGACGAATACCCCCACGACATTCATGGACTTGATGCATCGCATTTTTAGTTCTTATTTAGATTAGTTTGTTGTGGTGTTTGTTGATGATATTTTGATTTATTCACCTTCTGAGGATGAGCATGTCTTTCACCTACGGACTATGTTACAGATTTTGAGGGAGCACTGTTTATTTGCTAAGTTCTCGAAATGTGAGTTTTGGCTTCAGGAGGTGCAGTTTCTAGCCCATGTTGTGTCAGGTAGTGGGGTATCTATGGATCCTTCTAAGATTGACGTTGTTATGAGTTGGGAGAGGCCGAAGAGTGTGTTTGAAATTCAGAGTTTCTTGGGATTGGCAGGGTACTACCGTCGATTTGTGGAGGGGTTTTCTCATCTTGCCGCGCCGATGACTCATCTAACGTGCAAGGGCATTAGATTTGAGTGGACATATGACTGTGAACATTCATTTCAGGAGCTGAAGAAGAGGCTGACTTCAGCATCTGTCCTGATTATACCTGAGGGAGGTATTGGCCATACCGTTTATTGTGATGCTTCACGAGAGGGATTAGGTTGTGTATTGATGCAAGAGGGTAGAGTGGTAGCCTATGGTTCTCGTTAGTTGAAAAATCATGAGTAGAACTACCCCACACATGATTTGGAGTTAGCTACCGTCATTTTTGCACTTAAGATTTGTCGACACTACTTATATGGGGAGAGGTTCGAGGTGTTCTCAGATCACAAGAGCCTCAAATACATTTTCACACAGAAGGACTTGAACCTTCGATAGAGGAGATGGATGGAGTATATGGAGGACTATGACTTTGACCTTCAGTACCATCTTGGGAAGGCCAATGTCGTAGCAGATGCACTTAGTAGGAGACCGAGGAGCACTGTAGCTAGCATTGCCATTAGGGAGTGGGAGATGATGGGAGACATTGGTGAGTTTGACTTAGACCTTGCTGAGTCTGAGGGACACGCCACAGTATTCAGTGTTTGTGCACAGCCTACATAGTTGAGCAGGGTTATTGAGGCATAGTTACAGGACACAAAGGCAGGGTAGATTCGAGCACGAGTTGCAAGTGCCGAGGGCTTTGAGGGATGGACAATTCATTCTAACCTTAGCCTAAGGTATATGGGTAGTGTCTTTGTTCCAGAGTCTCTTAGGGCTGATGTCCTTAGAGATTTCCATCATTCACGTCTAGCAGTACACCTAGGGGGCACTAAGATGTACTATGATTTACGCCGCCAGTATTGGTGGATGGGGATGAAGGGGGATATGGTGCAGTTTGTATCAAGATGTCTCACATTCCAGCAGGTTAAAGTTGAGCACCAGAGACCTGGGGGTTTGCTATAGCCATTGCCAGTGGTCGAGTGGAAGTGGGAGTTTGTTACCATGGATTTTGTGATGGGTCTTCCAAAGTTACCTAGAGGTCACGATGCAGTTTGGGTTGTTGTTGACAGGTTGACGAAGTCCGCACATTTTCTACCGATTAGAGCGATTGATTTAGTGGATGTTCTCAGTAGGTTGTATATCCGAGAGATAGTACGACTACATGGGATTCATGTTTCCATTGTTTCAGACAGAGACTCACGTTTCACTGCATGGTTTTGGCAGTCTCTAGACCGCCTTGGGGAATCAACTACTGTTTAGTACTACTTTCCACCTTCAGACTGATGGCCAGTCAGAATGTACTATTCAGATGCTTGAGGACATGTTTAGAGCATGTGTTATGGACTTCAGGGATAGCTGGGAAGATCACCTTGCTTTAGTAGGGTTTGCCTACAACAACAGCTATCAGTCTAGTATTGAGGTGACACATTTTGAGGCGTTGTATGGTAGGTCGTGCTGTTCACCGATATGTTGGACTAGGGTAGAGGAGACAGTTGATTTAGGGCCTGACATAGTCCGTGAGACCACGGACAAGATACAGGTGATTAGACAACGTCTGTTGACAGTACAAAGCTGCCAGAAGAGTTATGCAAATAGGAGGCGGCGACCTCTATCATTTGATGTTGGGGGACATGTGTTCCTCAAGGTAGCCCTACGACGGGGATTGAGGAGATTCGGGCGTAGTGGGAAATTGTCTTCACGGTTTATAGGACCATTTGAGATCCTTGGGAAGGTGGGTGAGGTGGCCTATAAGCTAGCATTACCGCCACAGCTATTTGGGATTCATGATGTCTTCCATGTGTCGATGTTGAGGAAGTACGAGCCTGACCCTTCACATGTGTTAGATTGGGTAGATCTTCAAGTGGAGGGTGATGTTTCTTATGATGAGAGGCCAGTAAAGGTATTGGACTATAGGGACCAGGTTTTGCAGGGCAAGAACATCCCTTTGGTCAAGGTCCTTCGGAACCATCATGGGGTCGAGGAGGCTACTTGGGAGTATGAGGCTGAAGTCCGCGCTAGGTATCAAGAGTTGTTTATTCATAGAGGTACATTTTTAAATTTCGAGACGAAATTTCTTTAAGGGGAGAATGATGTAGAGATCTGAAAAAATAAGGATAAAATTTTCGTTTTGCCGGTAGGGCACTATTCATGCACCATTTGTCGATAAGACACTACATATGTATCATTTAGGTATAAGTCATGTTTAGGAGCATAATTTGAGTATGTTATAGAAGAGAAATATGTTTAGAATGTTAAAATACTCATACTGTATGAATTTGAGCCTAAACAGAAATAGTTTCAAAAATTAGACCAAAAGGACATCCCGGGCGGAATCGACCAAACCTGGCCACAGGGAAGATTTATTTTTTTTGAAAATTTTCATTTAAAATAATTTTAAGAACTTTGGTTAAAGCAAAATGTCGAATTGAGGCATTTCGGGATGGGTTGTAGTGTAACGGGGTCCCGGACTCATTAGGGGTAAAATGGTCATTTTGCACCTTTGCCCCTCCACTATAAATACAGCCCCTTAGTGTAAAAATATCATTCTTTGGCCTTGAGAAAGGGCAGAACACGTTCATGGATAGAAAGTGAAGAAAAACCCTAGGTTCTCCAAGCTTCAAGTTACCAAAACACACTCCTAGGCCAAGATTCTTGCAAGACTTCCATCTAGGAAGTTGTTCCTCTCAACAAGGACTATATTCTCACCTATTGGTTCGGCTACACAGAAAACACAACTCCCTCAGTTTGAGAAAAAATATTTTAGGTATGATATTTTTCCAAGTTAGGAATATATTTAAGTTTCTTTGCCTTTCTATGTGTTGATTGAATGATTTAGGTGTTTACTTGATGTTAGAAAATTCCTTAGGTGATAGTTGCTTTGAAAACTTAGAGTTAGTAGTTTAGGTACGTTTGTGTTCTTTGAGTTTCTTGACAATTTGTTACTATGATAAAGGTGTACCTTGCATATGTGTTAGATTATTATATTCTAGCTTATGTTCATGTAGACAAAGTATTGTGAATTTGAAGTTATGCTTTACTTTATGAATGAGGCATATTTTAAGTTATACGTCATGTGTTGATGAATTGTTCCATAGAATTTATATTGAGAAAAATCAAGGCATCTTGACATACATAAATCATTGGAAACATGGCGTGGGTTAAGCACTTGGTGCTATGCATTATGAGGGTGTAGATCTTGTGGTGAAAAACCAAAAATCTGGCCAATGACAATACTCGCGGGCTGACGAGGGCGGACCGTGAAGCGAGACATGGGTGGCATAGAGTTGCATGTGTGTGTCATGCATTGACATTGCATAACATTGATGGATTAAAGGGTTGTAGCTTTTAAAATGTACACTTGCACATGTCACGCCTTAAATTTGTTTCTAGAATTAGCATTTTGTCATACCAGCAGTTGAGCTAACTCATTCGTGGGATATCATATTACATATGAGACTCCCGGTACTTGAGACTTAAGGAAGTCTTAAAGGAAGAAGAGGAAAGGGACTTGAATGGACATTTGGCGCTTGGGACATATTTTGTATGTATGGGCATAAGCTCAAATGACTTGTATTTCTGTTTGGAAAAGTAGTGGATTATAGGCCTTGTGCCATTTTAATGTGTAAGAGTGTAAACCCAATTGATATGTAGGATATCTTTATTTAATGACTATTATATGTGTATATTGAGACAACTAGATGTGTATGTTAAAAATAAGAGATGTATGTTTAATTTATATGGATTGTGGCCACCGAGTGAGGGTGAGTTGTGATATACTTATACATATGAAGTATTGTAAATATTAGGTGGAGAAAAGGCTTGGAAAACAAAGGAGGTTATGTTGAAATTTTATGAAAAAATTAAAAGACTTGTTAAGTGTGTAAAACACCTTTTAAATAGGTGGAAATGATGTCAAAAGGGGTGGTTTAGAAACCTTGAAGAAATAGCCTAAAAATGGAAGAAAAGTGGCTTGAAAAACTTTGGGAAAAAAAAAAGGGAAAACAGGGAAATTTGCTGCAGAAAACAGAGAATTTTGCTTGCAACCATGAACAGTAATTCTGTAGGAAATCAGAAAATTTGCTCTCAGTCGCTACAGTAAAGCAGTGCAGAAACCAGCTCAGGCCGCAGCCAAACACCCACGCGCATACCCGCGCGCGCGTCGCGCGCTGCCTGCGCGCCCATCCTACTGCCTGCACGCCTGCACTTGTCTTGCCCAAGCTTGCTGCTGCCTTACCCATGCGTGCTGCTACCTTCCCTTGCTGCGCAGCTGCTGCTTTGGCCATGTCATGACATTTCATGACCTCCCTTTCAAGGCCATTTAATTACATGTTTGACCATAATTTTTTGAGCCTATTTTAGGCCATTACATCAAGCCATGTTAGGCATTTTCTTGGGACACTTTTTAGTCACGTTTCAAGGCCACGTTTGGCCACTTACTAGGACCATTTTAGGTAGGATATTTGACCTACTCTTCGTCCATGTCTTAGGACATTTGGGGCCCATTTGGACCATTATCCAAGGGCTTATTTAGAGACATTGGGTGGATTATTTTGGAAGCCATTTTTGAACATGATTTAAACTATTTTAAATATTAATTGGGAGAGATGCTTGAGCAACGTTAGGAGACCATTTTGGTTGAGTTAAATTAGCAAGTCTTCAATTTTAATTTTGGAAAAACGTGAGAAATGAATGAAAAATCAATTTATCCATCCTAATGACTTTTCATTTACTTTTCTTCTTCCTTTTCACTCACTCCCCGGGTTTGTGGAAATTGGAGGCGTGACAACTAAGCTAGAGGCTGAGACTGAGGCTGCTTGCGCGAGAGCAAAGACAGAGTTGTGGTCAGCTCATGAGATGGCTGTCAGAGTTTAGGTAGAGCTACGGGTAGCTCATGAGAGGGCTATTGCAGCAGAGGCAAAGTTGTGTGTAGCTTACGAGAGAGTTACCGTGGTAGAGATAGAGCTTTAGGTTACTTATAAGAGGGCTATTAGGGCAAAGACCGAATCCCAAGAGAAAGAGAGGAGAAGGGATGCTATAGAGATGGCTATTTATGACCTGTAGGATAGTGCAGCAAACGTTTTTATTTATGGTTACAAGGAGTTCAGGGGGAAAGCTAACTGCCTTTCCTAGCATAGAATTTTTGGCATTTGTCCCGTATAAGGAGCCCGACATAGGTGGTGATGATGATGGAGAGGATTCTGATGAGAGCGTGTCAGTCAGAAACAAGGAGGATGATGATAGCCAAAGTGTCGAGGATGCTTAATAGACTTTATTTTTTTTTCTCGGATTGTGCTCAGTTTCTAAACTTTTTGTGAAATGAAAAGCAAGACAATTTCTATGATGAATCCTCGAGGCTTTATTTGATAACTACTTGTGATAAGCACTGGTGGGTAGGTGGCCTCATAAAAGTACAAAATAGCTGACCAAAATAAGAAACAAAACAACACTATTGGTAGTACTTCTTTAGGTGTTCAGCATTTTATGGATGGGGTAAAAATTTTCCCTCAAAATTCTAGATCCTGTAAGTGTTTGGCCTCACAATCTCTGTTATATTGTATGGCCCCTCCCAATTTGGTCCTAACTTCTCTTTCGTGAGTCCTTAGTGGCTAGTATTACCTTCTTAAGGACCAAATCTCCAAGTAAGAAGGAGTGAGGCTTCACCCTCGAGTTGTATTTTGCATTCCTGACCGTGGCCATGTCTATCTCCTCTATCAAGTCAAGGTTTTCGTATAGACCTTCTCCATTGGTGTTGAGATCATGGTGTTGGAACCTAAGTGAGTGGACCCCAATCTCAACAGGTATGACTGCTTCAGTGCCAAAGGCGAGGGAGAAAAGAGTCTCGCTAGTGGGGTTCCTAAGTGTTGTTCGGTATGCCCACAACACCCTTGGGAGTTCTTCTATCCATAGTCCTTTGGCGCTCTCCAGTCTGTCTTTTAGATTGTGCAGTATGGTTCTTACAGTAACCTCAGCCTATCAGTTTACATGGGGATGGCCGGACTAGAGTGGAGCTGTTTAATCTAGAAGTTAATGCAAAAGGCATTGAGGAGTTTATTGTCGAATTGTTTGGTGTTGTCGCTCACTATGGCGTGGGGCACACCATGTTCTGCCAGATAAAGTTCTTTACTTTTTTATCTATTATCCTGGCCAAGGGATCGGGCTCCGCCCATTTTGTGAAATAGTCGATGACTACCACGACGAATTTACATTGGTCGTGGCTCATGGATAGAGGGCCTAGGATTTTGATACCCCACTTGGAGATTGGCCAAGGGCTGATAATGGTGGTCAAATCCTCTAGTGGCTGTCTCGGCATCCTCGTGAATCTTTCTCATGGCGTAGTTGGACTCATCTAGAGAGAGGCAACAGAGCAATAATAGTGATTAGCTTCTCTTGTAGAGGGTGTATTGCAGGATAACATATCTAGATGCCCTTAGTCTTAGTTTCTTAGCTTCCTTTGGGTCATCTGGGAGTGTGCCCTCTTTTAGATATGCTTGGATAGGTTCAGTCTAATCTGGATCTGTACATGTGCAGTTGACACTCCCTATATCTATTTTGAGCCTACTGGGCTCAAATTGGTGACCTATAAAGGCGGGGCCTGGTGAGATGTCTAAGGATGATGAAAACTTGGGAGTGCATCTGCCATCGCATTATCCTCTCTTGGCACATGTTGAATTTGGAAATGGTGGAATTTTGCCAATAAGGTTTGTAACATTGCTAGGTACTCCTGCATCCTCTTTTCCATTGCTTCAAAATCTCCCTTTAGCTGGTTCACTACCAGTTGGGAGTCACTATAGGCGGTGAGATGTCGGGCCTCCATTTTGATTTCCAACTTCATGCTTAAGATGAGGGCCTCATATTCTACCTTGTTGTTGGAGGCTGAAAAATGGAAAGATACGACATATTTAAGGGGATTGCCGTCAAGGCTGATGAGTACTAGGCCTGCTTCACTTCCTTCATTGGTTGATGAATCGTCCACATAGAGTCTCCAACGATGTGGGGATTGAGCTTTGGGATGAGTCGACATCGAATTAAGGGACGTAGGCACGACATCGACGGGTGTCCCTACCTCTACGAGGGGTGTAGGCTCCGAGAGTAGGGGAAGCGGGGTGCCAGGCATAGGGCAGCCGCTAAAGCAAGGGGCGCCAGGGGTGGGCACTAAGGCTTGGGGCGGTAGTGGGGTGCCAGAGGTTAGGTGCTAGGGGCGAAGTAGGCACTAGAGCAGGGGGCACCTATGAGCTTTAGTGCTACAATGAGCGCCAGAGGTAGGGTGCCTGGCAGGGGGCGTCAGGGGCGCCTCTAGGAGTCAGAGGTGGAGTAGGGGGCGCCAGTGCACAACAGGTACCGAGGGCATGGGAGCCATTGGACGTAGATGTTGGTGTAGGTGGCAGAGTTCAGCCACAAAATCTACTACAACCTGTGTGCTTTAATGGCTACTCTTGGTTGATATCGTATGTCAAACTCTCCCAGTTCCACGGCCCATTTGAGTAGCCTTCCAAATACATATGGTTTTTTGAGTATTCTTTTCAATGGTTGATCTGTGACAACAATAATCTCGTGGCCCTGAAAATAGTGTCGAAGGCCCCTGGTTGACGTGACTAAGGTGAGTGTTATCTTCTCCAGCTCTATGTACCTTATATCCACTCCTTGATATACCCTGCTCACATAATAGATGGGCTTTTGTGTCCATTCATCCTTTCTAATAAGTGTAAAGCTCACGACAGATGATGAGACAGCAAGGTACAAGTACAAGGTCTCTCCGGATATGGCATGTGAGAGTAAGGGAGGTGAAGGAAGATAGACTTTCAGTTTCTGAAAATATTTTTCTGTCTCTGGTCCCCATTCGAAAGTTTTTCAGAGGATCTTGAAGAAAGGTAAACACTTATCAGCAGATTTCGAGATGAATCTGTTAAGAGCTGCAACTCTTCCATTGAGGCGCTGGACCTCCTTCACAGTGGTGGGGGACTTCATGTCCATAATGGCTTTAATATTGTTCGGGTTTACCTCGATGCCTTTCTTGTTGACTATGAAGCCCAAAATTTTTTTTGATCCCCCGCCAAAGGCGCACTTCTCAAGATTCTTCATCTGATAAGACCTCAAGATGCCAAAGGTTTCTTGTAAGTGTGTTACATGGTCCACTACCACCAGAATCTTTACAGCATGTCGTCGACATACACTTCCATAGTTCTCCTGATTCTCTACCTCAAATATCTTGTTTACGAGCCGCTGGTACATGGCTATTGCGTTCTTTAGTCCAAAGGGCATGACCCTACAACAATAGGTTCTCTTTGGGGTGATGAAAGATGTCTTCTCCTGATCTGGCGGATACAATGGGTAGCTTTCTTTGGGACAGCCTTTGCTTAGCTCGGTGAAATCCACACAAAGGTGCCATTTCCCACTTGCCTTAGTCACCATTACCACATTGGACAGCCAGACTGGGTAGACCACCTCTATAACTGACCCATTTGTTAACAGCTTCCCGACTTCTTCCTCTATAGCCTGCGCCATTTTTGTAGCGAAGCTTCTTAGCTTTTGGCACATAAGCTTGTGCCTTGGATCTATATTGAGCTGGTGGGTGGCAACTCCAGGTTCAATGCCTTCAAAGTCTTCATGAGACCAGACAAATACATCAATATTCTGTTTCAGAAAATCAATGAGTTGGTGGGCTCGATCTTATGGGAGTGAGGAACCAATATAGACTCTTATCTCCGGGAGGCTTTCGTCTAAGACTGTGCCGTCATCCCGAGGATCAAGTACTTCTACTTGCAAGGCCTCTTGAGGTTTTTTGGCCCTCGTGGAAGCCACATAGCACTCCCTTGTCATGAATTGGTCTCCTCAAACTTCTCCAATTCCACACGGAGTTGGAAAATGGAGAATGAATGATAGGTGGATAGTACACCCCTTAAGGTGTTGAGTGCGGGATACCCGAAGATGATGTTGTAAACAGACGGACAATCTAACACTAAGAAATTCACCATTATGGTGGAGCTTCTAGGTGTCATGCCCATCATTACTGGTAGAGTAACAGAGCCTAAGGGGTACACATCTCTCCTAAAAAACCAATGAGAGACGTCCTGATGGGTTGGAGCCTCTCCTTACCGAGACAAAGACTATCGTACGCCCCTGCAAATAAAATATCAGCGGAGCTGCCACTGTCCACTAGGATCCTTCTCACTTGATAGTTGGCTACCATCATGGTTAATACCAACGGGCTATCGTGTGGGTGCTGGATCCCCTCTAGATATTTGTCTGAGAAGAAGATAACCTCACCGTCCTCTTGCTTGTGAGACTTTAATGGGAGTAGGTCATCTGGCTCTGAGTGCCTAACCTTTCTGACGTGTGCCTTCCTAGTTGAGTTGGAGTCACCTCATCCTCTAAGCCTTTCGGAGATCGTATGGATTTCTCCTAGAGGCTTCTATTGTTCCCCTGCATCCTAGTTGCGATCCGGCGGTAGGGCGTGGCCTTTGCCTGCTACATGTTGACAGTTGGTCTCGCTGTATAAGGTCCTCAATCTACTTCTTGAGTTCAAAGTAGTCAATAGTATGGTGGCCATGGTCACGATGGAAGCGATTATACTTGTTCGGGTTCCTACGGTTAGGAGTAGATTTCATTTTTCCAGGCCAGTGTACTACAAGGTCATCTTGAATTTGGAGCAAGATATGATCAACTGAAGCATTGAGAGGCGTGAAGGCCTACCACTCCCTCTAAGGTGCAGGGCCGAGGCGGTCCTTGACTGACAACCGCTCGGTCCTTCCCCTCTTATTTTCAGTTTCTCTCATGTCTTCACGGGGCTCCCTCATCTTCTCCCCTCCACGTGAGAACTCACCTTGCCTGGCCTTGGTGACATCCTCAGCGTTCATATATTTTTGGGCATTTGACAGTAAGTTTGGCATGCTACACGGCGGTTTCTTCAAAACTAAGAACATAAAGCTGGATGAGCGCAGACCTGTAATAAAGGCAGGCATGTTGACTTTGTCATATGGCTCTTCGATCTGGAGAGCCTCTTTGTTAAAGCGAGTGAGGTAACTCCTTAGTCTTTCGTCCCGGTCTTGCTTGTAGCAGAGCGAGTGGGTGACATGCTTCTGATGCCGGGGTCCCCCTATGAAATAGGAGACGAATGATTTGATTAGTTCGGCAAAAGAATTCATAGATTAGTCTAAGCTTGGCGAACCAATGACATGCAAACACTTTGAGGGTAGTGGGGAAAACCCTGCACATAATCTCGTCCGGTATTTTGTGCAACTGCATAAGTGATTTGTAAGTGTCAAGGTGGTCTAGTAGATCTTTTGAACCGTCGAACACTTCCATTGTTGGCATTCTGAAATTTTTAGGGAGGGGGTAGTTGGCCATATCGCCTATGAATGACGTGTCAGTGCGCCCTATAAGGTGCTCAAACATTTCTTATTCTCTTGCCTTCATGGCATTGAAGACGGCGCCTAGTTAATCCTGTACTTATTTGATCTTCTCGTCCCAGTGGTTGCGGACACCTTCTGGGTTGTTTTAGTGGCTCTTGTGGTCCATATAGGTTTCCCCCTCGAATTCTTAGAATGAAATGTCATCGGCATCGGAGGATTGAGCAGGCGCACGAGGAAGGGGAGTCGGGGCACACTGAGGTGGGGCACCTAGGATGTCGCGAGGTGGGGCGCCTTGGGTGTCATGGGGTGAGGCACCTTGGTGCCCTTGGATTGCTGGTCATGGCACCTGAGGTGCTGTGCCTCCTGGCCGCTGGGGTGTAGCTCCACCTAGCTGTTGGGGCGTGGCGCCTCCTTGGGGCACGACTTGCCCAACGAGCATCAATTGGAGGATCTCGCCCTTATATGATTGATCATCATTTTATTGATTCATAACTCTGGTTGTAATAGCCATAAAAATGTGAATACAAAGGGATGAAAACTAAGTCATTCCCACAGACGACGCCAAACTGATGGTGCATAAAAGTGTTTATGCAAAATCAATCAATAGATGAAATAAGAAGGGCTTAACACATGCAAACACAAAGATTGGGTGGATTCGGTTTGAGTGATCCACTCCACTGGGAAGGGCTACGGTGGTCGGAGAATCTTATTGCTCAAGAGTGTAGTGTGTTGAGATGTATGTGATGCCCCCCATGTGTAGGCGGGGCTTACAATTTATAGGCAAGTGAAATTGGCTCCGAGGGGCTTTGTTGGAGGCGCCATCCTAGTAAGAGGAAGCGTGGTGATTCCATAAAGCTCGATCTATCCTCGTTGATTTCTCGAAGCTAGCTCTTCCTTGTAACGGGTGAGGGATTTTGCGAGATTGGTGATGTGCCTCCCTGATGACTACGTTCCCACGGATTCCCTCTCCTTGGGTGGAGACTCCTACGTGTGCTAGTGATGTGCTGGGTCTCCCAGGAATGTGGGTTTGGTCCAATAGTGACTGGGCCTTTATTGATTCTGTGGTGGGCTTGGCCTGTATATTTGAGCTGAGTTTCTTCTGCATCTTTGAGCTGGGCTTGGTTTATATCTCTAATCTGGGCCTGGTCTGGGTCAGGCCTGTCAGAAGCTGCTGCTATTGAGTTTGTTAGACCGAGATATGCAAACGAGATACAGGGTAGGGATTTGGGTGAAATGAGAGAGAGAACTGAAGTCCCTTTTATATTTCCAACAAAAAATCCCTTTTTTTTTGCTACTAATGGAGTTCGAAGTCTAGATCTCATTAAAGGGGTGAATTGTGCCCACGTGTGTTCCCCTTTTTTGCTAATTTTCAAAACACCAAATTCATGTTTGCAAAATTTGGTCTTGTTTTCAAAACAAATTAGCTCACAAAAAAAAAAAAAAAATGAAAACACAACCCAAATGTATTTTTGTTTTTTGTTTTTGGCAAAAACTAAAAATAAAAACAAAAAACAGAAAACAAAAATAATTACCAAACGGAGCCTAAGTTCTTCAGGAACTTAGGAACTTAATATATCGATATGTTGATCTTCAAAATAACAACTTTAACCTTCTATTTTTTTCGTTTCTTTTTGCGTACACTTCTTTCATCCATTTTACAAGCCTTTTATAGGCAAATATTTCGAGACAAGGGGACAAGGGGTTTAATTGGGGGTGGCCATCCACCTCTTTTACAGGTGGGGTGGTCATCCACCAATTTAATATTTACAATACTCCCCTTTGGATAACTAGTATACCAAGATAGTGTTTGACTCACGAACATTACGTCATTAAAATATCTCAAATAAGCATTGCCTCGTTAAATTTTTTTTAAATAAAATCTAGTGGAAAATAACCCAAATGAAGGAAAATATAGTACAAGCCTCTCCCTATTGAACACATCCAGTCAAAATGATTGTTCAGTTTGATAGATCTGTAAGACACCACATTTTGATTTGGTTCACCAATTTATGAAATATAGTCGGTGGAAGTGCTTTAGTGAAAAAATTTGTTAGATTTTTGGTCGAAAAATTTTGTTGAATACTAATATCACCATTCTTCTCTAGCTCATTGGTATAAAGAACTTTGGTGAGTTATGCTTTGTTCTGTCATCTTTGATATATCTTTCCTTGAGCTGTGTGATACAAGTTTTATTATTCTCGTATAATATTATTGGAATGCCTTTGATTGAAGATAGTCCACTTTACTCTTGAATATGTTGAATCATGGATCTTAGCCACATACATTCTTGACTTGCCTCATGGATAACTAATATTTTGGAGTGATTGGATAATGTAGCTACCATTGTTTGCTTAACTGATTTTCCATGATATAGGCATACCACCATAAGTAAATAGATATTCAGTTTGTGATCGTGACTTGGTGGATCAGAAAGGTAACTAGTATTTGCATATCCAACTAACTATGGACTGTGGTCATTTGCATAAAATAACCCTACGTCCATTGTTCCACAAAGATACTGCAATACATACTTTATTCCATTCCAATGCCTTCGAGTTGGTGTTGACTTGTACCTTGACAATAAGTTAACTGCAAATGATATATCTGGTCTTGTACAATTTGCAAGATACATTAGTGCACCAATTGCACTGAGATATGGTGTTTTAAGACTAATAAGTTTTTCACCTTCTTCTTGAGGATGAAATAGATCATTCTTTATATCTAGTGATCTAACAACCATTGGTGAACTCAATGGATGAGATTTATCAAGGTTGAATTCTTTCAAGACTTTTTTGGTGTATGTTGATTGATGCACAAAAATTCCATTGGATAAATATTCAATCTGTAGGCCAATATATTTTTTTTTTGCCCAATATCTTTCATCTCAAACTCACTTTTTAAATAGCAAGTGAATTTTGTGAAATCTTCTAGAGTGGCTACTAGATTAAAATCATCGACATATACAATAATAATAATAATAACAAATTCACAATTAGATCTTTTAATAAAAATGCATGGACATATCAAATCATTGGTATATCCTCTTTCAAGAGATATTCAGTAAGGCGATTATACCACATTCGTCCTGATTTTTCAATTCATACCATAATCGTTGAAGTTTAATGGAATACAACCTTCGGGGTGGTGAATTATATGATTTTGGCATTTTGAACCATTCAACGATTCTCATATATTTCCTATTCTCCAATGAACCATACAAATATGTAGTAACAACTTCAATCAAGCGCATATCCAGTCCTTCAGAGACTAAAAGACCTTTAAAAAATTTGAAATTGATAACATTCATTACGGGAGAATACATCTCTTTATAATCAATAACAGGTCTCTATGAGAAACTTTGTGCCACAATTCGTGCCTTAAACATCACAATTTCATTTTTCTCAATGCGCTTTCGCAAGAACACTCATTTGTATCCCACAGATTCAATATCTGTTGGCGTTTGGACTACAAATCCAAATATATTTCGTTTTGTTAGTAGGTTTAACTTTGCCTGAATCACATCTTTTCATTTTTCCCAATCATTTCTTTGTAGACATTCGTCGACACTTTTTGGCTCAAGCTCCTCACTATCTCTCGAAAAACCAAGAGCAATAGCAAATGAAAACATGTCGTCTACAATAACTTTATTTCAATCCCATCCTTTTCCATTGTGCACATATTTGATAGAGATCTCATCATTCTCAAGTACTTGAACCTCTTCCATATGTGTTTGAGACCCTTAGGAATTAATTGAGCCTGTACATGTGGTAATTGTTTTGTGAGACGACTCTCTTTAGGAGCACAAACTTCTGGTTTGGTCTCTTTAAAAACATTAATTCCTTTGTGCACTCTATCTTGTCTTCTTCTTTTTATATGGACAATGTCATTTGCACCTACAGGTTTACCACACTTCAGGCGTGCCTTAGACTCATTTGCAGCTGTGCTACCAGATAGTCCTACAGGGACATCAGTTACCAAAAACTCATAGGTGAGAAATATTTGGTTGCTAACCAAGAACAAGTTGCATTGGTGAATATGTATGATATGAAGTTGGTCGAATACAAATTAAAGATGCAACATATAATACACATGTCCCCAAGTAGAAACAGGTAACTTCGTCTTCATAATTATAGGTCGAGCTACCAATTGAATATGTTTAATAAAAGGCTCAACTAGATCATTCTAAGTGTGGGTTTGTGCAACTTGATGCTCAATATTCATTCCTACCGACATGCAATAGTTATTGAATGTCTGGGATGTAAACTCATCAACATTATCTAGAAGAATTGTCTTGATTGGATAATTTGGGAATTGTATTCGCAATCGGATTATTTAAGTGAGAAGCCTTGCAAAAGACGACATTCTGTGTAGAAAGTAGACACACATGTAACCATCTTGTTAATGCATCACCTAAAACCATGAAATAATGAAATGGGCCACACAGAGGGTGTATTAGCCCACATATATCTCCCTGAATTCGTTGCAAAAGTCGGGAGATTCAGAAATCACCTTCGAGGAGGATGGTCTAATAATCAGTTTACCTTGTGAACACGTAGAATATGGATAATCATTTGGGAAAAGAATCTTTTATTTCTTTAGAGAATGTCCACGTGAGTTCTCAATGATCTTATGCAGCATTATTGATCCTAAATGACCAAGACGATTATGCCAAAGTATAAAATTCTTTGGATCAGAGCAAGACGGGTGCATCACAATATTTGATTCTACAAATGCTATTCTGGTATAGTACAATCCATAAGAGAGAGTATGAAGTTTTTCTAGTACATGCTTATGACATGCACTAGAAAATGCTATTCTGGTATAGTACAATCCATAAGAGAGAGTATGAAGTTTTTTTAGTACATGCTTATGACATGATACACTAGATATGATGCATAAATACTCTATGCCACCTTCATTCATCATTTCAATGTGATATCTAAAAGGAATCATGTAAAGAACGCAGCGAAATTTCAAAAATATAATTTGATTCCTCATTCAAAGATCTATTAATGTTTAATACAAACCGAAACCCTAGATCTATACAGAAGATTAAGGGTTACCTCTCGAAGCATGCTTTAACAATATTTAAGCTTTCTCAAACAACTTTAAACCTTTAAGTTTGAATTTGATTTTTACCCCAAGCCTCGCAATTGTTTGGCTTCTATCGGTATCCACACGAATTGATAAACTTGAAGGATCTACCTCAACCTTTGATAAACTAGTAAAGAGAGAGAATGAATGTGGATTTTTCTTTTGCTAGCAAGAGAGTAGTTATCTCTTATATCCACCTCCTATATGAAGATATTTATAGAGCCTTAAAAGACTCTAATCCTAATTTGGGTCAAGTTGCAATTATCTCATAATTACATATAATCCCTTTATTAACCATTAATTGTAATAAAGTCCCTAATTAACTCCTTATTAATTTTTCACCTCAATTAACTCTTAATTGATTTTCTCTCATTTATCTTTTAGTTTTCAATTAATTCTATTGTATGTGACACTATAGGTTCAAGCATACCCAATTGTAGTCATTTGATACTAACTATAAGTATCATTTCAAATTAGAACTCTTTCTAATTATCTTGTATTAGAACTCTTCTAATTGTACCTTTATGAAAAATAATATATATATATTGATTTCGTTCTTCAGGCTTCTACTAATCATGAGTGACACCTAGCAGTGTATTATGATCAACCTTCAGATAGCATGAAGTAGGTAAAAAACTCATTCTGTCTACAGTTGTCATGCAATTCAATATTTCTATCACCCAAGTGAATTATTAGGGTATGAAATTACTGTTAAACACCTAACTCAATTTTATGTGTTCGATCTTAGGACTATGACTCCTTGGCCAAGGATTCCTTAAGTTATATCCTAGAAGATTACATAAGACATTCTTCCTTTATATACTAAGGGTGATAGATTCCATGTTATACACTCTTAAGTCTCCATGCATGTCTAACTATGTCCAACAATACATATCCAAGTTACATGGTTAGTATATGAATATGTTGTATAGTTAAAGTATAGAAGTCCATGCACAAGACAACCATGGTGTCTCAAGTCTAAGGATCAATTGCATAACTATAACTTTAGAATTTAACATTGATAGGTATGTAAAATTCCATATGATCCATGCCTCTATATGAAAAATACACATCTGATTTTATTAGAGAAGATGCATAGACATAAATATTTTTAAAGTATTACCTTAAGAAAATAATAGATAACACTCTTAGGCAAAACATACAAATCATTGTTGGAAAATAATTTTCTTAATCTATTTTTTCCTTTCATTTTCGTTCGGGTTCACACAGAAATCAAAAACATCAAGATTAGTAAAATTTGAAGGATATTCGATGAAGGCAGTGCCTGATGTCCCCTCTCCAAAATTCGTCTCCATCAACTTTGCTTTTTCGTTGATGGATATTTTATAGAGATTTGCCAAATATTTCGACGTAAGAGAGGTACGCGACCAGTGTCATTTTATTCCACATCTATAACAACCGTCTTCAGTTTTCTTCGAGAGTTTATTTGGCACACTCTTCTTTGTCTTTTCTTTCCTATGGTTGTTCCATTTCTGGTGGTGTGTAGTATTGCTCCACTTCTGACTTAATGTGAAGGACTTCGGGCTTCCAAGGTAACCCTTGCGAAAATGATTGTTTTTATTTTTTCCATAACCATAATCATGACCTTGGACTTTTCCATGAAAATATGTGACATTTACTTCTAGAATTATTATTCTCCTTGGCAAGTAAAAGATATGATATGAGTTTATTATATATCTTGTACCCATGTTGCCTATGTTATTATTGTAATATAATATTTGACACGTGGGATTTAGAATATATCTTCTATAATTTTTCAGAATATGGTACATGCTGACCATATATCCAGTTTAGCAATGATTGCATGTATTGCTAAATTATATTTGCGTACGATCTTAAAATCTTGGAATTGTAGGCTAAACCATCCATGTCTAGCCTTTGAAAGGATGATGGTTTTGTTTGTGATCAAACCTTGCCTTAAAATTTTTTCCAAAGTCCAAAGGATCTTTGACAGTGAGGTACTCATTTTTTAATACTTCATTGATGTATGACGAAGAAACTCATCATCTAAAGTTGTGACTTGAGATGTCTAGAGCAAAAAAAAATATTTTTGCAATGTTGGCCATTTTTGCAAAGCTTAGAAAAAAAAATAATCGAGTTAGGTAAAACCAAAATATGCTCGACATACCACTGTCATTAGTAGCGGTTGATCACACGTACACTAAATGTTCAATATCTTAATTTAATTTTGTGTGTGAATTTTAAGATCATATAAATATATTTGTCGCTTTGATTATGTGTATGAATGTTAGTGTGACGCCCCTAAATCCGGGGATCCTTTCTCAACCCGTTGATCACCCATTAACCCGCGGAAGTACCCTTGTATGCTGTATGACCCGACACCACGTGGGATTGTAACCAACACAGAGTTTGGGCAGAGTTTTCCTTGTACTGGAGCACTACCAACACATAACATGTATACTTATTAATCTCTTGACCGTTCCAAGGTCCCATATTCATCAATTTGCCATCAATATTACTCCATTTACAATATTTGCACAAAATGGCTCAAGGCCCGAAGGCTTGACAAAGTTATTTTAAATTTTTGAAAATTTTGGAAGAGCTACTGGTAGCTTGTGTACTAGCTACCGATACTTGAGCCCT
Source organism: Ilex aquifolium (assembly GCA_951799425.1). Taxonomy (NCBI): domain Eukaryota; kingdom Viridiplantae; phylum Streptophyta; class Magnoliopsida; order Aquifoliales; family Aquifoliaceae; genus Ilex; species Ilex aquifolium. Next base: position 10,594,327 of record OX637401.1, on the reverse strand, counting down.
CTGCTAGCGACCTCCCGGTAGTTGTGAACCTAGCTACCGGTAGCTGAGCTGCCAGCAAGCTACCAGTAGCTATGAACCGAGCTACCAGTAGCTGCCTGATTAGCACTTAAAATTAGCATATTACTATGACATTTTAAGACTAATTGTACTTTGATGGAGTTTAAGTGATGTCATTTCAGACCCTAAACTGAACAAAGACTCAAGAACAACAAGTACCACACTTGAAGGCAACACCAGCACATTAGAGCACAAAATTGGAAAAGCTTGGAGCATAGCCAGAACGTTCGAACGCCAACTCACGTTCGAACGGCCACATTGAACTGTAGCAGAATCAACTGCTAAAAGAAGGCATGTTGCAGTTAGGAAAGAAGACTGTGAAGCTCTGAGGCACTTGAGTGTCACGTTCGAACGCCAACTCACATTCGAACGTGCACTTGAGTTGATTGAAGACCAGACTACTGCATAGAGTGTGGAACTGAACTTCACAAAAGACCAACAGATCACTCGAGTGAGAGGGTCAGAACACATCTGGCGTTTGAACGCCCTTAGTGCAAAAATAGAAGAAACGTTCGAACGTCAGTCAACGTTCGAACGACCATAAAGCAAAAACATAAACAACTTTCGAACGCCAACTCACGTTCGAACGTTCTCCACAGAATGGCAGCAGAGTAGTTGGTTTTTCACTTGGACTTGGGCGGCATACACTATTCCTTCACCCTCTCTTGTCTCTTACTATTGCCTATAAATACTTCCATTGTTGGAAAGCTAAAGGAGCAAAGTAGAAGGGTTGATGGAGGCTTAGACTCCCACTCACATTGTAGATTTAAGCTTATATTTTCCTTGTATGAAGTCTTTATTTTAGAGATTAGTTTGGCTTTAGTCCAACATCTCCTTGCTTGTTATAAGAGTAGTTTTATGTTTATGCTTTCATTTACATGCATAGAAGGGAGTTAGTTCATCTTTTGGTTGAGGAAGCAACTCTCCATTTCTTGGTTGAGGAAGCCACCCTCCAAATGTGACTAGCTTTCTTATACTTTTATTGTTTATGTACTTCACTTCCATTGCTTGAGCTTCTTTCTTTCTTAGAGGAGTGAAACTCTTCCACTTTTCTAGAGCTTTACCAAAGCCGTGAAAGGTGGAACGTGATTCACTCAATCTTTGTTAAAGATTGACTCCTTGTTCATTGTTATTTTATCTTTTAAGTCTTCTACTTGGAGGGATGAGCATCACCCACTTTTCTAGTTTTACCAAAGCAATGAGGAGTGAGTAGTTTCTCATTCATTCTTTAGTAAGAGGAGAAGGGCATGTATAAGTTATCCGGAAATTATATTTGTGCACTGTTCTTATGCTTAACGTTTATCTCTTCTTGCTTATTGGATGATTGATTGCATCTAGCAAAGCTAAGGTACTTTGTATAACCGTGGGTTCTTTCTATGACACGGATGACTCTTGCATAGAAAGACTCATCGGTTCAAGGCAAGTACCCCGACTAGATCTTTAGGACTACCCTTCAATCCTCCCCCTTATTGTGCTTCATTTAAAGAATGGAATATTAATGTCATGATTGGATGTCTTGTAGAAACACTTGCTTGTTTGTAGACGGGCTAAGTCTCGGCACAGACAATTCTTGTAAACTTCTAGAGAGACATCGGAATCATGTTCTTAATTCTCACAGTCCATCTTTATCTTACGATTAACTTGCTGTTGACACGGGAGTTAATTGAGTTATCAAGCACAAGTATAATAAACCGGATGATTGACTACATGTCCAGATCCTTGAACTAAAGAGTGATCATTTTTCATTAGTATTTATCTCCTGTTTTGTTAAGAAAATTCTCTTGGAAAGAATTTTATATTTTGTCCAGGAAATCTCACATCTCTCAACAAATCTCAAAGGTTACAAACAATAGGTTTCCACCACTGCTTATCTCAAAAATAGCAACAAAAGTTCCTTGTGGATTCGAATCCGGACTCAAACCGGATTATTACTACAGCTTGACCGCCTGCACTTGGGTGTACACATTTTGGATCAAGTTATGTTTTTGGCGCCGTTGCCGGGGAACTTTGAAAGGTGTTTTAAGGTAAAAGGTAAAAAGACCTTCATCTTTGTATAAATTCTTTGGTTTACTGTTAATAACTTTGTTTTATTTTCTTTATGACTGAGGACACTCCTCACTATCAAAATTTGCCGGCAGAATCTTGTGAGTCTGTGAATCAGCCTGAACCAAATTCACCTAGATCAGTAGCAGACTCTCGTGAGAGTAATATGGCAAATAATGAAAGAAATGGAGAAGTCCCTATGAAAGAGGAGGAAGTGCCTAACAATCGAACTTTGCGGGATTACTTAAATCCCACAAGAAATAGTGTCCCATCTTGTTTTATATTTCTTGAAAATGCTCCCCCCTTTACTGTAAAGCCGGGGACAGTGCAGTTATTACCTGTGTTTCATGGATTAGATGCAGAAAATCCATATCTGCATATAAAAGATTTTGAGGAAGTGTGTGGAACATTTCAAGACAATTTTGAGCTAGCCAAAATGAAATTGTTTTCTTTCTCTTTAAGGGATAGAGCTAAACAATGACTAAATTCTTTAAAAGCTTTTTCGATACCTAACTGGTAGGCATTGCAAAATGAATTTTTTAGAAAGTTTTTTCCTCTGCACCGCACAAATGCATTAAAAAAAGGCAAATCATGAATTTTGCGGTTAAAGACGGAGAAACTTTTTATCAAAGTCGGGAGAGATTCAAAGATCTGATCCAATCCTGCCCACATCACGCTTTTGAGAATTGGACTTTGGTAGGATTTTTCTATGACTCCTTACCCTCTAGACTACGTCAGTTTGTCGAAATGATGGTCCAAGGAGAATTTATGGGAAAAAGTCCGGAGGAGGCATTCAATTTCTTTGACACCATATCTGACAGTTTTCAGATGTGGGACTCAGCCTCTCCTACCACTGTAGAAGCCAGACCATCTACTTCCCAAGGAGATAAGTATGTCTTGAGAAAAGATGATGACTTGAGAGCAAAAATGTCTACGTTGTCTCGAAAGCTTGAAGCTTTAGAGATGAAGAAAGTCCATCAAGTTGATGTTAGCTCTTCCACAGAACCAGTGTGTGAAATTTGTGCGCTAAGAGGACACCCTACTAGGGAATGTCCCACCATCCCAGCGTTGAAAGAGGTCTTGTTGGAACAGACACATGCAGTTTCCAACTTCAACAAACCTTACTCCAACCCATATTCTGAAACATACAATCCAGGGTGGCGGAACCACCCTAACTTCAGTTGGAAGAACACACAACCAATGCCTATGAACCAACAACAAGGCTCATACCCACCACCTCAAGGACCTCCCCCATATCAACCATACCAACCACCACAAAAGAGGAGCCTTGAGGACACATTGAATCAGTTCATGCAAAGCCAAATGAACTATAACAATAATTCCACACAGGCTTTCACTGATTTCAAAACCCAGACCACTCAATCTTTTGAGGATCTTAAAAGCCACATCCAAAAGTTGACCCAATCCATGGTTACACACGAAAAAGGGCAAGTTTCCTACCCAACCAAAGCAACCACAAGGCCAATTCCATGTAGGGAACCCTTCAACAGCAGGAAACACACAAGACCAAGCCCAAGTTGTCACTACACTAAGAAGTGGCAAGGTGATTGACAAGACCATCAGAGACATACTCATTCCAAAGCCAAGGCCTGAGTCGATCCCAGTCAACCCATCATCTGAGCCTGAACCAATTGAGACTGAACTTGAAGAAAAACCTGAGCCTATAATTGAACAAGAGCTAGAACCTTTTGAGGAAAAAGAACCTTCGTGTTCCGTTCCCGCTCCTTTTCCTCATAGACTCAAAACCAAATAGAAGTTGAAAAATTAGCCTGAAATTTATGAGCTTTTTAAGCAAGTAAATATCAACATCCCACTTCTGGACGCAATCAAACAAGTCCCGTCTTATGCCAAGTTTCTAAAAGACTTGTGCACAGTTAAGAGAGGATAGAATGTTCAAAAAAGAGCCTTCTTAACAGAACAAGCCAGTGCCCTTCTTCAACATAAAACCCTTCCAAAATACAAAGACCCAGGGTGTCCGACTGTGTCATGTATCATTTAAAACTTTAGGATTTAACAAGCACTGTTAGACCTTGGAGCTAGTGTTAATTTGCTACCCTACTCTGTCTATCAGCAGTTGGGTCTGGGTGAACTCAAACCCACTTGTGTCACACTCTAGTTGGCCGACAGATCTGTCAAAACCCCTAGAGGCATTGTTGAAGATGTGCTTGTCCAAGTGGACAATTTTGTCTTCCCTGTTGACTTCATTGTTCTGGATACTCAGCCAGCAATACATTTGGAGAATCAAATTCCCGTCATTCTTGGTCGACCGTTCCTAGCAACTTCCAATGCACTAATCAATTGCAGGAATGGAGTCATGAAATTAAATTTTGGGAATATTACTCTCGAATCGAACATTTTCAATATTGCTAAGCATCCAGAAGAAGAAAAGGAAGAAAGGGAAATAAACTCCATTGAATCTTTGATACAGGAACATCTAAATGACACATTCTGTGAAGACCCTACTGAATCTTCTCTGTTAGAGCTCATCTCATCCGAAACAACAGATGATGACCCAAATCCACCAAGTTGCCCTGCTCATGCTATTGAGACATGGGCCCCCAAATTCGAAGAGATTTCACCAAGTGGCATAAATCCAATCTCATCAAGTGATAGGCCACCAAAACCTGAATTGAAACCTTTTCCATTTGACCTCAAATATGCATTCTTAGGAAAGGAAGAATCATACCCAGTGGTAATTTCATCTAAACTCACAGACTTACAAGAGTCTAAATTGATTGGAGTTCTTCAAAGCCATAAAAGTACCATTGGATGGATCATCGCTGACTTGAAAGGTATAAGACCGTTAATCTGCAATCATGCTATATACCTTGAAGAGGATTCAAAACCTTCCCATCAAATGCAGCGACGACTAAACCCTCACATGAAGGAAGTAGTGAGAACTGAGGTACTTAAGCTTTTAGATGCAGGGATAATCTTCCCCATCTCTGATAGTAAGTGGGTTAGTCCGACCCAAGTTGTGCCAAAAAAAGTCTGGGGTCACAGTGGTAAAAAATGATGCAAATGAACTAGTACCAACTCGAGTCGTCACAGGATGGCGAATGTGCATTGATTATCGAAAACTCAATTTGGTCACTAGAAAAGATCATTTTCCTCTTCCATTTCTTGACCAAATCCTAGAGAGAATTGCAGGCCATGCATTTTACTGTTTCCTAGATGGGTATTCAGGGTATAACCAAATTGAGATAGCACTAGATGATCAGGAGAAAACAACCTTCACATGCCCCTTTGGCACCTTTGCATTCAAAAGGATGCCATTTGGACTTTGTAACGCTCCTGCAACATTCCAAAGATGTATGCTAAGCTTGTTCAGTGATATGGTTGAAAATTTTTTGGAAGTATTCATGGATGATTTCTCTGTATATGGTGATTCCTTTGAATTGTGTTTGACCAATCTGGAGAAAGTGCTAACCAGATGTAAGGAAGCCAATCTAGTGCTCAATTGGGAAAAAATGTCATTTTATGGTAACACAAGACATTGTCCTTGGTCACATTATGTCGTCTGAAGGCATGAAAGTTGACAAGGCAAAAATAGATCTGATTGGAAATTTGCCTGCCCCTAAGACTGTAAAGGATGTCCGATCATTCCTAGGGCATGCAGGTTTTTACAGGAGATTCATAAAAGATTTCAGTACCATAGAAAAACCCATGTGTCACCTTCTAAGTCAGGATGTAATCTTTGATTGGAATGAAGCACGCCAGAAAGCCTTTGACAAGCTAAAAGACATGTTAATTTCTGCCCCAATAACGCAACCCCTTGACTGGAATCTACCCTTTGAACTAATGTGTGACGCACGTGATTATGTTGTAGGTGCTGTATTGGGACAAAGAAAAGATAAGAGACCCCATGTGATTTACTATGCAAGCAAAACTTTGAATGATGCCCAAATGAATTATTCAACAACTGAAAAAGAATTGCTTGCTGTAGTTTTTGAATTGGAAAAATTCCGTTCTTATCTTGTTGGTTCTTCTATTACTGTATTCACTGACCATGCAGCCCTAAAATTCTTGCTCACAAAGAAGGACGCCAAGCCAGGACTCTTGAGATGGATACTCTTGCTCCAAGAGTTTGACCTTGTCATCAAGGACAAGAAAGGTGTCGAGAATGTGGTGACAGATCATCTGTCCAGACTAACATATGAATTTTGTGAGGATGGACTGCCAATCAATGAGAAATTCCCCGATGAACAACTTTTCATGATTGATAAGACACCATGGTACGCGGATATTGCTAACTATCTTACTACTGGTACCTTCCCTCCATCCTTTACCATGATGGACAAAAAGAAATTTCTGAGGGAGGTTCGTAACTTCTTTTGGGAAGATCCCTACGTATTCAAGTACTGTAAGGATCAAATCATAAGACGTTGCATCCCCGCTCATGAAAGTAGCCAGGTAATAACATTTAGTCATTCTGAAGCATGCGGTGACCATTTTTCATCAAGAAAAACCGCTGCAAAAATATTGCAGTGTGAATTTTACTGGCCCACACTTTTCAAAGATGTCCATGCCTTTTGTTTAACTTGTGATAGATGTCAAAGGTTGGGAAGCATTTCTAAGAGAAATATGATGCCCTTAAATCCCATTCTGGTAATTGAAATTTTTTACTGTTGGGGCATTGATTTTATGAGACAATTTTCCCCTTCCTTTGACTATCTATACATTTTAGTGGCTGTAGACTATGTATCCAAATGGGTTAAAGCAATTCCATGCCGAAACAATGATCACCAAACAGTGATCAAGTTTTTGAAAGAAAATATTTTGTCCCGGTTTGGAATTCCGAAATCAATCATAAGTGATGGGGGTGCTTATTTTTGCAATCGTCCCTTCTGGAATTTGATGAAAAAATACTTGATTTTTCACAAAATTGTAACCCCTTATCATCCACAGACCAGTAGACAAGCTGAGTTAGCTAATCGGGAGATCAAATTAATTTTGAAAAAAATGGTGAATCCGGACCGCAAAGATTGGTCGTTAAGACTAACTGATGCACTCTGGGCGTACCGTACTGCTTTTAAAACAATTTTAGGCATGTCTCCTTATCGATTAGTCTATGAAAATCCATGTCACTTGCTTGTGAAATTGGAACATAGGGCATACTGGGCCATTAAAGTAATGAATTTTGACTTGGCCAAAGCTGGACTAGCAAGGAAACTTCAGATAAATGAATTGGAGGAATTGAGAAATGAAGCATATGAAAATGCTAAGATTGCTAAAACCAGGATGAAAATTTTTCATGACAAAAACATTGTGCGGAAATCTTTTGAGCTTTCTCAAAAGGTCTTGTTATTTAATTCAAGACTTCGCCTCTTTCCTGGTAAATTGAAGTCAAGATGGACTGGGCCTTACATTGTCAAAAAAGTGTTTAGACATAGAGCTGTTGAAGTGGAAAATCCATCAAACAATAATATCTTTACTGTTAATGGTCAGCGGTTGAAACCATTTTTGGAGGATTTTGTTCAAAATGTGGAAACCATTCTTTTAATGGAACCAGAATACTCCTCCGAGAATCGTGCCTGCCGACACTTAAGTGGATCGGGTCAGGAAAAATCTAACCCCAACCCGACCCACTGGGCCGCCTTTATAAGGCACCCACTTTTTCTCCCAGCCGCCGCTGTTAGCCCCCCATTTTTTTTCTTCTTCTCTTCTTCTGTTTATGTTCTTCTTCTTCTTCGTTTTCTTCTTCGTTTTCTCTGTACACAACCCATGACCACACACTCCACAAACACAATCTTTTACTTCATGTTTTGCATTTTAATCTTATATTTGCTCATGGGTATCCTTCTCTTGTTCGCACTCACACACAAGGATTTTCAGCTTACCCGAAACCCAGATTTGCGCACAGACGAGTAATTTGTGTATTTTTATTTGTAGGTTTCAGCAGATGAACAGATCTCTACCATTCAACCTCATCTCCAAGATCCGTGAACTGGTAAATTCGAAACATTGGGGACAATATTCAGTTTAGGTTGGGGGGTGTGAGAATACAGTTCATATTTGCCCATAAATTTTTTAAATTTTTGCTATTATTGTTGTTGTTGTTCTGATCATTTTATGTACCTTGTCTTGTCTAAATTGATGATTATATTTGTGAGTCAGCATCAATCGTCTTTGTGACTGGCAGACGTTAAAGAACCAGATAGTGAGTCTTAAAGCTTAGAAATCATGGATGTTAAACTTTTTTGGTTTAGTCTAGGAGTTCTACGCACTTTTCCATTTGATGTGCATACTGTAATCATGGGAAAAGCAAGACTAGTAAGAAAGGCCGAAATCCAAGAAAAATAAGCGAAACCCCTCTGTGGCAAAAGCAGTTTTGCCAAACGTCGTCGTGCCAAAAGACTTGGTGCTTGTAAACAGTGTGGCAAAGTCTTTCACGAGAAAAGATACAACCAGTGTTCTGAACCAATCTCCGATTGCACACTCGATCGATTAGACTGGATAGTGAATGGGCAGAGTAAGGATTACCCTGATACGCCATGCTATTCCGGTACTTTGCTTAACCGGTTTGTGAGAGAGGAAGTTAGGAGACTCACTGGTTGTCCGTTCTACACAGACACAGAGGGAGACTCGGATTAGATAATTTTCTGTAGGAAATGTGTACTTTTGTTAGGAGTGAAAGCCAAAGGTCCGAATTTTCTTGTAAAAAGTGTAAAAATCTTTTTATAAACTCTTTTGACTAGAATGAAAATATGGACCGAGTAAGGAATGTCCCAAAATACCAACCTGAAGCGTGGGTAGGGGCTTATCCTGAGACGCCATAGGTTTTTGATTTAAAATTGTGTGTTTGGCCCTCTTTGATTGTGTATAGTGTAGTGGAGAAAATTTTTGATTTTTGATTCAACGTTCGAACGCCAGCTGCTTACAGTACTCAGCCTTTGATGAAGCTTCTGATGAAACTTCAAAGTACTGGGAGTTCAGTCCGTTCGAACGCCAATAGACCGTTCGAACGAGATTAACGTTCGAACGCCAATAGAACGTTCGAACGCCAATAGAACGTTCGAACGAAGAGAACCTACAGTACTTTGGCCTCTAACAGAACTCAAAAGTACTGAGAGCTCATCACGTTCGAACGCTAAACCACGTTCGAACGATCTGTTTAAAATCCTTCTACACACGTTCGAACGTTAGCAACGTTCGAACGTCACGACTCAGGCTATAAAAGTCTGGTTCGTCTTCTTCATTTCAAAACCCTCCAAAACCTTTGAAAAACCGAAAAACCCTTGGTGACTCTTCACTACCCAGACCCCAAAACACCTACCATCCTCCATTTTTACCTAAAATCAACCCTCCCAAGACCATTCCCATATAAAAAATCTCCATTTTCACAAAGAAATTCAAGATTTCAAAGCCCTCAAAACTCAAAAACTGAAACCATCATGCCAAGAGTCAAGCTTCCTGCCAGGCGCAACCCAAACACCCAAGAGCCCAATTTCGTTGAGGAAATGGTGGAAGTAAGAGAAGGAATGCCACCACTCACGCGAAGATACGACAAAACTCAATTTCCCATAGCTCTAAAAACTGACAGGTATGAAAATTTCTACCAAAACAAAGCCATTATTTGTGAAAGAGATGTGATTTTGGCTGATTTTGTGGAGATGGAGAGGAGGGGGTGGTTGTTTTATTTGAGGAATGGCGGGGAGGCCGTGGTCGACTTGGTGCGGGAGTTTTACTCCAACACAGAGATCATCAATGGGGAAATTCGAACATATGTAAGGGGAGTCCATATGGACGTAGATAAGGACTACATTTGGGGGGGTAAGGCAAGAGGTGCCTCGGGTACCAAGTCCCACCTATCCCCCAAGAAAGAACGTGGCAATGAATGAAGTGGGGAAGGAACTGACTGGAGTACCTAATTTTTCTTGGACTGGGAAGAAATTTTTTAGACAAGGGGAGCTAACTGACAAATACAAAATGTTAAACTTGATTGCGGTGTCAAACTTTGCTCCAATAGGAAGGAAAAATGAAATTCTGCCCGACATGGCCTGACTTTTGTATGCAATTGGAAAAGGGCAAAGCATTGACCTCCCCTCCCTAGTGTTGATTGAGATGAAGAAAAGGTGTGACGTAAAGCGAAATTCACTTCCCTTCGGCACCCTAGTGACTGAAATATGCAAGGATCACGGGGTTAGGGTGAAGCCAGAAATGGAAATTCAAAAGCCGATGGGGCCACTGAACAAGGCTTCCTTCCGGAGAAGCCAAAGTCATAGTGGCGGCCCAGCGGCAAGACAAGAGGAGCCCCCTGCCCAAGGAGTCGACGAAGTTCAGGATGGGCTTGATGAGATGGAGGAGAGAGAGATGGAAGGAGAGAGAGATTAGCCATAGGAGGCAGGGCCTAGCACCAGCTCCCGACGCTCTTTACGAGACATCATGCTTAGCATTGAAGCTAAGCACGATGAGATTCTTAGGCCTCTGAGGGGTGGACCTGGTGGAGATGGTGGACATGGAGGAGAGTGAGAGAGAGATCCCTGTTCTTGTTTTTGTGTGTGTTTAAGTGCTTCTTTTTATGAATTTCTTCTTTGATAGTTGTAAGTTTGTGTGTGATTGTGGATGAATTGAATCGTTGATATTGATGTTAAACGATGACATTTTGAGAAATGAATGGTTCCATTTATCACTTTTATTTGTTTTAATGCATATGTAGATTTAGCTTAAAATTAAAATATGATGGAACGAATGTGGATGTTAAGAATGCTTGTTAGAGTAACTACGCACATGATCGGTTTGACACCTCAACTTGTCAACCGAGACTTAAAACCACATCTCTTGGACAATTGGTATTATTTCTATGCTTAAATTGTTAAATGTGCGTCGATATCTGTTATTTTCAAGGTACAGGATGATCTGACTCGAAAATGGAATCAGTATATAACCGACATCCCCTGGAAAATCCGACATAACTAGTGGAGATAACAAGGAACACCATGATGAGTTTCGAGCCTTATGATGCTTTTGAGAGACAATCGATGTTTACTCTCAATTTTTGAATAGTCTCATTAATCTTACTTTGATTGACGCAATTAAAAGCGATCTATTGACATATCCCACAAGAAACTTTCACATACTACACATACATGTGAACATACTTGAGAAATGATTTTAGGCCATCTTTGATTTGATATTGAGCCTTAGCCATTTCTTTTAAAAAATTATTTCCCTAGTCAGCCATGGTTGAGCCCTCAATGTATGATTTCTTATTCGATAAACCCGTATAATTACCAAGCCACAAGAAAACATACTTGACACACCATTGCTATCTAATTTTCTTGCACCCTCAATATGACACAGAAATGCAAGAAAATGGGGAAGACTGTGGAGGCTACTTTTCGATGACAAGAAGAATCAATGGGAACAATTGAAACATAAAAGAAGCAAAAAGGCAAGAAATTGCCAAGAAAGTGAAAAATGAGAAAAATGAAAGAAAGAAATATCATATCTGGGCAAAATATCGAAAAGTTAGAAAAAAGGTGTGCTACACTACATAAACAGCAGATAACTTTTGAATACTGCTGACGTCATTTCGTTAGCCACTGACCTCTGACCACGCTAGAACATATGAAAAGCCCTAATTGATTTCAAGTCTGCTACATGCATGTGTTGTTAATCAAAATTGGGATATGGTAAATAGCATTTTTTTAAATTGCGCCAATATTCTTTCATGAGATTATGCCAAACATAAGTAGTTGCTTCCTTAAAATTTCACTCCCTTCCTAATTGTGCATGTGATTTTTCGATTGGTCACCTTCTGATCACATGATCTGTGAGAAACAAATCACTATAATCGGAGCGAACTTTTGCTGAGAGCATTCTGCGAGAGGTTTGTGGAATCGAAGCTATCCATGGAAGGTGGAAAAAGGGAGTGTTTGTTATATAACAATTCCTGTGGCGTGAATGATCATTCCTACTACACTGGGAATTCCAAATGCCAATGTAACAAATGCTAATTTTTGCATAGAATAGATACCTATGAAAGAGGGATATGCGGGATATAAGTCGAAATTGAGAGTTGGGTGCCTCAACGACCATGATGCTAATTTACTTTAACTAGCAATCTCACATACAAATCTGTTCGACTGAAGTTTGTGGGTAACTTCATTGGAAACCCTCATGAGATAACACTCGTCCGCTAGGGTAAACCTAGTGGTTCAACGGCTTGTTGCATAAGCTAAATGTAACCGGATGACCTACGAAAATGGCATTAGGAGTAGATTTGTTTTTGTATTACTAGAGACTAGCAATATTTAGGTTGGGGAGTGTGATTAGCACTTAAAATTAGCATATTACTATGCCGTTTTAAGACTAATTGTACTTTGATGGAATTTAAGTGATGCCATTTTAGGCCCTAAACTGAACAAAGACTCAAGAACAACAAGTACCACACTTGAAGGCAACACCAGCACATTAGAGCACAAAATTGGAAAAGCTTGGAGTACAGCCAGAACGTTCGAACGCCAACTCACGTTCGAATGGCCACATTGAATTGTAGCAGACTCAACTGCTAAAAGAAGGCGTGTTGCAGTTAGGAAAGAAGACTGTGAAGCTCTGAGACACTTGAGTGTCACGTTCGAACGCCAACTCACGTTCGAACGTGCACTTGAGTTGATTGAAGACCAGACTACTGCATAGAGTGTGGAATTGAACTTCACAGAAGACCAACAGATCACTCGAGTGAGAGGGTCAGAACACATCTGGCGTTCGAACGCCCTTAGTGCAAAAACAGAAGAAACGTTCGAACGGCAATCAATGTTCGAAAGACCATAAAGCAAAAACAGAAACAACGTTCGAACGCCAACTCATGTTCGAACGTTCTTCACAGACTGGCAGCAGAGTAGTTGGTTTTTCACTTGGACTTGGGCGGCATACACCATTCCTTCACCTCCTCTTGTCTCCTCCTCTTGCCTATAAATACTCCCATTGTTGGAGAGCTAAAGGAGCAAAGTAGAAGGGTTGATGGAGGCTTAGACTCCCACTCACATTGTAGATTTAAGCTTATATTTTCCTTGTATGAAGTCTTTATTTTAGAGATTAGTTTGGCTTTAGTCCAACATCTCCTTGCTTGTTATAAGAGTAGTTTTATGTTTATGCTTTCATTTACATGCATAGAAGGGAGTTAGTTCATCTTTTGGTTGAGGAAGCCACCCTCCAAATGTGACTAGCTTTCTTCTACTTTTATTGTTTATGTACTTCACTTCCATTGCTTGAGCTTCTTTCTTTCTTAGAGGAGTGAAACTCTTCCACTTTTCTAGAGCTTTACCAAATCCATGAAGGGTGGAACGTGATTCACTCAATCTTTGTTAAAGATTGGCTCCTTGTTCATTGTTATTTTATCTTTTAAGTCTTCTACTTGGAGGGATGAGCATCACCCACTTTTCTAGCTTTACCAAAGCCATGAGGAGTGAGTAGTTTCTCATTCACTCTTTAGTAAGAGGAGAATGGTATGTATAAGTTATCTGGAAATTATATTTGTGTACTGTTCTTATGCTTAACGTTTATCTCTTCTTGCTTATTGGATGATTGATTGCATCTAGCAAAGTTAAGGTACTTTGTATAACCGTAGATTCTTTCTATGACACAAATGACTCTTCCATAGAAAGACTCATCGGTTCAAGGCAAGTACCTCGGCTAGATCTTCAGGACTACCCTTCAATCCTCCCCCTTATTGTGCTTCATTTAAAGAATGGAATATTAATGTCATGATTGGATGTCTTGTAGAAACACTTGCTTGTTTGTAGACGGGTTAAGTCTCGGCACAGACAATTCTTGTAAACTTTTAGAAAGACATCGGAATCATGTTCTTAATTCTCACAGTCCATATTTATCTTCCGATTAACTTGTTGTTGACACGAGAGTTAATTGAGTTATCAAGCACAAGTATAATAAACCGGATGATTGACTACATGTCCAGATCCTTGAACTAAAGAGTGACCCTTTTTCATTAGTATTTATCTCCTGTTTTGTTAAGAAAATTCTTTTGGAAAGAATCTTATATTCTGTCCAGGAAATCTCACATCTCTCAACAAATCTCAAAGGTTACAAACAATAGGTCTCCACCTGCACAATATCTCAAAAATACCAACAAAAGTTCCCTGTGGATTTGACTCCGGACTCAAACCAGATTATTACTACAGCTTGACCGCCTGCACTTGGGTGTACACATTTCGGATCAAGTCACTGCCCACTGCAATCGTGCTATCGGTAGCTAATCAACGAGCTACCAGTAGCAGTGCCTAGTTTTCCCCTAATTCAATCCTTTTTCAATTTCAACTCACCCAATCTCATACAACATTTACCCAAACTCATATAACATCTAATTTGACACAAAATATAGTCCATGTGAGTTCATTATAAAATCCTTTATACAACGTCATAAGTCCAAAACTAATTACAGGATTGTTTTACGAAAATGTAATTTAAAGCCACAACTCAGCTTTCTTCATCAACAAGGGCTTAAGTGAGAGCCGTCCACCGGCGCTTTTCCCGCACTCGAAATGTTGTCCCCATAAAGGGTGAGCCACGCTCAATAGGGTATCTCCTAAATAGGCTACTCCCCAACCGAAATGCATATGAAATGTTCACATGCAATTCAACAATCAAACAATCATTTATCCAAGAACATAAAACTTCAAGAAATGAATGTTGCAATGTTATTGCATGTTATGAGGTGAGACTCACACATGCAATGCAACCCGAGCCTTCACCGACTCCAATAACATATGCAATGTCATGCGTCTGTACTTGGGCATTCCAAACTCCCACCATTGATGTTACACATTCAATGACTATTTTATAAAATGAACCATGTGTCTTTCTTGGGTAGGTGATTTCTTGGACTTGCACCAATGGTCCACCACACCGACACGATTTTTGGTATCCCACCTCCGATTCCGCGTACACTAATACACTTTTTTGGACTTTCACCGTCAGAAGTGTATAAACCAGTAACCGGGTATTATACCCGAGAGAGAGAGTCTAGCCCTTATTTCTATATCCGACACAAGTTTTTCATACAACCCGTGTAACTCAGTCGGACCTAGGTCTAACCTTTCCGAGTCCACGCCTCAATCATCAAGAATGGTGTTTGATCCAAACACATGCACACACACCCAAACTCATGTCAAATGCCCATGAATACGATACTTTCTGTGCATATGCAAATGTAATGAGCTATTGCATTTCATATCATTATGCAACTAAGTTTTCAATTGCAATTACAACATCATGTTCAACATGTCATTAACACAACATGAACAATTTCAAATCCTTAATGTAACTTATATCATAAAGCATATAATTACATTCCAACATCATCAAAAAAGCATGTTATATCAATTTCATTCAAATAACATAATTAATCAATCATAGGCATTTTATCAAACACCCAAAAGACCCAAAATCATGTAAACACATAATAATGCCCAATTTATCACATTCTCATGAAATCACCAAATGAGCAATTCTCAACAAACCAAATTCATGCAAAATTGATTTTCTTCAATTCTCATACCATTTCTCATACTCTAGTTACACTAGAAATATATTTATACAAGAGATTTCATCTCCAATCATGCTACCCATTTCATACGAAACTCTAGGTTGAAAATAAACCTAGCTATGAGAAGAACCCTACTTCTTGAAGTGTAATACGAGCGGTAGAAACTCCCAAGCACCCAATTCAAGCTTCCAACCTTGATTTCCAAAAATCTTGACCTCGAGACTTCGACAAAATCCGCGACTTTTGGTACGTAGACGTAGCCCTCGTCGCATAGATCAACATTAGTTCTTGGCCCGAAGCGTTTCGATGAACGGTTGACCCTAGATCGCAAGGAGAAGGAGGAAGAACCCTTGAATTTCCCTCTCTTCTTTTTGCCCCTTTTTATACCCCTAAGATACTTGGCCCACAACGCGCCACACGTTCCGTCTTTTCCTGATCCGGTTTTATCCCGAATCAATTAAATCTCGTTCCATGTTATGTTCGAAATATTTTATTTGAACTAAATTTAAATTATTTTTCATGTTTTGCAATTGATTCCCAATCGCGTTTATTTTGGTCACACGACACCCTGATCGTATCGTAAATCGCGAAAAATTCGACTGTCTCAAAATTCAACGAAAATTGACTGGATAACTAGATTTCGCGAGACAAATCCAACGGTGAGGTCTATTTCGTCATTCGAGTTCTAAAAAAATTTGGGATTTCAACTCGCACCATAGCGACTAATTACCGTTTTATCCTTTTTCATAAAAGTTCAAATTTTCACGGGTTTTACAGTTAGTATTACTGTAACTATTACTATTATAATAATAGTAATATTACTATTACTATTAATATTATTATAATTACTATTACTATTATTATTATTATTATTATTATTATTACTACTATTACTATTACTATTATTATTATTATTATTGTTATTATTATTACTATTACTATTATTATTATTACTACTATTATTATTATTACTATTACTACTACTACTACTACTACTACTAGTACTACTAATACTACTACTACTATTATTATTACTACTACTACTACTATTATTATTACTATTATTATTATAGTTACTATTATTATTATGGTTACTATTATTATTACTATTATTACTACTATTATTCATATTATTATTACTATTATTATTACTATTATTATTATTACTAATATTACTATTATTATTACTATTACTATTATTATTATTATTATTATTATTATTATTATTATTATTACTATTACAATTACGTAAGCAACAAGAATTAGTAATAGATTTGCATATAAATCAACAAAATAAATTTAAGTTGTCATTACTTGGCTCAGATACTGTAAAATTCGGGCAAATTTGAACTTTTTTCTGAAAAAGGGCAAAATGGTAATTTGCTACCCTAATGTCTATTTAAAATATTCATGTTCTAGAGCTCGGATGATGAAACGGAGTTCGCCGTTGGATTCGTCTCGTGAAACCGATCATCCTAGCAAATTTCGTCGAACTCCGAGATAGTTGGGTTTTTCACGTTTTTCGAGGTGACTGGTGTCCAGTGACCCCCAAAAATGAATTTTTATTAAAATTATAAAATTTCCTTAGAATTTGATGAAAATTCAAATAAAATTAATTTGAACTTAAACCGGGACGAAATTAATCGTTTCGGGGCGAAAATGGACCCGAACAAGTGGGGGTCGTGTGGCTCGATTTGAGCCAAGTTTTAAAAATTATAAATATGGGCTAAATATCTGAAAAATCAGATATTTCCTTCCCCAAATCTGCTGGTTCCAACGTGTGAGAGAAAGAGGAGAGAAAAGTGGGAAATCAAGCTTTCTTCCACCGATCTTCGAAGTTCCGTCGCTCGGATTAACTCGGACCAAGAGTTAAAGTCAATCACCGCGACGAGGGCTACGTCTATGTACCAAGAAAAGTGGATTTCACCAAAGGTCCAAAGAAAATATTTTGGAGAAATCAAGTTCTTGGGCTATTTTTGGGGTTCTTGACGTCTCTACACTTCAATCTACGCTACAAGAGGTAGGGTTCTTCCTACCTTGATTTTATTCTTACCTTAAGTGGGTCTTTTAATGGCTGAAATGAGACTGCATATAGGCTGTCCAAATGGACAGTTTTTGGACTGTTTAGGTGGCTGAAATGGGGCTGCATGTAGGGCCAATTCATGGACTTTTTTTAGGCCATTTCATAGACTGTTTTTAGGGCCATTTCATGGACTGTTTTTAGACCATTCATGGACTGTTTCTAGGGCCATTTTATGGACTGTTTTATGGCCTGTTATGAACTATTTTTATGGCCTGTTTAGGGACTGTTTTGAGGCCTATGTAGGGGATGTTTTTGTGCTCCGATTAGGGGCTGTTTTGTGCTCCGATTAGGGGCTTTTTTGTGGATTTTTTTTGGCTGTTAAGTGGGTTGTTATGTGGGCTAATACATGGGCGGTTATGTGTTAAATTGTGCCTTTGTGATTAAGTGTGTTATTGACATAAAAATTGTGATAACATGCTTGTAATTGTTTTATGAAAATTGTCAATGTATATATATGCTTGTGTTATATTGACATTATGGAGAATTATGGAATTATATGCTTATGATATAATTCTGCCATGGGATATGTGAAATGTATTGAGATTGTTCATATGTCATTCATAGCATATTGAACATTGTATCGTTGTGCATAGAGGCATCACATTCATGGGCATACGTCATGAGTGTGGGTGTGTGAGATGCATGGTTGATCAAACACCTTGTTTGGTGGTTGGTATGTGGGCTCGAGAAAAAAGTGGATCGAAGATCCCCTTTGAGTCGTGATTGAGCAAAAACGATCCTATTCCTAACCCCTTAAGTACTATCCCCCAAAGTGTATGTGTGATGTATGTTCAAACGGGAAGGGAGGGTCACACTCCCTTGGGATAGTGTCAAAAGAAAGGGCAATAGGAAAGGAAATAGGTTGGTGGAAATGTGATATGTGAATGCACAAAAATGCTCCCCAATCGCAAGGAGACTTTCGTGGGTCGTCTTTTACTTGGTGGTATTCCAAGGTCGTTTCCACGGGGAAGGAAGTAAACCAATTTGAAAGTGATTTTGGGAAAAGAAAATGTAAAATTCTTGTCGTTGGAAATTGTTTGGTGAAGTGTGTTTTGGTGAAATTAGAATGAGAAAACAAGTGTTGACAATTCCAAGAGGTCACTCCAATGGGTATACTATCTCAACTCAAATCACTCCTCCGATTGAGCATGAATGAACGGTTAATTCACGGAAAGCCGAGGATGATGTTGGTGAGTATCTAAGCATAAACCGTGACTAGGCCTACGGATTATCAAAGACTCACCGAATCATCCACCTTCAATCCGGTCAAACCGAACCATTGGACCCTAGAGGGAGGGAGTAGAAAGAGTTGAAATGGTATACCCAAATGGGTATTCCCCTTGGTCTTGCCAACAAAAGGATTTAGCTACTCATACTTGAAATGGAAATGACAATGTAAAGATAAAGCATTGTAAGGATATGGAGTTTTGAAGTAACTAAGTGCAAGAACTCATAGACTAGAAGTGAATGAAATGAAAATCCATTTTATATCTATGGACATGAACAACTTGGAAGCATTAAGGGTAGAACTTGAAGGAGAGCATTAAACTAGCAATGAACATAAGGGAAAATAACATTCATGACATTTAATGAAAGTCTAAAGGTTCATATCATTGATTACAAGACAATGTAGTAGAAGAAATGCAAAAATCACAACTTTTTCTCTCTAAAACTACTATTCATCATCTTCTCCGCCTGGAGCTTCTCTCTTTATCCCCTATTCAATGCTATGGAAGAAATGATGATGATTGGAGAGCTCTCCCTCCCAAAAACCGTGCCTGGTGTGGTCCTGCAGCTCCCTGAAGTGACACCCATCAATAGGGGTGCAGGGAAAGTAGCCTGGTCAGGGGAAGTGCAGGGGCTGTCTGCACACCCAACTCCACAACTATTCTCTCTCTTCATTTAAAGCTGTAGCTCTATAGTTAAGAGGAATGTGTGGGCATGATGAACAGTGTTGTGGGCGTGTCAGAGGAGTGGGGGAGAATTTATGGTGGGACCCTCGAGGTAGCTGAGCAGATCTGCAGAATCTGGGCTCGTCAGGCAAATCGTACCGGTACTGTGTACCGGTACTTCGTACTGCAGTAGGTTTGGCGTACCGGTACCATACCGTACCGGTACTGCGTACCGGTACTGTTCTTCATCCTTGTCTGAATCTTCTGATTTCTTTGCTCCTGAGCTATCCCCAAGTTATCTTTTCATCTCCTTTCATCCCAAGTGGTATGGGTATGCCTTAAAAAACCATATTTAGCTCCTTTCAACTGCAAACATAAAATATCGACGTTAAGACTTCAATCATCATAACTCATGTCATTTAATCTTCAAAAACAAGTGAACTGAGCTGATTAGCACCTTAAAATATACAAAGTTTTGTGCTAATCACCCCCCCCAACTTAGGTTTTGCTAGTCCCTTAGCAAAAGATTCACTCCCCAGCACACAAAACGAAAATAGCAACACATTCAATCAAATTCAACGACCATTCATTCAATCAATCAAAATGCAATTAACAACATGAAAATGAGTAAGATGGAACAACTATGGGTTTATATTAATGTGAACGAAGTTGGAGTACAAAATGGAGTAGGTCATCAAAAAGAACAAAATAGCCTAATCTCCCATCCCAACTACACAAAATCTCACACTAACACAAGCACTCCTTACTCTCCATCACTCTCTTCATCATTACCCTCAGATTCTTCCTCTTCCTCAGACTCCTCATCATCTTCAGCTTCCTCATTTACCCTGGAGGTTGAAGGTGCAGTAGGAACTTTTGGGATGGGTCTCCCAGGGAATGTGTGCATGTACATCTCTTTCATCATCGCCATCATTCCCTGAACCGAGGCCTCAATCCCATGCACTGTCGTTTCTAGTGCATCAAGTCTCCTAGGGACTGAACGTGCTGAAACAGGCTTGAATGGCATGGTGGGTGCAGTCGGTACAAAGTCCTCATCAGAATCAAGCTGAGCTCGCTCCCCACGACCCATAGCCTTCATCTTCTGGCTACTGGCCCTGCCTATGGCCCCAATCTCGGGGGGAGTGAGCTTTTCTGATGCGTAGCCCTTAACCTTAAAATGGTCACAAAGTCGGGTAACCAATCTTCCATATGGCAGGTTGGTCAATGGCTTTTCTGTGATGGCAAAGTCCTTCATAACTTCCCAAATAACAAGGGAAAAATCAATTGTTTTGCCCGACACAACAGCATCCAGGATGGCCAGCTTTTCCATGTTTGGTTTCTTTTCTGCGACCCTTGGGAGTAGGTTATAATGAAGAAGTTTGTTGAGAAGCCCATAAACATGCTTCAACCCACCACTATGAACAATTCCCTTGAACTCAGCCGGATCCTTATACATCAAATCGACAAACTCTGCCTTAGTCTTAGCTCTACCAATGTTGTAGGGATAGACAGGTGGGGAAGATGGAGGTCTCTGATAATTTCCAAGAAGGGCGGCTATGACGTCAGGGGTCACCGTGAATACCTTTCCCCTAACGTTCGCTCTCAGAACCTCCCCAACAGCAACCTCAACCAATTTCAGCGAACGATAAAACTCCTTCACTAATGCCAAGTTGTAACCCTCAACCTCCTTGAACCAGAAATGCATCCCATGCCCCTCAATGATTTTCAAAACGGGATGAATGGGGGAAAGGGACATTTTATCCAAAAAACGTTCACAGGTCACACCCTTACCTTGGATCAACTGGCGTCGAGCATCCCTCTTAGCCTTCTTCCTCTGCTCCTCTGGGTCCTCACTTGACCCTTCACCGCCTCTCTTGCGGCTAGAGGAGACCCTGGCAGGAGGGGAACTGGGCTCGGGTCCTGGTCCTGGCCACTTAGTGCGAGCCATTGAGATCCCTTGAAGTAATTGGAGGAGATGGAGGACTTTGAGGAATTTCGGCTCCAAGGAAAGGGTTTATCAGATGAGGGTAGTCCAAAGCAAGCAAAATCAAGGGAGGTTTTATGGATTGAGAGGGAAGTAGAGAGGGTTTTGGAACCTTGGAGTGTTTTCGAGTGAGGGGGAGAGAGATAGGGCAGGAATAGAAGTGGGGAAATGAAGGGTTTAACGAGGGGTTTAAATTAAAAGCCCTAAAATTTTTTTCGTGTCAGGTAAATCGTACCGGTACTGCGTACTGGTACTTCGTACTCCAGTAGGTTTGGCGTACCGGTACTTAGTACCGGTACCATACCGTACCGGTACTGTTCTGCTTTGTCTGCCAAACTCCTCTTGCTGAGCATACCACCACTCCAATCCAGCTTAGGGCCTTCCTAGACATTTCATCACATTACTTGTGACTCCAACTCCCTTCAAAGATGTACTCCACTTATTATCCACAATTTGATCCATCATGCCCGAGTTATTATCAAAATTGCAAAGTGATTTAAAACTTTGATGCATTCAACATACAGGGAATGAATTTCTATTCTTAATTATCAAAATGAATATCCCAAAATGCAAGTACGGATTCAAACAACACACATAGTTCTAATCCTTTTCAAATATCAAAAACTTGAGCAATATTCCCTCATTCTTGCAAGCATGGAGTTATTTAACAAATTTCTCAAATGATTGAACTAGGCTAACATGAGCAAACCCATAGTTTTAGATACTAGTCTAAAGTATGCACCTACACATTCATTTTTGACTTGCGTGTGTGTGAATTAAACAAGTAATTTGAACAGTTACACAATAGGATTCACATTCGATTAGCTGGACAAGTTCAGCTTCAATGCAAAAACTCACCAAGGGACACTCTTAGCAATGAAATACACTCAAGTTATCCTGGTATGCACTCCTTGTGTACATGTGAGATAGAGTCTTGTGTTCAAAACAAAGTGTGCTCACATGTAATCCAAAAATGAAGTTAATAAATGAAAATGAAGCGAACTTGGCATAGTCTCATGAACAGAATATTAGGGCATTAGGTAGTAAGACTAAACTCATCATTCCCTTTGAAATTATGCACCTCCCAGCTTCTCTAGATCACTTAGGACTTTAAGGGTTGTAATGGGGCCTTGGGGTGGTATCTTAGGAAAATGAAATGAAGGATATAGGGTAACAAAGAGGGTTGTTCCGAGTGAGATACTTTTATTCTAGAAAAACACTTCCCTTTTCATGGGATTTTGATTCTCACCCCGTCACCACATTCTTCGTTTCTTTTTCTTTTTATCCTTAACATTTTTCTTTTCTTCTTCTCACCCCTTTTTTTTTTCTTTTCTTGGATTTTCATTCTTTTTCCATTCAACTCTTTTGAGTTTCAACATCATTTATCCCTTTTGTTTGAGTTTCCACACCATACTTCCTTTTATTTTACGATCAATTCATATCCCGCTCTAGGAACAACCAAGGTAAGGTAGATATTTATCATTTTCATTGGCTTGGTCAATTGTGTGGCATAGAAACGAATTTCAAATAAGCTCAATCACGGCACTAGGGATAATATTTGCACAAGAAAAAAGTTAAAGGCTCAAAATATTCAATGATGGCCTAAGATCACTTCCAAGTCCGCATGGGAGGGCATTGTATATTCAAGACAAATCAGTCTACTATCCAAATGCACTAACCAACACAAACATAATGAGACTATTGAACAACTTGACAAAAAAAATGTTCTTTGAGTAATTGTAAATTCCCTCCAAAAAGGATTTGGCACTAAAGCTCTCAAGGGTCTTTACTCATCTCCACTACTTATGTCAAGCTTAAAAACATGAATCCAATCCGTAAATTGCCAAAATTACACATTCAAGAGTCACATACAGTTGAGTTCAAAAATCAATACATAAATGATACTCATGCATAGGATCAACTTCCGTAGAATACTCATGTGCACAAAGTTCACAACAAAGATCAACATGTCATCAAACTCACACACACTCATCATGAAGGAATACAGATCAACAATTAGATATTTTTTTTTCATCAAAAATTTTCAAAAATTTCACCTATTTTTCACTAATGCAAGCGAAGATCAAAAATTTCCAAACAACCTTGGTGTATCATACAAATGGTGCACCTCACCCCCCAACTAGAATCATGCATTGTCCTCAATGCAACAAAAAGATATAGTATGCAATGGAAGACAATAAAAAGATAAGTAGGGTAAGAGAACACCTCGCAATTGCGCTTCCGACAAAAACACCAAGATCTGGATCTAAGAGAACCCAATCTATACAACCACATCAAGTGAGTGACATAAAATAAAATTGACATAAATAAGTAAAAGTAACTGTACAGTAGAAGGAATAAACCCTAGCTAACCCTCCATCAAATCCGAGTATACAGGGTCAACTAAATCCTCCTCCACCACTTGTCCCTCAAAACCCTCAAAGAATGGCTTGAGTCTTTGGCCATTGACCTTGAATGTTTGGCCATCTTTAGGGTTTGTGATATCTACCGCTCCATTGGGGTAGGCCGCCTCGACAAAATAGGGGCCATCCCAACGGGATCTTAGTTTTCCTTGGAACACGGAGAGACGAGAATTATACAAGAGTACTTTTTGCCTGGGCTCAAATGATTTCCGTGTGATGGAATTATCATGAAAAAATTTAGCCCGTTCTTTTGAAATTTTGGAACTCTCATATGCATCTCTTCGGATCTCTTCCAATTCATTCAGTTCCAACTTTCTCTTCTCCCCGGCCATTCTCACGTTAAAATTCAAGGTCTTTATGGCCCAGTAGGCTTTGTGCTCCATTTCAACCGGCAGATGGCAAGCTTTTCCATAAACCAGCCGGTAGGGAGACATACCCAAAACAGTCTTATAGGCAGTACGGTACGCCCATAAGGCATCGGTCAATTTGACTGAACAATCATTCCTGTTTGGGTTAACCGTTTTTTCCAAGATATTCCTAATCTCCCTATTAGCTAATTCAGCTTGGCCATTGGTTTGTGGGTGGTATGCAGTGGATACTTTATGTATAATGCCATATTTAAACATTAATGATGCAAATGGCCTGTTACAGAATTGGGATCCACCGTCACTGATCATTGCACGAGGCATCCCAAACCTCGAAAAAATGTTCTCTTTGAGGAACTTGACTACGACCCGGTGGTCATTAGTCTTGGTTGGGATAGCCTCTACCCACTTGGACACGTAGTCCACTGCCAGAAGAATGTACAGATAACCAAAAGACATGGGGAATGGACCCATGAAATCGATGCCCCAACAGTCAAATATTTCTATGATAAGGATGGGGGACAGAGGCATCATATTTCTGCGGGTCACACTACCTAATCGTTGGCATCTGTCGCATGCCTTACAATATGAAATACAGTCTTTAATGAGAGAGGGCCAATAGAAACCTGACTGCAAAATTTTGGCCGAAGTTTTCTTTGCTGAGAAATGTCCGCCACAAGCTTGGGAATGGCAGAATGCAAAGACGTTTCGTTGTTCATTTTCAGGCACGCATTTCCTCATGATCTGGTCTGGGCAATATTTGAACAAATACGGATTGTCGAAGTAAAAATACTTCACGTCTGCCATGAATCGTCTTTTATCCTCCAGGCTCCATTGTGGCGGTATTTGTCCTGTTGCAAGGTAATTACAAATGTTAGCATACCAAGGACAAACTGAATGGATTGAGAGTAAATGTTCATCAGGAAAAGAGTCGGGAATAGGAATATGCTCATTAGTCTCCTGCACCACCAGCCGGGATAAGTGATCCGCCACAACATTCTCAACTCCTTTCTTGTCTTTAATTGTCAAATCAAATTATTGTAGGAGGAGGATCCACCTAATGAGTCTTGGTTTCGCATCCTGCTTAGATAACAAGTACTTCAAGGCAGAATGGTCAGTAAAGACAACAATAAGCGAACCAATGATATATGAACGAAATTTATCTAGAGCAAACACTACGGCTAGCAATTCTTTCTCAGTGGTAGTGTAATTCATTTGAGCCTCATTAAGTGTCTTGCTAGCGTAGTGTATAACATGCGGTCGATTGTCCTTCCTCTGACCAAGCACTGCGCCAACCGCGTAGTCACTTGCGTCGCACATGAGCTCGAAGGGTAGATCCCAATTGGGTGGTCGCATGATAGGAGGCGTGACAAGCATGCTTTTTAGTTTTTTAAACGATGCCTCACACTCATCCGACCACTCAAAGGGAATCTTCTTAGATAGTAAATTGGTCAGGGGTCGGGCCAATGCGCTAAAATTTTGAATGAATCGGCGGTAAAAACCTGTATGGCCCAAAAATGACCGGATTCCCTTGATGGTTGTCGGCGTGGGAAGGTTGGAGATGGCCTCCACCTTGGATTTGTCAACTTCAATGCCCCTTGCCGATACTATGTGGCCCAATACGATTCCTTCCGTCACCATAAAGTGACACTTTTCCCAATTAAGCACAAGATCCTTTTCTTCACATCTCTCCAATACTCTCTCCAAGTTCTCTAAAGCATCCATCAAAGGAATCACCAAACACGGAAAAATCGTCCATGAAGACCTCCAAAATTTTCTCCACCATATCGCTAAAAATCCCCATCATGCACCGTTGAAAGGTCCCCG